>OX422213.1:298791531-299991531 GCA_949130495.1 Sambucus nigra
AATAATAATAATAATAATAATAATAATAATAATAATAATAATAATAATAATAATAATAATAATAAGAGGAGGAAGAAGAAGAGTTGGGTGAGTTTGAGTAAATATAATTATAATTGTAACAAGGTATAAGCTCGCGCGATGCATAGGTGAAACAAATCTCAAATATTAACAAATAACACAAAACTAAAAAAGAATGAACATATTTCAAAGTTACAGCTTCTTTCACTAGTATTGCTATTATTAAGGATTATACACATGTGCTCATGGGTTTTAAAGTTTAATTCATGAAGTTTTTTATTATATCAATAATTTAAGTACTAAAGTCTAATAACTTCTAAAATCGAGAACATGCATCATTGGACTGCCTATTGGATCGGACACTTATTAAAATTTAGGATAAAAAACAAAAGCCAAATGCCCAACAAGGGAGAAAAAATAAAGAAAATATTTTTGAAAATTTCAATTCTTCAACAAAAGCATGCTTGGAACGAACATTTGATCAAATCAATGAAACTAAACAATGAATAGGAAGAATATCCCACACCCTTAATTTAAATGTTGCATTACCCTCAGTGAGAATAAAAAACACAACATAAAGAGAGGAAAAGAAAGATATTACCCAGAATGGAGCGATCCCCGATGAATACAAGTTCATTGAATTTATAAAACAAATTAGAACCAAGCATAACAAAAAAAGAATAACAAAAACTTTAACTATTTATACTAGACTTATAAGTAATAAGTAAAATCAAACTAACTATTTACAACCTGCAATTTTAACTTCTAACTAACTATACATTGGAAGTTGAAATTTTTTAGGGTCTACCCAAAACACGATTTGACTTTGAGGAATTAATGGTAGTACCTTATTTGAGTGCATACCTTCCGAAAAGTAGGAATTCTGTTTAAACAACGGAATGTATGTGTAAGGCGTAAGGAGTCAACCATCACCAATTAAAATTTTTTGGAGGATGATGGGGGTTTGGATGCTAAGGGGGACAAGACCAAATCGATCAGAAAAAATCAAAATCACCTCCCAATGATTTTTTAATTAGAATGGGAGGTATGGCAAGTAAAAGTGAATGGCGCATAAGATGAAGCATCTCAAAGTAACATTCTTGTTCAAGAATCGGGGCCAAATCCTCAAGACTTTTACCCGATTCTTGTAATAGATTTAATGGTTCGATAATGGTTGGGAGCCAAGGAAATAAAGTACCTTCAACCTTAATAGAATTTAAAATATTGATAAGAGGTTGAAATTCGAAAGCGCTTGCATCACTCTCAATGATTTCTTCCTAAAAAAGGGTGGAGGTGAAAGGTAATTTTCAACCTCAAGCTAGCTTTTTGAAGAAGAAATGATTTCATCGAGTTGGGCATTTAATTATAAAGACTAAGCTTTATGACTATTGACTTGGTAATTTAATTCTTTTTACACTAACTCTTGATCAAACCAACAAGACATAACACCTTCTTGGAATTTTCCCATTTCGCAAAGCTAGTTCCCTAGATGGTGAGTGATTACTTAGAAATTCTTGAATTTCATGTTCAATTATTTTATTTTTAAGAATTTGGAAGCATTCACGCATAGTCTTGGGAGTGTAACTTTGAGAACTATTATCATAACAATTAAAATTATCTAAAGTGTTAGAATGAGACATTTCAAAGTGGGCAATGCCAATACGTAACGAGCACCAAAATTCAATTTTCTAGAAACAATTTAGTATAAGTTAAAAAGAAAGTAGATAGAATATACAATATATATACAAAGTGCTAAAGCAATAAAATCCTAAAATAAACCTCTCCTCGAAAATGGCGCCATTTTTTTATGGCATAAACTTCGTATTAAAACATGTCCTTAGGTGTTTACGCCCTATACAAAAAGATAACATAAGTTGGCACACTATAAATGGAAGTGTAGCAGTAAGTAGGGATCGAATCCACAGGGAACGGTATTTAGGATTAAATTGGTTTAGTAATTAGAAAAGGAGGAAAAGTTTAAAAGATGATACGAGTGATTGTATAAAGATGAATAAAGAAGATGTTAACTATGCAATTAAAACTAAACAAAGATTACAAAATGATATTAGGATCACATCCCCACCATGGGCTAACAACACGTAAAAGGGATTATGGTTCAAAAATATTTAACCGATCATACGCAATCGATTATAAATATCAAACATGAAGAAATAAAATTCAAAGATAAAAGATTAAACTTTCAATCGAAAATGGTCACAAATGGATTGAGGTCACAATATCGCTATAAATACCAACGTTGCGTGATAAAGGAAGTTAAACACATAATATCTCGAGTTCAATACATAAGGTTTCAATTAAAAGTCATTTGAACTAAACCCTAGCTTTTAAAGCTCAACACCCATTAATGGTGAAAAAATGATCCCAACCTTAAAACTAGCTACTACACATTATTAAAACAATTAGTAACATTAATTAATGGAAGCAAATAACAAACTAACCAACAAAAAGCAGTTATATTAGAACGTGATTAGGTTACAAAGCAAGAAATAAACTTGAAAGCTATAAAACAATGAAGAAGATGATGAATAGTATTACTTGCATACAAGAAAGATGGAACCCAAAGAGGGAGAAGGGAAGAAGAGCTCGCAAAACCAAACAAAAACCTAATCTAAACTACCAGAAAAAATGATGTAAAATACCCTCCCCAACTTAAGAGAATGTTTACCCATTATGTCTCCAAGAAAAAAAAAACAAAAATAGATATTTGTGAAGTCCTACAGTATCCGAATATATTCCCCAAAATGTCCGAATCGATTCGCCTAAGACATGTCTGAATCTTCACCTCAGATCAACATACGAAAAATGCCCTAAATTCTTCATTATAAATCGGAATGGGGCATGATTGGAGGCTACGAGAAGCTAACTCAGAGGGATACAACTTCCATAAAGACATTGGGACAAAAACTTAAATGATAAAATCACTAAAATGCCTTGAATTTTCCCTTTATGATAAAACATTTTCGAAATGTAACCATACTTCACGCTAAACACTTTAATACCTTCAAAAGCTCAATTATAGCTCAAAAAGCATATAAACATACATAAAAGATGCTGTCTAGTTAATAGGCATAAAAATAGGAATTAAGATACCAGAGGGGGCTAAAATGCATAAGTATAACGGGTAAATAAATGCAATATTCTAGACGAATCAATATGTCACCGAACTTCCCACAATTTATTTCTTCAAGGGTAATTTTTTATGGTAATTTCATACCGAAGCATTTGATTTATTCTAGGATAACATACAACTGTGTTTAATGAAGCATTCAAGAAGAAAGTGAAGAGAGGAGGCGTTAAAAACAGTATCTTCAACGGGCATGGAGAAAGACAGATGAGAATGAAGGGACAAAAAAACCATTATAGAAAAATTAAATGAAGAGAGGAGAATGACGTGGATTAACCTAAGTTTAGGGGGCTTCAATGCTTGTATATCATTTTAGATTAGTGTATAGATTGTATCTAAATTAACTAGCAGGTACTCCGCGTGATGCGCGAGTGTTTTATAATTTTCTTAAAAACCTATTTAACTTTATGAAAAATCCAAACAATTATAACAACTGGAAATTTTGATAGTTAAACATTATGCAAAGCATTTTCCAACAGTTTTCAATTGTTATTCATAAAATTTTCCAAAAAGTTAAACAATTTTCAGTAGTTTTCTATAGTAGCAATAGAGTAGCAAATTAAATATCCAAATACAATACAAGCAAATTAAATATCTCGCAATACAATATTACATTGTTCCTTAAGTCTCATAACATAAACACATGATAAACTTGAAATTTCAGCAATTATTAAACAGGACAACAACTTCACTTAGGTTGGGGACGCGGCATCAACGTGTCATTATCTTCGATTTCTAAAGAAAAAATATGTCTTAACATTATTAGTAAATCAATAAATACAACGGAGTAGATTATATTTAAAGCATAAATAATAGTAAACCAATAAACCTTTAAAACACTCAAAAATCACTACACTATTAATAAACTTAAAAAATAAAGTGAAAAAAAGGATCTCATAATTAGTGAAAAATTTGAAAAAAAAGTCATAATCTTTAGCAGATCCGAACCCCAAAATTTATTGAAAAAAGTCCTAATCTTTAAAGTGAAAAAAAAGGACACATTCAAACACAATTAGTTACAAAAAAAACGATATGTGAAACAGATCCAAACAATGATGATTGGAGGTATAACTCACCTAGATGGGTGATCTATAATGAAAAGCGTGCAATCAAAAGACCAGACAAAGGCAACATATAGCATCAACATGCCCTACTTAACTTAATTCTTCATGAGCCTGAACATAAGATCGTTGGATCCATTGTGAACAACAAAATTATGCCAAACATAAATAGAAATTTAAATAAGATAATCATAACCCAAGAATAAATATACATGTATATTGTATATAAAATATAAAAGGACAGATCGAAACATCTCGAAGTGTTTTTAGATAGCACCCATTACAAAAAATAGTTGCTGTATTCCAAGAAATAATATCTTTCAATCATTTCAATAAACACCCTCTCAACACCCCTCGACTAAGCACAACCATCATAAAACTACAAAAGGTATTCCTCATAAACAAAATCCCAATCAAATTACAATTTAAAAAACAACCCATGAACTTGTTTTTCCTTTTGAAACTCACGATAATCATGTAAAAAAAATTTAGAGAGAGAGAAATGAAAAGGCTAAGTGTGGGACGGGAGATGGCATGGGGTTTTTTGGTTTGTTGGAGGGATTGTGCGAGGAGTGTTATGGAACTTCAGGTTCCGAAAAGGGACTGGTGAGATTTTTGGTGAAAAGAAAAAGGTGAATAGGAGAATGACATTTAAGAAATAATAATAATAATAATAATAATAATAATAATAATAATAATAATAATAATAATAATAATAATAATAATAATAATAATAATAATAATAATAATAATAATAATAATAATAACAGGAGGAAGAAGAAGAGTTGGGTGAGTTTGAATAAATATAATTATAATTGTAACTAGGTATAAGCTCGCGCGATGCACGAGTGAAACAAATCTCAAATATTAACAAATAACAGAAAAATAAAAAAGAATAAACATATTTCAATGTTACAGCTTCTTACATTAGTATCGCTATTATTAGGTGTAAGGACACAAATTTTCAATTGAGTCCTTTGTAGTTTTGGCTCAATTTTGGATAAAAACGTTTAAGTCATAGGATATAGTATATTGATCATCCTTCAAGCCTATGACGTGTTTGTTGAAGACGTAGCGGCCAAGTATATAAAGCTTCATCAAAATGTCGAGTTTAAGTGCCTCGTTTCTACGTCATCAATAGTGGTTCCATGCTCCCAAGGTATGGATGCATTAATATATATATAGGAGCTTGGAACGTGTTTTTAATGGGTGTTAGGTTTTATTAAAACTGTGTTTTGTTTTCAGAAAGAATGAATTAAAACTTTAAATAAAGTGTATAAAGTTTTTTGGGCTAAAAATGAGAATTTCTAAACTTTCTGTAAGTTCGTTCGAAGTGTCGTTCGAACGAGTTTGCCAACGACTTCCCATATTGGCCACTGGAACTTTGTTCGAAATGTTGTTCGAACGAGATGGATGTTCGAACGAGATTTCTAACGAGCTTCTAACGAGTTCACACTGGAACTTCGTTAGAAGACTCGTTCCAACGAGATTTCGTTCGAACGAAAATGTCGTTCGAACGAGATGTCAGGCGGGAACAATTTTTTGCAATTTTTGACAGTTTTTACCCATGATCTCCACTTCTTTCCCCACTATCTTTTCATAGCATAACTATGTGCGGGAATCATTTTTTGAAAGACTAACTTTTTCATACCGTACTAACTCCTAGAGAGAGTTTTGAGAGTTGATTCTTCCAAGAAAAAGTTCATGAGTTTGAGTGTTCTTCATTAAAGAAAAATTATTTAAACACTTAGTTTTCACCCATTATTTTTTTATCCATGTTCATATCTATATACATCTTTCTTGGAGTTTTGCACCGGGTTTTTCTGTACATCAAATTGAAGAGATCGTTTGGGTTTTCTTCTAAATCCCTCAAAGGAAAAGAATTGTTTAGCTGCGGCTTTCTCACATGGTAAAAGGCACCATGTGTGGTTGACGGTGTACCTATTGTCCGATCGGTGAGTCCGAGATCGCGGTGGAGCTCCATGGTTATCCGCTAGGAAGAGGTGGTTACAAGAAGACGCGTCAAGGCTTGAGAGGGTTCGAGTTGAGGAAGTAAGTCATTTGTCTTGTAAATGTAAATTTCGTACTTAGTGGATTTGAGGCTAGGGCCGTTCGAGGTTGTTTCCCATTGTGGTTTTTCTTCGTACATCGCGGCGTAGTGTGACTGATTTTCTCTTATCTTGCATAATAACTTAGAACGCATGCTTAGGATAATACAAGATAAAATTGGTTTTAATTGTCACACTTAATTTAATTTGGTGCTAAATTAAATTTGGGTAACGCTAATTTAATTCAAGTCATTCGTTAAAATTGGTTTGGCCTAACTTGATATAATTGCAAAATATGACTTAGGCAAATTCTAGGACTTGGATTAATTATGTTTAAGTGAAAATGTTTTAATGGATTAATTTAACACTTGGTTTAATTTTAATTTGTTAAGAAATTAAAATTTGTTTTAAGTTGAACCATCACCTTTACGCTCCGCATCTTTCATAAAAAGGAAATATATTTTTAAAGAAATTAAAAATTGGGGGCCTATCTTTCAAATTGGTATCAGAGCCAAAAACGATAATTTACTTCGTTAAAGATCTTTTAACTATTTTTGGCTAAAATGGAATTTTCCCCATTTTCCAAATTTCCTATTTTCGATGGTTCTAATTACGTGTATTGGAAAGCGCGTATGAAATCGTCACTAAAATCTATCGACGAGAGGGTTTGGTTATCGGTAGTTAACGGATGGTCTCCAACAACTCATTTAGTAGAAAATGAACGTGTTCCCAAACCAGCCGATATATGGAGTGAGGGTGAATTTAAACTTTCAAACTTTAATTCCCGTGGCTTAAACGCCTTGTTTAGCGCTGTCAAACCGGATGAATTCCGATGCATTATGACGTGTGAGACCGCTAAAGAATCTTGGAATATTTTACAACTCACTCATGAAGGTACAAGTGTCGTTAAAGCTTCGAAACTCCAAAATCTCACCACTGAATTTGAAACTATCAAAATGAACGATAAAGAAACTTTTGATGAATTTTATGCTAGACTTTCCAATATTGTTAATTCATATTTTAACTTGGGAGAGAAAATACCCGACAATCGTGTAGTAAAGAAAATTTTAAGGTCCCTACCCGATAGATTTATTCCAAAAGTGACCGTTTTAAATTCTTTACTAACTTTAGCCTCTATGAAATTAGAAGAGATCGTAGGTGATTTACAAACCTATGAACTAAACATGTTTCCCTCTAAAAATGAAAAGAAAATAGAAAAGGGCGTTGCTTTAAAAGACCGAAAAAAAGTCAAACAAGTAGTAGAGAGCGATAGTGATAGTGACTCGGAAGACATGACCTTGTTTGCTAGGAAATTTAGAAAATTTCTTAAATTTAACAAGGATAAATTTAAAAATGATTTTAAGAAATTTGAAACTTCTAAGTATGACAAAGCCGAAAGGATCCCAAAATCTTCTAACGAAAATTTAAATAGGAATGAGTCAAATAAGTGTTTTGGTTGTGAAGGGTATGGCCATAGGGCTTCTGAGTGCCCCACTAAACTAAGGAGAGAGGGTAAGCGACCCATTTAATATAATGCGACCCTTAGTGATAGTGATAAGGAAGAGGGACCCGATTTCCCCACTAAGCCCAACTTTGTGGCTTTTATGGCTAGACATGTGAGTGATAGTGAGAACTCAACGATTGATGAAACTTTAACTCATGACACTTCCAAGGTTATAGTTTATGATTCCCTTGTTTTTTATTATAGTGAGAGTGGAGAAGAAAGAGAGTGAAAATTAAGAAGAGGTTAATGTGAGTGAACTTTAAAATGCTTTTCAAGAATTATATGAAGAATCAATTAAATCAAAAAGAGCTAATTTGAAGTTAGAAGCTAGTTTAAAAGAGCGTGTCAAGGTCATTGATGATAGTATATTGGTAGAAGACCTTAGGACACGTGAGAGGACTCTTCGAGATAAGCTTGAATATGTAGAAGGCGAGAGAGATAGCCTTAGAGGTTTAATGGAATCCTTGAAAAAGGAGCTTCTCGATTTCGAAGAGAGAAATGTTTTATTAGAGTCTAACATTTTAGAATTGCAAAATAAATTAAAAGACTCTAGTAATGTCAAATTTGATTTGGAGTGTCGTTCGGAAAAATTAGATAAAATCTTAGGAATGGTCCAAATTAAAAATGACATGTGTGGTTTAGGCTTCAATACTTGTAATGAATCTACTCATAAAGCCAAAACTAATGTTTTAGGAGAATCTACTAAGAAATCCTTTAGAGATCATTCCTTAGGCACCAAATTTCGACGTAATTTTACTTGTACACATTGTGGTCGAAAAGGTCATCTTAGGAAATTTTGTTTTGATCTTAAACGAATTCCTAGAAAATCCCAACGTAAAGCAACCAAGGTAGTTAAAATTCCTACACCCCAATATTGTCATTCTTAATTAGTTTGGGTTAGGAAATCCGACTTGGCTGCCTTGCAAAATAGGACGTTTAATTCTCATTTACTTTCACATGCTTCCTCCCTTGCTAAATCTAAACGATGAATGTGTTAGTGTTTGCATACTTCAGCTTTTGTGCTTCATGCTATATTATCATGCTAAATGTATGGTTATTTAATCATTTTCTAGTCATTGCTTTATCACATATCTCATGCTAGAATAATGATTTTTGTTTATCTTTTGTATTATATTTCTTTCATTCTTATTTGCATTAAATGAAAAATACAAAAAGATTTTTGTTTATCATTTGGATTTTATCTCTTGATAATTTAAGCTTAATGAAAAATTCAAATGATTTTTTTTTGTATTTTGAGTATATATTTTATTTTTGGTTAAAAATGTCAAAAACTCAAAAAGATTTTATTTTGAGTGTATTTTGGTTTGACACACTTTAAGTGGCATATACTTGTGTTTGAATATCTCCTTTAACTCTCCCATGTGGCTAGAACTTTTGGTTTAGATTGTTTATCCTTAAAATGTTCTTTACCATGTTTATATGGAGTAGTTGGATTTTGTATTGATTAAATGGATTCTATTTTTATATGTCTCTATTCACACATGCACGAGCTCTTTTAAATTTTTAATGGCATATGTTATATTTGAGCTTTATGAGGTGTTCTCCTACCAATCTAGTCATCTACATATTTATGACCTAGGAGGACTAGTGCATCTCAAAATCCGTTGCACGTGAGTTTGTGAGATATAAAAAAATGAAATATAAATGTGCACGGGGAAGGGATCCGAAAGGATTTATTATCCTTTGCGATTGTAAGCCACCGTTTGAAATGGACCTAAAAGAAATACGTGGTCCAAAGGCCTAAAAACAGAAAATATGGCATTAAAAAGAAAAATAATTGCCAAGGCCTATGTTTGATTGATATATTAATTCAAAAATATATATTCTTATTGAGGGATTTTGGATGGTATATCAACGGTTTGCACAATGTCCGTTTATCCTAGTGGTCTTTATTGTCACGACTCTATTTGGTTTGTAGAATCATCAAAACTCTAGGCTTGTATGCATTGTGTATTTTTGTTCATTGAGTTCAATCTATATTGTCACATGAGGTTATATTCAAATGTGATGAAGTTTGCAATCAATTGAGAACTCCATGAACATGTTTTTAAGTGATTGGGTCTAAATTTAATCGTTACTTATTCACACCCCAACACTTCCGTTTCCATATGACACATTTTTGCCATACGAGTGTGAAAGACTCCTATTATATTTTGTGTGTGTCATTTGTGTGTTTATATCTATATGTGTGTACTTGAGTCTATTAGATATATAGTATGTATATGTATATATACTATTTTGTTTATGTTTTTGCCATGTTTAATCAATCCATTTATACTTCAATTCATAATTAGTACCTTATTTGTTGTGTAGTTTGTTTGATATCACATGCTTAGAATCTTATTTGTCTATTTGGTATCATTTGTTTTCACATCATAGTTGGTATTCATTTGTATGGAGTAGTTATGATTTTGTTGCCAATATGCGCTAATGTACTCATCACTTTATGCACAATTGCATATTTTAGCTTGTTATCCCATTCTATTTATCCCTTGCTTATTTTAGATAAGTTAATACTTGATTCTTTAGCCTTTGTCTATTCCTGAACAAAAAGGGGGAGAATGATAGGGGGATAAATGGTATATTATACTCGTATCTTAGTTTGGGGGAGCTTTATCTTAGGGGGAGACATATTTCTAAGTTGATCACTGTTGTTAAAGGGAGAATTAATTTAGGGGGAGTACTTACTTTACTTGCATTAAATATTTTGATATTCCCATGCATGTAATATGTTTGCTTAAGTGTGCAGGAATTATATTTTAAGTGGCAACTTTCACCGTCAAAGATTGCGATCCTTTGGGTTGTTTTGAATCAAGCATTGTATTTTTATTTTGGGTGGGGCTTTTATTAGTCTAGTAGAGCTTGACGGCCCTTTAGGATTTTTGTTTGGTTTTTGTCCCGGAATAGCCAAAGGGGGACATTTGTAAGGACACAAATTTCCAATTGAGTCCTTTGTAGTTTTGGCTCAATTCCGGACAAAAACGTTTAAGTCATAGGATAGAGTATATTGATCATCCTTCAAGCCTATGACGTGTTTGTTGAAGACGTAGCGGCCAAGTATATAAAGCTTCATCAAAATGACGAGTTTAAGTGCCTCGATTCTACGTCATTAATAGTGGTTCCATGCTCCCAAGGTATGAATGCATTAATATATATATAGGAGCTTGGAACGTGTTTTTAATGGGTGTTAGGTTTTATTAAAACTGTGTTTTATTTTCAGAAAGAATTAATTCAAACTTTAAATAAAGTGTATAGAGTTTTCTAGGCTAAAAATGAGAATTTCTAAACTTTATGTAAGTTTGTTCGAAGTGTCGTTCGAACGAGATTATCGTTCGAACGAGTTTGCCAACGACTTCCCATATTGGCCACTGGAACTTCGTTCAAAATGTCGTTCGAACGAGATGGATGTTCGAACAAGATTTCTAACTGGCTTCTAATGAGTTCACACTGGAACTTCGTTAGATGACTCGTTCCAACGAGATTTTGTTCGAACAAAAATGTCGTTCAAACGAGATGTCAAGCGGGAACAATTTTTGACAGTTTTTATCCATGTTCTCCACTTCTTTCCCCACTATCTTTTCACAGCATAACTATGTGCGGGAATCATTTTTTGAAAGAGTAACTTTTTCATACCCTACTAACTCCTAGAGAGAGTTTTGAGAGTTGATTCTTCCAAGAAAAAGTTCATGAGTTTGAGTGTTCTTCATTAAAGAAAATTCTTTAAACACTTAGTTTTCACCCATTGTTTTGTTTATCCAAGTTCATATATATATACATCTTGCTTGGAGTTTGGCACCGGGTTTATCTGTACATCAAATTGAAGAGATCGTTTGGGTTTTCTTCTAAATCTCTCAAAGAAGAAGAATTGTTTAGCTGCAGCTTTCTCACATGGTAAAAGGCACCATGTGTGGTTAACGGTGTACCTATTGTCCAATCGGTGAGTTCGAGATCGCGGTGGAGCTCCGTGGTTATCTGCGAGGAAGAGGTGGTTACAAGAAGACGTGTCAAGGCTTGAGAGGGTTCGAGTTGAGGAAGTAAGTCATCTGTCTTGTAAATGTAAATTCCGTACTTAGTGGATTTGAGGCTAGGGTCGTCCGAGGTTGTTTCTCGTTGTGGGTTTTTTCTCGTACATTGCGGAATAGTGTGACTGGTTTTCTCTTATCTTGCATAATAACTTAGAATGCATTCTTAGGATAATAAAAGATAAAATTGGTTTTAATTGTCACACTTAATTTAATTTGGTGCTAAATTAAATTTGGGTAACGCTAATTTAATTCAAGTCATTCGTTAAAATTGGTTTGGCCTAACTTGACATAATTGCAAAATATGACTTAGGCAAATTCTAGGACTTGGATTAATTATGTTTAAGTGAAAATGTTTTAATGGATTAATTTAATGTCACTTGGTTTAATTTTAATTTGTTAGGAAATTAAAATTTGTTTTAAGTTGAACCATCACCTTTACGCTTTCGCATCTTTCATAAAAAGGAAATATATTTTTAAAGAAATTAAAAATTGGGGGCCTATCTTTCAATAGGATTATACACATGTGCTTATGGGTTTTAAAGTTTAATTCATGAAGTTTTTCATAATATCAATGATTTAAGGACTAAAGTCTAATAACTTCTAAAATCGAGAACATGCATCATTGAATTGCCTATTGGATCGGACAATTATTGAAATTTAGCATCGAAAACAAAAGCCAAATGCCCAACAAGGGAGAAAAAATAAAGAAAATATTTTTAAAAATTTCAATTCTTCAACAAAAGCATGCTTGGAATGAACATGCGATAAAATCAATGAAACTAAATAATAAATGGAAAGAATATCCCACACCCTTAATTTAAATGTTGCAATATCCTCATCCAGAATCAAGAACACAACATAAAGAGAGGAAAATAAAGATATTGCCCGGAATGGAGTGATCCCCGATAAGTACAAGTCCATTGAATCTATAAAACATATTAGAACCAAGCATAACAAAAAAAGAATAACAAAAACTATAAAAAAATTATACTAGACTTATAAGTAATAAGAAAAATCCAACTCACTATTTACAACCTACAATTTAACTTCTAACTAACTATACACTGGAAGTTGAAATTTTTTAGGGTCCACCCAAAACACGATTTGACTTCGAGGAATGAATGGTAGTACCTTATTTGAGTGCATACCTTCCGAAAAATAGGAATTCTGTTTGAACAACAGAAGGTATGTGTAAGGCGTAAGGAATCAATTATCACCAATTAAAATTTTTTGGAGGATGATGGGAGGTTTGGATGCTAAGGGGGACAAGGCCAAATTGATCATAAAAAATCAAATCACCTCCCAATGATTTTTTAATTGGAATGGGAGGTGGCGAAAGTGAAAGTGAATGGCCCATAAGATGAATCATCTCAAAGTATCATTCTTGTTCAAGAATCGGGGCAAAATCCTCAGGACTTTTATTCGATTCTTGTGACAGATTTAATGGTTCGATAATGGTGGGAAACCAAGGAAATGAAGGACCTTCAACCTTAATAGAATTTGAAATATTGATAAGAGGTTGAAATTCGAAAACGCTTACATCAATGATTTATTCCTACAAAAGTGTGGAGTTTAAAGGTAAGTTTCAACCTCAAGCAAGATTTTTGAAGAATAAATTATTTCATCGAGTTGTGCATTTAATTCTAAAGACTAAACTTTTTGACTCTCGACTTGGTAATTTAATTCTTTTTCCAATAAATCTTGATCAAACCAATAAGAAGACATAACAGATTCTTGGGAGGTTTGCTCATAGTTAGAGGATTCCCCATTTCACAAAGTTAGTTCCCGAGATGGTGAGTGATTACTTATAAATTCTTGAATTTCATGTTCAATTATTTCATTTTTAAGAATTTGGAAGCATTCACGCATAGTCTTGGGAGTGTAACTTTGAGAACTATTATCATAACAATTAAAATTATCTAAAGAGTTAGAATGAGACATTTCAAAGCGGGCAATGCCAATACGTAACGAGCACCAAAATTTCAATTTTATCGAAACAATTTAGCACAAGTTAAAAAGAAATTAGATAGAATATACAATATATACACAAAGTGCTAAAGCAATAAAATCCTAAAATAAACCTCTCCTTGAAAACGACGCCATTTTTATGTGGCATAAACTTCGTATTAAAACATGTCATTAGGTGTTTACGCCCTATATAAAAAGATAACATAAGTTGGCACACTATAAATGGAAGTGTAGTAGTAAGTAGGGATCGAATCCACAGGGAACGGTATTTAGGATTAAATTGGTTTAGTAATTAGAAAAGGAGGAAGAGTTTAAAAGATGATACGAGTGATTGTATAAAGATGAATAAAGAAGATGTTAGCTATGCAATTAAAACTAAACAAAGATTACAAAATGATATTAGGATCACATCCCCACCATGGGCTAACAACACGTAAAAGGGATTATGGTTCAAAAATATTTAACCGATCATACTCAATCGATTATAAATATCAAACATGAAGAAATAAAATTCAAAGATGAAAGATTAAACTTTCAATCAAAAATGGTCACAAATGGATTGAGGTCACAATATCGCTATAAACACCAACGTTATGTGACAAAGGAAGTTAAACACATAATATCTTGAGTTCAATACAAAAGGTTTCAATTAAAAGTCATTTGAACTAAGCCCTAGCTTTTAAATCTCAACACCCATTAATGGTGAAAAAATGATCCCAACCTTAAAACTAGCTACTACACATTATTAAAACAATTAGTACAATTAATTAATGGAGGCAAATAACAAATTAACCAACAAAAAGCAGTTATATTAGAACATGATTAGGTTACAAAGCAAGAAATAAACTTGAAAGCTATAAAACAATGAAGAAGATGATGAATAGTATTACTTTCATACAAGAAAGATGGAACCCAAAGAGGGAGAAGGGAAGAAGAGCTCCCAAAACCAAACAAAAACCTAATCTAAACTACCAGAAAAAATGATGTAAAATAACCTCCCCTCCCAACTAAAGAGAATGTTTACCCATTATGTCTCCAAGAAAAAAACCCAAAAATAGATATTTGCGAAGTCCTACAGTACCCGAATCGATTCCCCAGAATGTCTGAATCGATTCGCCTAAGACAGGTCTGAATATTTACCTCGTTTCAGCATACGAAAAATACCTTAAATTCTTCATTATAAGTCAGAATTAGACATTATTAGAGGCTATGAGAAGCTAGATTAGAGGTCTAAAACTTCCATAAAGACATTGGGCCAGAAACTTAAACAATAAAATGACTAAAATTCCTTGAATCGACCCTTTATGATAAAACTTTTTCGAAATGTAACCAAATTTCACGCTAAACACTCTAATACCTACAAAAGCTCATTTATAGCTCACAAAGAATATAAACATACATAGAAGAGGTTGTCTGGCTAATGAGCATAAAAATAGGAATTAAGATACCCTAGGGGGCTAAAATGCATAGGTATAATGGGTAAATAAATGCAATATTCGAGACGAATCAATATGTCACCGATCTTCCCACAATTTGTTTCTTCAAGGGTAATTTTTTATGGGAATTTCATCCTGAAACTTTTGATTTGTTCTAGGACAACATACAACTCCATACTTATGATTTCTGAATGGGTTTGTACAATAATTCAAGACATTGTCATTAGAGAGAGAACGTGATCGGGTTTATTCTTGGGATGAAGTAAGAAGGATGAAAAAACTTTAAGAGTAACTGGTAATTTTGATGAGTTAGGTTTATTAATAGGTTTAATTATGACAAAGAGATCAAAATCAGGATCTTCATCAATGAGGATAGCACTTATGCCTGCTTGGTGTTTGGGTGTAGGGTTTTGATTAGTATTTAGTTTGTGTTTGTAGGAGGGGCAATGATGCCTTTGTCAATGAGGCCTTGGACAATATTTTTTAGGTTATAAACTTGGTTAGTGGAATGCCAAGCGGCCTAATGGAAGTCACGACATCATGCTTGCAGTATTTGGGAATATAGTCAGGAAATGGCTGAGGGTCCAAGGTCTTGATGAGGTTATGGGATAAGAGAGCATGGTAAACTTTGGAGAGATGAGCATGGAGTTCGGTATACTCTTTTCGAGTTGTTGCAGGTGGGATTTTGGTGCCTATGAGGTAGCAGACTGAGAGGATATGTTATTGATGGTAACCGCAGAAGGCTTGTCATACTTGCAAGAAGTGAATTGCCCAACAGGCTTCTTTGACTCAGATTCGACTTTCTAACTGTTGACATTTTCTTTAATTTCAACCCCAGCCTCCCGAAGAGCTCTGAAATGGGGGTAATATTGGCTTCCCATAAAAGTTTAGATATATGGCATAAAGTTATTCTTTATAATGTTGAGTTGTTCTTCCTCAGACGGGCAGTTAGTCACGGTGGAAACTTTTTCTCACCACCTGGTGATGGAACTATTAACAGATTCCCTTAGTTTTTTGGCAATTCTAGATCTTAGCGAGTCACCCCTAACTCTTCGTTATATTTATAATGTTTCATGAAATACCTTATGACATCTTCGCAGTTGTGAATCCAAAATTCCTCCAATGATAGGAACCATTAATGGGTCCTTTCTTTAAGGGTTTGCTAAAACATTTGATTCGTTATCTCCTCTATAGCTCAAAGTTGGCTCATTGAGCTATGGTAATTGTGAAGATGAACAATAGGGGTTTCATTTCCTACAAACTTCTTAATCTTGGGAATTTTAAACTTCTCAAGCAATCTATCCTTTGGGTAGGGGACATGTGGCAGTAATCCACGTACTTTCCTGAGATCTTTACCTAGTCAATTTTATTGGTGATTAGTTTGAGGTACTCCTTCACTCGGTTAAATTCCTCATTTTTAGGGTCAGAAAGAGTAGGTATAGGCAAGTTAGCCCCTTGTTGAGTAAGATTTGGCATTGGTCGATGTCCAGGAGGTGGCCTATTGACGAGAAGAGCACACAGAGGATGTAGAGATTGTTGATACTCTTTAAGAGACCATATCGATTTTGGAATTTATAGTCCCACAACATGGGAAAAAGTAATATCTGGATTTGGTATCTCTGGGATATGACCCTTATTTCTTTGTATTTTAAGAACATCTACTTGTAAACTATCAATCTTCGTGATAAGTTGAGCAAGTACAACCATCAGATATGTCTTGACATTAGCATGTTGATTAGGTTTCTCTTTGAGAAATCTTTAGTAGGACCGTTCAATTTTCGTTAAAGTGCTTGATGATTATGTAGAGGTGATTTGATAGCAAATTTTTTATTTTATTTTTGGAAGATTATATTTTTGGTATTTAAAAAAATGGAGAAAATGGAAGAAAAGGCTCTTAACATAGTTATTATTATTAGGTTTCACTTGTATTATATTCTACCTAGGGTTCAAATAAAATGTCAGGCATAATCAGAGTCTGGGGAAGAATGGGGTACGCAATGCAAGACATGAGTTGACTTGTTTCTAAACTCACGGACAGGGTCCTGTATTAAAAATGGACAAAATAATGCACAATCAGATAGTAGGACGACCCAAAATTCAGTAGAGTTTTGCTTTGGAATTAAAAATATAGGTATGAGTGTCCTAAGGCAGAAGCCTATATAAGGTTTATGAATGGGAGGTAAGTGTAAGGATTCCCCCTTTGGCATGACTTCCACAATACACCTCTTGCCTACAAGGGCAATCATGCATTGGTATGTGTGGAAAAGCCATTTGATAAACTTGAGTGTACATGAATTGCCTAATTACATACCTCGTGGTGACAGTATGTGTGAAAGAGAATTTGATATACTCTATGTATTTGAACGAGTTCCTACTATTTACCTCCCGTCATAATGTCGATCAAATGGTATGATGTGGGGGAACTATTTGATATATGTTGAGGGTACTTAGCCAATGGAAGTTGAGAGTCATGCCTCTTAGGTTAACCGTTCCCCGTGGAACCGACAACCCATTACAAAGTGACTCCCCATTAAGGGACAAATATAAGGTCAATATGTAATGCTCATGCGATGTAATGTGCAAAATGCATAAGTCTTCATAAGTATTTTTATGCAAAGTTTTATGTATGCTAATAGGGATATGTACAATTACTAAGCATGAAGTAAAGTATGAAATATTCATGAGTTCCATGAAAAATAACTAAGTATACAAGTGGAGTAAAGCAAGTAAATATGTATAAGTAACATGGAGTATGTACAAGTGGACAAAGCATGGTAATATATACAAGGCTTGAAACACATGGATATATATAAGTTAGTGGGATATATATACAAAGTGGGAGTAAAGTGGGAATACGTGTAGGTGAATAAAGCATGGATACATATACAAGTGATATGTGAAGAATGTGATATGCGAGACATGAAGCATGTGAATATATACATATGGGAATAATCATGAATATATACAAGTGGCATGAAACATGTAAATGTGTGGGTAAATGAAGTGAAGATGGAAAATACGTACAAATGAATGTGAAACATGAGATATATAAAAGTTCATAAAGCATGTGATAGAAAAATATAGTATATATATGTGCTAAAAAGATAGGAATGGTGTAGAGAGAATATACATAGATAGTGTAACATGAGCATGCCATTTATAACATGAGGGCATGAGAGTAAAAGGAAGAATTTACAAGTAGAGCATATATACACATGCTCCATATAAATAGAGTCTAGTCCACTAAAAAATTCCCAACAGAGTCACCACTGTGTCCATCCTAAAGGTGTCCTCCCTCTAAGAGGTGTAAATGTGGGAGTCGGAAGGGGAAATCCCCTTTTTGCCACTTGTACAACATTTGCAGGCTCCTAATGACATGAAGCAGTTGTTGTCAAGGGTGTGTGAATGTGTAGAGATTGGATTCGCTTATCTATTTTAATTAAAATAGGAAAAATCGATTGTCGTCCCTGAGGATATGACATAAAATACTACTAGTGCATATGAAGTTAAATAAATCATAAGCTCAGGGATTAAGTTACGAAATAAGAAGGTGCTAGGCACCCATTCCACCCTTTAGATATCTCACAGGCTATAAAATTTTCTCCTTCTATTAAAATGTGTAATCATGTGCATAATGTGTGTTTGGGGTGAAAAATGTATACATATGTGAACAATGCAGGAGGAGTGAAATCATCGTGCCAACATCATGGAAAAGACGGGAACGAATCATTCTAAGGAGTAAAACTAAAAGAAAGATAAATATACAATGGTTGATAGAATATGAGCGATGTGCCAAATCATGAGTCTCTATGAAAGAGTAAATATGCATGTCAACGGAACCACAAAAAGTAGATAAATGAATAAAAGTGGCTAAACTATGAGTGATGCGCAAATCGTAATTCACTATGAAAGAGTGAATATATATGTCAATGGGACCATTAAAAAGTGAGAAAATATATAAAAATAGAAAACCTATGAATGATTCCATGAATCATAACTCACTATGAACACGTGAATGTGCATGCCAACGAGATCACTAAAAACTAAGAAAATTAATAAACTATTAGCGGTGCGTCGTATTGAAACTCATTATAAACAAGTGAATATGCATGTCAACAGGATTGATAAAAAGTTAGTAAAAACAAATAAACTTATATATAAGTAAAATAAAGTGAAATAAATAAAATGAGGACTCAAATCCCAAAATAGCTTCGGGATGCCTATGTAGCCAAAATTGGCATCAAAGTCAACATAGTTCGAAATGGGTAACAAGATGGGGTCTAACCCATAATTCGAAATTATATCTCTCCTTTTTTGTTTATGTAAAAGTGGTGAAAGTGTGAGAAAAATAAGAAGAAACTCTAATTTTGGGTTGATTAGATAAACCCTCTTTTTGGATTTTTTGAATTTATGAAAATATGTTTTAGAATATATAACTAATAAAAGTGTAATTAGTGGTGAGAAAATAAGAATTAACTAGAAAATTTGTTAAAAGTAATGAAATGTGTGAAATGGAACCAAATTGATAAAGTAGGATGAAGAGTATCTAGACCTTCAAAATGATTTGGATTCAGATTTTGGATTTTGGGTAATATGATTTTTGGATGGTGGTGGAGTGGTGGAAAGTAGTGGCAAAATGTGAGGTGAGAGAGTGATGTAAGGGAATGTAAGAGAATGCTTATGGGATTCATATAATTGGACTGTTGCATAAATTACGAGGTTAAAGGTACTGAATGGTGAGGTCAGTGTTTCCCTAAATAGGGAACCCTATAAGGTTAAAATGACTAAGCTTCCCCTAGGGGTTGGGGGTACGGGGTTTGCATGACCCTTGACTTGCCTATCGACAGGCCTTATAAACATGGCGATAAACAGTTAGTCTGATTCATGCATAATCGGGATCGTTAGAAAGAGAATTCACATCTCTATGAAAGTTAGTTGAGATACTCTCAAGTCTAAAATTTTACCAAAGTTAAACGGAGCTTGAGGAGCGTCCACTGACCTCCGGTTATAGTTTTTGGGTAAAAGGGTTGTTAAATGTGAACTGTAGGTCCGATTCATGCACATTTAGAACCGTTGAAAAGTGGATTTGAGAGCCCTATGAAAGTGTGTAAATATACTCTAGGGTCCGATAGCTGACCAAAGTCAAACAGAGCTCGAGGACCATCCGATGACCTCCGATTGGGTAAAAAGGTTGCTAAATTTGAACCGTAAGTCCAATTTGCGCGTGGTATTGATCTTTGGAAAGGGAGTTCAGAGCCCTATGAAAGTGAATTGAGTGACTTTCAAGTCCTAGAGTTAACAAAAGTCAAAAGGATATTTAAATGAGGTATCTATAACCAAGTTTCACCATATTAATCAATATTTAGATCTTAAACAATTTGACTTGTACGGGTTTATAACTTAAGTTAATGAGATAATTAATTTAATAGAAATTGGTATATTTTGTGTTGACCTTTAGGATGTTGGGAATATTTATTTTTTACTTAAAATGGTGGATTTTAAGTCTATTAGGTTAGTATATGACTTAGGTAGAGTTTTGGACCATTTAGAGTGTTATTCAGGCTCATTGGGTTAATGTTTCATATGGGACCTAAGGCTAGTTTCGTCGGAAGTAACTTGAGAGGTCATTAGTTTAAACCTAAAACACACTGGAAGCATTAGAGAAATCCTAGATGGCTAAGGAAGGAAGATGCACACAAGGGTGGAGGAATTTCAGAGATTGATTCTTCAACCACTATATAGCCAATTTTGCATTATTAAAGAATTTAATTGGGATTGTGTTATAGTAGTAATTGTTGATTGGAAATTTAACTAGTATGATTTTAATCAAATTTTGAAATTGGTTCAATTGATAAACTAAACCTTAATCCCTTAGTTTATTAACTTGAATGATTTGATAAGTAATATAACAAATTAATCTCGGAATCAAATTTAAATTATTATACTTTCAATCATGCTAATGAATCATACAAAAGCCCCTTAAACTTGGATTAAATTTGAGTAGGATTGTTTTGATTGATGAACTTAGGGTTCTTAAACACATAAATTGATTTTGATGCTTAAATATTGATTCAATCACCTAAAACGTGTACACTTAGGTTAGTATTGTTATTGTAGATCCTAGATCTAAGGGAGGTTGGGTTTAGGATCAATTAAAGGCTTGGAGGTTAGGTTTTGAGGTCGATAATGGAAATTCTGCGAGTTGGAGAATAAAGGGCAAATGCCAATCTCATTAAAATGTGAAGGGGTTATCGTTCGAATGAGATTTAGTAGCTCCTTAGAATGACTTTAGAGGTCGTTTGAGCGACTTAGGTGGTTTCATTCTACTAACTTTGGAATGTCATTCAGCTGACTTATGAATATCATTCGAACAACTTGGCGATTCTGGTTCAAATGAGGTCTTAATCTCACTCGAATGACTTCTTGTTAGATTGAGAGGTTTAACCTTATTTTGATTGGAGATTATTAATTTAAAATGCGGAATGTTATTTTAGTAATTCGAGAGTATAATGGATTTTTGTAAGTATACTTGGAAGCTTAGATAAATGACT
Source organism: Sambucus nigra (assembly GCA_949130495.1). Classification (NCBI taxonomy): domain Eukaryota; kingdom Viridiplantae; phylum Streptophyta; class Magnoliopsida; order Dipsacales; family Adoxaceae; genus Sambucus; species Sambucus nigra. The sequence goes on from OX422213.1 coordinate 298,813,309, forward strand.
GGGATAATTAGTGAGGCCATGAGAGCTTTAGGGTTGCCGTATATTATACGAGAATCTAGAATAAGTTTGTAGATCTTAGTTAGGGTAGTTATTATATCGAGTGAGATATTGTAGTAGTCAGGTGTGTTGACACCTAGATTTTAAAACATTGGGTATTCGAGATAGGTTTTTCCATATCATAATTATAATTAAAGTTCGTACTAACTAATAATATTAAGAAGATTTTATGTGTAACCCAATTGAGTAGGGTTTTATACTTGTTTGTTGGCCCGGTGCATAGGGTCGTACTTGTTTAATTGCTTTATGTGCAATCATACTAGGGTGGTGTGTGTTCTCATGGGGGACGTAGTAGAAGATATTTTTATGGGTAACAAACAATGTTAATTGAGTTGCCATCCCAGTGATGAGACAGCCTTTACCTTGGTCCTTTTACCCCGATCCTATGACTCACGTACCCATTTCCACGAGTGATTACAATATGGGGGAATTCTATCATAGAGCCTTGGGTATGGAGGTAGGGAGACAGACAGAAATGCGTTGTGATTATCCCTTGTTGAGTATTTTGAGGATATAGGTTCAGAATGACCTATGACTATACCTAGTACGCACGTGTGATCCCCGAAGGATAGGCCTTCATACTTTCATGTGAGGGATCAAGCGTATCCCATTTAATTGTATGTTTAGGGGACCATATGTAGATTTTATACTTTGTGAATGCCTATCAGTATTTGCGGGGTCGAGTATAGCCTATGAGATTTGATCTGACTTGTGCTCACTCATGGATATTCTAGATTATGTGATTTTCTTTCATGGTAATTGTGATGGTTGTTCCAGTTTAGGATTTATACCAGGGATGTATGGATAATAACTTATGAATCGGGAATAATGCAAGGATTATACTAGAGACGTATATCCTAAATTAGTGGCTTGTGACTATGTGAGACTATGAGACTTGACACCCTTCTAAAAATCTTAACTAAAGATAGTTGTTGATATTACAATTAGTAATTGAGTTTCTTTTAATAAAAGAGATTTCAATAGAATAATTAATTCTTAAATTGAGAGAGGAACTTAATAAAGTGAAAGTAAATAATATTTAATTAAGAGATTAACTTATATCATAGGAGATTCATGGGGTTTGGGAGTAGAACCACATGTTTATTTTAGGTTATTTGGGTTGGGTAACTTAAGTAACTTAAAATCCACTTGATATGGGAGGAATATGCTCATCATCATCATCATCATCATCATCATCATCATCATCATCATCATCATCATCATCATCATCATCATCATCATCATCATTATTATTATTATTATTATTATTATTATTATTATTATTATTATTATTATTGTTGTTGTTGTTGTTGTTGTTGTTGTTGTTGTTGTTGTTGTTGTGGCCCAACTTCAGTTAAATTATTATTCTTTCTAAACTTGTTGTTTATGTTGTTGTTGGATCTATTTTTATAGGTCTTAGGTCATTGTGCTAGCGTAGACTTGGGTTGATTATTGGAAACTATCTCTAGCAAAATTTTATTCATCATTCCTAGGATCTATAATTCGAGCAGTGTAGCTCATCTAATTCTTGTATGTATTTATGTTTTAGCAGACCATTGTATTTATTTTAGATTTTCCCTAGTAAGTTGTTGTACATGTGGTGCTTATATATTCCAAAATGCAAATTGTATAATCGAGATTTCTTTTCCAGAGTTGGATGTATGTGTATTGGCGTTTGGATGTTATCATAGATGGTCTTTATTTATTTCGTATTTTATTGTCTCGGTTTAGATTACTTGTTCAGTTTTATTTATATCGTCACGCTGAGAATGTTACCAAATATTTTTTTATTCCCGTGATTTTTGTATTAAACATGATCAATCGATTTATGAATTTTACGGGGTATCACACTTGTGATAACCAGTGCTAATACAAGACAAACGTGGAAGAATACTAATAAATATAATATATATCGATAAGATACAACAATAACCACAAGACATTTATGATAACATGTAAAAACGGTGTACAGAAAAAGTCAAAAATCAATATATATATATATATATATATATATAAATAATCGATAAAGCACTAATTACAATATCCAATGAGTAAACAAAAAAATAGAAATAAAGCTCATACACTATTATTCACCTCCAAAAATATAACTAATGAGCGCAAAAGTAGGAAATAGTGTTCTAAAGGCTACCAAACAATTAGACATCGCATACAGTATTACCGGTATCATTAGAGTTGTCAACGTCAGCAACATCATTATCACCATTATCTCCACTAGCATATATAGGGTCATCAACAAAGTGACCATAACAAAGAACATGATCCAGAGCAACATGCTGGTCATATGATTCAATCTCTCTCTAAATTAAAAAACATCCTATTATATAGTGCTCATAAATCTCAGAAGTGTATCTTGAGTTGATTTAATTTACGTGACCTATAACTCCAATAATGGGTGTGAATTCTAATGAACATGTGGATCAACATGAGAGGGACTAGGAATAGGTGTGGGTGCTAGAGCTGGAGCTGGAGTACGTTCTGGTGTGGGTACATTACCTTCCTCAGAGGTAGCGTATGTAAAAATATTAACAAGAGGATATTGATAGGAAAGAAATGAATAGGAGGATGCTTATAGAGTTTTCCCTCATAACGAGATACTTTCGTAGACGTGATAGAGCCATAATAACTCAAGAAGGGTCATATAAAATCATATGAACCCCAAACGAGTATAAATGACATACAATAGAGTCATGAAAATGTAATGCCTATATAGAACCACCCTCAGAAGCTCAATGAATGACATTTAGGATAATGAAATTAAAATTCCTAGATCGATGCTTGATGATAACATATATAAATTATCCAACATCGTATCTAAAGTCATGTATGCGGTGATGAGAGTAGAGATAAGAAACAATGACCAGATGAACAAGATGCTACACGGGATCAATGTCATGCTACAAAAATAGACCTTGCCATCATGCTAATTAACGTACAATAAGATAAGTAGCAAGGCTATCAATGAGAAGGCCATGCTCACTATTAAGATATAAATCAGGATGTTCATTTCTCGAAGATAAAGATATGAGATAAGAACATCCCTAGTGAGAATAATATCCCGTTTATTTACAAATGATGCAAGTGGTAGAGGGTCCTCTAATGCTACACTCATGTTCATAAAAATCTCACAAACAAGCATCGCGTTTGCCACGAGATAAGTAAAAAGTAACAAAAAAGTCGCACCCAGTGCACAAGGCTCCCACTTCACTACAGGGTCTGGGAGAGGTAGATGTCGGTTGGTCTTACCCCATATTATTTTATAATACGAAGAGAATGCTCCCAAGTCTCGAACCCGAGACCAATCGTAACTTGGGCGAGGGCACTTGCCATCGCTCCAAAGTACGATCTCTATAAAAGTAGTAAAGATGAAGACAAATTCTAGATGCTCAACATGAAAGGTTATGAAGTCCTCCCTAGATGCTTCAATTTGACGTTGTGGTTAATCTAAATAGAGAGAGTGCCCAAGGTTTAATAAAAGGGTACTCTGTTACGGGTAATGTAGACGAACTGAAGCTCAATTATCGATGGATCAACGACAGGATCATAATGAGTGTAATATTGCATTGATGAAAATAACAACCGATGACTCTCCTAGACCACTAAGTAATCCTCGAATGAGAACAAACCTCCTTTGTCTACATAGGGTGGTGACAAATAAAAGTATCAAGAATAGTTAATTAAGAAATAGATTATGTATTTTTAGGACTTAATATAATATTGATTATGGATATAGGAAAACAAACATTTCATTTCCATTTTTAGTCCCTATTTTTAAATTAAAGGGACACGTGGCATGCTGTGATTGGTTAACGTTTTATGAATATGGGTCCGTGCCAACGGATTTATTCAAAAATAGGGACTAAAATTATAAATAAAAATGTTTGTTATCGTATTTCCAAAATACACATTATAATAGGTCCTAAATTTACAAATTCCCATTAAGAAATGACTAACGAAAAAGGTCAACCCTGCATTGATAAATCCTCAAATTTTGTAAAGTGATATTATAACATAAAAATATAGTATACACAGTAACAATACACACACGACAATGCCATGTTTATCATTTTTCACTTGTCCGTGTTAAAAAATAATCTTTTCAAGGTTATTAGATCTCTCCCCTAACTCAAGTATTAAACTCTTGGCATCTTTTAACTCAATTGATAACCTTTTCAAATCAACTTTGAAAACCTCATTTTGTATATCAATTACATTTTTCTCTTGAGAATATCATTTTTTTCTCAAATAAGAGAGCTTAACATTTAACCCATTCAACACTTTCATGATTTATAATTGGAAGGTTTTAATTTTTTTGAAAATCATCTTTTATTGATGAGAATTTTGAATTTTAAGAAAATTTAATGTCTAGCTTCTTCAAGTTAAGAGACTCTTGGTAAAGCTCGTAAAATACTTAACCACGCTTCTAACTCCCATTTGAATAATTTATATCTATTGTGTGTATCTCTAGAACTCCCTGAAGTATCGAAAAAACTTATCTACATCTGGTCATTATTTATTTGGAGATTTCTCAACTGAATCACTTTAGATTCAAGTATTATAGCCTTAAAATCCAAGTTTGAACAGATTTAGGGATTTGTTCAATTCGACTTAGGCAAATTATTATTTGTACTTTTTATGTTAATTTGGATTTATAGATTTCCACAAGATGAATTTGAATATAATATATGAGAATATCTACTAGCAATGGATAAGGTATATTAATGAGTTAAATTTTTAGACAAACTATTCTTGACATGTAATGGACTCTCAACATGTTCTAAAAGACTCTCACTGACTTTACCCACATAAGAATTCCTCATATTCTCCATAACATTACTCGTATCAACCTCACAAAGTATAGTATTCTCACTATCTTCACTCGATGAATCTAATGAGGATTCACTTTTTCGATCACTTAGCTCACTTTATACACTTATTTTCTCATTCTTCCTCAAGTATGTGGAACCCACATTAATGTGGTGACCAACACCCTCACATTTATAACACGTATCATCATTTTTTAGTTTTACTCTCTTATATCTAAATGAACACCTCTCAACTTGACCATTGTGATCATATTGAGAGGATATTTGTTTTCTTTAATCAAAGTCCCTTTCTCTCTTGAAATCCTTTTTGTCGTTTTTATAAAACTTGTTAAACCTTTTAATAAAAAGATACATATCCTCATAAAAATTGCTCGGTTTAATTTCAACATCATCCACAATTACTTTCTTACTCATATCGGCTTAAAGTGCTTTGAGGTCTTCACATCTTAAGCATTTTCTTGATCAAACATTTAGAGAGATCTAGAAAATTCCTCCAACTTACAAAAATAGGTATTAAGAATATCATTGAGAAAATCTACCTTGTGTTAAATTTAGAAGCCAAATATTACAGAAGCTTCTTCAAAGCTCTATTATCCGGGATTCTCTCTCCTTGGTTATATGAAGCATTAACCACCATGATTAATTTTGCATAATACTCATCAAACACTTCCTCCCCCTTCATCCTAATAATCTCAAAAGAATTTGCAAGCCTTTTTATCTTGTCACGATTCATTACAAATGTACCCTCATGAGTCATAATAATAATACCTCGCACTCCCTTAATAGTCTTGCAATTTATAATTCTATTACACTCTTGGGTGATCACCTATGAAAACAATGCATTCAAATGCAATACAATTGTAATTTCATTATGATGACACAACCTCGATGTAATTCACTCGAGGCTTTCAAACTCTATCCCCTTTCATATTAACCATAGGTAATCTTCAACCATCTTCAACCCTCATTCACATTCTCTCATGATTTGGCCATCCCAACATTCTAATGCGCATAATTTAAGCCATTTAAATGTGGTCTATGGTTTGTGGAAACTCCACTTCTCATAGAATCCGTGATAGAAATATATAACAACATTAACAAAACAATAGGTTGGGAGCAAACAAGTTATGACAAATATATTAATTGTCACACAACACATAAAACCAAAAGCAAGTATTTACTCTAGCACGCGAGTACTAATAAGAGTAAATTTCTCTTATACTAAAGGAAATTGTGGGTGGATATGTTCTAAACACCTCTATAATATGTCCTAGAGGTGGTGAACATGACTCAATCGCAATTAAGGAAAATTTTGCCCAATCTAAGAATCTAGAAATCTCATTTTCAATACCTTTTAGGAAAAAAAAATTTAATGACAAATTTGCAATTTAACATTTGTGATAATATTTTTAATTCATTAAAATAGTAATAAAATGATCAATTCGATACACACACAAGAAATAAAGTAGCCTAATTAAAGTGATGTACCTAGTTTAAAGTCCTTAGAAGGTATAATTACCTACCCGATCCTTAAATATATGTGAATTAGTGCATGATCTGGGAAAAATATTCAAACCATAAAGCATGACACAACAATGCTACAATGAAAAACCATTTTGAGGGGAAAAATCCTCTAATTGATGCTCTCTCTCATTTAACTTGAAATTAATTTTACAAAGTGCAATTGGACAACTCTCGCTCGACCTCCTGTACAAATAGTTTCCTTTGGACACCTAAAATCTCCCTCAATGGATAAAATAAAGATAAGAACTCCACCAAGATTGAGATGAAGTTCATTCTCTTTTGAGGATAAACACCTTGAATAACCCTTTCAATGAATAACCTAATTCTCCTTAGTTTTGGTATTATATATGAGTTCTAATTTGAATTTGATTAAAATTTTGAGTCGATTAGGCCATAGTGGTTTTAAAATCAACATTCATGTTTAAAGTCCTCAAGATTCATAAATCAAGTATAAATCTCTACAATTCTATTAAATGAAGAGCAATCGGTGATTAGAGAGAGTATAAAAAACCTCTCAAAAAATGAGTCAATTTATATGCTCAATTTTTAAGATTATGATTTTCAAATCGAAGCACATATTTATAGTCTTTACTAAAAAATTGGATTACCATTTGCACAGTATCGACTTCTATTCATGTTCATGGTACATATCTCACTGGGCAGGAAAGTTCCACGTGTCAATTTTCCTATCATCAAAATCGTGTGCATAGTTGTAAATTGGTGTTGTTTGCACGCTTATGTAACAAGGTCCAGTATGCGACATCTGCAAGGTTTTAACGAACAAAGCCCTCAAATGAAAACTTTACGCATTTTAAAATATGATTTCTATAATCACCGAAATCATAAAAGTAGATTGATAAAAAATTGTATGTGTGTGTAAATCCTAAGATATCAATATCATAATCTCTTAAATGATCTAAAAGTATGCACCGGGTAGGAAGCCTTGGTAGATGTTCTAAATCGTGAATGTCGAATGAAGTGCAAAAGAAAATAAATAGGATTTAGGTAACTCACAAATGACATCTATATGAAATTAAGCTACATGATCGATTTATGCAAGACTTAATGTTTTTTCACGGGAGTATCCAATAACTATATGTAAAATAATATAAGAGTACATCATATTTTCACCCTCGTGGTTGGATTGGAGTATCTCACACACCTCATATAGAATACATTATAATCCAACGAAACCCCAACGGTATGATTTAACTAAACAAATCATTCAACCAATAAGGTGAAATATGTAAAGCCTATGCCCATCCACAATCCAAGTCTCTATGCATTTTGGGGGATCAGTGTCACCTTGATTTATTGTGGGATGCTTCCATACTCTCTTAACGTCTAACCACACCCTCACATCATGGGATTTTAGTAAAATTTCATGCATTACTTCCAATATGCGTAGTTGTTACGATCAAATATGGGTGGGCATGTACCAAGTTGTACCTCCATATATAAACTTGAGATTTTTATTAAATACCTGCTTTGATACTAGTTTGAAATAGTTGTACATAAGTATAAGTTTATTTAAATCATTTTTCTAAATTAATCCACCAATTCTTCAAAAGACTTTTAATTCAAAATATTTTTTTTGATTCTTGAATCATGAAAAAATCTAGTGCTATTGAACCCAATTTTCAATTTTACCAAGTATAATTAATTTTATCGTATTTTAATGTGGGTGATGCAAATTAAAGTTATACGGAAACTAAAAGCATGCATATACACAAAGTAACATTAGATTTATGATGTAAACCCTCTCAAGAAAATCATTATCTTGACCAAGCCCAATTAAGTCCATTATTACTGATAACGTTTACATGATTCATTCAAAATAGACACGACTTTGGTAAGATTCGATTTATTCCCCTTGCGTTATTCTCTGACGCCTCTCCCTATAATAGCAGTCATATGCTCATGTGCACAACCCGTAGTCTTGATTAGGGGTGTTCACGGGTCGGTCGGTTCGGTTTTGGGCGGGTTTTTTGAGCCAAACCGACCATGTCGGTTTTGGGAGGAGAAAAACCGAACCGAACCGAATTTGGTGAAAAACCGAACCGAACAGAGTCGGTTTTTGATAGGACCGGTTCGGTTTTTTCATTTATTTTAATAAAAAATATTTTTTTAATATCTAATATAAATATAAAATTAAAAAATATAATATAATATGCCAACACTAATATAAATATAATATAAAATATAAAATTAAAAAGTATAAAAATTAATTCGGTTCGGTTCGGTTAAAAATCGGGGTTTTTATGCCAAAATCGAAAACCGAACCGACCTTGTCGGTTTTATACCTGATCAAATCGAACCGAACCGACCCTTAAAAAAACCCGGCCCGAAAATTTTTGGTTCGGCTCGATTTTGTCGATTTGTCGGTTTGGTCGGTTTTTTTGCACATCCCTAGTCTTGATAATCACCAATCTTGACTAGGAACACAATTTTCCCACACGATTGCTTGTTGTGATATATCTTGACAAATGTTGGAATGGATTTTCAAACTGAAAGTTCTCTCAGAGTTGTTAGGTTGACAATGTCTAGATTATCTTGACAATTCTCTTAAAACAAAAATTAGACATTTTTTAATACTGGGTTGCTCATCAAAAGCATTGTTTTATGGTCTTATTTATACATTTTTTCACAAGGCAGGTTACAAAGTACGATTCCCAGAAAATAACCTCTAGTACATATGAGGTGCCTGTAATACCCCACCCTAGAACATAGGTATTTAACGTTATTTGAAGTGTTTTGTCCAAAGGAAAATTCGAGGAATAAATAATCCAAGTGTAGCATGTCAAGTAAAATGTAAGTTGGCGTATTACGTAATGGTTTAAACAAAAAAAATTCCATGATGCATGTGTCGCATTAATGCGTATTTAATCTCTAATAATATTGGCCAGGATGTCCATTAAGTTTGAGGAAAAAAAATCAAGGAACAGATGTGCCACGGACAAGGTTACTACGATGCAAAATATCGCAATATGGATTAAACGAGAAATTTTTATGTTGCATGGTTCTCACGAGTTTTATCTTGAATTTATATAACTATTTTAAGTACTTCGGTTAAGTTTCACGCGATTCGGACAAGCAACGAGCGCTACACAAGCCTGGGTACAAATTGCCTGACGGTGCGCCACACTGCGACAATCCAGTTTTGCGCGAATTGTTTAGGATAATTGGTAAGTCAAAAAAATATTCCAACCATATATTTAGACTCATAAAAATATAAGGAATGTTACCATGCGACGAAAAATCGAAAAAAATTATGTTTTGCACGGAGGTCCCAATTCTTGCGAGCCTTGTATAGGACAATCCAGGAGGCCAAATGACTATTGTAAATATGATTTCTTAGCCAAAAAATGCAAGGAATATGATTATCAAGTTAAAAAATGAAAAAAAAATTAGAGGGAGAAAATGACGCAAATCATCCTCTTGGGGTTGATTTTGGCTGGGTCTTGAGTGTCACATGTGCTAAGGTTGGATGCATTGTATTGTCCCTTTTCCACTTAAATTGCAGACCTTGGGAACCCTTTTGCATCATTTGGGACACACAAACTCTTGAGTAGTTGTTCAAGAGTGGAAGACTACCACAAATACCTTATAAGAGAAACGGGAGGGAAAGTGAGTTGGCCAATAATATCTCTCTTTTCAACAGATTTTCTTCATCACCATGGTCAAACAAGAGCTCTTCCTTCCCTCCAAATTCGTAGATCTTCTTCTCCACCATCTTTACACCATGAAAACACCATTTTGGAGGTCACAAACACCATTAAAACACCTTGAGTTTTCGGACAGCTTGTAGGGAGAGTTTTTGAGAAGCTTTTGATGAGGTTTAGGAGTTGTAGAAGGGGGTTTTGATCTTGGAGATGGAGGACTCTTGGATCTTGCTTTGGAGAGATTTTTATAACCCCTTGAGGCCACCTTTGGAGGTGGGGGTTGCTCCACCTACACCACCATTTTCACCACCATTTTGGACATACTTAGGTGGAAATACTAACCTTGGTTTAGGTTTGAAGTTGAGTATAATTTTAGCTACTTTAATTACATGTATTAGACTTAATATATGTGTGATGTTAGTTAGTTTGCATCTATCGGGTTAACTAGTTGAAATCTATGATTTTATTTGCAAATGAGTTTCAAAGATATATTTCAAATGGGTTTTGAAATTGATAAAAAAATAGATTATTTTTCTACACATTTTGAGTGTAATAATGTGTAACAAAGTGAGAATAATGCATTTATGGGTTTATTATTTTCACCCTTAATGTTTTGAGTAAAAAGAGGAATTTAAAAGAAGGTTTTAAATTAGTTCTAAAAGTGTTAAATTTTCATAACACTATTCATAGATATTTTATGAAATAAAATGGGTTAAAAGTGTGTTTTAAATAAAGAGAATGTGATACGATACATGATTTTTGAGCTTGTTCATGACATTTGGTATCTTGAATATGCATTTTACTACATTAAATAAAGAGTTTTATATGTGAAAGAATCCTTTCATTTTAAAGGGATATTTTAAAGTGTGTGAACTCATCATAAGTAAATAAAGTGGGTTTAATGAGTAAACATGTGAAGCTAAAGTCCTCATGTAAATAATGAAAGTAAAGAAGACTAAGTGTGAAATAAATGACTAAATATGGGTCCTTATGCAAAAAGTCACAATTAAAGTGTGTGACACTAAGTTTGAAATGTAGAGCGTCAAATGTGTAAATGTAGACTAAAATGGGCTTTTAGTGTTAAAACTCAAAGTTAAAGTGTGTAACAGTAAGTTTGAAAGTGTACATATGTCAAATGTTTGAATATTGACGAAATGGGTTTTAAATTGTGAAAAGACATAATTAAAGTGTGTAGTCTTATATATGAGAAATAAGACTTTAATATGTAAAAAAAATGTGATTTTATATATTAAAAAAGGGTTAAAATGCAAAATGTGTAATTTTGGCAAAGTGAAAAGTTGAACAAGTGTGTTAATGACTAAAATGCCTTAGTGTTGAGCTTAGAACTTGAAGGGGTAATTTTGTGTAACACTTAAAAAGGATAAGGTTGCAAGTTTTGGTAAAGAAATATGGTAAATTGGTAATTTACTTAAAGTGTGATATTTTTATGAAATAAAATACTAAAGAGTATTTTGGCACTAGTATGGAAAGAATAATTTAAGTCCTTAAAGAAAAAATGATTTTCGGGATAAAAATCAACGCGTGCGTAGGAAAAAGGACTTTAGTAAAATATAATGATTTTTCCTAAATGAATAATGGAAAAATGGACGGTTAAGTCCAAGGTTTTAGCCTCGGCTCGAAAAAGAAAAATTAATGTGAACATTATAAAAATGTTGAACACATTGGCAAGCTAATTAGATTGAATGATGCCGGGATAAATAATTAAGCAGGGCTATGATGTCCCTAGTGAACCAACTGCAGTAGTATATGGCGGCGGAGACCGGTGGTGTGAGGCCACGAAGTCCGTGAGTGTTTGTTGGTGGAATCCCTAAAGATAACGCTAAGTAATGAATTTAATATTCATGAAAGATGCATAAATGGATGGTATTGATCCATTAATTTATTAATACAAGAATAACGCATTAAATGTTTAAGGTCCACGTGGTGACAAGGGATGGTTAAATAAGGTAACTTGATGATACTTAAGCTACCCAATGAGGCTCAGACCATAATAAATACAAGCGTGAATTATATGAGGCTTTCAATAGGAAAAAATGAGTAGTTTTCTAACACGATGTGTGTGTGTGTGTTGATGAAAGTCTTATGATATGGTTAAATAACTCGGGCATGAGTTAATAAATGTAGAGAAATAGGTGGTCTTAATGAAAATGAAAGGTTTCCCAAACAAAGGATATTTGTTGAGTATGTGTGAGTTAATGTGAATAAGTGATAGTTTTCGGAGCATGATAATACAAAATGACTATTTTGTAAGGCCAGGAATGCCAAATGGAACCAAATAACGTTTTTGTAATAAAAATGATTAAATACATTGGCACATGTATTTTTTAAAGGTATATATGTTGATATATACATATTTCACATGCATGTAGTGTAGCGTGTGAGTATTACTTTCTGTCGTTCGTTTCTATACTGCATTTGTATATGTTCCCACTAAGCATTCGACTCACATCCCTCCTTTGTTATGACAGGTTGCATGTCATTCCGTATTTTGAGAGCGTTGTACTGGTAAGTAGTTACTTGCTTTATGATTAGTAGCTCTGTTTACTTGACCTTGGGGGCACTCCCCTTGGGTCACATCACGTAGTAATTATAAATTTGACTCACACGCTAATAAGTGTAACGTTAAATACTATTAAAATTGGATTAGAAACATCATATAGGGTGTTTCATTGCATATCACAATTAACGTACGATCCAGATCTGGTTATTCTTTTAATAACCTTTAAATTCGGGTCGGGATGTTACAAATTGGTATCAGAGATTTAGGTCCAATGTTCCTTTTAGGTGTGAGGTGGTGAGAACGGTAGTAGATCTTCTTGGCATCAATGTTGGTTTGGTCCGGTTATGCTAGGCAGGTGACAGTTTCGGCACATATCATGACGGTAATGTCAAGGATGATAGCACGATGTGCAACTCTTTATGAGATGGTGAAATGGCTAGGTCAGTTGCCATTCATGTTTTGCAACGTTTATGATGTTAATATGTTAGTGAGTATGGGTGCTAGTATAAACCATTAGTGGTGGCACCGTAGTCTTATGTGAGATACTATGTGGAAATTTGACGGCTAAAGAAGCCTTCGTTGTATTAGAGACGTCTAGTAATGTTCGTTGCATCTTAGCGGGAAAGCTTGTAGATTCATCTATGGGACTAGGTAATTAAGTAGTGTGTTTATAAGTATTGATCATATGGAGATTAGAATTCCTAAGTATCATGATTATGATTTAGGTAACTTAAGAACGAATCTAAGAAGTCCGTGAGACTTAGTGTTAGAAATGATGGTGTTAACTTATGGTTTTAAAAATAATAATGAAGTATTTAGGAATATGATCTTCTGTGGCATTGGGTTTGTAGGCCTGGAAGCTTTTAGGCAATACTTGAGGCCTCGTATCCTACTGAAGGTTTATAATAGTGTTAACTTGTGGTTTAGTAAGTAAGGGTGACAGTTGCATAGTGATGCACATTAGTTGTCATGGCTGAATAGTCGTTGAGGTTAAATGATAGGCTATGATGATTTTGATCTTGGGTTAGTGTTATGGATAGACATGTGAACTCATGATTGATCCTTGGAGATATGTACTAAGGTTTATCTAATGAAGTGCCAGTCAAAGTAATAGGCTTTCCTAGTAATGGCGAATTTAAGGTTGTACCACGTAGTGTGGTGCTGTCGACGTCTCTCGTTGATATTACGGGATCCTTTATGACTTTAGGAGTATAGAGTTATGATTGGTATGACATATAGTGATTGGTATTAGTGTTTAGCATTTGAGGAAATAATTTAGCAGCCATGCTTATTTGTTATACCTGACAGGATTTTTGTCATGATGACTCTTAGATTAGGATGTGTATGTCCAATTGGAGACAATTGACTTGGTGACTCTTCCATGAGGCAGTGAAAAAAAATTGTGTTGAGGAACTTATAGGCTATTGGTGATTGAAATATGGTTTATTCATGTCATTTGTGGTAATGCCTTGGAGTTAGTGCCACGATTTTTTTTTAAGTTTGCATTATGGTATGATTTTATGGATAATGTAGAAAACGGGTCGCTAAGTGTTAGGTTATGCACTTGGGAGACTTAGAACACGATGATGTTCATCATGGTTTTAGAGATAGCACTCGTAATGGAGTGTTAGGCTTGATTATAGATCCTACATGTGCTACACGTATGGCTTAGTATGACTCCAGTGAGGAGAATCATTGGGTATTAGGCCTGGGTAATGCTTGAAAAAAATTGAGGTGTCATCGTAACTAGTATAATAGTTATGATTTGGGATCATATGAGATGTTGCTAAGGATTTTAGTGATGGGTCGTAGGGTAAAAATTACGTGAGTGTTGTGTTTCACTAGATGAGAAAGATCTCGAGGTTTGAAAGTTAAAAATCGCATGTTGAGATTGTGGAGACTTGAGTATGTTAGGTCAGTGATTAACATTAAGCAATGAGAAATGTAACTTTTCTTTGATATGAGGGATAAAGAGTAACCTTAGTCTAAAGGAGGGAAGCTTACCGTTTTAGCTTCCAAAGGGAATCGGCTCGCAAGTCGTTGTCCGTGGAGAAGGACAATCATGATTGATGATTCAATCCAGGGCACGTGGCTAGGCTAATACTTTAGCGTACATGTAAGTCAGTGAAAATTTTAGACTTCAACTTTACGTTGTGGTTCGTACTTCACGTGTCATGGTTCGCTATCCGAATTCGATTATTTCATTCTGGCGTGACAGTCGCCTGATTCGTTGCACCTTCTTGTGTCCTCTTTGATCTCGGTAATGGGAAGTTGTTTCAATTATGGGTTGATATTCAGGTGTAGCGTTGCATAGCTTAGTAATGATGCAGGATAGGCTAGGTAGAGGCTGTTGTGTCACAGTACATGAGTACGCTCTTCTTCGAAAGCACCTTTATTTTACATCGATTAGTGTGTACACGTGGTCTTGTGGTTTGTTACAAATAGTTTGCATGTGTACTTAATATCTTTAGGTTAACACAATCGCTATTTAACCAGTATAGCTAGTTATGACGTATATCATGGATTTGAGATCACTACTCTGAGATATAAATATTAGAACTTGATGGAACATTAAATGCTAGGGTTACACTTCGTATGGAAATTACGGATTGAGAATGTAGTCTCTCATGTGTATTTGGGTTATCATAACTAGGATGACTCTAGGCTAATGCTTAGTCTCATAGGAGATATTGGTCGGATAGACCATTGGAATTAAATTACTGTCTCAAAATTTTTTATGTGAATAGTTGTTGATGTTGAGGATGTATCAGCCTAAGCTAGGCAAGACTCAAATCGTTTGACAAAACGTAGGCCTGTAAATCCCGATGTTCTGAATAATTCATGATAATGAGTACTTTGGGTGTTAGCATGATATTAGCTCACTATGAGTTACTTTAAGGTATTTTTTATATGGACATGTTAGGAATGCTTGGGAGTTAACAATAATATATTAGGATCCACTGTTGTTGTAACCGATTAATGGTATGAAATCTTTTGGTTAGACTATAGTGTTAAAGACATCTAGGATTAAAATTTAATTGCTGGATGAATGATTCGTGAGCTTGATGATCATAAATTTTGAGGACAAAATTTCCTAAGGAGGGAAGAATGTAATACCCCACCCTAGAAAATAGGTATTTAACGTCATTTGAAGTGTTCTGTCTAAAGGAAAATTCGAGGAATAAGTAATCCAAGTGTAACATGTCAAGTAATTCGTATTAATGCGTATTTAATCTCTAATAGTATTGGCTAGGATGTCCATTAAGTTTGAGGAAAAAACATCAAAGAACGGATGTGACACGGACAAGGTTAATACGACGCGACATTTAAATTGTACGAAAAGTAAAATATCGCAATATGGATTAAACGAGAAATTTT
Source organism: Sambucus nigra (assembly GCA_949130495.1). NCBI lineage: Eukaryota > Viridiplantae > Streptophyta > Magnoliopsida > Dipsacales > Adoxaceae > Sambucus > Sambucus nigra. Next base: position 298,829,295 of record OX422213.1, read on the forward strand.
TATGTTGCACGGTTTTCATGAGTTTTATTTTGAGTTTATATAATTATTTTAAGTACTTCGGTTAAGTTTCACGCCATTCAGACAAGCAACGAGCGCTACGCGAGCCTGAGTATAAATTGTCTGACGGTGCGCGACACTACGAAAGTCCAGTCTTGCGTGAATTGTTTAGGACAATTGGCAAGTCAAAAAATATTTCAACCATATATTTAGACTCATAAAAATATAACGAATATTATCATGCGAAGAAAAATCGAAAAAAAATATGTTTTCCGCGGAGGTCCCGATTCTTATGAGCCTTGTATAAGACAATCTGGGAGGCCAAACGACTATTGTAAATACGATTGCTTAGCCAGAAAAATGCAAGGAATATGAATATCAAGTTAAAAATTGCAAACAAAAATTATTTTAGAGATAGAAAATGACGCAAATAATCTTTTTGGGGTTGATTTTGGGTGGGTCTTGAGTTTCACACGTGCTAAGGTTGCTTGCATTGTATTGTCCCTTTTCCCACTTAAATTGCAGACCTTGGGAACCCTTTTGCACTATTTGGGACACACAAACTCTTGGGAAGTTGGTCAAGAGTGGAAGACTACCACAAATACCTTATAAAAGAAATGGGAGGGAAAGTGAGTTGGCCATTAATATCTCACTCTTTTCATAAGATTTTCTTCATCGCCATGGTCAAACAAAAGCTCTTCCTTCACCCTAAATTCGTAGCTCTTCTTCCCCACCATCTTTATACCATGAAAACACCATTTTGAAGGTCACAAACACCATTAAAACACCTTGGAGTTTTGGGACAACTTGTAGGGAGAGTTTTTGAGAAGCTTTTGATGAGGAATGGGAGTTGTTGAAGGGGGTTTTGAGCTTGGAGATGGAGGACTCTTGGATCTTGCATTGGAGAGGTTTGGATAACCCCTTGAGGCCACCTTTGGAGGTGGGGGTTTCTCTTCTTACACCACCATTTTGGAGATACTTAGGTGAGAATACTAACCTTGGTTTAGGTTTGAAGTTGAGTATAATTTTAGCTACTTTAATTACATGTATTAGACTTAATATATGTGTGATGCTAGTTAGTTTGCATCTATGGGGTTAACTAGTCGAAATCTATAATTTTATTTGCAAAAGGGTTTCAAAGATATATTTCAAATGGGTTTTGAAATTGATAAAAATTCAGATTGTTTTTCTACACATTTTCAGTGTAATAATGTGTAACAAAGTGGGTATAATGCATTTATGGGTTTATTATTTGCACCCTTAATATTTTGAGTAAAAAGAGGCATTTAAAAGAAGGTTTAAAATTAGGTCTAAAAGTGTTAAATTTTCATAACACTATTCATAGACATTTTATGAAATAAAATGGGTTTAAAATGTGTTTTAAATAAAGAGAATGTGATTTCTATGATAAGTGATGTGTGGGCTTGTTCATGGCATTTGGTAACTTAAATATGAATTTTCCTACATTAAATAAAGGGTTTTATATGTGAAGGTATCCTTTAATTTTAAATGGATATTTTAAAGTGTGTGAACTCATCATAAGTAAATAAAGTGGGTTTAATGAGTAAACATGTGAATCTAAAGTCTTCATGTAAATAATGAAAGTAAAGAAGACTAAATGTGAAATAAATGACTAAGTATGGGTCCTTATGCAAAAAGTCATAATTAATGTGTGTGACACTAAGTTTGAAATGTAGAGTGTCAAATGTGTAAATGGAGACTAAAATGGGTTTTTAGTGTTAAAACTCAAAATTAAAGTGTGTAAGAGTAAGTTTGAAAGTGTAAATATGTCAAATGTTTGAATATTGATGACATGGATTTTAAGTTGTGAAAAGACATAATTAAAGCGTGTAGGCTTAAATATGAGAAATAAGACTTTAATATGTATAAAACGTGATTTTATATATTAAAAAGGGGTAAAATGCAAAATGTATAATTTTGGCAAAGTGAGAAGTTGAACACGTGTGTTAATGACTAAAATGCCTAAGTGTTGAGCTTAGAACTTGAAGGGGTATTTTTGTGAATAACGCTTGAAAAAGGATAAGGTTGCAAGTTTTGGTAGAGAAAAATGGTAAATTGGTAATTTACTTAAAGTATGACATTTTTTATGAAATAAAATACTAAAGAGTATTTTGGCACTAGTATGGAAAGAATAATTTAAGTCCTTAAAGCGAAAATGATTTTCGGGATAAAAATCAATGCGTGCGTGAGAAAAAGGACTTTAGTGGAATATAATGATTTTTCCTAAATGAATAATGGAAAAATAGATGGTTAAGTCCAAGGATTTGACCTCGGCTCGAAAAAGCAAAATTGATGCGAACATTATGAAAATGTTGAGCACATTGGCAAGATAATTAGATTGGATGATGTCGAGATAAATAATTAAGCAGGGCTATGTTGTCTTGGTGAAAGACCCCAAACTAACTGAAGTAGTATATAGTGGCGGAGACCGGTGGTGTGAGGCCACGAAGTTCGTGAGTGTTTGTTGGCGGAATCCCTAAAGATAACGATAAGTAATGAATTGTATATTCATGAAAGAGGCATAAATGGATGGTATTGATCCATTAATTTATTAATATAAGAATAACGCATTAAATGTTTAAGGTTCACGTGGTGACATGGGATGGTTAAATAAGGTAACTTTATGATACTTAAGCTACCCAATGAGGCTCAAACCATAATAAAGACAAGTGTGTGTTATATGAGGCTTTCAATAGGGAAAAAATAGTAGTTTTCTAACACGATCTGTGCATGTGTTGATGAAAGTCTTATGATATGGTTAAATTACTCGGGCGTGAGTTAATTGAATGTAGAGAAATAAATGGTCTTAATGAAAATGAAAGGTTTCCCAAACAAAGAATATTTGTTGATTATGCGTGAGTTAATGGGAATAAGTGATAGTTTTCGAAGCATGATGATACAAAATGGTTATTTTGTAAGGGCAGGAATGCCAAATGGAACCAAATAACGTTTTTGTAATTAAAATGATTAAATACATTGGCAGATGTATTTTTTGAAGGTATATATGTAGATATATATGTATTTTCACCTGCATGTAGTGTAGCATGTGAGTATTTCTTTATGTCGTTCGTTTCTATACTGCATTTGTATATGTTCCCACTGAGCATTCGGCTCACGTCCCTCCTTTGTTATGGCAGGTTGCATGTCATTCTGTATTTTAAGAGCGCTGTACAAGTAACTAGTTACTTGCTTTACGATTAGTAGCTCTATTTACTTGACCTTGGGGGCACTCCCCTTGGGTCACATCACGTAGTAATTATAAATTTGACTCGCATGCTAATAAGTGTAACGTTAAATACTATTAAAATTGGATTAGAAACATTATATAGGGTCTTTCATTGCACTTCACAATTAGCGTACGAATTGGATCAGGTTAGTACTTTAATGACCTTTAAATCCGGGTCGAGGCGTTAAAGTGCCTCTCATAAAAACGTTAACTTCGTACGAGGACCTCATACAAAATTGAGATTTTCATACGAGACTTTCTATTTTGCTCGTACGAAAAAACTTTTATATGACATTTTATTGGACATTACAGATTTTTCTACAAGACTTTCGGTACCAAATAAATGTCTCGTACAAAATAGACTTCGTACGAGGGGTATCTCCATACGTGATTTTTAAAAATCTCATTTAAAATTGGAAAACAAATTATAATTATTTTCCAAAAATATTATTTTGGAACCATTTTCTTAACTGCAAAATAACTTAAGGCATCACAAGACCTTAAAAAACCTTACCAAACCTCCAATGCAATTATAAAGTTTTTCGACCTTAATTACCGTAAAATTATTCAAGTTTTTAAGTTACAACTCAAGACAAAAAAATATCTAGAAATAATTTTTTAAGTTCCGAAATAAATCCAACACCAGAAGGGGTAAAAAAATTCCATACACAATACAAATTGGATCCTAAATTTTAATGGATTAAATAATTACCTATATAGTAATTCGTACCCAGTCCTAAACCTCACGAGACTCGATGGTTGACATGTTTTTTATCAGTACTCACGGACTTTGCATCATGAACACTTGAGTACAACCATGACATACAAAAGATATATAGGATATTAATAGCGAGAGAATATAAATGACATATGACAATGCATTTTAATACAAAAATAATCATCAAAATATTTATTATAGAAATAAACCAAATATAATGAAAAATTAACACCCCTTTTAAAGCAAAATTAGACAAAGGTAAAAGGTATGGAAGCACAAATAAGAAACAATGGTTTGTTGACTTTTTTTATTTAAAGATCTCTCGTGCAATGAAGTTTACTCACAAATATTAACTATTTTCTTAACAAAAAAATATTTAAAAATAATAAGTAATCCCATAAATCAATATTTCAAATGGGAGAGAAAAACATAGAGAGAGATGCAGTGAATAAAGAAAGATAACATGGAGAGAAGGGAGAAAATATCTAAAAAATCTCCTTTTATAATTTAAAAATATAAATTCAAAACACAAAATGGGTTTAAACTTAGTAATAAAGAAAAATAAAGGGACAAAAGATACAGAGCAAATAGTAGGGGTGTGCATCAGAATAAAAAAACTGATAAACCAAATAAAAGTGAATGCATTAGATTGGTTTGGGTAGGTTTTTCCCCTATTGGCTTGGTTCTTATTCCAAACAGTATAAAACCTATTTTTCTAGTCCGCTTCACTATTCCAACACAAAACCATATCGAACTAAAACATCAACTAATCAAATCTAGAACTAAATCAAGAACCTGGACCAAATCGAAAGTGATCCGACCCTAGCATATTTTTTAAAGGTTTATATATATATATATATATATATATAAAAAGGTTTTAAATTCATTTCAACTTATTTTATTCGTACTACATTTATAATGTTTACTTAGAGCAAAATTTTAAGGTTATTTTTAAGAAAAATTTATTATTTATTCTATTTTTATACACATTTTTGAAATCGAGAATCAATTTGAACTAACCCAAGAACCGTTGGATTGGATTGGTTAGGTTTTAAATATAATCGGTTCTTGTGTATACAATACACACTCTTAAACTACCCACAATCCAAATGCATAGGTATTTAAAATTTATATATATACATCTTTCTCACAATCGGAATAAATATCCACATATATATGACCTCATGTATGTCTAACCGCGACTAATCCCGTAGTCTAATAAATATCCACCTATATATATGTAGGGGATATCGAACCGAAAATAATTTCAATATTACTAATTGGCTCCAGAAATAAATGGAGTATAAGAACTGGAGCATTGTGTGGTTCGACCGATCGTTCTACATACATCCACAAGAAAGGGGAGAACTATGTATTAACTGAGAATAAGGAAGGACGATTGGAGTGCTAGAGATGATAGTTAAGAGTCCAAGTTGTCGTGATATGAATACAATTAAATGTACCCCAACCGTCTGGGGTCTTACCTATTTATTATGTGGTCATCCCTATTTATAAGTACAAGTTGCCTATAAATTTAAGTCTTTCCTCTTTGATCTTATCTGTAGAGTAGTAGAGTTGTGTTTGACTTCATTTAGACATTTTTTTATTATGATCCTCCTTGATTCTCCGTAAGAAATCCCATGATCTTTGGTCGACTACACTACCTCAACTTCTAGAGGCCACGTGTCAAGCCACATGGCGTGATCGGTTTGACACCCTTTTAATTACCCCAAGAATGGGGTGATCATTCTCTAGGCCTGGTCGGTCTAACCTTGTTATGAGTTGTACACATGTCAACGTGAGTTTTCCCAAGTGTCACCACCAAACTGAAACGTGTCCACTGATGCAAGTGGGAGCATAATCATTCTTGTTGATGCGTGTAATTCCTATGACAAGGATTAAGCAAGCTTCAAATTATCACCCTTAGGCAATGATTGTGTGTGGAGCGCAATAACTAGGGGTAAAATAGGGCAGGGATCCCTTCCTAAGTTGAGTTGTTGTTTTATCTTTTTTAGCGACAAAAAGTATAAGGTTTTGGAAATCCCTTATACCTCCTCTCTCCCTTTTCATTTTTCAGATATACTCTCATTTCATTATCTTTCTAAAATTTGGGGAAACCATAGATCCAACTCTTCTCATACTTCTTCATTTATTTTTTTGTTATACTCTCTCACCATGTCCAGGCATCTGAGAAAGTACAAAATGACCTCAGAGAACAATTTGGAGGCGTTTTGTACTAAGTACCTTACACCAGACAATGTTCATAATAGAACTTCGTTGAAAGAAGATATTTTCAATATTGGCAACGAAGTTGTTTTTATGACAGTTGCAATAATCAAATGGGAGTTCGTTTTCCCCTTCGCCTATTATTAGTGGAGGAATAATTCTAATTCAAGCAAACAAAAATTTCTTTATAATTGTTATGGGTGAGTCTCCATTAAGAGAATTTGCAGGACAAATCTAGGTTTGAACGAAATTAGGTATTGTTAAAACTTAAAGAGTTCTCCTAGGTCTAACGTCTACCATTTTCAAGACAAAGACAAGTCTTGAAGTCTTGTGACTTGGATGCCTATATCACAAAAAGACACTGACAAGGACGTATTCGTGTTTTCTGGGTATATTTATGAGGAAGACTACATAGGTCAATCTTTGCCTGCCCGGGTCAAATCTCCTAGTTGATCATCCATTATTATTCTATATAACTTGACTTATTTCATTATATCTTACTGATTTCTCTATTTCCTTTGCACAAATCCTTACTACAAAATAAAATTCAGAGACTTCGAAGTCAGTTTGAATTACTTGCACATCATTTAGAAAAGGTGAACTCCAATCGACATTATATCTCTGAAAAGGAAGTGCGGGAGATATACAAATTTACTTGTGTCCTAGGCCAAACACACAAATTCACTTTTTACCAAATTTTATCTTGATTTAATTTAAAGTGAACGTGCAAGATAAATTGAAGCCAAATAACAAACCGAAATAGAAGAAGAGGAAATATAGAAAAAAATTCCTTTCGGGAAAAACCTTTAATTTAACACTGTTTATAACACAATAAACCAACAAACTTACAGAAAACTTAGAGCTCCACGAAGTTTAGTGCAGTAGTGTCTTTGAATCTTTAACAGAAAACGATGCGGTCCAACACCTCCCACAGGAAGCAGATATTCCATCGGTATCCATTGATTAGCCTTTGGAATTATAATTCCTTTCTTCTTCAGCCGTAGATCATCAACTACACAAATCAACCATGGAGAAAATCTCTACAAGTGTTCATAACTTTTGATTGTGTTCTTATTGATTTGGAAAAGTGATTTTCAAATATCCATGGGGTTTGGATGAAAAAAGGCTTGTGGAACAGTATGATCCCATATCTCTATTTATAGGGAAAGTTGTTGCAAAGGGATAAGGATTAAAGATTTAGAAAAGATTTAATGAAAAACAAAAAATAAACGTACTCGTTCGAATGAACTGCCACCTCATTCGAACGATGTACCCTGTTTCGTTTGAATGGTTTCCAACGAGACTTCGAACGACATTCCAGAACTAACCCAAAAGGCGACATTCCAGAACTAACCCAAAAGGCGACATTCCAAATCTCGTTCGAATTTGAGAACCTCATTCTAACGACTCAACGCAACTCATTTGAACGACATGTCAATCTCATTTTAAAGAGTTAACGAGTTTTTTAAAATTTATTTAAAAATCATTTTAAAAGCACTTTAAAAGTTTTAAATGCAAACCCTTTAAAAACAACCCTGGAAATTTAAAACTTTACCAAACCACTTCATAACTCTTATTAGGTATAGGGTTGACGAACGATCTTCGATCTTTCTTAATGTCACCATGTTTCTTCTCTTTGAAGACTTGAGAACGATCATGAAGGTGCAGTGGGGTGTATCGAGATAAGCCAAACAAAAATTAAATAAGTAATTATAAATTTTGCTCTAACAAATCCCCCCCTTTGGCTATTCCGGTATAAAACTCAAACCGAAGCCAAATTGACTCCTAAGACTAATACAACTAATGCCCCCTAAATCAAGAAACGAAAATACATAATTGTATAAGTCTTCAACTGAAAAGACTTCATCTTGTATGATCTATGAAATCATCATCAAGGTGGAGTGACCAACACACATGAGAAAAAAAATACCATGACACATACGAGATTAAAGAAAGAAATATAAACTCCCCCTCAATTTGTTCTCCCCTTTTTTGTCTGTAATAAACAAAGGGTTAGAAACTAAACCTGAAATATTAGCATCACGAAAATCCAACAAAATAATCATCACAAATATAAGCAATGAAGCACATGAGATGAAATTTCGAAGAAGAGTACCGACTATTTTTTAAAAATTTTAATTTTTTCTAGCATAAAAATGAGAACGTGTAAGAATTACATATAAGTACAAATACATCACACAATGGAATAACACTAATATATTCTAATCATGAAAGCAAAATATAATTGTGTGAACATTTTCTATAGGCAAATCAACACAAGCATTCACAACATAGGTGCACGAAGTCAATGAGATACTTCTAAAGAAATAAATTAATTTCAACCTCAGGTGTAAGAATGTTGAACCAAAATGATATTGACTCGACTTATGCACCATGCCATGAATTACAATTCTTCTCAAATCAATAACGCCAAACTATTTAATGCTTTTAAAGAGAGTCTGTTGTGCAAACCTATTGATATTCTACTTTTAAATACCCTCAAAATCTCACATATTCAAGAACTCAGTCTCAAATTTCTGAAGATATCATAATTCTCATAGGTAGTAAAGAATTAATGAAATCAAATGGCCTTAGCACTCATGTTTTTGTGTCATTAATCATTTAAGCTCTTTTTACAAATTGTGACTTTTAACGTAAAGAGAATTTGCTCTTTCATAGCCCCTTTCCATTTCGTAACATAAATAAATTTTTTAAAAAATGAAATTCGGGCAATGGTTCTTACAGGCACAACATATCTCTAGTACATTTGGTTCTTTATTAAACACTATTGAGATGAGAACACCGTATTTGACATATGATAAGCAAGTACAATGTTCAAAAAGCCCGTGTATATGTGTAAGAAAGGTGATAAAAAATCTAGCATGAAGAAGTAATCATAAATGAACAACGAAATTCTAGCTTCACATTATTAAGCACACTAAAAAAATGAAGCCATGTCTTAAAAGACCATGAAAAAGTCACATGAATGGATGGAATGTAGGGGTGATTTGAACATCTGAAATGTACATCCATAAATGGTAAAAAATGGTAATACAAAACTCTTTTTGCCCTTTTTAAGAGTGAGCTTCCGTTAAATGTCTTAACTTATTTAATTAAGCTCCAATTTTATCACCAGTTTTAATTAAACCCTAAACATGCATTCTAAGTGATTGAAAGCAATAAATTTATCTAGCATGCAATTCAACAATCACAAAAGCAAATTTTAAGAAAAATCCCGAAAAGGGGTAAAACCTTTTATTTCACTATATAATGTAAACCATGACTTACAAGTACATAGTGAAATACAACATTTGTGACAAACGAATACCTGTAGGCCTTGATTCGTTGTCTTTAGCAAGAGCTCCTGCAATAACTCAAAGAATCAATAATGGAGAAAGCTTATATTCTCCACAAGTACCACTCCAAGAATGGGTAAGATAAATATCAGGGTCTTTCAAAGATTCACAAACATATATAAGGAGGATTGAGTGAATTAAAATGGGTTTTGGCCTTAAAATATGAAGTCTTAAATTGTAGCAGGTCTGCAGAAGGCAGAGTTAAAAATACTTACGAAATACCTAATGAGAGCAGGTATTTATAGGCAAAATAAAAAATCAAGGCAGCGCAGGTCATTAGAACGATTTCTTAATGTCGTTTGAACGACATTGAGATGCCGTTAGATCTCCATTAAGAACTCCGACAATGAGTTATAGAATAGGGTCGTTTGATGCATATAAGGAATGACCTTAAAAATGACCTTAGAAATTACATACTTATGTCGTTTGAACAACATGGTCAGGTCTTTTGAACAACCTTAAGCGAAAATATTTATTTTTAAATTCGAGCCTTGTTTTGATAAAATGTGAACAGTTATAAAAATGATTTAAAAAATCTCCTAAATATAATTGCGAAAATTAAGAACTCTAAATAAGAATTATACCGTTAACGTAAGTGGAGATCGGTAAAAGTAAAACGTCGCACGTTTAAAGATGATGGGTGCGTGATGAAGAGCACATTGTAAATGATTCGAATAGTGATCGTCATGGTTAATTGTGTGAAGATGTGTCGATGTAACGGTATAAGACACATCAACTATTATCCAGGACAACTCCGACAATTCCTAGAATCTAGCGGACAGTCATAAGATTATGTCCTTACACTTTTTAAATTTTTTTTATCAAAAATAAAATCTTTTTGGAAGTTTTCAGACTTTTTCTTAAAAATAAAAAATCTCTTCAGATTTTTCAAAAAACTTTCAAAGAAAAGCATAAACATAGAATTACAATCTAGTAATAGGGACAAATGATATGAACATGATAATCACCCTACGCTAGATAAAGTGCCCAAACTCTATCATTGGTTCGGGAGGTGTTCTCAATAGGAATAGACATTCTTTAAAATTCCTCCATCAAACTTTACAAAGTTTTGACCACAAACTCTAGTTGCTCTCGAAAACTCTCAAAATCTCTACGATCGCATATGGGAGCATGAGCAAGAACACGTGTGGGAGTGCATGTGTCAACACGTATGATAACTCGTATGGTATCATAGCGAGGAACACATGTGTGTGAAACTCTCCCTAGCTTAAAACAAAACTCCCTAAGGTGACCTTGTTGTTTCCAATGGGAACAAACATAAACAGGCTTGGGTTTACCTTGATCAAAATGACTAGGAAGTGCTCTCATTGGTAGTTTAAGTCGAGGGCGATATGGATCCATCATAAACTTGGGAATCGGTTCGTGTGTGACATTAGAAGTGGATGAACCTTCGTAACCCATTCCTTGACTCTCGTAGAGACCTAAAGCTGGAGCGAGGAACATTTTCCACCCTTTTGAGACGTGTCCTCTAAAGTGACTTTGACCTTCCGGGCATGTTCGAGATCTTTCTCGAGTTAGGATATATGGGCTTCAAGTTTCTCATGAGTCTCTAATGATGCTTGAAGATCTTTCGTAAGAATAGCCAGCGTTTCGATCAAATCAGTCTTCTCCTTCCCAACCATAATCAATTTCTCACACAAAGAAACTTTAAACTTCTTAAGTTGGATCATGATGCCTCACTCTCTGTCAAAACTTTCACTTCCTTCTATAAATCAAACAACCTAAGAGTTAAACTTCTATTTTTCTTTTCGGTTCTCAAAGACTCTTTGTGAAGAGCAGCATAGGCACTTGAAGTCCACCTTCTCTCTCACTCAAATTCTTCTCATCGTCACTCTAACTCTCTCTAGAATGGTCCAAAAAATTATCGAGGTTATCACGTTTAAAAATTTCCTCATCGGCGTGGGAAGAACTAGAAGTACTAACGTTACTGGCCACGAATGCAAGACACGATTCTTATGGAGATTTATCGACAGAATCCACCGACTCAATGTCACTATCACTAAGGGTGGATTTGTATGCAACTTTGCCTTTGTCATGTCTCTTATGCCTAGAGGGACTCTCATGGGCTTTGTGTCCTTTCCCCTCACAATCAAAACATCTCACTTGATCATTCTCAGAAATGTTATTTCCCTCATTGACATTTCTATTTTTCTCAAAACTTATATTTTATTAGGAAGAATTTTCTTGGTTATATTTGAGAATTTTTTTAAAAAATTACGCAAATAAAAAAGATCATTAAGCTCAAAATCAAACTCAAACAAAAAATTAAAAACTTTTCCCTTTTTCTTTTTAGACTTGGCTTTCAAATCATTCCATATATCCTTTATCTTTTTAGTTTTGGAGAACATGTCTATTTCATAAGTTTGAAGGTCTCCTACTAGTTCTTCTAATCTACGATTATTTAAAATTCCTAAAGAATTTAGGTCCATGACTTCAGGGATAAAATGGAACGACAGGGATCTCAAAATCTTTTTCAGTACTCTCATCTTAGGAATTCTCTGTGACAACCTGCCTACTAAAATAATAGGTGGCCAGCCCAATACTCTAATAATCACAGGAATCATAGATGGTCCATTCTCAACATCACTGTCGATTAAACTAATAGTACGAGATAACCACCAATCATTTTAGAAAACGGACTATCAATAAAAAGAAATTTTGTAATTAAAAGAAAAACACTTAGACAATCCCATTTGCAAAAACGGTGGATATAAAAAATCGATAGATAACGAATGACAATATAATAAATAATCACCGAATAAGTTTTCGGTGCACAGACTAATACAAATAGTTACACCAAGTATTACATTTCAATATTACAGTATAATAAATGAGTGCAAAACTTGGGCAAACGCGCCCGAATAAACCGAACGTAACTAGAGTACAAGGGAAAGAAGCGTCTAAACGAATAACCTACAATATTCGCAATATGTCGTAGCTCCATGACAACCGTAATGGAAATGTAAATACGGGTGTCCATGCGGTAGAGCACCTGTACGGAAAAGAATATATGCAAGAACAAAGAAATATAGACGGGTCAGGGCCCGGTTTGATATGATTCCCATGTGAATAAAATGCATTACAGTTAAGTGCGTAATTCTCTCGCAATTAACATAATATTATTCACCTCTCAATCTAAAAGAAACCTAGCGCAATATCAATGATGATGCTCTAGTTAAACCAATAACAAAAGGCTAACTTCTCCCCAGTCTCAACACTATGCCCTTATTCGTGCGTGGGGTGTCTCGCAAAGCGAAATCCAAACAAGGAATCCCCCGATACACTACTACTAGGCAAGGTTGATCGTCGAGATACATTAGACCCTGTTCTAGTTAATCCAAGTACTAAAGGTTAACTTCTCCCCAGTCAAAACACTATGCCCTTATTCGTGTGTGGGGTGTCTCGCAAAGTGAAATCCAAACAAGGAACCCCCCCGATACACTACTACTAGGCAAGGTTGATCGTCGAGATACATTAAACCCTCAGCACATTATTAATATATACATTTATTTATAAGCATGGGAGGTCATTTACAACTACTCAAAGATCCATAATTAAACGCATACACCATCTAAGAGCATAATGTGACAACCCGCGATCCGAAATAGGGGGTGGCCAGCCCGATACCTCAAAATGACGGAATCATGGATGGAGATCATTCTCAGCATCATAACAATAAAAGAAGTATACGGGAAAACCACCCAATAAATAAGATAACGGGTTGCCAAAACAATTTAGTTTAATTAAAAGTTAAGGAAATAAGTTAAGCAACCCAATCCGATAAGAAGTGGAATTCCAAAGAAGTTTATATTACTACATAAAACAACATAGAATCAAGGACCGAATAAACTGTCGGTCCACAGTTACATACAACATATCACAATGGTTTGATAATTTACATAGTACATCCATTAACAATTACAAAGTTTGGGCTACCCGCCTGAATAAAAAGTCCCGATCCTATCTAGAATTCAAAAATGAAAGCGTCTAACAAAACATCCTGTAATAATCCGAAAAATCATACAACTCCTCGAAGTATTGGAATAGGAATTTCACATCGGGCACCCTTGAGGAGGAGCACCTGAGTGGATACAATAACATGCACGACATGGAAAATGAACGGGTCAGGGCCCGGTTTATATATGATTCCCAGATGAACAAGAAACATGATAGATATGGATAATTAAACATGAATGACATAAATGCGAATCTAGCAACCTAATCACCAATTGTGATAAGACAATTTAAATGATACTAGAAATTATTAATCTATGCAAAAAAAATACTATTTAACATCATTATTCCTCATATCTCTTCATTTACCATTCCTTAACAGGGATATAATTACCATCATATTTTCTTTTGGCAATTCACATTTATCAAGTCCCACTTGATTTTAGAAAGGTTATATTCTTATACATATAACGATTCTAAGACCGCCCCTCCGAGTTTCCCCACTGGGCGCGCCCCTAAATGACTATCATATTCCAGGGCCTATCTATACAAGACAACCTGGGCACCTAACGCACGTCGGGAAGTGGCCATAAGCCTGTGAGTGAGTCATAACCATACCCGGAATTACCTCACTAGCACAGAAAAACATATACAAATCCCGCCTATGGCCGAGGACTATAGTCTCCCTGCATTCACTAGTCAAGGGACATCACCTCATGCGCGAGTTTCCCTTATGATAGAATTTAGAGAGGTGTGTTTAAGTAAATTAACATTTACCAATTAAATCTCCTTTTCATTGCCATTAATCATGTACATGTTTCATTTATGTGAAACCATATTCCTTGAATATTTCTCATTAATATTCATCATATTTTTAAGTCCCGAATTAATCTCCAAATGATCACTAAAATATTACAAGTCCCAAGGTGTCATAAACCTCCATAGGTCTCCTAACATCTCCAAATATGGGCTTATAAGTCTTAATTCCTAAGAACTTGTGAAATGAAAAGTAATGCCTAAACATCACTTTTTGTACCCCCGTAAGGAACCCCAAGTGAACCCATTCAACTCTAGGGTAACGTCCAAACTCAATTAAAACTCTAGGACTCTAAGTTTACTTCATACAAGAAGGTTCCTAGATTCTAAGCCTAAATAAAAAGGTCAAAAATGGAAAAAGAAAAACAAAAGAAAAATGCAGGATTTCCGAATCGATTCGGCCTAGGCGAATCGATTCGGCCAGACAAGCAAATCGATTCGGACCAGACGAATCGATTCAGTCAGGAAAACCAACTTTCTGCATAACAGCCGAATCAATTCGGTCCACCAAGACCTGGAAACTGTCTCCATGCGAATCGATTCGGCCCAGGCCAAATCGATTCAACCCTTCGAATTTTGCCAATTTTGCCTATGGAGTCTTGGACTCCTAATTTCTCCCAACTTCAACCAACCCAAACCCTTATCATTTATGGATGCAAACTGATTATAAATGCATCAAACAACCATAATTTACTCCTATATTCAATCAAATCAATCTCTAAAGATTCAAAGCCCATAAATTCAATAAAAACCCTAACTTTCTTAAACCATAATTAACCCACAACTATCAACAGTAAATGTTCAACTTAAATCATATAATAGCAAGTTGAAAACTTGCCTCAAGCTTGAAAATTCAGATTTGATGAAGATGGATGCAAGAACAAACTCCAAATCTTCAATCTCTCTTTTCTCCCAAAGTTTCTCTTCTTCTCTCTTTCTCTCTAGGTTTAGGAATACAATTAGGGGAATAGTGACTTAATCAAGACATAAATCGTGCCTTTTGTCTAGAATTAACAACTTTAGTGATCAATACCGCGATAAAATAATACGTAATTACACATTTAAGCTATAACCAGTCAAAAGTGCCCAAAACCTCAAAATACAATATGGCACACAATCTGACTGTCTCGCACCTTCCGGAACTAACTACACCCTCCAAATTATCATTTGGAAATTTTATAACTCATTTTAAGTTCTGATTTCATTATTAAGCCAAGATGTCCTTTTAAATCTTATGACACAATAAAACATAACATGGTGATATTCACCTACACTTAAGGTAAATATGCAACATCATAGTAAATATTAACCTTTCTTCACAAAATTAATACTTACTCCACATTCCAACATTTTATATATAATTACTACACATAGTAAATAGATATAAAATAGGTTCTCAAAAGTGAGGGTTGTTACACATAATTCCTATTTCTTCTTAAGGAATATATATATATATATATAAATGGTAAAACACTTTATCAAATGTTTACCAATCAATTTCATTTCAAAACTTTCTTTACCAATTTTATTTCCTTTCTTCCATCCAGGAAAATATACATAATTTAAAGAAAGTTTTATTATCATAAAAATGCTTTAACCTTTTCATATCATATCATCCATTTTCCTTCTTCCATCCGAAAAATGTAAATTAAAGCCATTCTATTATCATAAAATGCTTTAATACCAATAATGTCCCACATTATTGAACATAGTTATATATATCATACTCTATAATGCGTTCTAAGACCGCCCGTCCGGTTTTTCCCACTGTGCGCGCCCCTAAATGACCATCATCTTCCAGTGCCTATCAATTACGACACCTGGGCATCTATAACACAAGACGTCGGGAAGCGGCCATATGCTTGTGGGGTAGTCATAACCACACCCGGAATTACCTACCCATCGCAGAAACATACAATAAACGCTCATATGGCCTAGGGATATATCCACCCTGCATTCACTAGCCAGGGGGCTTCACCACAACGCGCGAACTTCCCTTATGATGTCATTTAGAGAGGGTGTGTAACCATAAATTAACATTTATGAAAACCATTACTTTTTCCTTTTTTGAAAACATCCAATTTTACATTCTCAAAATCATGTGTACTTATTTATTTAGTACCATATTTCATAATATTTATTTCTTATTCTTAGAGTCATATTTTATTAATGCCCTAAGACCCGAAGTGCCATTATCCTCAAACTAGTCTCCAAAAGTTCATACAATTTCATGAACCATCAAAGTGATCCTCCCTCAAGGAGTGTCTCCCAAAAGTCTCAACATTTACATTTTTCTCCAATGTATTCTTCTGTTAATCTCCTATATCATACGGACATTAACCTAAGCAACTAGCCCTCAGGGTAAGCCCAAATATCCCATATTATCCTAGGACATTAGTCTACCCAAACAACCCTCTAGGAATCCCCATTACTAACCAAAGGAAGGTTCCTGAACCTCAAACCTAAAAGAAAACGGCTAAAAACTAAGCTGGAAAAACATCCCAAAAGTGCAGGAATTTCGAATCGATTCGCCCTGGCCGAATCGATTTGGTCCCGAAAGCGAATCGATTATGTGAGTCCGAATCGATTCGGTCAAGGAGACCCTGGCATTCTGCATAACCCTGAATCAATTCAGATGGTCCGAATTGATTCGCCCTATTCAGACATGTAACCTTCCCTATTACCGAATCGATTCACTAGGGGCGAATCGATTCGACCCTGCAGAATTTCCAAGTTTGGGCTACGGGTTGTTTGAACCCTAAAACCCCAGAACCTGCAAACCCTTGATTTTCCCCAACATCAACAATAATAATTTACACCACATCATTTCCACACTACATCTAACTAATATTTTCAACTCAAATCAAATTAAAACCAAGATTTAAGGGTTTAATCATCAAAATCAACAAAAACCAATTTATGGTTTAAATCTCCAAAACTTAACTATACATTCAATTTATCACATTAAATCAACATCTCGCAAGTAAGAAACTTGCCTCGAGTTTGTAGTCTCGGATTCTCTTCCCTAAGCAATAGATTCCGGCTCCAAATCCCCATTTCTCTCTTTTTCTCCATTTCTCTCAAGCTCTCACTTCTCTCTCTCTCTCCTTTGGCTTCTCTCACAAATGAAGAAAGAAAAGGGGCGGGGGAACTTAAACGGGTCTTAAAACAAAAATGACCTCTTTGAATTGCCAATACACCATTAAAATGACTCATATCCACTTAATTGAGTCATAACGCGTCAAAAGTGCCCGAAACTCCAAAATACAACATGGTACTTATTTCGACTATCTCGACTATTCTAAAAACAACCTCAACCCCGTATTTTGGCATTCGGAATAAGGTGAACTATTTTGGTGTTCCAATTTCATTTTATTTCATTAATTATACTCTAATTTAAATATGAGTCATAACTGTCGTTTTACATATAACGACGCAATAATACACAATGCTATTTACCTTCTCATACGGTAAATAGACAAAACATAGTAAGTATTATCCCTTAATATCATGGGAAATAATATTTACTCCAACTTTCCCTATTTTATAAAATTAGCCCATCGGGAAAAATAATATAAAATAGCCGCTCAAAAACCTGGGTTGTTACATACTCCCCCCCTTAGAAGGGAATTTTGCCCTCAAAATTCAGGCATACAGTATAACCATATAAGGGTATACCATAATAAACTACCGTTTTATCATTCTTAGCAAACCCCTTGGCAGTGCGGCATACCTATGACTCGGACTAAGGTCATCACTATTTGATCTCAATATCCTTCTTCACTCTCTAACATAGCACCAAATCATTCCTCATGAACTATCGACCCTACCTTTCTACTACGGAAGGAGATACCTACACAACTCGGCACAAATTGCCTTACTTCTCAAATCACGTTATACCCTTGCCAGAGAATAACTACACTAAGCCACACTCACGGCATCATCCTTATAAGAAACGATCTGAACTACTGTACATAAGTTTCGATCCATACAAGATACTACTCCCTTCCTTTTTTGTTCCACCACTAGTCTCTTAACACTAGTGGGGAAATTGGTCAATCACGGATATGAACGCTCTTACTATAGTGTCCCCTCGGTGAAGCTCATTCTACTTGGCATTCCATGCCTTACTAATCTCTCCGACGGTTTTCTACTAGGCGCATCTACTACCCCATTCGTATTTCCTTAGAGAAAAGGGAATATCCAATTGATAATCCCTCACAAACTCCAACTTCTTGCTTTTGAAAAGACCAAATTCCTGCCCAGCAAGTAGTGCCTCTATTCTTTAAGGTGAATACTACCGCTACGAACTCTAAATCGAGCGGGGGATAATACTTCTCACCGAGTGTGAGTCTGTGAGACGCATAAACAATGGGTCCATGCTCTCGTATTAATACTTCTCGTTCCTGGAAAAGACTCGTTCGTAAAATCCACTCTCGATCTTAACGACACGAGTGCAGGAGTAAAAGTCAACTCATGCTTCAAATAATAGAAAGATAGGTCACCAACGTAACGCTCTATCTAAGAAAGGACCCACCTTCTATGGACCACCATTCCAAACCACTCAAGATCCTAAACTTCTTCATTCTAGGGACCTAATCCCACTTAGAGTTAACCCACAAACCTATTGTGGTCAACTCCCTACCGCATTCCTAAAGCCGTGTCGCATGTCCTAAAGGCCTTACGTCCTAATAATCTTAAAGTCGATCTACATCCTAATCTAGTCGTATAAGTATAATACTAATTATATCCCTAGTGTCCAAGACCTTTCCCAACTCCCGACATTCGCTCGGTTTCATGCGTGGGACGTCTCGCCGGGGCGAAATTCAAATAAGGAACCCTCCTGTTACACTACTACCTCGCATTGTAGGTCGTCGAGAAGTAACGATCGAAGACACATGATCGGGATCGCTAAAATCCTAATTTACTGAAAATTTAACCAATCTGGCATTTACTTTCTGTAAGATGCCACAAATACTTTATCCCAAAATTCACACATACATCTTTTATAGATGGCCTTCTCATTAAGGCATAACCATAAGTCTCTATTCGACTTCTATATCTTAGTCTTCCCCACATTGATCAGAGGAAAAACCATCACAGTGTTCATATAACGCACATCAACTTAGCCCTTAATCACTCATTTACGTGATTCTTGGCTAAACCTTCCAACCCAACACTCAACCAACAGAAAAGAAAGAGAAAGAGAAAGAAAAGAAACTACAGCGTCTCTCCACTTCCAACTTCGTTAAGGTTCACGCGTGGAGCGTCTCGCAAAAGCGAAATTCAGACAAGGAACCCCTCTAATGCGTTACTACTTAACTTGGTTGGTCGTGGAGATAAGGCAACATCATACACAAGCAAAGCAAGCAAACAATCAAACAAAACAAATAAAGCAAGACAAATAAAAATAAAAACTACCTACATACCGTAAACTATCTCTATAAAGTCTCAATCCTATACTAAGGTGAGATATTATAGAACAGCTAGTTCTTCTCTAGAACTAGAAATAGGATAGCCTCGTAATTTATTTTCTTGCTATCACACCCACCAAACCAAGAATACCTCTACTCGTATATTACATATAATACAAGTATCACATACTAGACATATGCTTAAAATATCATCACCCGCCTCATAACGAGTGAAAACAAAATATAGAACCTCCCTTCCATGGAAGTCATATAGGTATACTTACTATAAAAATATCGATACTACCACAAGCTCGAAATACACACCCGAATCTAGGGTTAAAACAATACTACTCCATCTTATCATAAGGAATACCCCACCCTCAACTACGGTGGAAATTGATACCAACATACTTGCCAATATCTGGCCATTAACAAATGGTTCTCAGACACATCATTCTAGTCTTAACCGAACCAACTACTTCTATCTCTAGCTACTCTAGCGATTACTCGCATAGTTCCCTTAATATCTTCAATAAAGGGAACATTCTACCAGCCTTCCCGGCCTTAGTCCAATGAGTCTTCCCCAGGTGGATGTCCATCGATGGGGTCTCATGAATATTTCTTCTCCTAAAGTGTGAACAACACTTACTTAGGAGCCTATCATTACACTGAAGGGCTCTCTCTTCCTCATACCAATCTTATTTCGGTGTACAGTTTCTTAACCGTAACACCCTTTATTCACTGCCGGCCTCTGACCGAACCTCACGTGAATATTTGAGAATCTGCTTTCTCATAATTCCTGGCATCCCAGAGAAACTCGCTGTTGAAAATATCTAACGGGTTTCTCTATGGGCAAAACTCCTGCTCCACCAAAATATGGAGATTACCATTTCCGCCATTTCAACCTTACTCCTATGGGTGAAATATTATCCTTCAATCTTCGCACCTGGGCACTTCTATGTCCCTCTCTAGGCCAAAACTCTCGGGCCTTATATTCTCATCTAATGAGATTACACCTCCTCCAATCCGACCGAACTTCAATATGTGGTTCTCGCCAAGGACCTCTCAACTCCAACTTAATGTATCCTGGAATCCCAAGCGTAGTACCACTCTGTACTGGAAGCGGTACTTGGAAAACTATATCTACTGTACTTAGTAGTCACGGTAGCAATATAGGATAATGCTATAAAGGGAGCGACCTCCTAAGCGGCCCTCATTCCTGACTAACACTTACAGCTCTTTGTAATCCCGTCTCACGACGCCTTCACAACGACCTTCCTTGACGCCCTTCATCTGACGACTTACAAGTCTCACACGAACGCGCAAAAGATTTTCAGGGTTCTCGTAACCTAGAAGAAGAACGAAATCTCACAAGATAAGTCAACGATATTAATCTTAAGGCCCTATATCAAATCAAGAGATTCGCAGAAGACGCAATACATCCGCACAGATTCCTAAGGACTCTAGAACCTAATGCTCTGATACCATCTGTGGAAACCCGCCTACTAAAATAATAGGTGGCCAACCCAATACTCTAATAATCACAGGAATCATAGATGGTCCATTCTCAGCATCAATGTCGATTAAACTAATAGTACGAGATAACCACCAATCATTTTAGAAAACAGACTGTCAATAAAAACAAAATTTTGTAATTAAAAGAAAAACACTTAGACAATCCCATTTGCAAAAACGGTGGATATAAAAAATCGATAGATAACGAATGACAATATAATAAATAATCACCGAATAAGTTTTCGGTGCACAGACTAATACAAATAGTTACACCAAGTATTACATTTAAATATTACAGTATAATAAATGAGTGCAAAACTTGGGCAAACGCGCCCGAATAAACCGAACGTAACTAGAGTACAAGGGAAAGAAGTGTCTAAACGAATAACCTACAATATTCGCAATATGTCGTAGCTCCATGACAACCGGAATGGAAATGTAAATACGGGTGTCCATGCGGTAGAGCACTTGTACGGCAAAGAATATATGCAAGAACAAAGAAATATAGACGGGTCAGGGCCCGGTTTGATATGATTCCCATGTGAATAAAATGCATGACAGTTAAGTGCGTAATTCTCTCGCAATTAACATAATATTATTCACCTCTCAATCTAAAAGAAACCTAGCGCAATATCAATGATGATGCTCTAGTTAAACCAATAACAAAAGGCTAACTTCTCCCCAGTCTCAACACTATGCCCTTATTCGTGCGTGGGGTGTCTCGCAAAGCGAAATCCAAATAAGGAACCCCCCCCCCCCCGATACACTACTACTAGGCAAGGTTGATCATCGAGATACATTAGACCCTGTTCTAGTTAATCCAAGTACTAAAGGTTAACTTCTCCCTAGTCACAACACTATGCCCTTATTCGTGCGTGGGGTGTCTCGCAAAGCGAAATCAAAACAAGGAACCCCCCCCCCCCCCCCGATACACTACTACTAGGCAAGGTTGATCGTCGAGATACATTAGACCCTCAGCACATTATTAATATATACATTTATTTATAAGCATGGGAGGTCATCTACAACTACTCAAAGATACATAATTAAACCCATACACCATCTAAGAGCATAATTCCTATTTCTTCTTAAGGAATATATATAAATGGTAAAACACTTTATCAAATGTTTACCAATCAATTTCATTTCAAAACTTTCTTAACCAATTTTATTTCCTTTCTTCCATCCAGGAAAATATACATAATTTAAAGAAAGTTTTATTATCATAAAAATGCTTTAACCTTTTCATATCATATCATCCATTTTCCTTCTTCCATCCAGAAAATGTAAATTAAAGCCATTCTATTATCATAAAATGCTTTAATACCAATAATGTCCCACATTATTGAACATAGTTATATATAGCATACTATATAACGCGTTCTAAGACCGCCCGTCCGGGTTTCCCCACTATGCGCGCCCCTAAATGACCATCATCTTCCAGTGCCTCTCAATTACGACACCTGGGCACCTACAACGCAAGACGTCGGGAAGCGGCCATATGCGTGCGGGGTAGTCATAACCACACCCGAAATTACCTACCCATCGCAGAAACATACAATAAACGCTCATATGGCCTAGGGATATATCCACCCTGCATTCACTAGCCAGGGGGATCACCACAATGCGCGAACTTCCCTTATGATGTCATTTAGAGAGGGTGTGTAACCATAAATTAACATTTAAGAAAACCATTACTTTTTCCTTTTTCGAAAACATCCAATTTTACATTCTCAAAATCATGTGTACTTATTTATTTAGTACCATATTTCATAATATTTATTTCTTATTCTTAGAGTCATATTTTATTAATTCCCTAAGACCCGAAGTGCCATTATCCTCAAACTAGTCTCCGAAAGTTCATAAAACTTCATGAGCCATCAAAGTGAGCCTCCCTCAAGGAGTGTTTCCCAAAAAGTCTCAACATTTACATTTTTCTCCAATGTATTCTTCGGTTAATCTCCTATATCATACGGATATTAACCTAAGCAACAGGCCCTGGGGGTAAGCCCAAATATCCCATATTATCCTAGGACATTAGTCTACCCAAACAACCCTCTAGGAATCCCCAGTACTTCCCAAAGTAAGGTTCCCAAACCTCGAACCTAAAAGAAAAGGGCTAAAAACTAAGCTGGAAAAACATCCCAAAAGTGCAGGAATTCCGAATCGATTCGCCGTGGCCGAATTGATTTGGTCCCGAAAGCGAATCGATTCAGTGAGTCCGAATCGATTCGGTCAAGGAGACCCTGGCATTATGCATAACCCCGAATCTATTCGGATGGTCCGAACTGATTCACCCTATTCAGACCTGTAACCTTCCCTATTATCGAATTGATTCGCTAGGGACGAATCGATTCGACCCTACAGAATTTCTAAGTTTAGGCTACGGGTTGTTTGAACCCTAAAACCCCAGAACCTCCAAACCCTTGATATTTCCCAACATCAACAACAACAATTTACACCACATCATTTCCACACTACATCTAACTAATATTTTCAACTCAAATCAAATTAAAACCAAGATTTAAGGGTTTAATCATCAAAATCAACAAAAACCAATTTATGGTTTAAATCTCCAAAACTTAACTACACATGCAATTTATCACATTAAATCAACATCTAACAAGTAAGAGACTTTCCTCGAGTTTATAGTCTCGGATTCTCTTCCCGAAGCAACGGGTTCCGGCTCCAAATCTCCATTTCTCTCTTTTTCTCCATTTTCATCAAGCTCTCACTTCTCTCTCTCCTTTGGCTTCTCTCACAAATGAAGAAAGAAAAGGGGTGGGGGAACTTAAACGGGTCTTAAAACATAAATGCCCTCTTTTAATTGCCAATACACCATTAAAATGACTCGTATCCACTTAATTGAGTCATAACGCATCAAAAGTGCCGAAACTCCAAAATACAACATAGCACTTATTTCGACTATCTCGACTATTCTAAAAACAACCGCACCCCCCTATTTTGGCATTCGAAATAATGTGAACTATTTTGGTGTTCCAATTTCATTTTATCTCATTAATTATACTCCAATTTAAATATGAGTCATAACCGTCGTTTTACATATAACGACGTAATAATACACAATATAATGCTATTTACCTTCTCATACGGTAAATAGACAAAACATAGTAAGTATTATCCCTTAATATCACGGGAAATAATATTTACACCAACTTTCCCTATTTTATAAAATTAGCCCATCAGGCAAAATAATATAAAATAGCTGCTCAAAAACCTGGGTTGTTATATTCTCACACCCAAATTAAAAATAGAATTGACTATATTAGATAATTTAACATAAAATCCATCAAAAGTCTTAGATTCTAGCATAGTAATACTTTCAAACTGTGTTGTGAGATTTTGTAGCTTAGAAACTTTCTCAACATTGGTACCATCGTGAGTGAGCTGGAGAGTATCCCACGCTTACTTAGACATCATGGACGACATGATATGGTGGAACTTGTCATGGGTGACGGCTCTAGAAACTGTACTTGAACTGCTGGAGCTATAATTATCCATTTAAAATCATCTTCTGTCTAAGAAGTGATAGGTCTAAGAGTTTCGACATTATCGTTAGTCACAGTGGGTTGTGTCCACCCTCTCTCACACACAAGCCAAACTCTCTCATCGATCGTCTTCAGTGCCGACCTCATTCAAGCTTTTCAGTATGCATAATTTGACCCATAAAAAATAGGTAGCCTATTATATAAATTATCTATAGAATCGTAAAAATTTAAAAGATCACACAATAAATTAGTGTAACTTTGAACTTGAAAAATCAGGATCATACGATAATTAGTGCAACCCGCTCCGATACCAATTAAAAAAGCGGGGGTAACGACTCCAAAAATCAAGATCACACGACATTTACTTGTATCTTAAGCCAAACACACAAATTCACTTTTTACCAAATTTTATCTCGATTTAATTTAAAGTGAACATGTAAGATAGATTTAAGCCAAATTTCAAGCGAAAACAGAAGAAGAAGAAGAAGAAGAAGAAGAAGAAGAAGAAGAAGAAGAAGA
This sequence comes from Sambucus nigra, assembly GCA_949130495.1. Classification (NCBI taxonomy): domain Eukaryota; kingdom Viridiplantae; phylum Streptophyta; class Magnoliopsida; order Dipsacales; family Adoxaceae; genus Sambucus; species Sambucus nigra. The sequence goes on from OX422213.1 coordinate 298,854,587, forward strand.
AGAAGAAGAAGAAGAAGAAGAAGAAGAAGAAGAAGAAGAAGAAGAAGAAATAAAAGAAAAATCCCTTTCGCGTAAAACTTTTAATTCAACTCTATTTAAGACTCAACGGACCACGACAGACTTACAGATAACTTAGATCTCCACTAACTTTAATGCAGTAGTGTTTTCGAATATTCAACAAAAAATTATGCAGTCCAGCACCACCCACGAGAAGCAGATCTTCCCTCGGTATCCACTGATCAACCTTTGAAATCGTAATTCCTTTCTTCTTTAGCCATAGAGCCTCAACTCCATAAATTAGCAGAGTAGAGAAAATCTCTAAAAGGGTTAAGAATTTTTTGTTATGCTCTTCTTCATTTGGAAAAGTGATATTCAAAGATCCAAGGGGTTGGATGAAAAAATTATAGAGTTTGCTCAGGTATCTAAAAAGGTTTGTGAAAAAGTCTAATCCTGCATATCTATTTATAGGGAAAGTTGTTGCAAAGAGAAAGGTTTAAATAAAAATTTAATGAAATATAAAAAACATGCATACTTGTTCAACGAGATGCCACCTCGTTTGAACGATATACCCAATTGTGACACTCCGCTTATTAAAATAAGAGGTGACAATCCCGATACTCCAATAACTATAGGAATCATAGATGGTCCATTCTTAGCATCAATGAAAAGTAGTAAGTATACGAGATAACCACCAACTATTTTAGAAAACGGATTGTCAAAATTTATTTGGTAAGTTAATGAAAAACATTTAAACAATCCAATTGAAAAGAAGGTGGATAGAGATAAAGACATATAATAAAACAGTAACTATATACAACAAAATAACCGAATAAGCTATCGGTTAACAGACCTGTACAAATAGGTTACACCGAGTATTAAATTACAATATCATATTATATAATACAAGTGCAAAACTTGGGCAACACGCGTGAATGTGTAACCGATCATAACTAGAATAAAAGAAGATGGAAGCGTCTATATTAAAACAAAGAAAGATAAACAGGTCAGGACCCGATTTAATATGATCACCAAGTGAATAAAGTGCATGACAGTTTTGAATATTTAATCATCATGAATAAGCTTGTTTCGTTCACCATGAATAATGATAAGGAATCTAGCCTCACAATATTAATGCATAACCTAACTTAAATACAATGGCTATGATCACAATTCAATTATGCATGAGAATGTGCATAAAATATTTCTTAAAGAGATTCAATTTCCTTCTTACACAAATTCATTTTTTTTCGTTCCGTATTTCTAATTCGAAAACCTATTCAAAACAATTTACTTCATAAAGTGCCGTATTTTTAATAAAATCCCACTTTAATAATAATAGTTATATTTCACAACATATAACGATTCTAAGACCATCGTTTCGGGTTTCCCCACTGGATACTCCCCTAAATAGCTATCATCTTCCAGGGCCTATCACCAAGCCAACCTGGGCATCCTACATCACGTGACATCGGGAAGCGGTCATATACCTTCGACAGTGAGTCATAACCATACCCAGAATTACCTCACTTCGAACAATAATCACACAATAAATAATAACCGGTCCTATGGCCGAGGACTATATTCACCCTGCATTCGCTAGCTATGGGACTTCACCTCATGCGCGTACTTCCCCTATGATAGCATTTAGATAGGTGTGTGTATACAAGTTAGCATTCACAATTTAATCTCATTTTTAAATATGCATTACGTTTTATCCGGAGCCATAAGCGTTTAAATGTCATCATTATAAACCTCAATGTCTAATTATCTCCAATAAATCTCCCTTAATTGACATTCATTCTATAAAATAATCATTTATCTTCCTCTAAGTTAACTAACTAGATTGATCCCCGAACCAAACCCCAAATCTCATTTCTATCTAACTGGATTTATTACTAGGCCCTAATACTCTAGTTTTACGTCATTCAAGAAGGTTCATAAGTCCCTATCTTAAAGAAAGAAGCTAGAGAAAACTAAGGATTTAAGAGTGAAAAACAGGGGACCGGTCGAACGGTCATGGGATAGCGGTCGACTGAGCCTCTTTGGTTTTGCTTAGAAAGGAATGTAGAAATATCATTTTGGAAGGCCCGGTCGACCGGTCCTGGGACAGCGGTCGACCGTACCCTGAATTTATACTTATCGAAGAAAGCAGTATGCCTCCCTCTTAAGGCCCGGTCGACTAGTCATAGGATCGCAGTCGACTGTGCCTATCAGACCCACGATTTTCTCTTCTTCTACATTGCTAAATCCGAAACCTAAACCCTTTATTCTTACACTTCGTTCATTCTCATCAACCAACAACACAACCACAACATCTCTACACCACAACAAACTCACATGACCAACTTAAATTATACAAACAACAAGATCCAAGGGTTAAACATCAATATTTATCAAAACCTGCTATTTGTTCAAATTCTCTAATTACACAACTATCACAATAATTTAGTCACATCAAATCATATACTAGCAAGTTAGAAACTTGCCTTAAGCTGAAATCTTGGATTCTCTTTCGGTAGATGCAATATCAAACCCAATTTCTTCAATTCTTCTCATTTATCTTCTTTTTCCCAAATTTTCTTTCTCTCTCTTTCTTTCTAGGTTTAGTAAGAATACACTTGAGGAATAAAAGGGGTTGTAAGACTTAATCGGGTACTTAGCCTTAATTTCCATCTTTAAAAGTTAATACATGATTAAAATGACTCGTAACTACATAATTAAGTCATAACCTGTCAAAAGTGCCTGAAACCAAAAAATACAATATGGCACTTATTTTGACTATCTCGACTATTTAGGGACTGACCGCGCCCTCTAAATTGGCATCCAGAATAATACAAAGCATTTCAAATTCTGACTTTATTTTAAACCATAAATGTCGTTTAAAGCACAACGACACTACAAAACTTAACATGATGCTATTTACATTCACATAACAGTAAATATGCAAAATCTAGTAAATTTTATCTTTTAACTCTCTTAAAATGATATTTACTCCATCATCCAATATTTTATATAATTACTTCACACGGTAATTTAATATAAAATAAATTACTTCAAAGTAAGGGTTATTACATACTCCCCCCCTTATAAGGGAATTTTTCCCTCAAAATTTAGGCGTACCTTGCAAAAAGAGATGTGGATACTTTTTTCACCTATCGTCCTCACGCTCCCACGTTGACTCATCGATATTGTGATGCCCCCATTGGACCCTAACCAAGGTCACCACTCGAGATCTTAGCCTAAGATCCCCGTGATCTAAGATGGCAACTAGTTGTCCCTCATATGAAATATCAGGCTGCAATTCGATATCATCTAAAGGAATGCGCCAGTGAGCTCCTTCGCACCTCTTGTACTTTTTCAAGGATGAAACATGAAACACATCATGAATCTATTGTAAGTGTTTCGGTAAGTCAAGTTGATAAGCGACTAGGCCTACTTTAGAAATAATGGGAAAAGGGCCAACGTAACGCGGCGCAAGCTTTCCTTTCTTCCCAAATCGCTTTGTACCCTTCATTGGCGAAACTCGCACCAAAACTTGATCTCCAACCTCCAACTTTACATTCCTTCTATTCACATCAGCATAACTCTTTTGACGATCATGTGCAATTCGAATGCGATTGCCAATAAGTTCAATCTTCGAAGAAGTATCTTGGATCATTTCAGGTTAAAGAAATTTATTATCCCCTACTTCCAGCCAACAAGTAGGTGATCTACACGGTCGACCATATAATGCTTCATAGGGTGCCATCCCGATAGTGAATTGGTACGAATTATTATAAGAAAATTCGCCCAAGGGAAGGTATTGTTCCCATCCTCCTTTGAAATCAAGCACACACATTATGAGCATAGCCTCTAACATTTGGTTGACTCTTTCTGTCTGCCCATCTATTTGAGGATGATAGGAGGTACTCAACTTCAACTCGGTTTCCATATCTTCTTGGAAACTTCATTAAAAATGGGAAACAAAAATTTTATCTCGATCGGAGACTATATTAATGGGCACCCCATGGAGTCTAACAATCTCCGCAACAAATAGCCGGGCATAGCGAGCAGTATTGTAGTCTGTACGTACTGGTAAGAAATGCGCTGACTTCATTAAGCGATCGATGATAACCCAAATGGAATCATGATCGCTTTGTGACATTGGCAATCCCGTGATGAAATCCATCGAGATGCTTTCCCTTTTCCATAATGGTATTTCCAAGGGTTGTAACAATCTTGTCGTTCACTGATGATCTACTTTCACCAATTGACAAGTAGTACATTGGGAAACAAATTCATAAATCTCCCGCTTCATACCCGCCCACCAATATTGACGGCGCATGTCTTGGTACATTTTTTCTCCACCAGGATAACTGTAAACTTGGACCCATGAGATTCTGTCATTACGGCTCGTCTCAAATACCCTTCGTCCGGGATAATAGGTCTCCCATGAAAATGTAACCCACCCTCAGAACTTATAGAGTAGGATTCTGCTCCCTCGGTTAATAATTTGTGCATACGGTCCTGACAACCTTTGTCCCTTCCTTGAGATTCCACAACCCTTGCCACTATAGTAGGCGTAACGGTTAACAGTGACATAAGTGCCCTAGCAAAAGCGTCCTCTTAGCTAAGTTCTTTCCATTTAGCCTTCCATACCATTGTTAAATCCCCCTCAGGTTTTTGACTTAACGCATCCGCCACTATATTAGCCTTACCCGTGTGATAATGAATATCAAATTAGTAGTCCTTCACAAACTTTAACCACCGATGTTGTCGCATATTTAAATCCTTATGTGAAAACAAATATTTCAACGATTTGTGGTCCGTGAAAAGACTAAATTTCTCCCCCAGGAGGTAGTGTCTCCAAATCTTCAAGGCAAAAACCACTGCAGCAAGTTCCAAATCATGAATTGGATAATTCTTCTCATGGGGATTTATCTTGCGAGAAGCATAAGCAATAGACCGATGCTCTTGCTGTAACACACCTTCCAACCCTTGCAGAAATGCGTTTGTAAAGACCAAATATTCCAACCTCGGCCTTAGTAGTGTAAGTACTAGAGCGGAAGATAACTTATCTTTAAACTCATCAAAAGCTAGATGACAAGAATCATCCCAAACAAACCTCACCCCCTACCGAGTTAACTTTATCAAAGGGCTAGCAATCTTAGAAAAACCCTTGACAAATCTGCGGTAATAGCCAGTAAAACCTAAAAAACTGCGAATCTCTGTAGGTGTCGTGGGCTGACCCCATTCCCTCACCTCCATAACTTTACTCGGGTCTACTGAAATACCCTCATCTATAACAATATGGCCCAAAAACTGCACTTCCTATAGCTAAAAACCACACTTCTGAAACTTAGCATACAATTGATGATCCCTCAACGTCTGTAGGACCAACCGTAAGTGGGTAGCATGATCGACTTCTATTTGAGAATACACTAGGATTTCATCAATAAACACGATAATAAACTGGTCCAGGAAGTCTTGAAACACTCTATTCATAAGGTCCATAAACATTACAGGAGCATTGGTTAGCCCGAAAGGCATAACCAGAAATTCATAGGATCCATATCTAGTTAGAAATGCAGTTTTAGACACATCATGCTCTCGTATTCGCAGCTGGTGATACCCAGTCCTCAAATCTATTTTAGAGAAGTACGACGCTCCCCTAAGTTGATCGAAAAAATCATCAATCCGAGGTAGTGGGTATTTGTTTCTGATGGTGACTTTATTCAACTCCCGATAATCAACACACAACCAGAGAGAACCATCTCTTTTCTTCACAAATAACACAGGAGCGCCTCACGGTGACATACTACGCCTAATAAACCCCTGTTCAAACAACTTCTGAATCTGATCTCTTAACTCCCTCATCTCAACAGGAGCCATACGGTATGGAGCTCTAGCAATCGTCCGCGTTCCCGGTGCTAAATCAATCACAAACTCAGTCTCCCTACTTGGAGGTAGACCCGGTATCTCCCAAAAAACATCTTCGAAGTCTCTAACAACGGGAATTGATTCTAAGGAAACTACTACATCATGAGAAGCCTCCTCCGCAATACAATACAAATAAGTGCTAGAACCTCCCTCAACGAGGCATAGCCACTAAAAACATATCTTGCCCCGGAATGGCAAAGACTATACTTTTCCCATAGCAATTTACTATCGCACGATAATTTACTAGCCAATCCATACCCAGGATAACATCATACCCGACCATATCAAGGACGAGTAAATCGGCCTCAAAACATAAATTACCAAGATTTATTTCTATTCTCTTACAAACAAAGAAAATAATCGAACCATAACCCATAGAAGATTCGACACTAGTGAATGTACTCTCCGCAAATTTAATTAACTCCGTAGACCGAGCAAAACTTATAAAAATAAACGAGTGTGTCACACCCATATCAAATAATACACGACCCAAGTGACCATGAATGGGAAACTTAGCCTCGATAGCTGGCGGCACTGGTGGGGCTGGAGGAAGCATAGCATCCTGTGTGTCGTAGATACGACCATACTGTAGTTGTCCTTGTTGTGGGGGGACAACTGGATTAGACATTGGTGGCGGTAGTTATGTCTGCTGATGCTGTGAAATCCTAGGAAACTGCCCCCTAATCAACTGCGGACACGATTTCCTGTAGTGACTCGTCTTTCCACATTGAAAATAATGACCCGCCATATTTTCCTGATTTCGGCCCCTATTATTTCTGAACAGCCCAAAGCCTTGGACCGGTTGGCCTCGACCCCCATTGTTACCCCGACCTGCCTGCTGTTGTTGCTGGGGACCTTGACCGTGAATGAAATTACTACCACCGAAATTAAATCCCCCAAAATGCTGTCTTTTGGACAAATCCCCTTGTTGGGTGTCCCTTTCCTTCTGCTTACCTCCCGATGATTGGGACGAGGGCAGTTCTCCTACTCCTGTACCATTGCCTCCTAGCTTACTTGCTCGCTCCACAACTAAAATTTTATTTCTTCCTTGAACATACAAACGATGATCTTGACAATGGAGTAATGCGGCGTTCATCACATCCCCGAATGTTTATAAAGCTGAATTTCCCAGCAAGTGTTGTCGTATCCTCCAATAAACTTGGACATTCTCCTTTCCTTCGGAGTTAACTCATCTGGCATAAAACTAGCCAAAAGAGTGAATTCCTCCTCACACTCTGCCACCGAACGTTCACCTTGAACTACATTTTGAAGTTTTCTCCTCATCTCCCTTTGGACTGCAGGAGGAAAATACTTTCGGTCAAACAAAATCCAAAAGTCAGTTATAGTCATGGTATCTCTTTGCTCTGGCGTGGTCATCGACTCCCACCAGTGTAATGTTGATCCAACCAGTTTAAAAGTAGCAAGGATTTGCTTCCGTTCCTCACTACAATCCACCATGCGAAGATGGCACTGCATATCCTTTTTCCATTGGTTAGCTACTATCACGTCGGAGCCACCCTGAAATTCTGGGGGATGACCCTTTACAAAGTATTCTCTAACTCTTTCCCATGGAGAAGGTCCCGCGGGGGCTTGCACCTCCTGAACCCTCGACTGTTGGGCTTGGGGAAATTGCTGAACCACGACAGTCATCGTAGCATTGACCGCCTGGGCCATAATATTGGCTACTTCAGCAGCATTTATTGTTCCTTGTTGTGGAGGTGGAGGGTCTACATCATCATCTACTAGTCTATTTCTTCTCGCAGGGCGACCTCTTTTAGGCTATATCTGAGACGAAGAAACAACTGAATTAGAATAATAATTAGAACAATTTATTTTGCAGAAGATCGCCAATATAGATAAAACAACAGTCCTAACAATAAGGCTCTATATCAAAGAACACTACGGTAGAGCGTGACAAATCCACATAGATCCTAAAGACTCTAGAACCTGATGCTCTGATACCATCTGTGACACCTCGCTTATTAAAATAAGATGTGGCGAGCCTGATACTCCAATAACTACAGGAATCGTAAATGGTCCATTCTTAGCATCAACGTAAAGTAGTAAGTATACGAGATAACTACCAACTGTTTTAGAAAATGGATTGTCAAAATTTATTTGGTAAGTTAATGAAAAACATTTAAACAATCCAATTGAAAAGAACGTGGATAGAGATAAAGACAAATAATAAAACAGTAACTATATACAACAAAATAATCGAATAAGCTGTCGGTTAACAGACCTGGACAAATAGGTTACACCGAGTATTAAAGTACAATATCACATTATATAATACAAGTACAAAACTTGGGTAACATGCCCGATTGTGTAATCATTCATAACTAGAATACAAAAATATGGAAGCGTCTATATCAAATATCCCATAACATTCTCAAAGTGTTACTGCTCCAGGACACTAGAATAGAAAATCAATATGGGCATCCTTGCGGTGGAGCACCTGGGCAAATATAAGATTCATGCAAAATAAAGAAAGACAAACGGGTAAGGGCTCGGTTTAATATGATCACCAAGTGAATAAAGTGCATGACAGTTATGAATATTTAATCATCATGAATAAGCTTGTTTCGTTCACCATGAATAATGATAAGGAATCTAGCCTCACAATCTAAAAGCATAAACTAACTTAAATATAATGGATATGATCTTAATTCAATTATGCATGAGAATGTGCATAACATATTTCTTAAAGAGATTCAATTTCCTTCTTACACAATTTCATTTTTTTTCGTTCCTTACTTCTCATTCGGAAACGTATTCAAAATAATTTACTTAATAAAGTGTCGTATTTTCAATAAAATCCCACTTTAATTAGAATAGTTATATTTCACAACATATAACGATTCTAAGACCATCCTTTCGGGTTTCCGCACTGGATGCGCCTCTAAATAGCTATCATCTTCCAAGGCCTATCACCAAGCCAACCTGGGCATCCTACATCGCGTGACGTCATGAAGCGGCCATATACCTTCGACAGTGAGTCATAACCACACCCGGAATTACCTCACTTCGAACAATAATCTCACAATAAATAATAATTGGTCCTATGGTCGAGGACTATATTCACCCTACATTCGCTAGCTGGGGGACTTCACCTCATGCGTGTACTTCCCCTATGATAGCATTTAGAAAGGTGTGTATATACAAGTTAGCATTCACAATTTAATCTCATTTTTAAATATGCATTACGTTTTATCCGGAGCCATAAGCTTTTAAATGTCATCATTATAAACCTCAATGTTTAATTATCTCCAATAAATCTCCCTTAATTGACATTCATTCTATAAAAGAATCATTTATCTTCCTCTAAGTTAACTAACTAGATTGATCCCCGAACCAAACCCCAAATCTCATTTCTAACTAACTAGATTTATTACTAGGCCCTAATACTCTAGTTTTACTTCATTTAATAAGGTTCCTAAGTCCCTATCTTAAAGAAAGAAGCTAGAGAAAACTAAGGATTTAAGAGTGAAAAACAGGGGATCGGTCATGGGACCATGGTCGATCGCGCCTCTTTGATTTTGCCTAGAAATGAATGCAGAAAGCTAATTTTGGAAGGCCTGGTCGACTGGTCCTGGGACCGCGGTTGAACACGCTCTGAAATTATACTTATCGAAGAAAGCAGTATGCCTCCCCCTTAAGTCCTGGTCGACGGGTCATGGGACCGCGATCGACCACGCCTATCAGACCCACAATTATCTCTTCTTCTACAATGCTAAATCCAAAACCTAAACCCTTTATTCTTACACTTCCTTCATTCTCATAAACCAACAACACAACCACAACATCTCTACACCACAACAAACTCACATGACCAACTTAAATCATACAAACAACAAGATCCAAGGGTTAAACATCAATATTTATCAAAACCTACTATTTGTTCCAATTCTCTAATTACACAACTATCACAACAATTTATTCACATCAAATCATATACTAGCAAGTTAGAAACTTGCCTTAAGCTGAAATCTTGGATTCTCTTCCGGTAGATGCAAGATCAAACCCAATTTCTTCAATTCTTCTCCTTTCTCTTCTTTTTCCCAAATTCTCTTTCTCTCTCTTTCTTTCTAGGTTTAGTAAGAATACACTTGAGGAATAAAAGGGGTTGTAATACTCAATTGGGTACTTATCCTTAATTTCCATCTTTAAAAGTTAATACATCATTAAAATGACTCGTAACTACATAATTAAGTCATAACCTGTCAAAAGTGCCCGAAACCCAAAAATACAATATGGCACTTATTTTGACTATCTCGACTATTTCGGGACTAACCGCGCCCTCTAAATTGGCATCCGGAATAATATAAATCATTTCAAATTCCGACTTCATTTAAACCATAAATGTCATTTAAAGCACAACGACATTACAAAACTTAACATGATGCTATTTACATTCACATAACAGTAAATATGCAAAATCTAGTAAATTTATCTTTTAACTCTCTTAAAATGATATTTACTCCATCATCCAATATTTTATATAATTACTTCACAAGATAATTTAATATAAAATAAATTACTCAAAAGTAAGGGTTATTACACCAATCTCGTTCGAATAATTTCCAATGAAACTTCGAACGACATTTCAGAAATTACCCAAAAGGCGACATTCTAGATCTTGTTTGAGTGTGGGAACCTTGTTCTAACAACCCTACGCAACTTGTTCGAACAATATGACAATCTCATTTTAACGAGTTTTTCAAAATTTATTTAAAAATCATTTTAAAAAGCATTTTGAAAACTTTTAAATGCAAACTCTTTCATAATAACCCTAGAAATTTAAATATTTACCAAACCACTTCATAACTCTTCTCGAGTATAGTTATAACAAACGATCTTTAATCTTTGTTAATTTCACCATCGTTTCTTCTCTTGGAAGACTTGAGAACAGTCATGAAGATGCAGTGGGGTGTAACGGGATATGCCAAATAAAAATAAAACAAGCAATTATAAATTTTACTTATGCAAATCTCCCCATTTGGCTATTCCGGTACAAACTCAAATTGAAGCTAAATTGACCCCTAAGACTAATACAACTAATTCCCTCTTAAATCAAGGAACGGAAATGCATAAATGTATGTGTCTTCAACTGAAAAGTCTTTATCTTGTGTGGTCCATGAAATCATCATCAAGGCAGAATGGCATGCACATGAAAAAAAATACCATGATGCGTATGAGTTAAAATTAAGAAATATATACTCCCCCTCAATTAGGGTTAGAAAGTAAACCTGAAATGTTAGCATCATGAAAATCCAATAGAAATAATCATCATAAAGATAAGCAGTGAAGCACATGAGGTGAAATTTCGAAGAAGAATACCAACAATTTTTGAAAATATTCAATTTTTTCTAGCATAAAAATGAGTATATGTGTAAAAAGTACATATAAGTACAAATGCATCACACCAAGGAATAATACTAAAATGTTCGAATCATGAAAGTGGAATGTATATGTGAACATTTTCTGTAGGCAAATCAATATAAGCATTTATAACATAAGTGGACAAAGGCAATGAGATACTTCAAAAAAAAAGAAAATGAAAGCGGGTTTATGCCTATTCTAGGCCGACCATCCTAACATAGGTTGTTTAATCGTTTTCATGTGGGTTTTAAGATGAGGGAGAACATCAAAGCCACAATAGATGAAAATAAACTTATATTAACATGAATCACTATATTAAAATATTTGCAAAAAGAAAACTATCCAACTAATGATAAAATTTTCTAAGGTTCATGGCATTCCATAACATTTGAAAATAATCAAATACCCAAAATTGTCAAGATTAAATAAATTCTCTTTTAACTCTTTGGTAAAAAAACTTTTTAAACTTCAACAGTTGATTACACACAAAAAAAATATTTGTACTGGTTGGTGTAATGTTCAAGGTAACAAAAGAAATTTTTTAAGTATAATGAGATGAGGAGAAACAGAAAAATACATAATAGTTTGTTGACAAGGAAATCAACGTAAAGAAAAATGCGGGGTATTTTAGTACAAGACCAAACAAACAGCCAAGTAGACTATAACAACTATTTGAGTACAAATTACACAACACAATGTGTAAATGAATTAATACAGTCAATACACTCAGTACACCAAGGCAAGTGTAATATAACCCCACAACAACTGAGATTTTACCAAACACAAACAAATAGTGAAACTAGGAAGAACGCACAAATTGAGTTTCAGAGTCAATAAAAGATAATCAGTGAAGATGAATAAAAATAGTTTTAATATGTTTTTGGTTTTAGCAGAACAGTGAAAGATTCAAAACCTAAAGACTAGATATAAAGATTTAAGTTTTAACAGTTGCGGAAAACCTAAAAATCATTTGTGTGTAAACAGGAGTTTAAGATCAATAGATTTAACACTATAAGCAGGATCCACATAAAACTGATTCAAAATGTAAACCAAGTTCTGTTTTAATGATATAACAGATATACGCAAGAAATAGTTTCACAAAACTAGATCTGGTAAAACATGCAAGTTATACACTGTTTTAAAAAAGGGAATCCAGATAATAGAGATCTAAAACTTGGGATAAAACCACTTTAGGGTTTCAAATAAATGGAGTTTGATATAACACAAGATATACCATTTTAGCCAAATAAAACTCTGAAAATCGCTCACTATGTTATTTTAACAAAAGTTAAAATGGTTTAATGCGTTTCGAAATTACTTTTTGAGGAAACTAATTCAAAAATCTTTATAAAAACACAAGACGTGTAAAATAGTTTAGAACAAATTATTTCAGTCTCTTGGAAATAGGTTTTAAGTTAAACCTAAGTCTGATTTGCTAGTAATAAAGAATTAAAAATCACACACAAGAGACATGCAATTTTAACGTGGTAAAACCCCACCTAATTGGGAAAACATCCACGGTGACCTCTACGCCACAAAAAAATGCACTATAAATAGATATAAGTTACAAGAATGTACAAAAAATCATACAACCAAATCCTATTCTAAGTCTAGAAATATACCTAATCTAGAATCCACTTCTTCTAGGTACGTCTTCAGACTTCTTTAAGAAACTGGTTTGTCCTTTCTTTGTTTACAAACCTTGATTTCTTACTCCTTTAACAGATTTCGAATCAGCAGTCAAAATCTCTCAACCAATAATACACTTTAGTGTTTGTGGGTGATTGTGTAGTGAGTGATGTGCCTAAATGCTATACATGTACTCGCACACACTTAATACAAACAAATCCTATTAATTACACAAAGTCTAACTAATGAGATATAAATTTACACTTCTGAGAATTAGACTCGTTCTTGCCTTGTAAAATATTTCAAGATCTTATTTCCCTTTGGATCTTTACAACTGAGATCCACTTAAATTATTTATGAACATAATTTTTTTATATGATTTTTTTTTCAGATCCGAAACATGCAAGTCTCAATTTGAGTTTGTAAAAACAAGAGAAGTTGGATTTCATAAGGTTTTTAAAAATTTACAAAAATCTAAACGTGTAATGTATCACAGTATTAGGTCTTCAAATTTCTAAAAAGAAATGAGATCTAAAAATTACGAGGTTGTTGAGAGAGAGATAACAACAGTGAGGAATAGAAAATTTAATCACTCGAATATTTCTGAAAATATTTTCACTGAGTTGCCTTACGAAATTTATTTTCTTTCTATTTTTTTTCTCTTTTCTCTCTCTTTCTCTCTCCTTTTTCTCTCATTTCTCACACTCTCCAAAATCTTCGAAACGTAAAGACTAAACTCCTTTTTATAAGCTCAAGAAAGGAACTAGAAGGTCAATTTGAAATCAAGGGTTGGGATTATTTTGAATATAATCCATTTAAATCTAAAGGCAGAAAAACGATCGCACAATAACTTAAGCTGATTGGATAAAATGTGATGCACAAGGATTAACTGAGACAACATGCAAAACATTGAATAGATATGGCCCAATGACTATAATGGATGCATTGATATGTGAGAGTAAAGAAACACGTATATATCCAATCGCAAACACGTGAAACCTTATAACTAAATCAAAAGCGCGTGTTTTAAGTTTATGAAAAATCCCAGTTTCTACCACGTATGTTTGTTCCAGTTTTGGATTCTACCCAGGCCAATTTTTAAGAACTTTTAAAATCCAAATTTCATCCCGAGACAATTTAAACCCTATTTTAATTATTTAAAAAATATATTTTAATTGTTTTAAAATTTCAAAAAATTATAGAAAATATATTTTAATTCCAATTAACACACACTAATAAATTATGATATGAAATGCAATCTTATATGTTGTGAGTCTGTTGTAATACTACCTTTGTGACTAATCTTTGTTGATGTTGAGGCAACACATGAAGAGGCTGTGATGCACTTGAAGCAGGGACTCAAATTTTGTGTATATTCTAAACTAGTTGAGGCTCATATATAGTGCAGACTCAAGTGAATCAACTATATAGTGTGCTTCAATCTCCCCATTTGTAAATGAGAGACAAAATATCCTTTGAGTCATCTAGGACACGTAGGGATAAAAAAAATAAGAAAAATTTATTCTTATACAAAAATTCTAACTACCCCATTTCCTAGAAACTAAAAAGTTCATAACTTGATTATGAACAGACCAATACCCTAACAGTTCTGATGGTGCTAATTCCTGAAAAATAATATAGCAACTAATGGAAAAGATCAAGAATTAGTCAAGTTTTACAATAATTGTCCTGATGGACTCAAATATCTCTCCCCCATTTTGTCTCAATTAGACAGAGGGTGAAAAACATAAACTGAATATAACAAGCAAGGTAAACATCATTCTATTAACCTCAATCATACAACGGGTCACCTCAAGGGTATCCTACATAAAATAAAGATAGGAGGCATATTTTGTAATCTATCAAAAAACCGTGCCCTATATCCTCAAATACAAATTATAAGCAGGATAGTAACTAGAGTATATGATAGGTGATAGATAGCTAATCAAGCATAATCATACCGATATATTTCCTTAAAGATTGAAAACGTAAATCATCCAAAGGTTTGATGAACAAGTCAGCTAGTTGATGTTGAGTGGGTAAATAGTTAATCTTTAATTCTTTAGACTCAACAAGTTCACGTATAAAATGATGTCTAATTTTAATATGTTTAGTATGCGAATGTTGAACAGGGTTTTTAGAGATATTGATCGCGCTTTTGTTATCGCAATATAAATTCAGTTTTTCTTGATTAATGTCGTAGTCGTTAAGCATTTGCTTTATCCATAACAACTAAGCGCAATAACTTCCTGTCGCTATGTATTCTGATTCGGTTGTGGAAAGTGATATGTATTCTATATGTTTACTGCTCCACCCGACTAAGTTGTTGCTTATGCAATAAAAAGCACCGAAAATGCTTTTTCTATCATTTGAGCAGCCAACCCAGTCATCATCGGTGTACCCAACAGTTGTGCCCGTGGTGTCTTTTGCGTATCATATATCTAGGTTTATCGTTCCCTTAACATATTTGATCCCGTGGTGTCATTCAATTTGGAGAATTTATTTAATTTTGTGGTTTAGAATTTAAACTAATTCGGTTTAATTTAATTTCATGTCTGCCATATTTTGAGGTAGAAATAAGAGGATTGTATAAAGTTACTCGAATGATGATTTAGAGGTCACGGTTGATTCTGAAAGGGTCGAAATAGTTGAAATAGTATACCCGAGTGTATAGCTTGGGTCCCGGGACAATTTTAGGCCAAACCGACACCGTTTAAGTTCATTTCGGTCATTTGAAAACTTAGGATTAGAGGAATTCCGAAAATTGTAAGTTTATATCTGCACATTTAAGTGAGGGGCTAGGGTTAACACAAAGCCAAAAGAGGAGAGGACATATGATAAGAAGGGGGAGAAGAAAGCCAAAGCATCATACACCAAATTTCACCCCAAACGTGATGGAATTGAGATTATAACGGAGGGAGAATGACCATATCATTATATCAATGAAGTCAGACCTTTAATTTAGATGTAAGTGTTTATCTTGCTTTTATTTTAAGCATATTATAATATCCATGTAGAATAGGGTTTGATTTACATGTTTTGGAAGATTTAATATGAATTTGGGTGGGTGTAATATATGAATTGAAGTAGGATTGCATGTAGTTATATTTCTTTGTGTTGGTGACATGAAATCAGAGGGTTTGGGATGATTTATAACAAAGAAATCTGGGTTATTGATTAAAAGATATGAAGAACATGAGAAACTAGTGTTTTTATAATTTGTGAAGATCAAATCTTGTATGATCCGTTTTTGTTAAGGAATTTATGATATAATTCGTTAGGAACTGTTAGAACAACCCTATTTGAGTTTAGTTGGGAGTTGGGAATTTTGCATGAAGGTTTATGGGAGTAAAAATGGTGAAAAATGCAAGAACTGAATGAAGGAGACGAATTGATACATTTCGAATCGATTCGGCCCAGAGGCAAATCAATTCGACTGCCTAAAACATTCCAACTTTGCCTTTTTATTTATATATCCCCATGAATTGAATTCCGAGGAATTTGGTGATAGTTTAGTAATTATGTGGAGAGTTTGGGGAGGTTGGTAGGCATGAGGTTAAGATGAAATTTATATTGGTAAGGTTTAAGTTGTGATAATTAATCGACGATATTACATCGAAAAAATTAGGATTTGGATTACGGGAAGAGTAGACTATAATCTAACAATATAACCAGTAGGGTGTAAGTGTAGTATCTACTGAATTAACATAAGGGGTAACTATGGGCCTTTCGAGCAAAGAATAATGCTCGGATAATACAATCGAGAAGTATAAATGTGAATGAATTGTGTGGTGAGTATTCGAGAGATAAATACTATGTACGGGTTATAATTATAGGTTGAGTATATACCTATACGGATTTAGTATTATAGGCCGTGTGTGTTCCTATACTGAATATACATATGGTTAGGTTATGTGTGTGCCTATTATGTGCTATTGTGTATGTTAACATATCTATACTACCTGCTGTCACGGAGATCCCGTGCAGTGGGTGATCCCACCTTGAAGATTCTAGTGAGGTTTAGATTTGTACCCCAGAGCACAGTACTGATAGTGGATAACTATATGAGAGAAATAGTGATGCCGCCAAGTCATTTGGGTACGTTAGGTATATGCGTTGCCCAAAGACTTAGTGTTATGCTTGCCTCAAATATGTGTGGTTTGATTGATCGTTCAAGGAGACATTCTGAATCGATAGTCCACAATTAGGTACGAGAATTACTTGGACTGATAGCAAAGTACGCGACAAGTTCGAGAAATGCGGTATTATATATATATATATATATATATATATATATATATATATATATATATATGTGTGTGTGTGTGTGTGTGTGTGTGTGTGTACTCATGAATTTTGTATCTTACTTATGCATGATAGTAGCAAAATTAAATAGTGTATATCTAACACAATGCCTAATCTACTTTTGTGTAAATAGTAGAAAAGATAGATAGTGCGAATCTAAATATAAAGTAAGTGTGAGAACTTAACACGTGAGAACTTAACATGAGGATGATAATAATAATAATAATAATAATAATAATAATAATAATAATAATAATAATAATAATAATAATAATAATAATAATAATAATAATAATAATAATAATAATAATAATAATAATGATGTAAGAGTAACGTTAATTATTAGTTGTTCAATAATGTACTGTATGGGCGGTACGGGGTAAGTAAATGAGAAACTTAATTAAAGGCTTAATGATAATTATGGGTATACTATAACGTACTGTATGGACGGTACTGATGAGCTAGACTGGTTTATGGTTAGTTAGATACTTAAGATCTAGTTAGATTGGGTAGCTTGACTCGGTGGGCTTAGAATAAGACGTTAGGTGCGCACTATATATAAGAGGTGAGGAACTCAAGAGAGTGTACGCAACCTAACACATGTATATAATAATTCTTGGTTTAAACTGCAATTTAAATACTTGTTAAATATTTTCAAATAGTTTTACTTAGCAGGCTCTGACCCGTACTTGTAAAATATTTTCAAAACCTTTTAGGTGTCCAGCCACAGGGATGCCAAGCTTAACGATCTGTTCCAGGGATGCATAGTTGCAGCACGTGTGGATGTTTACAGGATTTGGACTTAGTCGCTTTGGTTCCTTCATTCCTAGAGTAGGATTCAGTTCAGTTATTTCATTTGTTCATGTCGCCGCTCCAATTATTTATTTTATTCAGTTTATCAGACTTTGTATTGGTGGACTCAGTTTGATTTCATTAGATGTTTTGTTGGATTTTTATATTGAGAACCGATAATTTATTCGGTGACAGTTTATTTCAGTTATTTATCTAGTGTTTAGTTTAGATTATTTTACTTCATGGATAATTTGGTTATTGTGATTATTTCACTTGTTATTATTGTTTAATAAAAAGATAAAATTTGACACTTACCTTTTGAATACTAGGTGGTTAGTTAAATTTTGAAATGTTTTAAACAATGATGCTAAGAATGAACGAGATGAGATTCCTATTTTAATTTGATGAAGGTTTATCACCTGGTATTTAATTAGGCGGGGTGTCACGGATTGTACCAGAGCATCAGTATCTAATGTCCGAAGGATCAGTGCGACTTTTTTACATTTTAGCTTAGTATTCTATGATATAGAGCCCTATTGTAAGATTGTTATATTCCTCATTGCCTATGCGTATTTACGATCTTTTGTCGATTACTATGTATTTGATGGTGAACATATACATATTTCAAATTTCATTTAAGATGCCGCCTAAGAGAGGACGTAGGGTTAGAGAAGCAGCAAGAGATGAGGTGAGAGAGGCTCAGTAGGAGCAGGAGCAGGAGGTACCTCAGCCAGAACCACCATCGGGAATGGTGACAATGGCACAGGTGGCCGAGATCGTGGCACAGGTAGTTAACGCGGTGATGACCATAATGGCACGACACTTTCCACAGAATCAGTCATAATCATTAGTGGCACCCGACGTTCAGGCCCACTCGGGGCCATCCGAGTGGCAGAGAGCAAGAGAAGCATTTCAGAAGGGTAACCCATCGGACTTTTAGGGTAATTCAGATTTATTAGTGTCCAATCAGTTGAAGAAAGACATGAAGCGCCACCTGCGTATGACGGAGTGCAACGACACTTAGAAACAGTTCTTGGAAACATCCAAGCTAGTGGGTGCAGCTTTGCAGTGGTGGGAATCTGTGACCACCGCTGAGGAGAGAGATGTGATGAGCATTGGGAAGTCCTGGGTGCAGTTTGACCGCAAGTATTTTTCATCCCCTACTTAAACAGAGATGCGGTGGAAGTTTATCAATGTGTCTCAAAGAGATAGGGCCATGGCAGTATACGAGGAAGAGTTTACTCGGTTAGCAAATTTTGTAAAAGATGAAATAAAAACTGAATAGAAGAGAATGCATAATTTCATGGACGGACTTAACTAGAAGATCCGACAATACTTGTTGGGTAATCCGGCGTTGCAGACATACGCTAAGGTTGTCAATGCAGCGCTACTTCATTTCCAAGATCAACGATTTAATATGAAGTATAGCAATAATGTGAGTGGGTCCAGTTAAACTCGAAAGGTAGATGAGAACGATGTGAAAAGACCTAACGGTCACTATAAAGGACCAAAGGGTACCTGCTAATGGGTATTAGGTTACTTAAAAACTCTTTTAAAACTCTTTGATAAAATATATTATAAATTAAAAATACTCACGCACACTGGTAAGTAAAAGGTGGTGATGCTAGATATAAAAATCATTCTCTTTATGAATGAGATGAGGAAAAGTATAAGGTAACACAATATTAGTTCTCGAGGAACCCACCGTCGTGGTAAACACCCTGTCCCTAGTGCCAGGACAACACACACACCCAAGTCCACTATTATCGATTACAAGTTACAAATTACAGTCCTCCAAGTCCACAATGAATTAAACTAAGCAAATACAAATCCGTAAACCCAGCCAAGTCTAAAACAACCTAACTTGACTGAAAATCAGTCAACCCAATAACACCCCGGTAATAATGACTATCACTCACTCAAAACACATGCAACACTAATACCAAAGATTAGATAAAGAATTTAGCAATCCAATGTAAATGAAATAGTTAGGCCAATACAAAACCAGTATACCCAGGCACAAACTAAACAACCCCACAATACTAAATCTAACTAAACAACCCAGGTAAAGCATGAGACACACAGACAACTACACACTCAAACCCGAGACTCCATGTAGATTTGCAAAATAGATTTAATAATAAAATTTGTTTTAACTCAAAACAACAAAATAATCTTGTTAAGAAAAATTGTGAGAACCCGCCTAATAAAATACCGGGTGATCAGTCCTATACCAAATTAAAACGGGAATCCCAGTTGATTCATCCTTAGCATCACTGTCGAAAACCTTTTTAAAACTTACTAACCACCTAGTATTCCAAAAAGCTGGTGCTAAATTTTATCTTTTTAATTAAACAGTCAATAACATGCGGAAAGATAATATGAGTCATACACAACGACATAATTAAATCAACTGAATAAATAATAAACTACATGCTGAATAAACCATCGGTCACCAAAGTAAATAGTCCAATACAAATATTCAACACCTGAATAAATATATATGAAAACTGTACTGAAAAGTCTGGGAGACAAGCCCTAAGTAAAACTGAAACTGATAACTGATTCCTACTCTAGGAAGGAAGGAACGATGCGTCTAAACCAAACTCCTGTTAGCATCCACATGTGCCGCAGCTCCCCATCCCTGGA
This sequence comes from Sambucus nigra, assembly GCA_949130495.1. Lineage (NCBI taxonomy): Eukaryota > Viridiplantae > Streptophyta > Magnoliopsida > Dipsacales > Adoxaceae > Sambucus > Sambucus nigra. Next base: position 298,875,263 of record OX422213.1, read on the forward strand.
ATAGAATATCAATCCTGGCGTCCCTGTGGCTGGACACCTAAAAGGTTTTGAAAATAATTTTATAGCAAGGGTTAGAACCCAAAACATTTTTTAGCAAGTGAATTAACTGCAGTAATTAAAAATATATGAATGTGCTTCATATTTTAGTTAGTGTCGCACTCCCTTGAGGACATACTCACCCCTCCACTAATGTGCACATCTAACGGTTACTTTAACCCCACCTAGTTGTACTACCCCGTTCAACTAGTTGTAATACCCCGTATTTCTAAATATTTCTGTTTAATTAAATTGGAGAATTAAATGAGAAAATACGGTTTAGTTTAAATTACGTAAGAGAAGTAATTTAATGAGATTTATTAAAAATTGTGATTATGGAGTATTAATCGAGAGATAGATACAGATTAATATTGCCTCATTCTATTTAATTAGTGCGAGTAGTAAATAGTTACTTAACATGTGTAGACCGTTTTGGGGTGAGTACGAGTAATATTTTTTTTAATGACTCAAATAATAATTTAGGGGTCACAGATGAGTTCGGAAGGGTCAAATTAGTCAAAATAGTATACCCGGGGGTACTAGTTGGGTCTCGGGGTAATCTTGGACTAAACCGAGACCGTTCTGGGGCGTTTTGGTCTTTTAACATGAGAGGGTATGGAGACCTACGAATTTGGGAGCTTTTTATTAGCCGTATGAAAGAGGGATTAGGGTTAGAAAACCCATGTAAACACCTATACCATTAGAGAGAAGGAGAAAACCATTCTCAAGGATTAGAAGATGCATTTGAGGAGGGTTGGTTTTGATCTTGCACCCTAGGAGCCAAAGGAGGAAGGATTGAAGAAGAGAAGCATCAATCCATCATCAACTCCACGAAATCAGACCCTACTGATCATAAGGCAAGTTGTTTATTGCAAAAATTATAAAGTTATAATACCCATGTGTAGGGTTTTTGAATAGTCTTGTTTAAATCAATATCTTGATAGGAAAATAATGATATTTATACATGTTGGGATAGAAATCGCATGTAGAATGATTTAACATATGTAGAGGATTAATATTCAGATTAGACTTGATGATTATTTCGGAATAAAATCTGGATTTTGAATAAAAATATGGGAAGAACACCATAACTAGGGTTTCAAGAAATTCTGGGTTTAACTCACTATTTCTTTAAAGGAATTGGAGTTTTGATGTATTTGACACGTTAGAAATTGTCCTAGTATATGTGGAAACATGTTAGGATCATTGGGTCGAAGTTTGGTGGACTATAATGGAGTTTGGAGATTTGTTAATGGAGGAAAAGGTTAACGAAGAAGACGAACTGTGTCTGTCCCTGTTCGATCGATCGATCGATCTCGAACTATCGATCGATCGACTAGGTCGATCGATCGACGCAAGCTGTTGTTCCCGAATTTTCCGTGTAAGTCTTTGTTGATTTTCGGGAATGAATGAGTATCCTAGGATTTATATTATACTTATATGGGAGTGAGAATAAGACCAGTAGGTATATTGTTGAGGTCCGATAAGGTCATTGGGTGTAGGGCTTGGATTATGGACCGACGAGAATAATCCGATTTAGTAGAGTATCGAAAAATTCAGAATTGAGTTACGAGTCGAAGTAAATTCAATTTAAGTAATAGACAGTAGGGTAAGTAATAGCGACTGAAATTATATGTGAGGGGTAACTAGGAACCTTAGAGTTGTGTGAATACTCAAATAAATGCGATTAATGAGATAAATCGTAAAGAGAATATTGTACGGTAAATATAAGAGATTAAAATATTACGTATGTATACAATTAATAGGTCGGGCGTGTACCTACTGAATTATATGATCTTTTAGGTCGAGAGATTTATACCTAAAGTAACTATGTTTGGGTCGATGTGATATTCTGAACTAACATAGGGTTATTATATGTTTGGGGTCGATGTAAAATGCTGAACCAAACCTTTGAACTGGTGGTGTGATGAAAGAGTCCGAGCCAGAATTTGTGTATATAAATAATTGGGGTCGATGTATCATTCCGAACCAATTCTTACTTGGGGTCAATGAATCATTCCGAACCAAGAGTTCTTTATTTGTGTATATAAATAATTGGGGTCGATGTATCATTCCGAACCAATTCTTAGTTGGGGTCGATGAATCATTCCGAACCAAGAGTCCTTTACGTGTGTGAAAAGGGCAAAATAGTAATGACTGATATTTAGTATATATTGTGTCTGAAATATATACTTGATGATATTCTACTTCTATGTATTAGTAGATTGATATATATTATGTATTTAAAGATACATACCGAAATGGTAAGTTAAGTAGTGAAACTTAATTACGAAACGTAACGTTAGATAGAGAATATCTATTTAGTAATTTAAGTAGTGAAACTTAATTACAAAAGTGGGAAGACGAAAATTATGATTATTGTAGAAATTTAGTAGTGAAACTAAATGAGAAGTTTGAAACATAACATAGAGGAAATGTTACTTGTGTATTAATTAACCTTCGTGAGATGTTAATGTAATGAATGTACGGTGTGGGAAATATGAGAACTTAAGTATAGATAAGTTCAGATGATTACTTAGACCTAGATATCTTTGAAGATATGGCTAGGTAGGCTAAGTGTAGAACGTTAGGTGTGCACAAAAGATGAGGGGTGAGTAAACTCAAGAGAGTGTACGAGAACCTAACATGTGTAATCAATAACCACATTTTATATTGTGATAAACGCTTGCTAAATATTTTCAAAATGTTTTGAGTACTAACTCTTGCTATAAAATATTTTCAAAACCTTTTAGGTGTCCAGCCACAGGGATGCCATGTATGATGATTTCATTCCAGAGACTCGAAGCTGTAGCCCAGTGGATGCTTACAGGATTGTAACTAGACAATATCTCTCATTCAGGTCTATTACAGGATCTCACACTATTCTATGTATGGACTTGTGGTCCGGTATCGGTATCAGATGTTAGTTTCAGACTAGTGGTTATTCTAATGTTGTTTGGGATTTTAAGCCGATGGTTTATTCGGTAATACTCTTGTTCGGTTGTACTTTTACTTGGTTACATTGGATTTTAGTACATGGTGATTGTCTTACTATTTTCCGCATGGTTGATTTATCTATTTTAAGAAAGATAAAATTTGGCACCTGTCTAATTTTCACTTAGGAGATTAGTAATTAAAAAGTTTTCGACAGTGATGCTAAGAATGAACAATTTGAGAAACCTGTTTTAATTTAATAAAGGCCTGATCACCCGATGTTTAGTTAGGCGGGGTGTCACACTAGTCCTGGTATAACCCCTTGCCATTCTACTCTAAACCGAATACTATTATTAATGGGTTATAAGTTATTTCATCAATTAAATTAATTAATTCCTTTTAAATAATATAATATAACTGTGACACGAGTTATATAAAGTAAATAAATCACACTCTATTATTACTCGCATATAATATTTACTACCATTATATACGTACCTTTATTAAGAACATCCACACGTATATCATATGTATAACCATCCCTTCGAGTATACCCTCGTCGGATAATTTCCTCTAAAGTGCTATCTCACTAGGTGTACTCACATAACCTAGCTACCCAAGTTGGAATCGCCCACCAACCTGGCAAAAAAATATAAACGTAGTGGAGGCGGTCATATTCCTTCCCTGAAAGTGAGATAAGCCCCTCACCCACATACCAGACGCTATGACCTAGGGATATACTCGCCTTACTCCTCAAACTAGGGGATTCACCCACAACGCGCAACCTCCCTTGATAGCATTAGAGTATACAAATTAAATAAATATCTAATCACTGATATTGAATATCACACACACACACACACACACACACACACATATACATACATATATATATATATATATATATATATATATATATATATATATATATACTATCACAACACCGTATATATATAATATAACCCCGGGTTTACCGTGTACTCAAAAACCCGTAACACTAGCCTGAAATTTTTTGAGTCTTTGGCCTGAATCTAATTTATTTAATTCACACATCAATTAATATAATATTTTTCCCGAGTCTATGGTCCGACTCTAATATAAATAATTTACTCATTAATTCATTTATCACCTTGTGTCACTCAAACAACATACCCGGACTCGCTCACCTGTCCCACATCTTAATATTTTCCGAGTCTATATCCCAACTCTAAATTTCTGGGTTTCTCTCCATAATTAATTCACTATCATGGCGTCGCTTAACCAATATACCTGGACTCGCTCACTCGATCCGTATCTCACTATTTTGGAATCCAATTTCTCAAATTCACATAAATCCTCCCTAATCCCAATTACTTTTCCCCATAATTGCTAGGAATAGGTGCCTCCAATTTATTTATCAATAAATAAAGCATAAAAATTAAATTAAATATAATTCCCCCCTTATACTTAAAATTGGGTGAACTGTCAAAAATCTGGGACCATCGATCGATCATTTCCATCGATCGATCGATCGAGCAGGTATTCTTCTTCTCCGATTCTGTTTCAACCATTAACGAAAACTCAAATTTTCTTATCTCAAATTCCAGTCCCAATACATCATATTCATCATCTTTTTACATCTATTACGAACTCTAATCATCGTTTAAATCTTTTAGCATCAATGATTTTCAGAATCTTCACCCACTCAAGAACACAAATTCCTATGGTAAAATCTTAATTATCATTGACAAATCTGATCCCACAATCTCAATAAATTTATCTCTAACACTGGTGTTCTATTATGGTTCTAATGTCAATCAATACTGAATACTCCTATAACATCAATTGAACTGTCAAATCACTCAACCGATTAAATTCATAAAAACCCATTTCATATAATAGCCTACCCAAAAACGAATTTAGGTTTTTACACCTCCCATAATATGAATTGATTATCATCAAGAATAATTACAACAGTTAACTACTTGCCTCTAATTATTCGTAGAGTCTGATCCGCTGGTGTAGAGAAAGTGTTGATGAAGAACACCCAATTTGTCCCTCGATTTGACTCCAAAAGATCCCCAATTGGCTCTTAATTAGCTTCCTTTGTTTCTCTCTCAAATCCCTAAGTTTAGAATTGTTAACTGTCATTCAACACTTCCCCAATTAGGTTTAAAATCCCAAATCCCGTTTTTAGCCATATGCGCCTAATTAAAATGGCCCAAATCACCCCGTGTGGGCCTGGCTATGCCCAAAAATGTCCCGAGACCCGATTACTACCCACGAGTACTCTTTTCCGACTATCTCGACCCATCTGGACTCAACCGCGCACTCGGAATAGTCATCCAAAATACTTTATAACATTCTCCAATTTTGACCTCAAAATGCGACGCACGAAATTTCGAACAATTAAACTTAAAGTCGTCAAATATAAATAATTCTTCCCACTCAAATAAATTCTCCAAATTATAAATTTAAGTTTCTCCAATTTAAATCTCATAAATTTAAGTTTCTCCAATTTAAATATTTTTATATCTCCCAAAAATAATTAAATACTAAATCCTCAAAATTACGGGGTGTTACAAAAATAAACCAAACAACCAAGGTTAAGTCTACTTTAATTGACAAGATAAATTACCAATCAGTAACTAAGTGAAAGGTAAGACAATTTTGAATTAATCAATACTAAAAGAATGATTAAATATTAAGTCCCAAGACACAAGTAAGGTCTTCCTTAATAATTAATATTCAAGTGAAGATTAATCCTAAAAACAAATTTAGTTGGTGCAAATGACCACAAATAAAATAGGAAATAAACTTCCAACAATTGTGTCACGCAACTAAAATAAAATTAACTTAACACAAAATAGAATATGGATCAATTTAAAGAGGTGTTATGTTAAAATATCAAGTCCAAGTAAAATGAGCAAAAGATAAATATGTGTAGCACTTAGCTCATACAAATTAGGACTTAAATAAATAAAAGAAAGTTACAAGAAATAAATTCCAATTTTAGTATAAACCAACACTATAACAAGGTTTTGATAAAAAACTCATACACACAAACACCACCTAAGTATAAGATAATACAACAAAAATTATTCAACTTAGGGAATAAAAAGTGTATGAGTCAATTGATTCAATCTAAGTAAAATGAGTGTGAGATAAAGTGTGTAGCACTCGACTCACTAAAATAGGATAGGCTTAACTAAAATAAATTTAAACAAATATTATTATGATTTAAAAAACACACTCTAATTAAACCCAACTAAATAAAGTGAACACACAAAAGTTCAACTTAAAGGGTGTAACTAGTTAGAGTAAAAAATCAGATTTTATTTATCCCCAAAAAAATTAAATCAGATTTTAATAAAAGATGTGTGACACAAAAAAAAAACTTAAGCCAAATAAACAAGTTCACACACAAAATGAGTTGGGTGAAAAATAGAGTCCAATAAACAAACACCCACCCCCTTACAAAGGAATTTTGTCCTCGAAATTAAGATAAGTCTAGTACTCCAAGACTCGAATATCACTCCTTAGTCATGTGCCTCTAAGATCGCTACATATTTCTCTCCCGCTTCTAAATATGAGTTACAGAAATATGCATTTTAATTAACCAGGGCGACCATACACCCTGTACCCGTGCTTAACCGCACTAAAGTTACCCTAATTAACCAGGGTGCCCATACACCCTATTCCCGTGCTTAATCGAATGAAAGTTACCCAACTATGCTAGCCGTAACCCGTAATATAACTTCCAACCCGTAGTCATATCACATATATAAATAATAATACCCGGGGTACCCAATCCATGTACTAACGACCAAACATTTCCCCACTTCCAACGTTGCGCTAAGTTTTATGCGCGGGACGTCTCGCAAAGCGAAATCCAAACAAGGAACCCCCCCCCCCCCCCCCGATACACTACTACCTAACATTGTCGGTCATTGAGATTTGTTAGACCCTCAGTCCATAGCACGTACCCCCAAATACTTATCTCTTAATACAAAAGCATACACGCCTACCCTTATGCTACAAAAGACAACATAAAATACCGTGCCCTTACTATCACTAGTTCTTGTACAAAATAGATCCCGAGCTATCTCTCCCCACTCAAAAATAAATCTAACCACCCTGATTCACTTCAGTAGACACCCATACTTATCGGGATAAAATATGAGAACACAAGACCTCACTATGTGTCTATTTCACCACGCAATACAACATATATTCAAATATATATAGGCTAGACGCCCTCTCAGGTAATACCTAGTAAAAATCATTCATACCCTGGTATTGCGAACACCAAAACTTACCCTCACTATTCCCAATAGTTCAAATCCATCTTTATTCAACCGATATTTGGAAAAATAATCTACCCTACTCTCATAATCCTTGAAAGTAGTAACTCCTAGAATAATACCAATCCCCTCTCTGTGTACACCCCCACTCTCTCGTGGTTAACACTAAAGAAATCCACTACCCCACAGAAATATATATATATATATATATATATATATATATATATATATATATATATATATATATATATATATATATATATATATATATATATATATATATAATATAATATGGCTGCTATAGCCAGCACACCCACTAAATTCGACTTACCCGCGAACTCTAGTGAAAATAATTCTTATATTGTGACACCCTCACTGTCACCCAAAATATACCCCATGCGCATAGGATAAAAAGATAATTACCTCCATACTCTAGCTGCAATGGTTGATCCTCGGGTTCCTGAGCATCACCCCCCTAGCCGAACGCACCCATGACTTGTTGTAGTGGTTGTACATCCAGGACCTCATCCTGTAGTTGACCCCTTCCTCGCTTAGGACAATCTCTCTTCATGTGTCCCGCTCCCCCACAAACGAAACACCTACTAATCCTGTAGTTGACCCCTTCCTTGTTGGCCTTGTCAGAAGTCCTGGCCATCATGTCGATAGCGTCCAGACCTAAATCGCTTGGCCTGATTCCCCTGCCAGAAATCCTGCCCCTGATGTCCCCCTGTCTGCTGCTGGGATACCCCACTAGTACTGTTCCCTCCCGCTTTATCCGACTGACTGGGTTCCACTCCCCTCTAGCTTCCTTTCATGTGGAAGCGATATTCCTGGCAGTGCAGGAGTGTTGCATTTACGACATCCGTATAAGTTACTAATGCGGGATTATCAATAAAATGTTGTCTGATCCTCCAGACTAACCCATCCATGAACCTCAACTTCATTCTTTCTTTGTTGCTTACCTCATCTGGTACAAAATTTGCCAAACGAGTAAATTATTCCTCCTAATCGGCCACTGAACAGTCCCCTTGAGTCACCTCACTGAATTTTCTCCTCATTTCATCCTCGACTGCTGGCGGGAAATACTGGCGGTCGAACCGAACCCAAACTTATGCAATCGTTAATGTATCCCTTTCCTCAACTGTGGTGTTCGACTCCCACTACTGTAGTGCTGCTCCCACTAACCTAAAAGTGGCTAGCATTTTCTTCTACACCTCATTGCAATCTACCATGCGTAGGTGACACTGAATATCTCTCTCCCATTGACACGCTAGCACCACATCTGAACCCCCTCTAAACTCCGATGGATGGCATTTTTTAAGGACCTCTCGTACTTGTTGCCATTTTGACGGCTGCGGGTGGGCCTAAACATCCGGTACCATTAACGCCTGTGGCTGATCTCGTGGAAAGTACCTTGCCATTGCGATCATCTTCGCTTGAACTTCTTGTGCCACTAATTCAGTTACATGTGCAGCCGAAATCATCTCTGGTAGTTTCTTCGGTAACTCTGGATCCTGATGAGCCTCCCTAGTCTCATCTCCCCCTACTGCCCTAACTGCTCTCTCTCTCCTGGGCGGCATCTGAAATGAGAATCGAATCGTATGAGTTCATCATCAAATATAAAGTAATTTGCAGAATAACTTAAATGCGCATATGTATAAGAATACAATAATCCTATGATAGGGCTCCACATCAAAGGACGCTAAGCTGAAACGTGAAAAGCCGCACAGATCCTAAGGACACTAGAACATGATGCTCTGATACCATCTGTGACACCCCGCCTAATAAAATACCGGGTGATCAGTTATATACCAAATTAAAAAAGGAATCCCAGTTGGTTCATCCTTAGCATCACTATCGAAAACCTTTTTAAAACTTACTAACCACCTAGTATTCCAAAAACGCTGGTGCCAAATTTTATCTTTTTAATTAAACAATCAATAACATGGGGAAAGATAATATGAGTCATACACAACGACATAACTAAATCAACTAAATAAATAATAAACTACATGCCGAATAAACCATTGGTCACCAAAGAAAATAGTCCAATACAAATATTCAACACCTGAATAAATAAATCTGAAAATTATACTGAAAAGTCTGGGCGACAAGCCCTAAGTAAAACTGAAATTGATAACTGATTCCTACTCTAGAAAGGAATGAACGATGCGTCTAAACCAAACTCTTGCTAGCATCCACAAGTGCCGCAGCTCCGCGTCCCTGGAATAGAATATCAATCCTGACGTCCCTGTGGCTGGACACCTAAAAGGTTTTGAAAATAATTTTATAGCAATGGTTAGAACGCAAAACATTTTGAAAATATTTAGCAAGTGAATTAACTGCAGTAATTAAAAATATATCAATGCGCTTCATACTTTAGTTAGTGTCGCACTCCCTTGAGGACATACTCACCCCTCCATTAATGTGCACACCTAACGGTTACTTTAACCCCACCTAGTTGTACTAACCCGTCCAACTAGTCCTGGTATAATCTCCCCTTGCCATTCTACTCTAAATCAAGTACTATTATTAATGGGTTATAAGTTATTTCACCAATTAACTTAATTAATTCCTTTTAAATAATATAATATAACCGTAACACAAGTTATATAAAGTAAATACATCACACACTGTATTATTACCCGCATATAATATTTACTACCATTGTATACGTACCTTTACTAAGAACATCCACACGTATATCATATATATAACCATCCCTCCGAGTATACCCTCGCCGGATAATTTCCTCTAAAGTGCTATCTCACTAGGTGTGCTCACATAACCTAGCTACCCAAGTTGGAATCGCCCACCAGCCTGGCCCAAAAATATAAACGTAGTGGAGGAGGTCATATTCCTTTCCTGAAAGTGAGATAAGCCCCTCACCCATATACCGGACGCTATGAGCTGGGGATATACTCACCCTACTCCTCAAGCTAGGGGATTCACCCACAACGCGCAACCTCCCTTGATAGCATTAGAGTATACAAATTAAATAAATATCTAGTCACTGATATTGAATATCACACACAATATATACATATATATATATATATATATATATATATATATATATATATATATATATATATATACTATCACAACACCATATATATATAATATAACCCCGGATTTACCATGTACTCAAAAACTCGTAACACTAGCCTAAAATTTTTTGAGTCTTTGCCCCGACTCTAATTTATTTAATTCACACATCAATTAATATAAAATTTTCCACGAGTATATGGTCCTACTCTAAAATAAATAATTTACACATTAATTCATTTATCACCTTGTGTCACTCAACCAACATACCCGGACTCGCTCACCTGTCCCACATCTTAATATTTCTCGAGTCTATATCCCGACTCTAAATTTCTTGGTTTCTCTCCATAATTAATTCACTACCGTGGCGTCGCTTAACCAATATACCTGGACTCGCTCACTCGATCCGTATCTCACTATTTTGGAATCCAATTTCTCAAATTCACATAAATCCTCCCTAATCCCAATTACTTTTCCCCATAATTGCTAGGAATAGGTGCCTCCAATTTATCTATCACTAAATAAAGCATAGAAATTAAATTAAATATAATTCCCCCCTATACATAAAACTGAGCGAACTGTCAAAAATCTGGAATCATTGATCGATTGATCCTTTCCATCGATCGATCAATCGAGCAGGTATTCTTCTTCTTCGATTCTGTTTCAGGCATTAACAAAAACACAAGTTTTCTTATCTCAAATTCCAGTCCCAGTACATCATATTCATCATCTTTTTACATCTATTACGAACTATAATCGTCGTTTAAACCTTTTAGCATCAATGATTTTCACAAATCTTCACCCACTCAAGAACACAAATTCCTATGGTAAAATCCTAATTATCATTCACAAATATGATCTCATAATCTTAATAAATTTATCTCTAACACTGGTGTTCTATTATGGTTCTAATGTAAATCAATACTGAATACTCCTATAACATCAATTGAACTGTCAAATCACTCAACCGATTAAATTCATAAAAACCCATTTCACGCAATAGCCTACCCAAAAACGAATTTAGGTTTTTACACCTCCCATAATATGAATTGATAATCATCGAGAATAATTACAACAGTTAACCACTTGCCTCTAATTGTTTTTAGAGTCTGATCTGTTGGTGTAGAGAAAGTGTTGATGAAGAACACCCAATTTGTCCCTCGATTTGACTCCAAAAGATCCCCAATTGGCTCTTAATTAGCTTCCTTTGTTTCTCTCTCAAATCCCTAAGTTTAGAATTGTTAACTGTCATTCAACACTTCCCCAATTAGGTTTAAAATCCCAAATCCCGTTTTTAGCCATATGCGCCTAATTAAAATGGCCCAAATCACCCCGTGTGGGCCTGGCTATGCCCAAAAATGTCCCGAGACCCGATTACTACCCACGAGTACTCTTTTCCGACTATCTCGACCCATCTGGACTCAACCGCGCACTCGGAATAGTCATCCAAAATACTTTATAACATTCTCCAATTTTGACCTCAAAATGCGACACACGAAATTTCGAACAATTAAACTTAAAGTCGCCAAATATAAATAATTCTTCCCACTCAAATAAATTCTCCAAATTATAAATTTAAGTTTCTCCAATTTAAATCTCATAAATTTAAGTTTCTCCAATTTAAATATTTGTATATCTCCCAAAAAAAAATTAAATACTAAATCCTTAAAATTACGGGGTGTTACATACTCCCCACCCCCTTACAAAGGAATTTTGTCCTCGAAATTAAGATAAGTCTAGTACTCCAAGACTCGAATATCACTCCTTAGTCATGTGCCTCTAAGCTCGCTACATATTTCTCTCCCGCTTCTAAATATGAGTTACAGAAATATGCATTTTAATTAACCAGGGCGACCATACACCCTGTACCCGTGCTTAACCGCACTAAAGTTACCCTAATTAACCAGGGTGCCCATACACCCTATTCCCGTGCTTAATCGCATGAAAGTTACCCAACTATGCTAGCCGTAACCCGTAATATAACTTCCAACCCGTAGTCATATCACATATATAAATAATAATACCCGGGGTACCCAATCCATGTACTAACGACCAAACATTTCCCCACTTCCAACGTTGCGCTAAGTTTCATGCGCGGGACGTCTCGCAAAGCGAAATCCAAACAAGGAACCCCCCCCCCCCCCCCGATACACTACTACCTAACATTGTCGGTCATTGAGATTTGTTAGACCCTCAGTCCATAGCACGTACCCCCAAATACTTATCTCTTAATACAAAAGCATACACGCCTACCCTTATGCTACAAAAGACAACATAAAATACCGTGCCCTTACTATCACTAGTTTTTGTACAAAATAGATCCCGAGCTATCTCTCCCCACTCAAAAATAAATCTAACCACCCTGATTCACTTCAGTAGACACCCCTACTTATCGGGATAAAATATGAGAACACAAGACCTCACTATGTGTCTATTTCACCACGCAATACAACATATATTCAAATATATATAGGCTAGACGCCCTCTCAGGTAATACCTAGTAAAAATCATTCATACCCTGGTATTGCGAACACCAAAACTTACCCTCACTATTCCCAATAGTTCAAATCCATCTCTATTCAACCGATATTTGGAAAAATAATCTACCCTACTCTCATAATCCTTGAAAGTAGTAACTCCTATAATAATACCAATCCCCTCTCTGTGTACACCCCCACTCTCTCGTGGTTAACACTAAAGAAATCCACTACCCCACAGAAATATATATATATATATATATAATATGGCTGCTATAGCCAGCACACCCACTAAATTCGACTTACCCGCGAACTCTAGTGAAAATAATTCTTATATTGTGACACCCTCACTGTCACCCAAAATATACCCCATGCGCATAGGATAAAAAGATAATTACCTCCATACTCTAGCTGCAATGGTTGATCCTCGGGTTCCTAAGCATCACCCCCCTAGCCAAACGCACCCATGACTTGTTGTAGTGGTTGTACATCCAGGACCTCATCCTGTAGTTGACCCCTTCCTCGCTTAGGACAATCTCCCTTCATGTGTCCCGCTCCCCCACAAACGAAACACCTCCTAATCCTGTAGTTGACCCCTTCCTTGTTGGCCTTGTCAGAAGTCCTGGCCATCATGTCGATAGCGTCCAGACCTAAATCGCTTGGCCTGATTCCCCTGCCAGAAATCCTGCCCCTGATGTCCCCCTGTCTGCTGCTGGGATACCCCACTAGTACTGTTCCCTCCCGCTTTATCCGACTGACTGGGTTCCACTCCCCTCTAGCTTCCTTTCATGTGGAAGCGATATTCCTGGCAGTGCAGGAGTGTTGCATTTACGACATCCGTATAAGTTACTAATGCGGGATTATCAATAAAATGTTGTCTGATCCTCCAGACTAACCCATCCATGAACCTCAACTTCATTCTTTCTTTGTTGCTTACCTCATCTGGTACAAAATTTGCCAAACGAGTAAATTATTCCTCCTAATCGGCCACTGAACAGTCCCCTTGAGTCACCTCACTGAATTTTCTCCTCATTTCATCCTCGACTGCTGGCGGGAAATACTGGCGGTCGAACCGAACCCAAACTTATGCAATCGTTAATGTATCCCTTTCCTCAACTGTGGTGTTCGACTCCCACTACTGTAGTGCTGCTCCCACTAACCTAAAAGTGGCTAGCATTTTCTTCTACACCTCATTGCAATCTACCATGCGTAGGTGACACTGAATATCTCTCTCCCATTGACACGCTAGCACCACATCTGAACCCCCTCTAAACTCCGATGGATGGCATTTTTTAAGGACCTCTCGTACTTGTTGCCATTTTGACGGCTGCGGGTGGGCCTAAACATCCGGTACCATTAACGCCTGTGGCTGATCTCGTGGAAAGTACCTTGCCATTGCGATCATCTTCGCTTGAACTTCTTGTGCCACTAATTCAGTTACATGTGCAGCCGAAATCATCTCTGGTAGTTTCTTCGGTAACTCTGGATCCTGATGAGCCTCCCTAGTCTCATCTCCCCCTACTGCCCTAACTGCTCTCTCTCTCCTGGGCGGCATCTGAAATGAGAATCGAATCGTATGAGTTCATCATCAAATATAAAGTAATTTGCAGAATAACTTAAATGCGCATATGTATAAGAATACAATAATCCTATGATAGGGCTCCACATCAAAGGACGCTAAGCTGAAACGTGAAAAGCCGCACAGATCCTAAGGACACTAGAACATGATGCTCTGATACCATCTGTGACACCCCGCCTAATAAAATACCGGGTGATCAGTTATATACCAAATTAAAAAAGGAATCCCAGTTGGTTCATCCTTAGCATCACTATCGAAAACCTTTTTAAAACTTACTAACCACCTAGTATTCCAAAAACGCTGGTGCCAAATTTTATCTTTTTAATTAAACAATCAATAACATGGGGAAAGATAATATGAGTCATACACAACGACATAACTAAATCAACTAAATAAATAATAAACTACATGACGAATAAACCATTGGTCACCAAAGAAAATAGTCCAATACAAATATTCAACACCTGAATAAATAAATCTGAAAATTATACTGAAAAGTCTGGGCGACAAGCCCTAAGTAAAACTGAAATTGATAACTGATTCCTACTCTAGAAAGGAATGAACGATGCGTCTAAACCAAACTCTTGCTAGCATCCACAAGTGCCGCAGTTCCGCGTCCCTGGAATAGAATATCAATCCTGACGTCCCTGTGGCTGGACACCTAAAAGGTTTTGAAAATAATTTTATAGCAATGGTTAGAACGCAAAACATTTTGAAAATATTTAGCAAGTGAATTAACTGCAGTAATTAAAAATATATCAATGCGCTTCATACTTTAGTTAGTGTCGCACTCCCTTGAGGACATACTCACCCCTCCATTAATGTGCACACCTAACGGTTACTTTAACCCCACCTAGTTGTACTAACCCGTCCAACTAGTCCTGGTATAATCTCCCCTTGCCATTCTACTCTAAATCAAGTACTATTATTAATGGGTTATAAGTTATTTCACCAATTAACTTAATTAATTCCTTTTAAATAATATAATATAACCGTAACACAAGTTATATAAAGTAAATACATCACACACTGTATTATTACCCGCATATAATATTTACTACCATTGTATACGTACCTTTACTAAGAACATCCACACGTATATCATATATATAACCATCCCTCCGAGTATACCCTCGCCGGATAATTTCCTCTAAAGTGCTATCTCACTAGGTGTGCTCACATAACCTAGCTACCCAAGTTGGAATCGCCCACCAGCCTGGCCCAAAAATATAAACGTAGTGGAGGAGGTCATATTCCTTTCCTGAAAGTGAGATAAGCCCCTCACCCATATACCGGACGCTATGAGCTGGGGATATACTCACCCTACTCCTCAAGCTAGGGGATTCACCCACAACGCGCAACCTCCCTTGATAGCATTAGAGTATACAAATTAAATAAATATCTAGTCACTGATATTGAATATCACACACAATATATACATATATATATATATATATATATATATATATATATATATATATATATATATATATATATATATATATATATATATATACTATCACAACACCATATATATATAATATAACCCCGGATTTACCATGTACTCAAAAACTCGTAACACTAGCCTAAAATTTTTTGAGTCTTTGCCCCGACTCTAATTTATTTAATTCACACATCAATTAATATAAAATTTTCCACGAGTATATGGTCCTACTCTAAAATAAATAATTTACACATTAATTCATTTATCACCTTGTGTCACTCAACCAACATACCCGGACTCGCTCACCTGTCCCACATCTTAATATTTCTCGAGTCTATATCCCGACTCTAAATTTCTTGGTTTCTCTCCATAATTAATTCACTACCGTGGCGTCGCTTAACCAATATACCTGGACTCGCTCACTCGATCCGTATCTCACTATTTTGGAATCCAATTTCTCAAATTCACATAAATCCTCCCTAATCCCAATTACTTTTCCCCATAATTGCTAGGAATAGGTGCCTCCAATTTATCTATCACTAAATAAAGCATAGAAATTAAATTAAATATAATTCCCCCCTATACATAAAACTGAGCGAACTGTCAAAAATCTGGAATCATTGATCGATTGATCCTTTCCATCGATCGATCAATCGAGCAGGTATTCTTCTTCTTCGATTCTGTTTCAGGCATTAACAAAAACACAAGTTTTCTTATCTCAAATTCCAGTCCCAGTACATCATATTCATCATCTTTTTACATCTATTACGAACTATAATCGTCGTTTAAACCTTTTAGCATCAATGATTTTCACAAATCTTCACCCACTCAAGAACACAAATTCCTATGGTAAAATCCTAATTATCATTCACAAATATGATCTCATAATCTTAATAAATTTATCTCTAACACTGGTGTTCTATTATGGTTCTAATGTAAATCAATACTGAATACTCCTATAACATCAATTGAACTGTCAAATCACTCAACCGATTAAATTCATAAAAACCCATTTCACGCAATAGCCTACCCAAAAACGAATTTAGGTTTTTACACCTCCCATAATATGAATTGATAATCATCGAGAATAATTACAACAGTTAACCACTTGCCTCTAATTGTTTTTAGAGTCTGATCTGTTGGTGTAGAGAAAGTGTTGATGAAGAACACCCAATTTGTCCCTCGATTTGACTCCAAAAGATCCCCAATTGGCTCTTAATTAGCTTCCTTTGTTTCTCTCTCAAATCCCTAAGTTTAGAATTGTTAACTGTCATTCAACACTTCCCCAATTAGGTTTAAAATCCCAAATCCCGTTTTTAGCCATATGCGCCTAATTAAAATGGCCCAAATCACCCCGTGTGGGCCTGGCTATGCCCAAAAATGTCCCGAGACCCGATTACTACCCACGAGTACTCTTTTCCGACTATCTCGACCCATCTGGACTCAACCGAGCACTCGGAATAGTCATCCAAAATACTTTATAACATTCTCCAATTTTGACCTCAAAATGCGACACACGAAATTTCGAACAATTAAACTTAAAGTCGCCAAATATAAATAATTCTTCCCACTCAAATAAATTCTCCAAATTATAAATTTAAGTTTCTCCAATTTAAATCTCATAAATTTAAGTTTCTCCAATTTAAATATTTGTATATCTCCCAAAAAAAAATTAAATACTAAATCCTTAAAATTACGGGGTGTTACATACTCCCCACCCCCTTACAAAGGAATTTTGTCCTCGAAATTAAGATAAGTCTAGTACTCCAAGACTCGAATATCACTCCTTAGTCATGTGCCTCTAAGCTCGCTACATATTTCTCTCCCGCTTCTAAATATGAGTTACAGAAATATGCATTTTAATTAACCAGGGCGACCATACACCCTGTACCCGTGCTTAACCGCACTAAAGTTACCCTAATTAACCAGGGTGCCCATACACCCTATTCCCGTGCTTAATCGCATGAAAGTTACCCAACTATGCTAGCCGTAACCCGTAATATAACTTCCAACCCGTAGTCATATCACATATATAAATAATAATACCCGGGGTACCCAATCCATGTACTAACGACCAAACATTTCCCCACTTCCAACGTTGCGCTAAGTTTCATGCGTGGGACGTCTCGCAAAGCGAAATCCAAACAAGGAACCCCCCCCCCCCCCCGATACACTACTACCTAACATTGTCGGTCATTGAGATTTGTTAGACCCTCAGTCCATAGCACGTACCCCCAAATACTTATCTCTTAATACAAAAGCATACACGCCTACCCTTATGCTACAAAAGACAACATAAAATACCGTGCCCTTACTATCACTAGTTTTTGTACAAAATAGATCCCGAGCTATCTCTCCCCACTCAAAAATAAATCTAACCACCCTGATTCACTTCAGTAGACACCCCTACTTATCGGGATAAAATATGAGAACACAAGACCTCACTATGTGTCTATTTCACCACGCAATACAACATATATTCAAATATATATAGGCTAGACGCCCTCTCAGGTAATACCTAGTAAAAATCATTCATACCCTGGTATTGCGAACACCAAAACTTACCCTCACTATTCCCAATAGTTCAAATCCATCTCTATTCAACCGATATTTGGAAAAATAATCTACCCTACTCTCATAATCCTTGAAAGTAGTAACTCCTATAATAATACCAATCCCCTCTCTGTGTACACCCCCACTCTCTCGTGGTTAACACTAAAGAAATCCACTACCCCACAGAAATATATATATATATATATATATATATATATATATATATATATATATATATATATATATATATAATATGGCTGCTATAGCCAGCACACCCACTAAATTCGACTTACCCGCGAACTCTAGTGAAAATAATTCTTATATTGTGACACCCTCACTGTCACCCAAAATATACCCCATGCGCATAGGATAAAAAGATAATTACCTCCATACTCTAGCTGCAATGGTTGATCCTCGGGTTCCTAAGCATCACCCCCCTAGCCAAACGCACCCATGACTTGTTGTAGTGGTTGTACATCCAGGACCTCATCCTGTAGTTGACCCCTTCCTCGCTTAGGACAATCTCTCTTCATGTGTCCCGCTCCCCCACAAACGAAACACCTCCTAATCCTGTAGTTGACCCCTTCCTTGTTGGCCTTGTCAGAAGTCCTGGCCATCATGTCGATAGCGTCCAGACCTAAATCGCTTGGCCTGATTCCCCTGCCAGAAATCCTGCCCCTGATGTCCCCCTGTCTGCTGCTGGGATACCCCACTAGTACTGTTCCCTCCCGCTTTATCCGACTGACTGGGTTCCACTCCCCTCTAGCTTCCTTTCATGTGGAAGCGATATTCCTGGCAGTGCAGGAGTGTTGCATTTACGACATCCGTATAAGTTACTAATGCGGGATTATCAATAAAATGTTGTCTGATCCTCCAGACTAACCCATCCATGAACCTCAACTTCATTCTTTCTTTGTTGCTTACCTCATCTGGTACAAAATTTGCCAAACGAGTAAATTATTCCTCCTAATCGGCCACTGAACAGTCCCCTTGAGTCACCTCACTGAATTTTCTCCTCATTTCATCCTCGACTGCTGGCGGGAAATACTGGCGGTCGAACCGAACCCAAACTTATGCAATCGTTAATGTATCCCTTTCCTCAACTGTGGTGTTCGACTCCCACTACTGTAGTGCTGCTCCCACTAACCTAAAAGTGGCTAGCATTTTCTTCTACACCTCATTGCAATCTACCATGCGTAGGTGACACTGAATATCTCTCTCCCATTGACACGCTAGCACCACATCTGAACCCCCTCTAAACTCCGATGGATGGCATTTTTTAAGGACCTCTCGTACTTGTTGCCATTTTGACGGCTGCGGGTGGGCCTAAACATCCGGTACCATTAACGCCTGTGGCTGATCTCGTGGAAAGTACCTTGCCATTGCGATCATCTTCGCTTGAACTTCTTGTGCCACTAATTCAGTTACATGTGCAGCCGAAATCATCTCTGGTAGTTTCTTCGGTAACTCTGGATCCTGATGAGCCTCCCTAGTCTCATCTCCCCCTACTGCCCTAACTGCTCTCTCTCTCCTGGGCGGCATCTGAAATGAGAATCGAATCGTATGAGTTCATCATCAAATATAAAGTAATTTGCAGAATAACTTAAATGCGCATATGTATAAGAATACAATAATCCTATGATAGGGCTCCACATCAAAGGACGCTAAGCTGAAACGTGAAAAGCCGCACAGATCCTAAGGACACTAGAACATGATGCTCTGATACCATCTGTGACACCCCGCCTAATAAAATACCGGGTGATCAGTTATATACCAAATTAAAAAAGGAATCCCAGTTGGTTCATCCTTAGCATCACTATCGAAAACCTTTTTAAAACTTACTAACCACCTAGTATTCCAAAAACGCTGGTGCCAAATTTTATCTTTTTAATTAAACAATCAATAACATGGGGAAAGATAATATGAGTCATACACAACGACATAACTAAATCAACTAAATAAATAATAAACTACATGCCGAATAAACCATTGGTCACCAAAGAAAATAGTCCAATACAAATATTCAACACCTGAATAAATAAATCTGAAAATTATACTGAAAAGTCTGGGCGACAAGCCCTAAGTAAAACTGAAATTGATAACTGATTCCTACTCTAGAAAGGAATGAACGATGCGTCTAAACCAAACTCTTGCTAGCATCCACAAGTGCCGCAGCTCCGCGTCCCTGGAATAGAATATCAATCCTGACGTCCCTGTGGCTGGACACCTAAAAGGTTTTGAAAATAATTTTATAGCAATGGTTAGAACGCAAAACATTTTGAAAATATTTAGCAAGTGAATTAACTGCAGTAATTAAAAATATATCAATGCGCTTCATACTTTAGTTAGTGTCGCACTCCCTTGAGGACATACTCACCCCTCCATTAATGTGCACACCTAACGGTTACTTTAACCCCACCTAGTTGTACTAACCCGTCCAACTAGTCCTGGTATAATCTCCCCTTGCCATTCTACTCTAAATCAAGTACTATTATTAATGAGTTATAAGTTATTTCACCAATTAACTTAATTAATTCCTTTTAAATAATATAATATAACCGTAACACAAGTTATATAAAGTAAATACATCACACACTGTATTATTACCCGCATATAATATTTACTACCATTGTATACGTACCTTTACTAAGAACATCCACACGTATATCATATATATAACCATCCCTCCGAGTATACCCTCGCCGGATAATTTCCTCTAAAGTGCTATCTCACTAGGTGTGCTCACATAACCTAGCTACCCAAGTTGGAATCGCCCACCAGCCTGGCCCAAAAATATAAACGTAGTGGAGGAGGTCATATTCCTTTCCTGAAAGTGAGATAAGCCCCTCACCCATATACCGGACGCTATGAGCTGGGGATATACTCACCCTACTCCTCAAGCTAGGGGATTCACCCACAACGCGCAACCTCCCTTGATAGCATTAGAGTATACAAATTAAATAAATATCTAGTCACTGATATTGAATATCACACACAATATATACATACATATATATATATATATATATATATATATATATATATATATATACACTATCACAACACCATATATATATAATATAACCCCGGATTTACCATGTACTCAAAAACTCGTAACACTAGCCTAAAATTTTTTGAGTCTTTGCCCCGACTCTAATTTATTTAATTCACACATCAATTAATATAAAATTTTCCACGAGTATATGGTCCTACTCTAAAATAAATAATTTACACATTAATTCATTTATCACCTTGTGTCACTCAACCAACATACCCGGACTCGCTCACCTGTCCCACATCTTAATATTTCTCGAGTCTATATCCCGACTCTAAATTTCTTGGTTTCTCTCCATAATTAATTCACTATCGTGGCGTCGCTTAACCAATATACCTGGACTCGCTCACTCGATCCGTATCTCACTATTTTGGAATCCAATTTCTCAAATTCACATAAATCCTCCCTAATCCCAATTACTTTTCCCCATAATTGCTAGGAATAGGTGCCTCCAATTTATTTATCACTAAATAAAGCATAGAAATTAAATTAAATATAATTCCCCCCTATACATAAAACTGAGCGAACTGTCAAAAATCTGGAATCATTGATCGATTGATCCTTTCCATCGATCGATCAATCGAGCAGGTATTCTTCTTCTTCGATTCTGTTTCAGGCATTAACAAAAACACAAGTTTTCTTATCTCAAATTCCAGTCCCAGTACATCATATTCATCATCTTTTTACATCTATTACGAACTATAATCGTCGTTTAAACCTTTTAGCATCAATGATTTTCACAAATCTTCACCCACTCAAGAACACAAATTCCTATGGTAAAATCCTAATTATCATTCACAAATATGATCCCACAATCTTAATAAATTTATCTCTAACACTGGTGTTCTATTATGGTTCTAATGTCAATCAATACTGAATACTCCTATAACATCAATTGAACTGTCAAATCACTCAACCGATTAAATTCATAAAAACCCATTTCATGCAATAGCCTACCCAAAAACGAATTTAGGTTTTTACACCTCCCATAATATGAATTGATAATCATCGAGAATAATTACAACAGTTAACCACTTGCCTCTAATTGTTTTTAGAGTTTGATCTGTTGGTGTAGAGAAAGTGTTGATTAAAAACACCCAATTTGTCCCTCGATTTGACTCCAAAAAATCCCCAATTGGCTCTTGATTAGCTTCCTCTGTTTCTCTCTCAAAGCCCTAAGTTTAGAATTGTTAACTGTCATTCAACACTTCCCTAATTAGGTTTAAAACCTCTAATCCCGTTTTTAGCCATATGGGCCTAATTAAAATGGCCCAAATCACCCCGTGTGGTCCCGGTTATGCCCAAAAATACTCTGAGACCCGATTACTATCCCGGGTACTCTTTTTCGACTATCTCAACTAGGGCTGTGTTTTTTTTCCGAACTTTCCGATTTTTCCGATTTTCGATCCGATTTTTTCCGAATTTGGAATGAAATTTTAGTTTGTCGATTTCCGATTTTTCGATTTTCGATTTTTCCAAAAAAATCGGATCGAAAATCGGAAATAATTCTGAATTTCCGATTTTTCCGATCCGATTTTTCCGAAACTATGCCGATCCGATTTTTCCGATTTTTTTCCGAATTATTTCTGATTTTTTTGGAATTATTTTCCGATTTCCGATTTTTCCGATTTCTTTTCCGGTTTTTTTAAAGTTTCTCATATCCCACATCGGTTGGGAGAGGGAGAGGGCTCCAAAATATGCTCTATAAAAGGAGAGTATCCTCCTAACTTCTACACAAATGAAAAATGAGCCAAATCCTCATGTGTTTACATGTTGATATCCTTAGCATTGATTGCACAATACTATTTGTGTTAAATACATTCAGACCATTTAATGCGAGCAAGGTTACCCGAATGACCTTGCCCTCATATAAATACTCCCAGTTATATATCTTCGAAGGATTAAGCCATTTTCATTGTTTCTTTAAAATGAGAATTTCGAGTAATCGAAAATCCATAATTTATTTTTTTGAAATTTTGGAATTTCTGGATTTTTAATATATTTTGTGAATTTTCGATTTTTGCCGATTTTCCGATTTTTTCGAATTCGGAATTTTTTTTAATTTTTCGAAAAAATAGGATCGGAAATCGGAATAGTTATTTTATTTCCGAAAAAATCGAAATTTTTTCCGAATAGGCATTTTTCGATCCGATCCGGCCAAAACACAGCCCTAATCTCAACCCATCCGAACTCAACCGCGCACTCAGAATTGTCATCCGAAATACTTTATAACACTCTCCAATTTTGACCTCAAAATGCGACGCACGAAATTTCGAACAATTAAACTTAAAGTCGTCAAATATAAATAATTCTTCCCACTCAAATAAATTCTCCAAATTATAAATTTAAGTTTCTCCAATTTAAATCTCATAAATTTAAGTTTCTCCAATTTAAATATTTTTATATCTCCCAAAAATAATTAAATACTAAATCCTCAAAATTACGGGGTGTTACAAAAATAAACCAAACAACCAAGGTTAAGTCTACTTTAATTGACAAGATAAATTACCAATCAGTAACTAAGTGAAAGGTAAGACAATTTTGAATTAATCAATACTAAAAGAATGATTAAATATTAAGTCCCAAGACACAAGTAAGGTCTTCCTTAATAATTAATATTCAAGTGAAGATTAATCCTAAAAACAAATTTAGTTGGTGCAAATGACCACAAATAAAATAGGAAATAAACTTCCAACAATTGTGTCACGCAACTAAAATAAAATTAACTTAACACAAAATAGAATATGGATCAATTTAAAGAGGTGTTATGTTAAAATATCAAGTCCAAGTAAAATGAGCAAAAGATAAATATGTGTAGCACTTAGCTCATACAAATTAGGACTTAAATAAATAAAAGAAAGTTACAAGAAATAAATTCCAATTTTAGTATAAACCAACACTATAACAAGGTTTTGATAAAAAACTCATACACACAAACACCACCTAAGTATAAGATAATACAACAAAAATTATTCAACTTAGGGAATAAAAAGTGTATGAGTCAATTGATTCAATCTAAGTAAAATGAGTGTGAGATAAAGTGTGTAGCACTCGACTCACTAAAATAGGATAGGCTTAACTAAAATAAATTTAAACAAATATTATTATGATTTAAAAAACACACTCTAATTAAACCCAACTAAATAAAGTGAACACACAAAAGTTCAACTTAAAGGGTGTAACTAGTTAGAGTAAAAAATCAGATTTTATTTATCCCCAAAAAAATTAAATCAGATTTTAATAAAAGATGTGTGACACAAAAAAAAAACTTAAGCCAAATAAACAAGTTCACACACAAAATGAGTTGGGTGAAAAATAGAGTCCAATAAACAAACACCCAACACGAGAAAAAAATAATTAGCCAACAAAATCAGTTTGTGTAAACAAATCTAGACAACAAAAAAATGATGTTTCCTTTTACAAAACTTCTTTAGGAGATTTAACTCAACACCATCAACACCAACAATCAAAGGATGTTTAGATATAATAGCTAAAACTTGTTCAAGTCCTTTTAATTTTGAACAGCAAACAACAAAAAACAAGGTTTGGTTATATACAACTGTATGCAGCCTTTGAACACACAAATGGGAATAACATATGAACTAATTCCCAAACAACACTATATATATATATATATATATAACAGTTACCTTAAGCGAAGAGGGAGACCACATCGGAAAACCAAGTTCGCCGTAAAATACCACCGGAGAAACCTCCAACCAAAACCGAAATCGAAACCTCTAAAAACTGTAACACCCTCGACTTTTGGAGACTGAGAAATTTAAATTTTGGGAAAATAAAATTTAATTAAATTGGAGAATTTTAGAATTTGGGAAATGAGGTCCAAAAATAGAAAATATTTTAAAGTATTCCGGATGATGATTTTGAGGGTACCATCAATCCCGGAAGGGTCGAGATAGTCAAAATGACTGTCATTGGGTTTTATTTTGGCTCCGGAATGTTTTAAGTTATTTTGGCTCGAATTGGAGTAAACGAGTCATTTAAAGTGTGTATTAACATTTAAAACTGGGTTTGTTGTTTTTAAAGGATTTAAGGCTTACGGATGAAGCCTTCTCAAATAGAGAAAGAGAGAAAGAAAAAGAAAGAAAGAAAGAAGAAGGAAAAGAAGAGAGAGAGGAAGAGAAAGCTTAGGATTTCCGGTCCAACCGCGACATCGAGGACGATCCAACCTCTACAAATCTGAGGCAAGTGTTTAATCTTGCTAAATAGCTATTTGTGTATTTCATTTCATAAATTGTGGGGTAAAGAAATGGTTTTTGGGTATTAATGTCAAAACCTAGATTTTTAGGTTTAATCTTGAAATCAATGTTTAAATTGAGAACTAATGACATAGAAATGATTGGGATCAACTTTGGGTTGGTTAATGGGCTTAAAATCATGATTTGATGAAGGATTGGGGATTGGGGATTGGAATGAGAAATTTAGGGTTTAGAATTCGTGGGTTTTGAAGAAACAGATGAAACCTTCAAAAATTACAGGTCCGAATCGATTCGCCCCCTCAAGCGAATCGATTCGGTTTGGTAAAATTAGCAGGTCTGCATTGACCGAATCGATTCGGACCCCAAGCCGAATCGATTCGGACTATTGCAGAAGCCCAGGTTTTTGGACCCGAATCGATTCGCCTGGGAGGCCGAATCGATTCGAAAACAGGGCATTTTGAGGTATTTTCTCCATAGTGAATTCAAACCCTTTTTGGTTGGGTTTATTGATTTGGGGCCTTCTCTTATGATGAAAGAGATATGTTCTTGGATACACATAAGGAGCTTCTCACACATTAGAGTTTTGGGGACTCCTTAGGGTAATTTGGGAGAAATGTATCCATGTATGTATTTGGAGTTATGTATAGAGATTTTGGGGGAAAACCTTTGGGATTGGGAATCCTAATTGTAGATTAAAAGTAAGTGTAGATGTGATGGGAGGCTAAGAACTCTTAGAGAGATCTTAGATTAGGGTAGTCACAAAAGTGACCAAACCATAGTCGAAACCGAGGGAAATGAGATTATTTGATGATTGAAAGAATGAGCTTGAGGCTTATAGACTATTAGTTATATGTATACTGATAGTCAAAATGATTACTATATTCTTTAAGGTACTCGGAGATATAGATGATATGTGTAGTGAAAGAAACCTACACAAACTCTTGGATGATAGCCCTAATGTTGAATATATATAGGTATAGATATAAACATATGGTTTTTGGAGACTACTCATCATAGGTAGATGATTGAATATGTTTCAAGTATGGGATTATATTCACGTATCGAGGTAAATTAAAGGAATTGTGGTGACGGCTTGTATATTGAGGACTATGTATACTTATAGCCAGGTATATATATATCTTATACATATGAACGAGAATTAGTTTATATATATAGATAAGGATATGTGAATATGTGTTGATATATATATATATACATCTGTATGTATATAGATATATGGATATCTTTATGTTGTGGACATACATGGTATGGATATTTAAACCGTATATGATGGTTTATTATTTGATCATATGATTGGATCATATGGATTATATATATTATGCATGTAAATGATATATATACTATATTAGTTAAGCATACCCCGCTCATGCTATCATTGGGAAGTTGTGCGCGTAGAGGGTGAGCATCCTGGCTAGAATAGCAGGGTGTGGATATTCCCCAGGTCATAGTCGTCCCGTGTGTTATTATATGATATATATATTTATTTTGGGATGAGACGTGATGGGTATGTTTCGTCTCATTGCCGGTTTGGAGCTATGACCGCTTCCCGGGACGTCGTGTGCGTGAGTTTACCACGAGATGGGTGTCGTTTAGTCCCACCATGGTGGCCCCAGTTTTGCTACGTGAGCCGGGCACTGGGAAGATGATAGCATTGATGCAGTTTATCGGCGATATATATAGCCGGGTATATTATGTGCATGGCCTTGTACATCATATGTAGTATGTACACTTGGCTATTGGATTGATGATGATATATATATATGGTTAGAAATAAATACCTATATATATATATATATATATATATATATATATTTATATATATATCCTATAGACGAAAGGATATGGACTTTTATGAAGTACATCTTAGATGATAATGGTGTACTAGACTGATGGGGGTTGATGTATCGCACATAAGGTATTATTTCGGTTACATCATCCCAAGGATATTATTGGAGGTTCTTTTATTTTATCTTATTTGTTTTCTTTCTTTTCTTTTCTTTCTTTCTTTCTTTAGTAGTTATAGTTAGTAATAATGGTAGTATTTACTTGTATGTTGAGGATTATGGATCTCTAGGATCGACATTGCCCAGGAGTAGTGTAACGAGGTGGTTCCTTATTTGGATTTCGCTTTGCGAGACACCTCACGCACGAAACGCAGTGCCATGTCGAGATTTGAGAGAAGTAATTCCATAGGTGGCATCACGGATCTCTGGTCTTGACCTTGTCAGGAGTAGTGTAACGGAGCGGTTCCTTGTTTGGATTTCGCTTTGCGAGACTCCCCACGCACGAAACGTAGTACAATTTCGGGATTAGAGAGAAGTCTTGCCAATATTCCATGTGCATATTATTAAGTATATTAATTCTTACGTTTTTAGCCTATGTAGGTATATATATATATATATATATATATATATATATGTGTGTGTGTGTGTGTGTGTGTGTATGTATAGGGGTAATCTTTTAGGAATTATGATAATTATAATTCATGAGATTATTAATCGGAATTCATTAAGCCTTTTATGGCATAATTGTGTAATCATAATCTAATAGGATTAGAAATGGGTGGATCCTTAGATTATGACGGGAAGGTAGCTCTCGTGGATATAGGCTAGGCCTGATAAGTTAGGTTGTCCAAAAATCAATGGGGGTAATTTAACTAAAATTTGAGGACGCGAATAGGTGCGTACCTTTAGATGAGAGGTGAGTTGGGGTTCCACGAGAGTGCGGTCTCACTTATTTATGAAATTAAGTACACCGGTATTTATTATGCACGGTTAAAACACTTGCTAAATATTTTGCACATTCGGGGCTCTGACCCGTTTACTTTTCTCTCCTCCTTGTATATATATATGTTACCACAGGTATCCTACCGCATGGATGCCGGATGACCTTCTATCCTGAGTCTTGGGAGCCGTGACAGGTGCGGACTGTTGCGGGATGTTTCATGTAGCCGCTTCCTACTTCTTTAAAATTCTAGGTAGGATTCATGTTGTATATCGGGTTTGTACCCAAGGGATATTTATATATATGTTTATATTCATTCCATTTCAGTTATTGTATTTGCTGTGATCCGACAGCTTATTCGGGTCTACTTTCTGTAGTACATTCGGTTGTATTTAATTGTTTCATTTTACTTCTAGCATTTTATTTATTATAGTTCTTTCCTGCATCTCTCCTATTCAGTAGTAGTTTTATATAGTGTTGGGTTGTTGTATGTTGCAATTTTTAAATTTTTTTTACATCTCGCTTATATGATTTCGGGTAGTTAGTCCTATATTATATAGTACCGTTAGTTGATGTTGAGACTGGACCATCTGGAATTCCTGATTTAATATAGTACAGGGCTGGCCACCCGTTATTATTTTAGGTGGGGTGTCACAGATGGTATCAGAGCATCAGGTTCTAGAGTCCTTAGGATCTGTGCGAGTTTCTGCATTCTTCCATTAACGTTCTTGACATAAAGCCCTAAAAATAGGACTGTTGTGTTCACTGCGTTGTTTTCTTCTGTGAAGTATACTCACTTGATTGGCGTACTGATAACAGTTGCTCTTGTTTCGTTTCAGACGTCGCCTAGATTTTTGTCGTCTAGGAAAGAATAGGTTTAGAAATACGGAACCCATAGTATATTTTGGGTACACTTTAATCGGTGGTATTTTTTTTTTCCCGATTTAGGAGGAAATATTGAGGATATTTCTAGCAGTGGTTCGAGGTGACTTATCGACGGTTGAGTAAGAAAGGAAAATTTACTCGAATGGTGGACCTTGGACTTAGTAAAGTAAGTCTGAGGAGAGGTTGTTGTAGTCTTTGGGAGGTTTGGATTTAGAAACCCTTCAACCTTCGCTAGGAAGGATTTTGAGGAAGATGTTTCTCTTATGGAGAAATAGGCTTAGGGATAATGATTTTCCTGGAAGGAGTTGAGGAACCTGAGTTGAGATTCTAGGGTGAGGGGAAACCATTAGGTTATGGAATTGTAAGGTAGAATACCTTTCTTTGGGTTTAAGTTACGCTTTGTGCGATAGTGGGAACGTCGCGTGTGAGGGGTGATGAGTAGCTAGCCCTATACCGCTAGGGGGTATGGAATTTTCCTAGAGAAGGAAGTGAGCAAGTGTGGCCTTGGTATGGCGTCTTGGGAGATGGTACACCTTTTCGTAACGAAATAGTAGGGAAGTTTTAGAATCCCAATGAGGGAAGGATTTATTTTTATATAAAGGTGTTAATATGATGTATAGGAATTTCATAACTGAGAGGTTCAGAGTTTGGTAGATTCGTGAGGAGCGGATAGTTTAGCTCATAGTTGTGCTAGTTTTGAGAACTAGATATTGGCTAGAGTATTGTATTTGTAGAGGCCTTGTGTCTTAAACATAAGGTGTTTGTTTAGCGTGTCGAAAGACGCGGAATATATTTATATTGTATTATTGTATAGGCCCTCGGGCAATATCTAAAATATGAGAAAATCTTTTTATAAAACCTTAACCCTGGTTCAACTAATCTCAATCCCCGACCTAGCTACGCAGTAGTGTATTGGGAGGGTTCCTTGTTTGGATTTCTCTTGCGAGACCTCCCCCGCACGAAGGTGGCTAGCGTCAGGAATTGAGGAGAGTTCAACCAGTGGAAATTTTCAAACTTTTATATATTTAGTATATTGTTATAGATTATATTACCGAGGGTTATCTTACAATTTGAGGCTAATGGAGCCTGATTAGGATTTTACGAGTGGAAACTCGAGTACGGGGTGTATGGGAGCCCTGGGTAGCTAGTTGATTTTTTAGACCGGTAAAGATCTATGTAGTTCGACGTGAGAACTCGAAAGGATCGGCATAGTGATCTTGAGGATTGATGTAGGGACTAGATGATATTGAGGTCCTAGGCATGTCTTAAATTTCGCGAACGAAATTCTTGTAAGGGGGGAAGATTGTAACACCCTCGACTTTTGGAGACTGAGAAATTTAAATTTTGGGAAAATAAAATTTAATTAAATTGGAGAATTTTAGAATTTGGGAAATGAGGTCCAAAAATAGAAAATATTTTAAAGTATTCCGGATGATGATTTTGAGGGTACCATCAATCCCGGAAGGGTCGAGATAGTCAAAATGACTGTCATTGGGTTTTATTTCGGCTCCGGAATGTTTTAAGTTATTTTGGCTCGAATTGGAGTAAACGAGTCATTTAAAGTGTGTATTAACATTTAAAACTGGGTTTGTTGTTTTTAAAGGATTTAAGGCTTACGGATGAAGCCTTCTCAAATAGAGAAAGAGAGAAAGAAAAAGAAAGAAAGAAAGAAAGAAAGAAGAAGGAAAAGAAGAGAGAGAGGAAGAGAAAGCTTGGGATTTCCGATCCAACCGCGACATCGAGGACGATCCAACCTCTACAAATCTGAGGCAAGTGTTTAATCTTGCTAAATAGCTATTTGTGTATTTCATTTCATAAATTGTGGGGTAAAGAAATGGTTTTTGGGTATTAATGTCAAAACCTAGATTTTTAGGTTTAATCTTGAAATCAATGTTTAAATTGAGAATTAATGACATAGAAATGATTGGGATCAACTTTGGGTTGGTTAATGGGCTTAAAATCATGATTTGATGAAGGATTGGGGATTGGAATGAGAAATGTAGGGTTTAGAATTCGTGGGTTTTGAAGAAACAGATGAAACCTTCAAAAATTGCAGGTCCGAATCGATTCGCCCCCTCAAGCGAATCGATTCGGTTTGGTAAAATTAGCAGGTCTGCATTGACCGAATCGATTCGGACCCCAAGCCGAATCGATTCGGCCTATTGCAGAAGCCCAGGTTTTTGGACCCGAATCGATTCGCCTGGGAGGCCGAATCGATTCAGTAACAGGGCATTTTGAGGTATTTTCTCCATAGTGAATTCAAACCCTTTTTGGTTGGGTTTATTGATTTGGGGCCTTCTCTTATGATGAAAGAGATATGTTCTTGGAGACACATAAGGAGCTTCTCACACATTAGAGTTTTGGGGACTCCTTAGGGTAATTTGGGAGAAATGTATCCATGTATGTATTTGGAGTTATGTATAGAGATTTTGGGGGAAAACCTTTGGGATTGGGAATCCTAATTGTAGATTAAAAGTAAGTGTAGATGTGATGGGAGGCTAAGAACTCTTAAAGAGATCTTAGATTAGGGTAGTCACAAAAGTGACCGAACCATAGTCGAAACCGAGGGAAATGAGATTATTTGATGATTGAAAGAATGAGCTTGAGGCTGATAGACTATTAGTTATATGTATACCGATAGTCAAAATGATTACTAGATTCTTTAAGGTATTCGGAGATATAGATGATATGTGTAGTGAAAGATTCCTACACAAACTCTTGGATGATAGCCCTAATGTTGAATATATATAGGTATAGATATAAACATATGGTTTTGGGAGACTACTCATCATAGGAAGATGATTGAATATGTTTCAAGTATGGGATTATATTCACGTATCGAGGTAAATTAAAGGAATTGTGGTGACGGCTTGTATATTGAGGACTATGTATACTTATAGCCAGGTATATATATATCTTATACATATGAACGAGAATTAGTTTATATATATAGATAAGGATATGTGAATATGTGTTGATATATATATATATATATATATATATATATATATATATATATATATATACATCTGTATGTATATAGATATATGGATATCTTTATGTTGTGGACATACATGGTATGGATATTTAAACCGTATATGATGGTTTATTATTTGATCATATGATTGGATCATATGGATTATATATATTATGCATGTAAATGATATATATACTATATTGGTTAAGCATACCCCGCTCATGCTATCATTGGGAAGTTGCGCGCGTAGAGGGTGAGCATCCTGGCTAAAAAAGCAGGGTGTGGATATTTCCCAGGTCATAGTCGTCCCGTGTGTTATTATATGATATATATATTTATTTTGGGATGAGACGTGATGGGTATGTTTCGTCTCATTGCCGGTTTGGAGCTATGACCGCTTCCCGGGACGTCGTGTGCGTGAGTTTACCACGAGATGGGTGTCGTTTAGTCCCACCATGGTGGCCCCAGTTTTGATACGTGAGCCGGGCACTGGGAAGATGATAGCATTGATGCAGTTTATCGGCGATATATATAGCCGGGTATATTATGTGCATGGCCTTGTACATCATATGTAGTATGTACACTTGGCTATTGGATTGATGATGATATATATATATGGTTAGAAATAAATACCTATATATATATATATATATATATATATATATATATATATATATTTATATATATATCCTATAGACGAAAGGATATGGACTTTTATGAAGTACATCTTAGATGATAATGGTGTACTAGACTGATGGGGGTTGATGTATCGCACATAAGGTATTATTTCGGTTACATCATCCCAAGGATATTATTGGAGGTTCTTTTATTTTATCTTATTTGTTTTCTTTCTTTTCTTTTCTTTCTTTCTTTCTTTCTTTAGTAGTTATAGTTAGTAATAATGGTAGTATTTACTTGTATGTTGAGGATTATGGATCTCTAGGATCGACATTGCCCAGGAGTAGTGTAACGAGGTGGTTCCTTGTTTGGATTTCGCTTTGCGAGACACCTCACGCACGAAACGCAGTGCCATGTCGAGATTTGAGAGAAGTAATTCCATAGGTGGCATCACGGATCTCTGGTCTTGACCTTGTCAGGAGTAGTGTAACAGGGCGGTTCCTTGTTTGGATTTCGCTTTGCGAGACTCCCCACGCACGAAACGTAGTACAATTTCGGGATTAGAGAGAAGTCTTACCAATATTCCATGTGCATATTATTAAGTATATTAATTCTTACGTTTTTAGCCTATGTAGATATACATATATATATATATATATATATATATATATATATATATATATATATGTGTGTGTGTGTGTGTGTGTATGTATAGGGGTAATCTTTTAGGAATTATGATAATTATAATTCATGAGATTATTAATCGGAATTCATTAAGCCTTTTATGGCATAATTGTGTAATCATAATCTAATAGAATTAGAAATGGGTGGATCCTTAGATTATGACGGGAAGGTAGCTCTCGTGGATATAGGCTAGGCCTGATAAGTTAGGTTGTCCAAAAATCAATGGGGGTAATTTAACTAAAATTTGAGGACGCGAATAGGTGCGCACCTTTAGATGAGAGGTGAGTTGGGGTTCCACGAGAGTGCGGTCTCACTTATTTATGAAATTAAGTACACCGGTATTTATTATGCACGGTTAAAACACTTGCTAAATATTTTGCACATTCGGGGCTCTGACCCGTTTACTTTTCTCTCCTCCTTGTATATATATATGTTACCACAGGTATCCTACCGCATGGATGCCGGATGACCTTCTATCCTGAGTCTTGGGAGCCGTGACAGGTGCGGACTGTTGCGGGATGTTTCATGTAGCCGCTTCCTACTTCTTTAAAATTCTAGGTAGGATTCATGTTGTATATCGGGTTTGTACCCAAGGGATATTTATATATATATGTTTATATTCATTCCATTTCAGTTATTGTATTTGCTGTGATCCGACAACTTATTCGGGTCTACTTTCTGTAGTACATTCGGTTGTATTTAATTGTTTCATTTTACTTCTAGCATTTTATTTATTATAGTTCTTTCCTGCATCTCTCCTATTCAGTAGTAGTTTTATATAGTGTTGGGTTGTTGTATGTTGCAATTTTTAAATTTTTTTTATATCTCGCTTATATGATTTCGGGTAGTTAGTCCTATATTATATAGTACCGTTAGTTGATGTTGAGACTGGACCATCTGAAATTCCTGATTTAATATAGTATAGCGCTGGCCACCCGTTATTATTTTAGGCGGGGTGTCACAAAAACCTTGCCAACCAGAAAACGAAAGTCGAGAAAGTAACACCACCAGAAACACACCACCGGAAAGCAACCCACAGAAAAACAACCTCAAATCGGGGGGCAAAAAATCACGGGAAAATCGAAGCCAAAAAAAATGAGCACCGCTTGAATCAGCCCTCACCGTGGACAGAAACACGTGTTCAAGCCGGAGCAAAACAAAACGCCGAAGATCCAGCGGAGCAAAAACAGAGGAGCAAAGCCTCAAACCGTAGCCACCAACAAAAGCTTCAAACTGAAACTTCAAACCCAACTCAACAGAAAAACCTCACCGAAAATAGCAAAAAAAACGAAGCTCCGAAAAAGCGTAAAAACAGCCGCCGAAAAATCTTCAAAATCGAAAAATGCACCACACCTAAAACCCCAAATCAGAACTCCAAAATCAGAGCTCCAAACCATGTGTTTAGATATCCAAAAGAAACTCTGAAGCAAATGAGACAAAGAGAGAGAAGAAAAGGATTGGAGAAAAAAATGGAAGTATAGAGAGAGAAGATATAATGATGACAAAAAAAATGAAGTTTGTGCCTTCAAAAATAACAAAGTCCTCAGTATATATGGACACAAAATAAATCCTAGGTACAATCGTAAATACTCACAATTAAAAGGTCACAAAAATTAAAAGATGACTTTAATGTTGTGTTGAACTAGATAATTAAACAACACACATTTTTAATTAAATGTTATAATTTAACACAAAAAAATCAACACTCATAAAAAATACAAAAAATAAAAATAAACAAATGATACTATAAACGTATGTAACTCAAAAAATATTCCGAACGTATATTTTTTTTAAGAAAATTTATCCAACGAGTCAAATAGGATAAAAACATACCAAAAAAAAAAATTAGACTCGGATATGAGAATATAAAAGTGTTTGACAAAAATATACAAAAGAAATTGTATTTTGACAAAAATAAATTGTACACTCCACAAAAATTATTTTTATAAAAAAATAATTTATATATTGAATCAATATAGAAAAATATAATTTAAGATATAAAAAAATAGATTTGAATAATAATAAAAAAAAACTCAAGAGCATATAAATAAAAATTATTTGTCTCAAGATTGAGCCAACACAAGAAGAATGAGATTTTCAATCTCCCCTTTTGGTCAATTTTAAGACAAACAAAATCGAGACTCAAAAATGAAGAACAACACAAATTACATAACTCGACTATACACGAGTCCTAAAAACAAAAAATTACATAACTCTACTAACAATAAGAGTCCTAATAGATAGAATAGAACATGACTCAACTAACAACAAAAAATTCTAAAAGACTCAAAAAAATTGTAAAATAAATACCAAAAGAGTCTCAAATTCTCCCCCTGTTTGTCTCAATGGGACAAAGAGTAGGGAAGAATCCTATAAAATAAAATTTAGTACAACATAATATACATAAAATGTACTAACAAACAAACTACAACAAACTAGTTTGAAATTTTGGTACTACCTAAGACATCTTTCTTAATCCACTTAGATTTGACATTAGGAGTAACGGTCTTAAACGTGTAATACCCCGTGGTTTTTGACTAATAATTTAATTAATTTGGGAGAAATAAATATTTATTTAAATTGGAGAATTTTATAATTGGTAATTGAGGTCAAAATTTGAGGATGTTAGAAAGTATTTCGAATGACCATTCTGAGTGTGTGGTTGATTCCGGATGGGTCGAGATAGTCGAAATGACTGTACTTGGGTCTTATTTGGGTTCCAGAATATTTTAAGTTCGTTTGACTCGAATTGGAGTAACCGAGTCATTTAAAGTGTGTATTATCATTTAAAATTGGGTAATTGGGTCATGAGGCTTAAGCAGGGCTCGTGAGAAGCCAATCTCATTTGTGAGAAAGAGAAAACCCTAGAGAGAGAGAGAGAGAAGAGGGGAGGAAGAAGAGAGGAAGAAGAGAAAGAAGAAAAGCTTGGGGATTTCGCCTATTGCGCGATTTCGAGGAAGATTCAGACTCTACAACTTTGAGGCAAGTGATTAAACTTGCTAAATAATTTATGTGTGTCATTTATTTTATAATTTGTAAATAAATTTATAGATTTTGGGTTATAAATGTTAAAACCTAGATTTTGGGTAAATCTTGTATTTGAGGTGTTTATATATGGAATTAAGATTATAAATTAGTGGGGTTAAGTTATTTGATGAGTTTTAATGATAGGAATATGATTGGGTTGAAGATTGGGGGGTTTGAAGTTGGTATTTTGGGGTTTTTGGAATGTTGGAGTTCTTCCAAAATGAGGGATGGCCGAGATACCTTCTATGGCCGGTCGACCGCGGCCAGGGAGCCAGTCGACCGCGCCTCAAAGGAAAATCCTACTGCCTTCTTTCTTAGGCAAAATTAGAATCCGCGATCAACCGGGGGCCAGGGGCTGGTCGACCGGTCCTTTATTTTTTGTCCAAGTTTGGGATTTCAATCGTACCCTCTTTCTTCAAGGTTTATATTTATGGACCTTCTTAGTTATTGTATCATAGAGGGTTAGGTGATTATATCAAGGGATTGATGATCTTAGGATGGGGAGGAGATGTTTGGGATCTATTTTAGAATGGAATTGAGTGTGTAGTGCCTCCCTCATTTAGGAAATGAGAGCACAATTAGTAGATGATTAGATGAAATATTGGGGTCGTATTGAGTTATTGGGGGAGAGTACGAGTTTAAGTTTTCGTATCGATTTAGTGAGGAATCCTCTTAGAATCGAGGTTTTCATTTGGGGATTATTGTTGTTGATCGGTGTGCGTTCGGATATAGAGAGTATCCATTATGATGATTGAGTTGGGAGATTATTCATACAAATAGAAGTGACGGATGAGTAAGTTTAAAGTGAGGGTTCGTATTGTGAAATAAAATGGAAAGGCATGCGAGTTAGCAACGGTTAGTATATCGAGAGTTATATACTTAAATATGAATTTACTTATTTCATACATATGGACGTAAGAGAGTATGTATACTTATATGTCGTGATGTAAATACCTTATGGGTTGGTTTCATTTATATGATGTGATTGTATATATATATCTAGTGTAAATGATATATGTATACTTATTGTGTGAGCATATCCTCCATTGCTATCATGGGAAGTTGCGTGATGTGGGTGAGGCCCCTGGCTTGAGGAACAGGATGCGTATAGTCCCCAAGTCATAGTCGTCCTTTATTTATTGTGTGATTTTAGTCGGGGTGAGAAGTCTGGGGTATGATTTGTTCTCACTTTCGGTTCGAAACTATGACCGCTTCCTATACGTTATGATTTATTTTATTACCAGGACGGTGTGATAATAATCCGATATATGGTAACCCGGGATAAAGCGGGTAATTCCTGTAAGATGATAGCATTGTGAAGTATTTTATATCCATATGTGATTGGATTTTGGAAATTAATATGTACGCTAAGCGTGTTATGTGTACTTAATTGTTGGGATTGAATGATTGTTCTTTGTAACTAGAGTAATGTTATAGACCCTAAATGGTTCGGAGCATTATCTTATTTATGTGATTAGAGATTATTTCTCCCCATATGTATTCATAGTTTTGTGTTGGGTACCGAGGGCGTAATGGATCCTGATGACCAACATTATCAAGGAGTAATGTATGGGGGGTTCCTTATTTTCATTTCACTTTGTGAGACGTCCCATGCACGAAACGCAGTGCAATATTGGGAGTGAGGAAAAGTTTAGTCCTTAGTACTCAGATTTATATGTTATAGTGAAACAAGGTTTTATGAGGATAAACTGGAGAAATATTTTATTGAGTAGTTGATGTTATATGCATCGTGCATTGAGGGCACAATGAATCTCGACAATCAACAATGCCAAGGAGTAGTGTATCGGGGGGTTCCCTGTTTGGATTTCACTCTGCGAGACGTCCCACGCACGAAACGCAATGCAATGTTGAGAGTTGGGAGAAGTTTAGTCCTTATCATTTAGATGCTAATAACTCGTGTGAGTTAATAACTAGAACCCGCTAAATTCTAGTAAGAGCTATATATATATATATATATGTTTAAATAATTTTAGATGCACACGTGGGGTAAGTTAGAATAGGAAGGTTATGGAATTGTTATAGAGGAAGGTTTACGCGAGTGTGAATTTGGGCGTAGGTTAGATTGGATTACCCCTAGAAAGTGTTGGGCAGTTATTTGAGGACCATGTGCATACGTTTAGGTGGGCGCTCTAGTTGAGGGGTGAGTTGGAGTTCCATGAGAGTGCGACTCGACTTTAATCATGTTATAATGCATTTATAATTATTATGCATTCTTATTCACTTGCTAAAATATTTTCACACCTAGGGCTCTGACCCGTTTATATTTTTTCCTCTTGCTATATATATTGTATTATTTTAGGTGTTCCTCCGCAAGGACGCCAATGATGTTTTCTATCCAGTGTATTCGTGGAGCTGTAGCAGCTGCGGACTGTTGCGAAATTTTGATATAGCCGTTTCCTATCTTTTGTATATCTAGATTAGGTTTAGTTTGTATATCATGTTTACGCCCAAGAGTTGTGGTTGTAGTACTTTATATTTCTTTTCTCAGGACTGTTGTATTGTTTGTGACCCGACAACATATTCGGGTATTTCCTTTTGTGTATTTTTGGTGTACTATAGAACCATTTTCTTTTAGCATAGCATGTGTGTGTTCCTTATCATGTTCAGTAGTTATTATATTATTGGTTGGTTATTGCATAGTATGTTTTAAAAAATATTGGCACCCTCTTTTTATAGTATTAGGTAGTTAACATTATTTATTTTGGTCTCGTCAATAAATGTTAAGAATGATCCACTTGAGATTCCTGATTTATTTTAGTATAGGGTTGACCACCCGTTATTATTTTAAGCGGGATGTCACAAAACAGGGCAAACTTAACATGAAATTGGGAACAATTGTCAACAAATTTAGACTTTAAATGGATCCTGGGCATATTCTTAAAACCATTTTGTTCTCTACTTAAATATGTATAGAAAAATTTTCCCAAATGACTCGTTTTAAGACCAAAATTGCATTTAAATGGAATCCTATCATTGGCATTTTCATGAAAACTCACATGTTTAACATATTTAGATTTTCTAGTTAAATTCATATGCTCAAAGCAGAATTGTTCTAAATGTCCAGATTTAGAACAAAAATTACACTTGAAAGTCTTTTTCTTAACACAT
Organism: Sambucus nigra; assembly: GCA_949130495.1. Taxonomy (NCBI): domain Eukaryota; kingdom Viridiplantae; phylum Streptophyta; class Magnoliopsida; order Dipsacales; family Adoxaceae; genus Sambucus; species Sambucus nigra. The sequence continues at coordinate 298,914,957 of OX422213.1, forward strand.
TTAGCATTACAGTAGTTAGTGGGTAGTTTTTCAGAATCAAAATTCAACTTTTTATGACAAAAATGCTCTAAATGATCCATTATAAAGCAGAAATTACACCTAAAAACAGAATTTTCAGCATGTTTATTTATATCAAAATGCCTATTTTTTCCTAAAACTGCTTGATTCTGGCCTAATTTTTTGAAACAGAATTTCTCTAAATGTCCAGTTTTAGCACAAAAATCACATTTCAAAACAGGTTTAGCAATTTTAACATTTCTCACATTTTCAGTTTTCCTAAAATAGCCTATATTTGCATTATTCTGCCCAAGTCTCTTATAGCAGAATTTTTCTAAATGTCCAATTTTAGAGCAAAAATTACATTTATGAGCAGTTTTTGCAGTTTTGAAATTCCCAACATTTTGAATTTGCCAAAATTTGTTTGTATCAGATTTATCTTGTCCTAATTTCTTAAAACAAAATTTCTCCAGATGACCATTTTTATGAAAAAAATTACAAACAAATACCGGCTGAACAAATGCGGTATCATAATACTCAAATTCAGCATGTTTATAGCTTAGCTTAATTTTAGTCTAATCAGGACATTATTCGCTACAACTAACAAAATTAGTTTCATCAAATGTTTCACCTTTAAGCCCAATTTCTTTCAAAGGAACAAATTCATCAACACTTAAACTCGAATTTGAAAGACCATATACCTACTTAAAAGCAACTTTAAGATCTTTTTTACATTGATCAAATTTATTCAAAGCCGATTTAAGTTCAAATTGAGATTCATCAAATTTATTTAAAGCATCCTCATGTTGACTATTAAGTAAGAGATTATTTTCCGTCAACACACAAATCTTTTTCTCAAGTAAAGAAATGGTAGATTCAAAGTCATCATAATGCATGACAGATTCTTCACTCATAAATTTGATTAGATCGTTTAAAGCACCAATCTTAGATAAAAGCCTAGAATTTACTCCGCCCAAGTGTGTGTTATCATCATTTGTGCAAATATCAACAAAATTATTGCACACATACCCTTCTAAAGTGGTAGAATCCTCTATATCATTAGATTCATCTAAAGCAGCATAAGCATTGCTAATATCAAATAAAGAAGATGTGTTAGTAGGAAGATTTTGGTCAGGAGATATAGTAGACACATTTAAAATATCTTACTCACAAATATCTACACATAAATCAAATTTATCGAATAAAATAGATGCACTATCAAAAGCAACAACGGATTTAGTGCCACAGCTAGAAGTCAAAAGCAATAAATGATCAAAATTATCCTCATCACTATCACTATCAGAAATATTATCCCAAATATTTGTAGAAATAGGGACAAAAGATTTTGAAATGTTATATTGTGAATAAAGCTTTTTTTCATTAGAACATTCATAAAGGGATTTTCTCAAAGAAAAAATAGCATCACCAATTTGTTTTCCCATAGTAAAAACTTGATTTTAAATATATAAAAATAGATTTTTAAAAAGAGTTCAGGATCTTTGCGGAATAAAAACTTTTATAAAGTGAATCTTGAAGCTCTGATACCACTTGAAAAGACCTAACGGTCACTAGAAAGGACCAAAGGGAACTTGCTAATGCGTATTACGTTACTTAAAAACTCTTTTAAAACACTTTGATAAAATCTATTATAAATTAAAAATACTCACGCACAATGGTAAGTAAAAGGTGGTGATGCTAGTGTGACAACCCGCCTAATATAATACCGGGCGATCACTCCTATATCAAATTAAAACAGGAGTCACATATGGATCATTCTTAGCATCACTGTCAAAAATCCATTTAATTACTAATAACATATTAGGCCGGCGTCAAAATTTTACTTAACTACTCATTTTAAACCACTACCAAATTAAAACATCCACACAGTTTATATGAAAGAAACTGAAATGAAATAAAATAACCGAACACTCGGTTCAAATATGATACAACCAAATCGAATGCCGTACTAAAAGAATAAATAAATGCAATTGGGCCATTCGCCCAAATTATTTATACAGTACCTCTTATCCAGATTACAAGGATAGAAGCGTCTATGGTAAACCTGCATGCATCCACAGCTGCTGCAACCGACGTCTGACTCGAAAGAAGTGTCATCCAGGAGTCCTTGTATCTGGACACCTATGTCTGTATATAATATATAGCAAGAAAGGAAAACTAGATAAACGGGTCAGAGCCAGAGTTGTGAAAATATTTTGCAAGTGCATAAATGCCTTATTTTTAGAAAAAGGTTTTATCTCATATTTAAATTGGTATCGCACTCCCATAAGATACCCCTAACCTCTCTTCTAATAGTGCAAACCTAACGCACTTAACTTCTAGTTAAGCTACCCCGCCTAACTAAGCTAATTTTCCCGTCTACTAGAAACCTTTACCCCCGAGTACTAAGGGCTAAACTTCCCTCCAATCTCAACACTGCGCTAAGTTCGTTCGTGGGGTGTCTCGGGAAGCGAAATCCAAACAAGGAACCCCCCCCCCAATACACTACTACTTGGCAGGGTTAATGGTAGAGATCCATTAGGCCCGTAGTACAAAACTAATGTATGTATATATACTATACAACGTCATACATAACAAACTTACATTAATATACATAATTCAATATACATCCGGATAATATCTCCCGTACTGAGGTTTACTTTACATTTATCTACAAAGTGTTTACCAATACTTTTACATTTCAAAACTTTCTATTTCCCTTCTTATATCCAGTAAATATATTTAAAGCAAGTTTTATTATCATAAAAATGCTTTTCATAACATATGCTTCCATTTCCCTTCTTCCATCCGGGAAGTGTTTTCGAAGCCAATTCATTTATCTCATTTCCCATCTTCCATCCGGGAAATGTATTTAAAGCTAATTCATTATCATGAATTGCTTTAACATATCTAAGACCGTCCGTTCGGGTTTTTCCACTGGACGCGTCCCTAAATGGCAATCATCTTCCAGGGCCTATCAAACAAGACAACCTGGGAACCTACCGAAACGTCGGGAAGCGGCCATATGCCTGCGGGAGACTCATAACCACACCCAAAATTACCTCACCAGCGCAGAAAACATATAATAATCGCTCATATGGCCTATAGGACTATATCCACCCTGCATTCATTAGCCAGGGGGCTTCACCATACGCACCTAACTTCCCTTATGATAGCGATTTAGAGAGGTATGTATCCATAAACTTTCATTTATTCATTTTCAAAAGTCATTTATATCATATCATATATATACTTTAATCACATAGAATATATATATATATATATATGTTCCTCCTCGAATATACACATAAATGGCCATAATTGCCAATCACCTATAGTGATGACCAATAACCCAGAAGTATTCCTTCACTTTTATAAATAATGAATACCTTATTCCCATAAAAGGATTTATTGGACATCTCTAATTATACCACTTTACACTAATTAAATATATATCTATATTCTCAATTTCATCCTAATCACCTCATAGGATTGGCCCAACAATAATCGATATAACTATGTTTTCTATACGCATAATTATATAGGCCTAAATGCCCACTAAAATATTCCAGGGAGTATTCTTTCCCGAACTTAAACTATGTCCGTACCTCGGGTTATGCCCTACACCAATCCAAGGCATTCTCTTTCATCTAAAGGTTTATTTACCCTCAAAACCCTCATTTAGGAGCCCAATATCATAACAAGGATTCTCCATAAAAATCCCAAATTGTTTTTTAACTCCCCATACTCTTAAGGGAAGAAACTAGCAATTCTGACCAAAGCGAATCGATTCGCCCCATTTGCGAATCAATTCGGGTGGGCCAATCGATTCGGCCCCCAATCCGAATCGATTCGAAAAGTGTTCTGCAAACAAGTCCTTAATGGCGAATCGATTCAGTCTAAATACGAATCGATTCGGCCCACTGCAGAATCACAAATCCCCTTAGGTGAATTGATTCGGCCTGGACCCGAATCGATTCGGCCTGTTTGAGGGTCACTGTTTGGGCAATTTCTCAAACCTCAAAATACCCAAAACTCAATCCAATCTCTATTTAATTCATAACTTGGATTTATTCCTACAAACCCAAAGTTTTCATATCTCGTTAAGTTCTTTAGAGGTCCTAACACTCCATTTGAGAACCCCTAATATTTATCTCCAATAAGTTCTAACTAACGATTTCGATATCGGACAGCTTTTCGTAGAAAAATCACTATAAATCCAAAAAAAATAAAAAAAATACGCGATCGGTGCCCACGCGACCGTATCGAAAAGATCTACAATTTTTATTTTTTTGACCAAGAGCCGAATAGATTCGCATCAGGGTCGAATCGATTCGGAAAGGCCGCTGCTACTATTCACCACCATCTCCAAAACTCCCAACCTCCATTAATACACCACCAAGCTTTTCATCTCTTCTCCCACCAACATATAACTACACCTAACTATATATACACAAAGGAAATAGGTTCTAATCATCCTAGAACCAAGAATCAACAACTAAATTCAAGAAATTCCTAATTTTCTCCAATTTGATATTTTTCGGTTTTCAACCGTTAAACTTCCGAGAAAAACCCATTTAACCCCACGAAAACCCAACCCAAAATCTTTAGGGTTTGTTATTACCAAATATGATATGAGATTTATGCTCAAAATTAAATAAAGCAAGTAAACACTTTCTTCGTGGATATAATCCGACGATCCCGAGTCGAATCCCGCGGAGGTTGGCCGGAATCTCCCCTTTTCTCCTCTTTTCTCTCCTCCTCTCTCTCTTCTCTCTCTTTTCTTTCTTTTCTTTCTCTTTTCTCCCTCTCTCCCTCTTTATATAGAAAGAAAAAGGTTTTTAACCCTTAAAATCCAAAAACGTCTCGTTTACTCAATTCTGAGTTACTTTTACTCCAAAATTCCCCGAAACTCAATTTCGACAATCGGACACTCTTTTCCGACTATCTCGGCCATTCCGAGACTCACGACGCAGTCAAAATTTCCATCTGAAGTACTTGACCGTAAATCACTATTTTAACCCAAAATAAATAAATGCGGTATTCCCATTAAAATATTATCTTCTGTCGCTTTACCCATCGACGAGATATTATTAAAATACTCCAATTCGTTTGCTTAATCCCAAAAGTAAATACAACACCCATCGAAAATCATCCAATCCTTGAAAATCCCAAAAATCACTATTCCGAGAAATTTCTCAAATTAACAATTTATACCCAATTATGGAATTTAATTATCTCCAAAAAGGACAGGTTGTTACATACTTCCCCCCTTACAATGGAATTTCGTCCTCGAAATTCAGATACAACCTACACTACCAACCTAGGATCGCTCCAAATCCTAATATCTCAAAGGGGAACGATTCTAACCCAATGGTTCCCAACCATACACTATACGGCTACCACGGTCGTAAAGTGACTCCATTAGCGTCACATTGCACCCATAATTTCTATAGTGCCTCACGGCATAATCTCCAACTTTATACACTAAGCCTTTTTTTTTCTATCTCAGGCAGTATATAAAACCAACTCACTAAGGTGCCATACACCTTTCTAACCCGTGCACATCTGCACAACCATTGTAAACGCTCGACACGTAACACTCTCTCTAAATAAGGGTCTCCTTTCCCTGGTGTAATACTCACACATGGGTCCTCCCAACCCACGAAGTTCAATTCTCCTTACCTCGGCGCCACTAACTCTATTGAACTTACATCCTAATAATGCTAAGGTCTAAGAGTTACCCTACCTACGCGAAACAAGTATAATCCTAAGTATGTCCCTAGTGCCCAAGGCCTCTCTCAACTTCCAACATTTTCTTGGTTTCATGCGTGGGACGTCTCGCAAAGCGAAATCCAGACAAGGAACCCTCCCGTTACACTACTCCCTCGCGTCGTCGATCACCGAGATATAACGGCCTAAGGCACATCCACGGGATGTCCTAAATCCTACCTCGCAAATCTACTAACGTACTTCTACTACTCCATGCTATCGTCGGGCGCCTATTCTCTATCGAGATGTTACGATCATCTTACCCAAAACATACTTTTCCAAAATTTTCCTTTTCATCAAGGCTAGACTAAAATCCTCAAATCAATTTCTTTAAGTCCTACTTCACCCACCCACTTGTGGTGAGAGGACCACTTTAGTGCTTTTCTATAGCACAATATTTCCATAAGCATACCATCATCGCATGGATCATAGTCTATAGTGTTTCATCCACACTATATGACTTATCGACAAAACCAACATCCGAGCATCCTATAACATCTCTCCACTCCCGACGTCGTTAAGGTTCATGCGTGGAGTGTCTCGCAAAGCGAAATCCAAACAAGGAACCCCTCCAACACACTATTACTTAATTTCGTCGGTCATGGAGGTCCATTATTTTTTAATATACAACCGGGATAATCCTATCCCCTCTTTCAGCCAAATGTGGTCTGAACTCCCATCTCTAACCAGGAGCCACACCACTAAGCGCTCGTACCCCACTCAGTCCTTGCGCAATCAATAATGAGCCCAAACTCACATCTCAATAATTAACCTAGCACACCTCAAATCATATCTATAGGGTCACCACTCACTCAAATCACGATAATGAAACCTCTGCTCAACGAAGTTCTATCTACCCATAATAATAAAGGCAAACTCAACCTGTATCCAGGTGAGATATCGCAACCACAACCCGTTCCACCCTGAAACTGCGGACACGATAGTCTTGCCATCATTAGCCTACTATCGTTCCGAATAACGAGGGGTATAATATACTCATAATATTATCATACTCGTATAAACATATAAGACGAGTATCATAAGCCATATATATATATATATATATATCAACACCGCCTTTATAGCGAATGAAGGAAAATAAAACTCCGCTATCGCGAAAAAACACATAGGCCTACATTATATAATGTTATCGAAATCGCCACAAAACTCAAATTACACACACGAGTCTAGGGCTAACGAACACCGCGACTTTATCTAGTCACACCAAATATGCCTCCTTCATTGAGGTAAAACTCATAATAACCACTTTACCCTGCTCCTTACAATAATCTTACTAGTCCTCATAACTTCTCCGTTAGAAGGAAATTCCACTACAAGCTTCAACCTTATAGCTCCAACTAAGCCCAACCTCCTGCCACCATCCAATCCCCGCACACGATTCTCAAATGAGCGCACAAAAGATTTACATAATCTTATACTATGGCAGGATAACGAAATCTCACAAGAGAAATCAACAATCCTAATCCTGAGGCTCTATATCAAATCAAGAGCAACGCTGAAAGCATAGTACGTCCGCACAGATTACTAAGGACACTAGAACCTGATGTTCTGATACCATCTGTGACAACCCGCCTAATATAATATCGGGCTATCTCTCCTATATCAAATTAAAACAAGAGTCGCATATGGATCATTCTTAGCATCACTGTCAAAAATCCATTTAATTACTAATAACCTATTAGGCTGGCGTCGAAATTTTACTTAACTACTCATTTTAAACCACTACCAAATTAAAACATCCACACAGTTTATATGAAAGAAACTGAAATGAAATAAAATAACCGAACACTCGGTTAAAATATGATACAACCAAATTTTATACCGTACTAAAAGAATAAATAAATGCAATTAGGCCATTGGTCCGAATATTTATACAGTACCTCCTATCTAGATTACAAGGATAGAAGCGTATATGGTAAACCTACATGCATCCACAACTGCTGCAACCGACGTCTGACTCGAAAGAAGTGCCATCCAGGAGTCCATGTGTCTGCACACCTATGTATATATAATATATATATCAAGGAAGGAAAAGTAGATAAACGGGTCAGAGCCCGAGTTGTGAAAATATTTTGCAAGTGCATAAATTCCTTATTTTTAGAAAAAGGTTTTATCTCATATTTAAATTGGTATCGCACTTCCATGAGATACCCTCACCTCTCTTCTAATAGTGCACACCTAACGCACTTAACTTCTAGTTAAGATACCTAACTAAGCTAATTCTCCCGTCTACTAGAAACCTTTACCCCCGAGTACTAAGGGCTAAACTTCCCTCCAATCTCAACAGTGCGCTAAGTTCGTGCGTGGGGTGTCTCGCGAAGTGAAATCCAAACAAGGAACCCCCCCGATACACTACTACGTGGGAGGGTTAATGGTAGAGATCCATTAGGCACGTAGTACAAAACTAATGTATGTATATATACTATACAACGACATACATAACATACTTACATTAATATACATAATTCAATATACATCCGGATAATATCTCCCGGACTGAGGTTTACTTTACATTTATCTACAAAGTGTCTACCAATACTTTTACATTTCAAAACTTTCTATTTCCCTTCTTATATCCAAGAAATATATTTAAAGCACGTTTTATTATCATAAAAATGATTTTCATAACATATGCTTCTATTTCCTTTCTTCCATCCGGGAAGTGTTTTCGAAGCCAGTTCATTTATCCCATTTCCCTTCTTCCATCCGGGAAATATATTTAAAGTCAATTCATTATCATGAATTGCTTTAACATATCTAGGACCGTCCGTCCGGGTTTTCCCACTGGGCGCGCCCCTAAATGGCTATCATCTTCCAGGGCCTGTCAAACAAGACAACCTGGGAACCTACTGAAACGTCGGGAAGCGGCCATATGCCTACGGGAGACTCATAACCACACCCAAAATTACCTCACCAGCGCAGAAAACATATAATAATCGCTCATATGGCCTATAGGACTATATCCACCCTGCATTCAATAGCCAGGGGGCTTCACCATACGCACGCAACTTCCCTTATGATAGCGATTTAGAGAGGTGTGTATCCATCAATTATCATTTATGAAAATCATTTCTTTTCCATTTGGAAAACTTTCATTTATTCATTTTCAAAAGTCATTTATATCATATCATATATATACTTTAATCACATAGTGTATATATATATATATATATATATATATATATATATATATATATATATATATATATATATATATATATATATATATATATATATATATATATATATATATGTTCCTCCTCGAATATACACATAAATGGCCATAATTGCCAATCACCTATAGTGATGACCAATAACCCCGAAGTATTCCTTCACTTTTATAAATAATAAATACCTTATTCTCATATAAGGATTTATTGGATATCTCCAATTATACCGCTTTACACTAATTGAATATATATCTATATTCTCAATTTCATCCTAAGCACCTCATAGGATTTGCCCAACAATAATCGATATAACTATGATTTCTATACGCATAATTATATATGTTGAAATGCCCACTGAAATATTCCAGGGAGTATTCTTTCCCGAACTTACTCTATGTCCGTTCCCCGGGTTATGCCCTACACAAATCCAACGCATTCTCTTTCATCTAAAGGTTTATTTACCCTCAAACCCCTCATTTAGGAGCCCTAATATCATAACTAGGATTATCCATAAAAATACCAAATTGTATATTAACTCCCCATACTCTTAAGGGATGAAACTAGCAATTCTAACCAAAACGAATCGATTCGCCCCATTTGCGAATCGATTCGGGTGGGCGAATCGATTCGGCCCCCAATCCGAATCGATTCGAAAAGTGTTGTACAAATAGGTGCTTAATGGCGAATCGATTCGGTCTAAATCCAAATCGATTAGGCCCACTGCAGAATCACAGATCTCCTTAGGCAAATCGATTCGGCCTGAACCCAAATCGATTTGGCCTGTTCGAGGGTCACTGTTTGGGCAATTTCTCAAACCCAAAAATACCCAAAACTCAATCCAATATCTATTTAGATCATAATTTGGATTTATTCCTACAAACCCAAGTTTTCATATCTCCTCAAGTTATTTATAGGTCCTAACACTCCAATAAGTTATAACTAACGATTTCGATATCGGACAGCTTTTCGTAGAAAAATCACTATAAATCCAAAAAAAATCAAAAAAATACGCGATCGGCGTCCACGCGACCGTATCAAAAAGATCTAAAATTTCTATTTTTTTACCAAGAGCCGAATCGATTCTCATCAGGGCCGAATCGATTCGGAAAGGCCGCTACTACTATTCATCACCATCTCCAAAACTCCCAAACCTCCATTAATACACCACCAAGCTATACATCTCTTCTCTCACCAACATATAACTACACCTAACCATATATACACAAAGGAAATAGGTTCTAATCATCCTAGAACCAATAATCAACAACTAAATTCAAGAAATTCCTAATTTTCTCCAATTTGATATTTTTCGGTTTTCAACCGTTAAACTTCCGAGAAAAATCCGCTTAACCCCACGAAAACCCAACCCAAAATATTTAGGGTTTGTTATTACAAAATATGATATGAGATTTATGCTCAAAATTAAATAAAGCAAGTAAACACTTGCCTCGTGGGTATAATCCGACGATCCCGAGTCAAATCCCGCGAAGGTTGGCCGAAATCTCCCCTTTTCTCCTCTTTTCTCTCCTCCTCTCTCTCTTCTCTCTCTTTTCTTTCTTTTCTTTCTCTTTTCTCCCTCTCTCCCTCTTTATATAGAAAGAAAAAGGGTTTTAACCCTTAAAACCCAAAAATGACTCGTTTACTCAATTCCGAGTTACTTTTACTACAAAATTCCCCGAAACTTAATTTTCGACAATCGGACACTCTTTTTCGACTATCTCGGCCATTCCGAGACTCACCGCACAGTCGAAATTTCCATCCGAGGTACTTGACCGTAAATCACTATTTCAATCCAAAATAAATAAACACGATATTCCCATTAAAATATTATCTTCTGTCGCTTTACCCATCGGCGACATATTATTAAAATACTCTAATTCATTTGCTTAATCCCAAAAGTAAGTACAACACCCGTCAAAAATCATCCAATCCTTGAAAATCCCAAAAATCACTATTCTGAGAAATTCCTCAAATTACCAATTTATACCCAATTATGGAATTTAATTATCTCCAAAAATGACAGGTTGATAGAGCTAGATATAAAAATAATTCCTTTTAAGATTGAGATGAGGAAAAGTAGAAGGGGACACAATATTTGTTCTTGAGGAAACCATCATGGTGGTAAACCTCGTGTCCCCAGGACAACACACAAGCCCAAGTCCACTATTACCGATTACTAGTTACATATTACAGTCCTCCAAGTCCACAATGAATTAAACTAAGAAAATAAAAACTCGTACACCCATCCTAGTCTAAAATAACCCAACTTGACTGAAAATCAGTCAACCCAATAATACCCCAGTAACAGTGACTATCATTCACTCACAACACACGCAACACTAATACCAAAGTTTAGATAAAGAATTCAACAATCCAGTGTAAATGAAATAGTTAGGCCAATACAAAACCAGTATACTCAGGCACAAACTGAACAACCCCACAATACTAAATCTAACTAAACAACTCAGGTAGTGAAAGCATGAGACATACACACAACTACACACTCAAACCCGAGACCCCGTGTAGATGTGCAAAAAAGATTTAATAATAAAGTTTGTTTTAAATCAAAACAACAAAATAATCTTGTTAAGAAAAATAAACCAAACAGCCAAGGTTAAGTCTATTTTAATTGACAAGAAAAATTACCAATGAGTGGCTAAGTGAAAGGTAAGACAATATTGAATTAATCAATACTAAAAAAATGATTAAATATTAAGTTCCGAGACACAAGTAAGGTCTTCCTTAATAATTAATATTCAAGTGAAGATTAATCCTAAAAACAAATTTGGTTGGTGCAAATGACCACAAATAAAATAGGAAATAAACTTCTAACAATTGTGTCGCGCAAATAAAAAAAATTAACTTAACACAAAATAGAATATGGATCAATTTAAAGAGGTATTATGTTAAAATATCAAGTCCAAGTAAAATGAGCAAAAGATAAATATGTGTAGCACTTCGCTCATACAAGTTTGGACTTAAATAAATAAAAGAAAGTTACAAGAATTAAATTCCAATTTTAGTATAAACCAATACTATAATAAGGTTTGGATCAAAAAATCATACACACGCAAACACCACCTAAGTATAAGAGAATACAACAAAAATTATTCAACTTAGGCAATAAAAAGTGTATGAGTCAATTGATTCAATCTAAGTAAAATGAGTGTGAGATAAAGAGTGTAGCACTCGACTCACTAAAATAGGATGGGTTTAACTAAAATAAATTTTAACAAATATTATTACGATTTAAAGAACACACTAATTAAACCCAACTAAATAAAGTGAACACACAAAAGTTCAACTTAAAGGGTGTAACTAGTTAGAGTAAAAAATCAGATTTTCTTTATCCCCAAAAAAATTAAATCAGATTTTAATAAAAGATGTGTGACACAAAAAAAACTTAAGCCAAATAAACAAGTGCACACACAAAATGAGTTGGGTGAAAAATAGAGTCCAATAAACAAACACCCAACACAAGAAAAAAATAATTAGCCAGCAAAATCAGTTTGTGTAAACAAATCTAGACAACAAAAAAATGATGTTTCCTTTTACAAAACTTCTTTAGGAGATTTAACTCAACGCCAACAATCAAATGATGTTTAGATGTAATATCTAAAACTTGTTCAAATCCTTTTAGTTTTGAATAGAAAATAACAAAAAACAAGGTTTGGTTATGTACAACTGTATGCAGCCTTTGAATATACAAATGGGAATAACATATGAACTAATTCCCAAACAACACTATATATATATATATATATATATATATATATATATATACACAGTCCTGCTCTTGTGCGGACTAGTCCGCATTTTAAGAATGCGGACCGGACATGTGTCACCTGGCGGTGAGCCCATAAAAGAGAGAGAGTGTGCCTATAATTTAGACGATAATTTCTATGCACACCGTCAGGCGACACATGTCCAGTCCGCGTTCTTAAAATGCGGACTAGTCCGTACAGGAGCATTATTATTATTATTATTATTATTATTATTATTATTATTATTATTATTATTATATATATATATATATATATATATATATATATATATATATATATATATATATATATATATATAGTTACCGTAAGCGAAGAAGGAGACCACACTAGAAAACCACGTTCGTCGGAAAATACCACTAGAGAAACCTCCAACCAAAACCGAAATCAAGACCTCCAAAAACCTTACCAATAAGAAAACGAAAGCCGGGATAGTAACACCACCGAAAACACACCACCGGAAAGAAACCCATCGGAAAATAACCTCAAACCGCGGGGCAGAAAATCACAGCAAAATCGAAGCCAAAAAAAATGAACACCGTCAGAATCAACCCTCACCGTGGACAGAAATGTGTGTTCAAGCCGGTGCAAAAAAAATGCCGGAGATCCAGCGGAGCAAAAATAGAGGAGCAACGCCTCAAACCATGGCCGCTAACAAAAGCTTCAAACCGAAACTTCAAACCCAACTCAACGAAAAAATCTCATCGAAAATTGCAAAAAAACGAAGCTTCAAAAAAGCGTAAAACCAGCCACCGAAAAATCTTCAAAACCGAAAAATGCAGCACACCGGAAAACCCCAAATCGGAACTGCAAAATTAGAGCTCCAAACCGTCTGTTTAGATATCCAAAAGAAACTCTCAAGAAAATGGGACAAAGAGAGAAAAGAAAGGGATTGGAGAAAAAATGGAAGTATAGAGAGAAGATATAATGACGGCTCAAAAAAAATGAAGTTTATGCCTTTAAAAACAACAAAGCCCACAATATATATGGACACAAAATAAACCCTAGGTACAATCGTAAATACTCACAATTAAAAGGGCAAAAAAATTAAAAAATATCTTTTAATGTTGTGTTAAACTAGATAATTAAATAATACACATGTTTAATTAAATGTTATAATTTAACACAAAAAAATCCACACTCATAAAAAATACAAAAATAAAAAATGCAAAAAAATAAGCAAATTATACTATAAAAATATGTAACTCAAAAAATATTCCGAATATATATTTTTTTAAAGAAAATTTATACAACGAGTCAAATAGGATAAAAACATACCAACAAAAATATTAGACTCAGATATGAGAATATAAAAGTGTTTGACAAAAAAATAAGAAAAAAAATGTATTTTGACAAAAACAAATTGTACACTCCACAAAAATTATTTTTATAAAAAAATAATTTATATATTAAATCAATACTAAAAAATATGATTTAAGATATAAAAAAAATAGATTTGAATAATAATAAAAAAATGCAAGAGCATATAAATAAAAATTGCTTGTCTCAAGATTGAGCCAACACAAGAAGAATGAAATTTTCACGGTGCCCGTGGGGCACAACAACAGCAGGAGCGGGATCTTCACCAAGGGAACCAAGCCAAGCGGTTTAGGTCAGGGGATTGTCGATCCGAAAATGTTGGGTTCAGGCAGGGTCATCAGGGCTCTCATTAGTAGCAGCAACATTTTATTCCTTTGGGCCGTCAGGGCTAAGGGAATGGCGGGGGAGGCCAACAATGGACATAATCAGTGGTAGGGAGGATTTCCTGGGAAATGTTTCTTTTGTGGAGAGATAGAATATAGGAAGATATATTGCCCTAAGCGAGGCAGGGGACAACCACAGGATGAGGTTCTGGAGTACAATTATTACAGTAGGTCATGGGGCAGTTCGAACATGAGGATTACGTTCAGGAGCCCATCGACCAGGCAATGTAGTTATCACTTGGTGGTAAGTTGTCTTTATTATCCTATGAGTATGGAGTAGATTTTTAAATGTCATGGGAGGAACCACAACGAAAAAAAATTATCACTAGAATTCGCGAGTGAGTCGAATTTAATGGGTACGTTGGATGTACTAACCTTATTGTGCATATATATAATTAATAATCGTGGGGTAGTGGTGCTCTTTGGTATTGCCTATGAGAGAGAGAGGGGGTATTTACACTAATAGGATGGTTGCATTACGTGTTAGTTTACTTCTTTTGAGAATTATGAGAATAGAGTAGACTATTTTTCGAGTTTCGATTGGTCAGTGATGGTTTGAGCAATAATAGGACTTTGGGTTCGCGGTTCCAGGGTATGATTTATTTTTCCTAGGTATCACTTGAAAGAGGTTTTACCATATATATATATATATATATATATATATATATATATCTGTGTGTGTGTGTGTGTGTGTGTGTGTGTGTGTGTTATAGTGTGTTGGATATTGGACTTATAATAATATGTTTGTATTATTATTCTGATCCCAATGAGTAGGGACGTTTACTAATGTGATTCAGGGTATATTGGCATATTATCGAGTGGAGCGATATAACTCATGATTTATTCATGCTATAAAACTAGTGATAGTAAAAGTGTAGTGGTGTATGTTGTCATTTGTGACATGGGATTTGACGAGTATACTTTTATATCAAGAGACATGGATTTAGGGGTACGTGCTACGGACTGAGGGCCTAACGGATCTTGACGATCAATAATGTTAGGTACTAGTGTATCAGGGGGTTCTTTATTTGGACTTCGTTATGAGAGACATTCCACGCATGAAACTTATCACAACGTTGAAAGTGGGGAGATTTTTGGTCAGGTGAATTGGAATTAATGTAAATTGGAGAATTTTTTTAATTTGATGATTTAGAATTTAAATTAATCCGGTATATTTTAATTTCACGTTTGTCGTATTTTGAGGTGGAAATAAGAGGATTGTATAAAAGTGACTCTAATGATAATTTAGAGGTCACGGTTGATTTCGAAAGGGTTGAAATAGTCAGAATAGTATACCTGGTGTATAGGTTGGGTCCCGGGGTGATTTTTGGCCAAACCAACATCGTTTAAGGGAGTTTCGGTCATTTGAGAATTTAGGGTTAGAGGAATCCCGAAAATTATAAGTTTATATCTTCACATTTAAGTGAGGGGCTATGGTTAACACAAATCCAAAAGAAGAGAGGTCATAGGAGAAGAAGGGGAGAATAAAGCCAAAGCTTACTACACAAATTTCCACCCTGAAAAGTGACGGAATCGAGATCGGAACGAAGGGAGAACAACCATATCATCATATCAATTAAATCGAACCTTCAATTTAGAGGCAAGTGTTTATCTTACATTTATTTTAAGCATGTTATAATATCCATGTAGAATAGGGTTTGATTTACATGTTTTTGGAAGATTTAATTTGGGTTGGTGTAATATATGAATTGAAGTACGATTGCATGTAGTTACATTTCTTCATGTTGATGACACGAAATCAGAGGGTTTGGGATGAATTATAACAAAGAAATATGGGTTCTTGATTAAAAGATATGAAGAACATGAGAAACTAAGGTTTTTATAATATGTGAAGATTAAATCTTGTATGATCTGTTTTTATTAAGGTTTTAATGATATAATTCACTAGGAACTATTATAACAACCCTATTTAAAGTTTGGTTGGGAGTTGAGACGTTTGCATGAAGGTTTATGGGAGTAAAAATGGTGAAAAATGCAAGAACTGAACGAAGGAGACGAACTGCTACATTTCGAATCGATTCGACCTATAGGCGAATCGATTCGACCTATAGGCGAATCGATTCAAACTCCACGCGAATTGATTTGGCTGACCAAAAAATTCAAACTTTGCCTTTTTATTTATATATCCCCATGAATTGAATTACGAGGAACTTTGGTGATAATTTAGTAATTATGTGGAGAGTTAGGGGAGGTCAGTAGGCATGAGGTTAAGATCAAATTTATATTGGTAAGGTTTAAGTTGGGATAATTAACCGATGATAGTAAATTGAGTGGATTGTACACTGGAAAAATTCAGATTTGGATTATGGGAAGAGTAGACCATAATCTAAGAATATAACTAGTAGGGTATAAGTGTAGTATCTACTAAATTAACATAAGGGCTATTATGGGCCTTTCGAGCAAAGAATAATGCTCGGATAATACAATCGAGAAGTATAAATTTGAATGAATTGTATGATGAGTATTCAAGAGATAAATACTACATACGGGTTATAATTATAGGTTGAGTGTATATCTATATGGATTTAGTATTATAGGTCGTGTGTATTGCTATACTGAATATACATATGGTTAGGTTGTGTGTATGACTATTATGTACTTTTTTGTATGTTAACATACTTATGCTACCTATTATCACGGAGGGCCTGCACAGTGGGCGATCCCACCTTGACGATTCTAGTGAGGTCTGAATTTGTGCCCCAGAGCATAATACTGATAGTGGATAAGTATATGAGAGAAATAGTATCCCGATAAGTCATTTGGGTACATTAGGTATGTGCGTAGCCCCAAAGACTTAGTGTTATGTTCGCATCCAACATGTTTGGTTCGATTGATGGTTCGAGGAGACATTACAAACCGATAGTCTATGATTAGGTACGATAGGTACTTAGACTAATAGCAGAGTATGCGAGTGCGCATCATTATGAACAGTCCGGGAAATGAGGGATTATATATATATATATATACTCATGAATGTTGGATCTTACTTATATGTGATAGTAAGGAGACTAGATAGTTTATATCTAAACAATGGTTAATCTACTTATGTGTGAAAGTAGCGAAACTAGATAGTGTGTATCTAACACAATGCCTAATCTACTTAAGTGTAAATAATAGAAAAGATAGCTAGTGCGAATCCAAAGATAAAGTAAGTGTAAAAACTTAACATAAGGATAATGATAATAGATTTTAGATTAGTTTCAAACTACATAATCAAAAAATTTTGAAATGTACAAAGCTCTGATGCCAATTGAAAATATCTCACTATGTTATTTTAACAAAAGTTAAAATGGTTTATTGAGTTCCTAAATTACTTTTTAAGGAAACTATTTCAAAAATCTTTATGAAAACACAAGATGTGTAAAACAATTTAGAACAAATTATTTCAGTCTCTTGAAAATAGGTTTTAAGTTAAACCTAAGTCTGATTTGCAAAATGTAGCAATAAAGAATTAAAAACCACACACAAGAGACAAGCAATTTTAAAGTGGTAAAATTCCACCCAATTGGGGAAACATCCACGGTGACCTCTACGCCACAAAGAAAAATCCACTATAAACAGATATGGGTTACAAGCATATACAACAAATCATATAACCAAATCCTATTCTAAGTCCAAAAATATACCTAAGCGAGAATCCACTCCTTCTGAGTACGTCTTTTGACTTCTTTAAGAAACTGGTTTGTCCTTTCATTGTTTAAAAGCCTTGCTTCATTTTTCCTTTAACCGATGTCGACTCAGCAGTCAAAGTCTCTCAAGCAACAACACACTTTAGTGTTTGTGGGTGATTTTGTAATGAGTGATTTGCTTAAATGCTATGCATGTACTCACACACACTGAATACAGACATATCCTATGAATTACAACAAGTCTAACCAATGAGATATATTTTACACTTATGAGATTTAGACTCGTTCTTTTCTTGTAAAATATTTAAAGATCTGATTTCCTTTTGGATCTTTAGAATTGAGATTCACTGCAATTATTTATGAACATAATTTTTCGATATGAATTTTTTTTTTCAGATCTGAAACATGCAAGTCTTAATTTCAATTTGTAAAAACAAGAGAATTTGGATTTTAAAAGGTTTTCAAAACTTTACAAAATAGAATCCAATGAGAGATGAGATTTCTCAAAACAAGAAATCAAAACAGCTTAATATCTAAACCTGTAATGTATCACAATATTTTGATATTTAGATTTCTAAAAAGAAATGAGATCTAAAAATTGTGAGGTTGTAGAGAGAGAGATAACAACAGTGAGGAATAGAAAATTTTATGAGTCAAATATTTCTGAAAATATTTTCATTGAGTTGCCTTACGAAATTTATTTTGTTTCAATTTTTCCCTCTCTTCTCTATCTTTTTCCCTCTTTTTTTTCTCAATTCTCAGACTACCCAAAATCTTCTAAATGTAGAGACTAATCACCTTTTTATAGTCTCAAGGAAGGATTTGAAAGGTCAATTTGAAATCAAGGGTCGGGATTATTTTGAATATAAAACGATTTAATCTAAAGGCTGATAAACAATTGCACAATAACTTAAGCTGATTAGATAAAATATGATGCAGAAGGATTAACTCAGACAACATGCAAAACGTTGATTAGATATGATCCAATAGCTATAATGGATGCGCTGATATGTGAGAGTAAAGAAACACAAATATAGTCAATCACAAGCAAACACATGCAGCCTTGTAACTGAATTAAAAAAGCGTGTTTTAAGTTTCTAAAAAATCCCAGTTTCTACCACATATGTTTGTGCCGATTTTGGATTCTATCCAAGCCAATTTTTAGGAACTTTTAAAATCCAAATTTCACCCCCAAGAGAATTTAAACCTTATTTTAATTATTTCAAACATAGATCTTAATTGTTTTAAAATTCACAAAAATTATAGAAGTTCATTTTAATTCCAATTAACGCACACCAATCAATTATGATGTGAAATGCAATCCTATGTGTTGCGAATGTGTTGGAATACTACCTTTGTGACTGATTTTTGCTGATGCTGAGGTAGCACATGAAGAAGTTATGATGCACTTGAAGGAGGGACTTAAATTTTAAAATATATTTCCAAACCAATTGAGGCTACTATATAGTGCAAACTCAAGTGAGTCAACTATATAGTGTGCTTCAACCACAAACTCTTACATAACAGTTTATATACCAAGTTATGATTTCAGGAAAAACTTAGTTTTTATCTAAAAACAAGTTTTAACAATTAAACATGTAAAACTAAATAACTTGTACAAAACAGATTATATATACATACATATACATATACACAGAAAGTCTCCTGTAAGGACTCCTTATGGTGTAGACCTCGGTACATACCATTTTTTTTAAATTGCAAAAAAAATAATTTTTTGGTGAAACTTCATGGATTTGATTTTCACGGTTAGAAGATAATATCCAAATTTTTTCATCAAAAAATTCAATAAAAAAATCGTTGAGATGCGGTGATATGTAGAAAAATGATATATATATTCATTTTCAACCGTTGAAATGTTGGGTCGGTGCCAGCCACTTTATTGATTGAATTTTCTTATGGAACTTCATGGATATGATCTTCTCATTGTCGAGATCATATCTATGAAGTTTCATCAAAAAATTCAATCAAAAAGTGGGTAAGATGATCGCCAACATTACAATGGTATTAAATTTTTTTATCAAAATAATTGGAGATGATCTTCCCATCGTGAAGATTATATTCATGAAGTTTCATTAAAAAAATCATCTTTTTACTATTAAAAATGGTATATATCAGGCTCTACACTATAATAAGTCCTTACAGGAGGGACCTCTACATATATATATATATATGAGTTTATGTAAATAAAAAGGCCAAAAATTATACCCTAACAAGGTTTGAAGGCCGAATGAAAAGGATAGAGCTTACATGCATAAACAACCTTGAATGAAATAACACTAGAAAGTCTGAATCAATGTTCAAGTTCAAACCCATAATACTTTAAACCTTTCGAACATATAAACCACCAGATGAAACGTTCAAACTCCTAAACCTAAATGAAATATAAAACACAATCTCACATATATCTTTAGAAGACCAAATGATGTTTTAGAAATATTTGGATGTAAGGGAAAACACTCTCAAACAGATAGAAAACTTAAATTTAGAGAGAGAAAGAGTTGGAAAAAATTTGGCAGAGTTATAGCTCAATTTTTCAATTTCTGTTCGCTAATTTTCAACTGACCCAAGGCTGGTATATCTAGAGGGAGGAGAGTTGCCCTTGTAAATACGTAAATTCCACACAAATAAGGGTTTCTAGGTAATCAACTTTAAGATCAAAAGGGCACGACTAGTAGTGCCTAAAATAAGGTTCGGTGGGGTTATAAGCGTCAAAAGTCACCCCACTGATGAGGGCAAAAATGGAAAGACACCCTCGACAAACTTGCGGTCTATCAGTTACCTTATAGACACACTCACGATGAAACCACGTGGGCCAAACGCAACCCCCTTATTGGCCGAAATCGGTTGAAACGGATCGACACAAAACGATCGTATTAAGAGTAAAATGGTGTCGTTTGATGTAGGGTAATTTATAATTAAGAAACAAATAAAAATTTTAAAAATGCTTCTTTGTAATGTTTTAATCAGCCTTTTTAAATTCCAAAAAATTCAGAAAATTATGAAAGTTATTTTACAAATTCTGAAAAAAATATAAAACCATAAAATGTATAATATTAAAAATATTTAGGTATAATATACATATAATGTATAAATGAAAAACATGGAAAAATAATGAATATATTAAACAAAAATACAAATATGGGTTTAAAAATAAGAAATTGAGTTTTCAAAATATTAAAAAAAATCTTTTTAGGAATGTGTTTAGTGATAAAGAGGATCCGAGTGTATTTGGGACAGTTGTTATAAAATTGAGCCAAAAAAATCTTGTGGGATTTAAAGAGGGTATTTTCAATCTCCACCTTTTGAAAATTTTGGAACAAACCAAATTGAGACTAAAAAAAGTAAGTCTCACACACGCATATATATAACTCAACTATACACAAGATTCCTAAAAATTGAAGATTACAAAACTTAACTAACAACATATGTCTTAAAAAGAAGAGTACACAACTCAACTAACAACATGTATCCTAAGAGACTCAATTACATACAAAAAGAACAGGACTCCCAAAAAATCTCCCTAACATAGAAATATGGAGTCTCAAATTCTCCTCATGTTTGTCACAAAAGGACAAAGGATAGGAAAAAATCCTACAAAAAGATGTTAGTATTACAAGATATTGTGATAAAATATGTAAGTACCACAAGATATTATGATAAATATGTACTAAATTAAAAGCTTAGCACATTTTAAATGGGGCAAGCATAAAAACGAATAGACATTCTAAGCATTTCAAAGCGATGGTTGTTTAAAGGTTTTATGAAAAGACCTATCAATTGATTTTTGATGTTGAGGTATTCAATGTTAATTTCCTTTTACTAAACTAATTCTTCTTTCATTTTAATATGTTTTGTTCAAGAATGAAAAACTGGATTTTTATAAATTCTAATATCACTTTAATTGTCGCAAAGTATAAGGGAGGATGATTCGTTTAATATGTAGTCACTTAACATTTGTTTTATCCACGGAAGTTGTGTACAATAACTACCGGCAACAATGAATTCGTCTTTTGTTGATGAAAGCAAGACGCAGTTTTTCTTTTTAGGGGACCAGGAGATAAGGTTGCGTCCTAAGTAAAAACAACACCCGAGGTTCTTTTACTATCATCGGTACAACCTGCCTAGTCAGTGTCTGTATACCCGATTATCTTAGCGTTAGTGTCAAAAGTATGAAAGACACCATAGTTTATCGCGCCACTTACGTATTTTATAGTATGTTTTACTTCATATAAATGTGACTCTTTTGGTTCATATTGACATCTAGCGCGCGCGCACACACACACATACACGTTATCATTATATCAGGTCTACTCGTAGTTAAGTAAAGAAGACCGCCCGTCATACTACGATATAAAGTAACATCTATCTTTTTACTGGATAAGTATTTTGATAGACAAACTCAAAAGAGTTCTAGCATTCTTAGTCGCAGTTAACCCAAAACGTTTAATTAAATCAGTAGCATATTTGGATTGGCAAATAAAAATATGGTCAGATTTTCGCGTTACTTAAAGCCTAAGAAGAATTTTAGTTCCCCCATCATGGATATTTGAAATACATATTTCATTATGTTACCAAAGTTTTCAGCTTTCGAGGAAGAAGTAAACCTAAAAATTATGTCGTTAACCTAAACTTTAGCGATTAAATAAACAGTTTTTATTACGTTTGATGAACATTGTAAGGTCGACTCCCCTCAATCAAAACCATTTTCCATAAGAAAATTTGCTAACCCTAGGGGCTTGTTGCAATCCGTAAAGATCTTTCTTTAGTCTAAAAATGTGATTTGGAAATAAGAGATCAAGGAAGCCTTTAGGTTATTCTATATACACTTATTCATTTAAAATACCATTTAAAAACGTAGATTTTTCGTCCATTTGATATAGCTTAAATTTTAAATGGTAAGAAACAGTAAGTAAGTGTCTAACTAATTCCAATTAAGCAATAGGAACAAAGGTTTCATCAATATTAATTCCATTAATATGTGAATAACCTTGTTCAACTAAACCTAGCATTTTTTCTTAAGACATTACCCGATTCATCACACTTATTTTAAAATATCCATTTTGTTCCTATTACGTATTATGAGTAGGACGAGGTACTAAATACTGCATATCGTGAAGTTTAAATTGTCCTAATTCTTCTTGCATAGCTAGCGATATGTTTCAGTTCAATTAAAGACATGTAAGAAGAAACTAAAGCATTAATAGATAGTGATATAGTTCTTATAGGTAATCTAGCATCTCTTACAATGTTTTTATTAGGGTGATTTGCCTTAACCCAGTTAGGGACACTAGGTTCATCAGGTGGTAGGGAGTCAAAATTAATATAAGTTGACTGTTTTTATAACTCTTCATTTTCAAAAATTGTCAATAGGCAAAATATTCTCACTTTCTTCCAAATGATAGGGAATACTATCATTCACAACTACGTTAGTGGATTCAAATATAGTTTTAATTTTAGGTTATACACACGATAAGTATGATTATTTTGAGAATAGCCTAAAAAGATAGCTTTATCACCCTTAGTGTCAAATTTGGTTAGGTGTTCTCTATCCTTACAAACATAACATTCACTACCAAACACCCTAAAATATTTTATATTTGATTATTCGTTGTACCAAACTTCATAAGATGTTTGTTTAGTATGTTTCCTGAAATACACTCTGTTTATAATGTGACAAGCAGTTTCTGTAGCCTCAACCCAAGAATATTTTAGTGAATTTTTAAAGTGAATCAAGACACGAGCCATTTTTTGTATGGTTCAGTTCTTTCTTTTCACTATACCACTTTATTGAGGGGTTTTGGGTGCACTAAGTTCATGTTTCTACCCATTTCCTATGCAATATTCTATAACACTAGTGTCTTTAAAATTACCACCTTGTCACTTCGAATCCTAGTTATATAGATATCCTTTTCATTCTCAATTATTAAAAGGGTTCTTAATTTTTTTGAAAAGTATCCAATTTTTCTTTCATAAATGCCAACCAACTAAATCTAGAAAAGTCAACTACAATGATAAGGATGTATGAATTACTACATATACTAGTAGTTCTAGAAGGAACCATTAAATCCATGTAGAGTAACTCTAAAGGTTGGAAGGATATAACATCTTTAACTTTCTTGTGTGGGGCTTTATGCATTTTACCTATTTGACACGGTCTTTTGGGTATTTTAGGTAGAGCACGAATAAGTTATTGACTAGTTAATCTAGATAGATTATTGTGGGTACCCGAAATTAGCATAATGGGCCTAGACAAGTAGCCCTATTATAGCAGCCCAAAGTCCAGACTCTACATATCTTAATCAGTTATGATTTAGCCTTCTCCCATGTTCTCGTTGAGAGGGGTTCTAGGAGAAGATGGAAAACGTGGGGGAGTCCAACACCCCCACTCCCTGAAAATGAACATGTATATAATAAACCCTAGGTTCGGGGCATAGGACACGTTATTCTCTATAATCGCTCTCCGAAGTATATAGAAATAATACTGACTGCACCACCGTGGATGTAGGCATTCTTGCTGAACCACGTACATCTCTTGTTGTGTGATTGATATTTTGTTTTTTCTTATTGTGCTCAGTGATTGTGCTTCTCTTATCTATATGTGTTGAATAATAATTGTCACCACAATTGGCGCCATTTGTGGGAACGTTTATCTTCCCTGAGGAGCCCACACCAACTAAGAAATTCGAAATGTCTGGTCACTGTAGTAATGCTCCTCAAAAAGGAGACATCCAGGAGCAATCTACTCCTCGAAGGATCAGATCTGAAGTTCGGCGTTCAGATCAGAGGGCTCGCCTGGAAAGACCAGCTTCAGAGGAGAGCCAAGGACCAGTGAGGTCCATATAAATCTCCAGGTTGATTGATGCATATGAGGCGAGGCTCCAGGAACAAAGGGAGTCTTCTCGCAGGTACGAGGCTAAAAATGCTCGCCTCAAGAAAAGGTTAGGAAGAATGGAGAAAGAGCACCATCGTGACACCAGGAGATGTCTGTACTGAACTCCTAGCCCTCAGGCGAGCAAGTCTCGCAGTCGAGGAAAGAGCCTCCGACGAGGATCCCAAAAGGTTGAGGGAAACGAGTCAGAGGATGACCTGCGCGAGCAGCTGCGACAAGCTCACCGTTATCAGAGCCCAGCTCGCAGCAATGAGAACATACAAAATTCGGTCTGAAAAGAGGTGGACCAACACCCTGCGCATCGCGGTGCCAGGTCGACCAGGGAGCTCGTTAGGCGAGCACTCCAAACTCAGATGAAATCCCCATTTTCAAGAGAAATAGAAGAAGCAGAAGCCCCCAAGAAATTTTCTATTCCGAGATTCAAGATTTACGATGGTAAAGTCGATCCCATCGATCACGTTAGGCAGTATAGGCAGGCCATGACCCTCTGGAGCCATCGAGACGCACTGATATGCCGAATCTTTCCCTCAAGCTTGCATGATGTGGCATAAAAATGGTTCAAAAGGCTCCCGCACAGGTCTATCAGAAGCTTCGAGTCCCTAGCCGAGCTATTTACAGCCCTCTTCATTACTAGTAGCTCCCATACCAAAAGGATGGATGCTTTACTCATAATGAAGAAGACACCTCAAGAAACCCTCCGAGATTATGCGAAGAGGTGCTAGGAGTTATTCAACGAAGTCGGGGACTGTTCGGAGCAGGTAGCGATGGCCTCTTTCAAGATTGGTCTACCCAGCTCTTCCCTCTTGTACCAGTCCTTGACAAAGAAAGAGGCCACTACCATCAACGACTTGATGGCCCGCATTGAGAAATATGCCAAGGTGGAAGATGTCACCTGCTCCAGCACAGCAGAAAACGATAGAACCAAGATCGCTGCCAAAAGCAATGATAGAAATGAGAACCAGAAGAAAGGAGGGAAAAATGGTGGAAAAAATGGCCCCAATAAAGGTGGCAAGAATGATATGTCGAAGGCGTTCCAAGAAGTCAACACTGTCTTCAAAGAACCCATCTATAAAATTCTCGCAAAGATCAAGGACGAGCCATTTGTTAAGTGGCCCAGAAAGATGGGAGGGGATCCATCGAAGAGAAACAACGCGCTGAGATGCGACTTTCATAAAGAGGGGGGATATAAGACTGAGCATTGCAAGGCTCTTAAGTCTCACCTCGAGGAGCTAGCCCAATCCGAGCATTTGAACGAATTTGTGGAGAAGAAGGCAGAGAAAGTTACTGCCAATGGAGAGGCGAGGCCTGACAACGTGCTCGAAGATGATGCTGGATATGAGTTAGCGATAATTTATGGGGTATCTGATGCCTAGCAGATCCAAGGAAATTCAGCTCGAATAGAGGTGAAGAAGCTTACAGCGATGATGCAAGCTTTTCAGATCGATCCAGCAAAATCACAGTCAGGAAAGTGTCGACGAGCAGATGACGTCGACTATAATAAGCATATTGTATTCACAGATGAAGATCTGGTGGGAGTGAGAAACCCACATAATGACGCTCTGATCATTACCCTCGGGATAGCTAACTACGACGTCGATAAATTGCTCGTCGACCAAGGGAGCTCATCCGAGGTAATGTATCTCGACCTATTCAGGAGTTAAAGTTAAGCATCGCCGACCTAAGGGAAGCCACTGTCCCTTTAGTCGGTTTCGCTGGAAATGTGACTATGCCTTTGGGAAAGATCGTGCTGCCAGTACGAGCAAGAAACGCCTACAAGATGATTGAGTTTTTGGTAGTTGACATTAACTCACCATACCATGCCATTCTCGGCAGGGGATGGCTGCATGCGATGAAGGCAGTCTCCTCGACCTACCATCAGAAACTTAAGTATGTAACCGAGCTAGGAGTAATGGAAATCCGTGGCGACCAAGCAATGGCAAGAAGGTGCTTCATAGCGGCCATCCGACCAAGGCCAGAGAAGAAGACCGACAAGCCTAGAGAAAAAGTTAAGGAACCAGAAGTTTTGACACCTTCAAAATAGAAGTTAAAGTATGGAAGACCCAGAGTGGAGGAAACTAGGCTCCTCCCATTTGAAAGAGTCGTCGAAGGCCTGAAAGATGTCACAGCCAGAGATAGCAGCAATGGTAGGATCTTCTTAATTGGAGATTCTCTCACAGATCAAGAGAAGAAGGAATTGACAATCCTACTGAGAAACAACATAGATGTTTTTGCGTGGGAACCATACGAGTTACCTGGGATCGATCCCAGTGTGGCTTGTCATCGGTTGCATGTCGACCCCACTTTCAAACCCATCGCACAGAAGGCACGGCAAACTGCGCCCGAGAAAGCCAAAGATGTAGAAAAAGAATTCAAAAAACTACTGGATGCAGGATCCATACGGGAAGTCCAATTCCCTAAATGGTTATCCAACCTAGTAGTAGTTCCAAAAAGCAATAGGAAATGGAGAGTCTGCATCGACTTCACTGACCTTAACAGAGCATGCCCTAAAGACAGTTTTCCCCTTCCAAAAATTGATCAACTGGTGGACGCCACAGCATCTCACGAAAGAATGAGCTTTTTGGATGCATACTCAGGGTACCACCAGATCCCTCTACATGCTCCAGACCAGGATAATACAGCTTTCATCACCACAGTTGGGTTATACTGTTACAAAGTCATGCCCTTCGGGCTCAAAAATGCAGGGGCAACCTACCAGCGGCTGGTCACCAAGATGTTCAAAAACCAGATGGGAAACACCATGGAGGTCTACATCGACGATATGCTCATCAAAAGCACGAAAAAAGAAGACCACCTTTCAAACCTATCAAGAACCTTCAAAATCCTCAGGAGTTACCGAATGAAACTTAACGCAAGCAAGTGTTCTTTCGGTGTCCAGTCAGGAAAATTTCTTGGGTACTTGGTCAGTAGGAGAGGAATCGAGGTTAATCCAGACCAAATCGATGCAATAAACAGGGTGCAACCTCCTCGTATGATTCGGGACGTGCAGAAGCTCACCGACATGCTCACTGCTTTAAACCGCTTTATCTCAAAATCCTCCAAAAAGTGCAAACCATTCTTCCAGCTCCTGAAGGGAAACAAAGCAGTAGAATGGAACCAAGATTGTTCGCGTGCGTTGGAAGAACTCAAGGCTTACCTTAGCTCACCACCACTGCTCATCATACCCCAAGAAACAGATTCTTTGTACTTGTACCTCGTCGTTTCCAGCCACGCCGTCAGCTCTGCATTGGTGTTTGAAAAAGAGGGGATCCAGCACCCCGTGTACAACGTGAGCAAAACCTTATTGGATACCGAGCAGCGGTACCTACCACTGGAAAAGCTCGCTTTTGCGCTAGTGGTGGCTTCAAGAAAGTTGAAGCACTATTTCAAAGCTCACACTATCGTCGTCCTTACATCGCACCCCCTTAAAGCAATCCTGAGGAAGGCGAATTTATCGGGCAGACTGTCTAAATGGTCAGTCGAGATCGGACGATTTGATATCCAATTTCAACCGAGGAGCGCAATCAAGGGACAGATCCTCACCGATTTTATAATCGAATTCACAGGCGAACATCCCCTCGACCAACCTCAATCCAGGAAGCAAGGAGAGAATCACGCAACGAAAGGAGTCTGGAAATTATTTGTTGATGGATCCTTCAACTCAAAGGGGGCAGGAGTAGGCATTGTCCTCATCACCCCGGAGGATACAATCCTCGAACAGGGTATCAGGCTTAGATTTACAGCCTCCAACAACGAAGCAGAATATGAGGCATTAATAGCCGGACTCGAGAAGGCGCGCACTTTGGGGGCAAAGCATTTACAGGTGTTCGACGATTCTCAATTAGTCTCCAATCAGATAAGCGGAGACTATAATGTAAAAGACGAAAGAATGGCATCTTACCTCGCCTTAGCAAAAAGGATAATGGCTAGCTTCGAGGAAGTCAATGTCCAGCAGTTTCCCAGAGGACAGAATAGCCATGCTGACGCCCTAGCAGCCCTGAGTTCAGCAATCAATTTTGACTTAAAAAGAATAATCCCCATCGATTTCCTTGTCCATTCGAGCATTAACCGTAACAGTAAGCCACCAGGCATGGAGCAGGTGCGCCAAATTAAGTCAGCACCCAGCTGGATGGACCCTCTAAGGGACTATTTGAAGGATGGCACACTCCCAGATGATAAGAAGACCGCTCACTAGATAAGAGTCAAAGCTGCTCGCTTTCACTTATTTCCAGAAGGCAAGCTATATAAGAGATCCTTTTCCGGCCCCTACCTTCAATGCGTGCACCCAAGGGATATCGAGCAAGTTCTACATGAGCTATGGGAGCCATATTGGAGGAAGGTTTTTGGCCTTTCGAGCAATGAAAGAAGGTTATTGGTGGCCATATATGCAAAAGGACTATGCGTTGTAT
The DNA here is from genome assembly GCA_949130495.1 of Sambucus nigra. Lineage (NCBI taxonomy): Eukaryota > Viridiplantae > Streptophyta > Magnoliopsida > Dipsacales > Adoxaceae > Sambucus > Sambucus nigra. Next base: position 298,944,365 of record OX422213.1, read on the forward strand.
GTTCGCAAGTGCCTGAAATGCTAACTTCATGCTCTCATGGTACACCAACCTGCTAGCGACCTAAAATCACTTACCATCCCATGGTCATTCGCCCAATGGGGAATGGGCATCGTAGTACCACTCCCCACCGCCACTGGCAATCGCAAGTATCTCTTGGTCGCAACTGACTACTTCACCAAATGGATCGAGGCAAAACCCCTCGCGAACATCCGAGATGCATATATGATAAGATTCATATGGAGAAATATAGTCACCCATTTTGGTATCCCCAAAACTATCATCACTGACAATGGAACGTAATTCGAAAGCGGCTCCTTTCAGAGTTTCTGTGACGAGCATGGAATCAGACACCATTTCATCTCGGTGGCCTACCCGCAATGCAGTGGCCAAGCCGAGGCTTCTAATAAAATAGTGATCGACGGATTAAAAAAAGTATTAGAGCGAGCCAAAGGCGCGTGGGTGAATGAGCTACCACATATTCTATGGTCCTGCCATACTACTCTGCAACGAGCGATAGGGGAAACCCCATTCTCATTGACGTATGGGATGGAAGCAATCATTCCCTTGGAAGCAGGCTTGCCAACAATGAGGTCTAGCCTTGTCGATCAGGGCAATAACGATGCAGCATTACTCGCCAAGCTCGACCTAGCCGATGAACGTCACGACCTGGACCTAGTAAAACTAACGAGCTAGCAGCAGCAGCTCGCAAGGCACTACAACAAGAAGGTCAATCCAAGGACATTCAGAGTTGGGGACTATATCCTGAGAAAAGTCCTGTGCAGCGCAGTAAAACCATCGGACGGTAAGCTAGGACCAAACTGGGAAGGACCATGCAAGATAACTAAAGATGATCTGCAGGGAGCCTATCACTTAGAAACGATGGAAGGCAGAGAGATTCCCCGAGCATGGAATGCAGTCAATCTTAAGAAATTTTATTTCTAGATTCTCCTTTTCTTTAATTATGGAACTGGAAGTTCATTTCCTTATTATTAATGAAAAATTATTTTGCAGTAGCATTCTATGAAGTATCAATTTGCATTTTTACAAGGAGTCAATGTATAAGCTTTATAACCCACACACCGTTTCTAAGTGACAGGCACACTAATCATTACACTATAGCAGGGAAATGACCCTCCTCGGGTTTTCGTTATGAAATATGAAAGACCTCTTAGCATTTCCCCTGGCAATATATGAAGCCCTACAGAAAATTCTTAGGCAATATGGCTAGTTCGACTGGCTACCAAACTATGTTTGGTTGATAAAATCCTGACCGGATGAAACATCCAACGCCAGGTATGTCCTCGCCAATTGCCACACTTAGGCCTAAGGGAGTGTGACGACATAACCTAAAAGGTAAAGTGGGGCAGAATGGTATCTCACCAGCATACTGGACTGGAAGGGCACTTACTTGATAATACGAACATACAAATCTAGTCAGCCAAGATAGGCTCAAGATTCTTAAGCAAAGGGGTGAAAAATATAAGACACTTGTTTAGTCGGTAAATTCGCCCAAAACATAAATTTTATATTAATTCAGCATATTTACAGCAAATATAATACATGTTTAGTCGGCGAGCTCGCCCAAAACATTAACATTACATCACTTCAATACAAGATACACAAAGTTATTACTGGCAAAATCTTAGTGAGGGTGAGGCCTCTGAACGAGATAATCAACCACTTGGGCTCTTCAACCAACGTCAGGATGAGGCACTAACTCTTCCTCGACTTCATTCACACCCGGCTCCAGTAGCTACCGAGGGATGGCATCAATGGGGATCCACGTATCATCTCTCCGAAAGGGGTTAGGCAGTAGAGTAAAAGGGCTGATGTCATGACGATACCAGAGCATCGAGTTCCTCAGGACTTGCAACTCTCTTAAGGCACTCAACTACCCCCTGATGAAGGCGAGCTCTTCAAACTCTATCAGCCTCATTGGAGCATCTAGACAACCCTGATTGTAACCATCAGCCCATACTTGCCGAGGACCTCTCCTAAACAGGTGCCTCAACCGAGTGACGTCCCTTTGAAGACCAGCAGCAATCACATACGCTCGTTGGACGTCAGCTCAGAGCTCTTCCATTTCCCTAGATGTACTCCTTGCTCGAGTACCGGATCGCGGAGTATTCGAAGGAGTAGGGCCTCGCAGCACCGTAGGAATATCGCTCGAGCCAGTCCCAGCTCGCGATGAGGAGGAACCTCGTAATACCGCAGGAGCGATGCTCGGTGCATGCTCCCTAAGACGCGAGACCTCTCTCCTTAAAGCTTTATTTTCTTGCTGAAGTATTTCCCCAACTTGGTTGATCTCAGAAGCGTCTAAAAGCTTTGCCCTTAGTGTATTCACCTCCTCTTGTATTGAAGCACCAACTTCCTCCATCTCTTGGAGCCTGTCCTTCAGTTTAACGACAAGCTCAGTCTGTTCCATAAAGCGCTTGTTCTTCAATTGTAGTGATTTGCAAATTCTCACAAAAGTATGACGAACTTCAGAGCTCACATCAGGTCCAAGCATTCTTCCCAATTGAGAAGTGGCTGGTATATAATCATCATCATCAATCGGGTACAAGCAATAATAGGGTAATGGAAAGAAAAATAAATCAGTGCACTGGGGAAAAGAAACCTTTTCATTTCATTAATAAGGGTCAAAGTACATCGAGCAGCAAAAAGGAAAATTACAAGCAAAGATACAAAAGTAATCCTAGAAATAAATTAACTTGCGACCTCAGGCTACCCATAAGTAGCTGGCAGTTTCCCCTTGTCAGCAGCAGTAGAAGCATCCCCCCTACAGGGATAACCTCTGTCACTTGGGCAGGGAGAACATCGGCAGGAATCATCTCGGAGGCAGGGTCGACGCCTTCGATGGCTGGGGCTGGGGCTTCCTCCACAATTGGCTTCAGACCTGAGTCATGCTCGTCAATAAAGGAGAGGTGACATCGACACTAGCGGCTATGAGGGCCTTGTTCCAACCTTTCTTGACGTTCAAATGGCTGATGTAGCCTATCTGAACCTCGACATCTTCATATGCAGCAGCCCACTTGGAGTTATAAGAGTCCTCCGTGATGGTAGCTACCTGAGAATCCTTTTCTTTCAACTGCTCGGCCAGCACCCTGTTCTCCTCTATGATGGCCAACTTGATCGAGCAGACCAGATCATAGGCCTGCCTCAGCTCGTTTAACTCTTTGACCCCCGTATCCCTCTCTCGGTTGGAATTAACAAGGGTCAGGTCAAAAGAAGCTCGAGCAGCATCAGCAGTCTTCAGATCAGCCTCCAGTTGAGTGCCCCTCACTTTTAAGGCGGCATTCTGCTGCTCCAGCTTGCTGTTCCTACTCACCAGCTCGTCGCGAGAGCGATAGAGCACGGCGAAGTCAATCACAAACTGCAAAAACAAAGCAGACATCAGGAAAAGGAAATAGCTAAAACTTATTAAAGCATTAGAGAAAAAAAAAGGTCTTACTAAGGCTAGCCTCTGGCTAGCTTGTAGGGCCAATTGATCAGACCCCAGCACCCTCTGGAGATTTGCAGGAAGAACTTCCCTCTAGAGCAACGCAGGAGCCAATTGCGGAAAAACGGCAACTGAGGCCCCCTCGGGCAATGCAGACACCAGGACTAAGGCCTGCCCAACCTTCGTCCTCGATTCCATCTTTATCCTATCCTCCTATTTCTCTTTCTCCATTCTCCTCTTCTCCTCTACCCTCTTCTTCTCCTCCATCTTCTTTCTTTCCTCTTCCTTCTTCCTCTCTCTTTATCTCTCTCTTATTTGTTCTTCTTCTTTCCTCTTCCTCTCCCGCTCCTGAGCAGTAGACCGAGAGCTAATAGCAACAACCTTAGTACTAGACTTTTGCTTCTTCGACTTTTAAACGAGGAGCACATGATCATCATCATCGTCGTCCCGAATTAAAATTTTCATTGGAGGAACTATCTCCTCGCTTGAGCTGCTAGATGTGCTCGAAGGATCTCAGGCTTCCGAAGCCTCTTCTGAGTCAGAAGAACTATCACCACTGAAGCTCCCCTAGCTAAAATTACCTTCAACACCACCTACAATATCACTCCCAGAACTGCTCTCCTCCTCGTCCAACTGGATAGGATCAGCAGCAGTCTCTTCAGAGGTATCAAACTCAAGAATGCTATCTACCGACTTTGCTATAAAGCTAGAACTAACATTTTTATATTCAAGCAAGAAAGCAGCAGACCGGGGATGCTCGCCGTCAGCTAGGGGCTCCCTAATATTCAAAGACTACCTATATATTCTTCCCCATAAAAGGGAACAGAGAACCTATCAAACCTCGACCCCTCAGTCTGGGGGGGGGGGGAATTGCCAATTTCTAGCAAGGAAGCCATCTTTCCAATAGTCCTTATGGGAATCAGGTAGGTTTACTACCAATACCCTGTCAGGACTCCTGGCTTTGAGATAAAAGACACCAGAACTAGTTCGAGAGAAGGAATAACAAAAGCAAACCTCGGCGATCCCTAATTTGGTACCATACAATTGATTGATTCTATGGATGCCATTAATTATTTTCCAAACATTGGGCGAACACTGTGCAGGAACAATGTTTAAATAACCAAAAAAGTGCAAGAATATATTGTTGGGAGGAAAGGTAAGTCCCCCTTGGGAAAGCAACAAGACATGGATCCAATGGGCACCCTCTATCTCTCTAACATTTCTAGGGGGAGAGGCGCACTCAATCTCTACCCACTCTGGGGTATTGTAAAACTTTCTAAACCCAGACACTGATCTGTTACCAATCTTTGCCATTGGAAAACCCTAAAAAACTACAAACACAAATAAAAAATACAAAGAGAAGGCACAGGGGACTTACAAGATGAAAGAACAATGAAGAATCACAAGCCCAACTAACAAGGGAGATCGAAGGCGATAAGAATGAAGACCAGAAGAAGAGAACGCGAAATCGCTAGAACTCGCAGAAAATGGAAGGATACTGAGAAGCTTGGAACGACGACTGAGAAACGACTGCTCTGAATAAATTTTAAGTGCTACTAATCATAGTGCACAGACCACTAAGCAAGTGCCGGCAAAATCAGTCCTCAAACTTTGGGAAGAGTTGCACAATGTACGAAGGAGCCATTATAATAAATCATATAAATTTATTGAGCCCAAAGCATGGACCAATAAACTTAGGGGCAATTGTGGGTACCCGAAATTAGAATAATGGGCCTAGACGAGTAGCCCTATTGTAGCGGCCCAAAGTCCAGACCCTCCATATCTTAACCAGTTATGATTTAGCCTTCTCCCATGTTCTCGTTGAGAGGGGTTCTAGGAGAAGATGGAAAACGTGGGGGAGTCCAACATCCCACTCCCTGAAAATGAACATGTATATAATAAACCCTAGGCCCGGGCATAGGACACGGTATACTCTGTAATCTCTCTCCAAAGTATATAGAAATAATACTGACTGCACCACCGTGGACGTAGGCATTCTTGCTGAACCACGTACATCTCTTGTTGTGTGATTGATATTTTTTTTTCTTATTGTGCTCGGTGATTGTGCTTCTCTTATCTATTTGTGTTGAATAATAATTGTCACCACAATTATCATAATTAATATGTCCTAGTCTTTCATGCCACGAGTTTAAGTCAATTAGCCTGCCATATACATAATTTTAACCTTCTTTATTTTGAATAACAACATAATAATTATTGAGTGTTCTTTCACCACAAAGAGTAGCTTTTTTCCTTTAGACTAATAATTTTTCACTCAGATTTAGAAAAGTTAATAGTGTGGTTAGTGTCACAAAATTGAATATTACTTAATGGATTTGCTTTATGTCCATCAACTAGTAAGACGTCATCCAAGTCAGGAAGCCCATCACCCTAAATTGTACCTTTGGCTATGATCCAGGACATTTTCCCATCTCCAAAAGTGATATTTCCTCCAATAAAAGTTTTTAACGAGGAAAATTTTGATTGGTCCACATTCATATGCTTAGAGTAACTCGAATTAAGGTACCACTAAGAGTTTTTATATGAATCATTTAATGCTAATATAACAACATTAGATCTCAATTGGTAACTTCATTCATCTTTCCTAATCCAAATTGCCTAAGTTTTTGAAAAAAATATTTTAAGATTCGAAGTCACTTGCTTAGGAGGTGTGGGTTTCTTTATAGATTTAGCCTTAATAGGTATCCCAGATCTACTAACATTCCCACCTTTTCTGTTTAGATTCATTAGTTTATAATAGAATTTTTCCAAAAGACCATATTTGCGATAGAAATTGCAGTGATAAATCTACTTAGCAGGATAGTAAGCATGAGTCTGATTTTGATTTTGAAAATGCGGAATTGACATGCGAATATTTGAAGATTCTGGATAGTCTTCAATGGAGGAAACAAAATTTGTTTCGAGGAATTCTTCTCCTTTAAAACTAATTCCATCTTTATCAATATGAGACTTTTCAAAATAAAAATTTATTTGACCTTAATGCCAGAAGAGTTGAAAGCACTCAATTTCTTCAAAGCTTATTTTAGTTCAGATTGTGATTCTTCAAAATCATTTATGATAGCTTTGTGTTTTTCTTCTAATAAATGATTGTTTTAGTTAATTTTGAAATGATTTTCTCTAGTAAAACTTTTCTAGTCTCAAGCTCTTCCATTTTCATAGAAGATTCATCAGAAATTAGGTGAATTTGATTATTTAAAACATTAATTTTAAATAACAACCTAGCATTGATTTTTTCTAAATGTGTACACTTTTTCAAAGTAGATTGGTACAGTTTCTTAAAGTGAAGGTTATCATCATCACATTCACTATCAATAGATTTAGCCTAAAGGGATGGTTCATTATGCACATCAGTTTCATCATCCCACTTAGAGTTACAATCATACAAAGTTTTGGTAACTATGGCAGTAGTGTGATTGTATGCATGACTCTTAGCAGGTAAAGAGCTATTTACAACAGGTAAGTCATAATTGTCTACAAAATTTCATAATAATTAGACATAGTAGACAGATTATCAAAATCATTATCTGAATCATTTGCAGTAAAAGCCATAAAGTTATTATAACTCTCAATATTATCACTATCAGAAATTTCAACCCAAGTTTTAGATATATGGACATTATTAGGGGATTGCTATTTTATTTTTAAAAAATATTTATTTGTATAATGACCAAATTCATTACATTTCCTACATTGGATATGACTTATAACTCTATTATTTTCATATTTTTCAAAAAAAAATCTTTTCATACTATTTTTCATCACGCCTATTTGTATAACTGGATTGGCCTTCTCTAAAAGCAAATTTGTACCTAAACTTAACAAACTTCTTAAAACGTTTTGATAATAAGGCAATTTCATTATCTAATGACTCAAGAGAAATAGAAGACTGATCCATATTAGACAGTAAAGAAACAAAAGCAAGACTATTTACACTAGATTTAAATACTAATAAAGGTTATGTAGTGTGAGCTTGAGGTTTGCTCCTCAATTTTTAACTTAGCGCGGTTTTTAATTCAAAAGTTTACATTTTACAACAAAAAAGTTCAGGAGTCATTTTAGTATCAGCTATTTCATCTTATAACATGTTTCTCATATCAAAACTATGAGGTAAAGACCTAAGTATCTTGCACATATTATAAAATCTACGTAAACTATACGATTTGCTTGTGATTGATTAACTATGTCTTGTAAACTAAGATAGAAATTGTCAAATTTTCCATTGTCTTTCATAAACATAGTGTCATACATATGTATTAATAGTTGGGACTTGGACTTTTTAACCCTAGTGTCGACCTCATGGGTAGACATTGAAATGTCCCAAGCTTCCTTAGATGTATTGTAGGCTAAGATTATTTTAAACTCAGACTCACCCATAGTTTGGAAAATAGCATTTTTGCCTTTATTGTTATATTGTGAATTTGTTTCTCCTCTTTGGTCCATTCGAAAAGGTTTTTTTTATAAGTATTCAAGCATCACATTCAACGGTTAGTTTAGTAGGTATAGTAAAATAACTTTTAACCATATTCCATACCTCATCTCCTAATTGTTGAATATGTGCAATCATTCTTACTTTCCAGTAAGCAAAGTTTGCACCATCAAACATAGGAAGACGTACATAACTACCATTACGGTCTTCTATTTAAAAATAATTTTTAAAAGAGTTCAGGATATTAAAGAGTAAAATAAAAACTTTTTAAGAAAAGTATTCTTGATGCTTTGATACCACTTGAAAATAACCTAGTACACAAAAGTGTCAAGCTTAAATAAATTATCTTTTAAGTCTTTGGTAAAAATCTTTTTAAACTTCAACGGTTGAATACACATATAAAAAAAATATTTGTACTAGTTAGTGTGATGTTCAAGGCAACAAAAAATAAATTTAAAGTAGAATGAGATAAGGAGAAGCAGGAAACTTCACAATAGTTTGTTGACGAGGAAACCATTGTATTGGAAAATCCCGGGTCATTTAGTGCCAAGACCACATACACACTCAATCCCACTATAACAATTGTTTAAGTACAAAATACATAACACAATGTTTAAATGAATTAATATAACCTATGCACTCAATACATAAAAGCTAGTACAATACACCCCACAACGACTAAAATTTTACCAAACATACACAAACAGTGAAACTAAGAAGAACACACAAACAAAGCGTCACACTCAATACCAGAGAATCAGTGAAGCTGAATAAAAATAGTCATGTCATGATGCTATTATTTGGTTGAATTGTCAAAAATCTAGACTTGTGTGCACGATTTATGTTTTGTTCATTAAGTTCAACTTATTACTGTCACATGTGGCTACACCGTAATTTGATAATATTTTGTGGTCAATTAGATCTTCTTGAACGTATCTAGGTGTTTGGGTCATGGTTCATTTGTTTTAGTTCATACCCATTCACTCAATTCCATGTTTTAGGCACATCGATACCATATTACCATGTATCTCTTATATTTTTTAGTCGGGTTTTTACATTTTTTTTATTTTTGCCAGATGGATGGTTCTCATATTTTTACTTTTCTCGATTAATTTTCAGTGTTTTGAGGAGAGTTTTTGAGTTTTAGGGGTCGTTAGAACGAGTATCATACCTTATTCGAACGAGATTTAGGTGTCGCTTAATCTTTGATTCTCACGAGCTTCGATTGAGGGTTTGCATTTAAATAGTGTTGGGTCCTCAAAAGGTCGTTAGATGGTTTCTTCAAACGAGGTTCGAATGAACCTCCACTGTTTTATGTTGCTTGAAGTGAGAGTGCTTTCATTCTAACGAAATGTCGTTGTCATTTGAACAACTGTTTCCTTGGTTCTAACAAGATCACTTTCTCGCTCGAAAGACCCTCGATTTTCGTTCGAACGATGTTAAAAATTGCCTTTTCGATTTTAACTGCTTCATTTCTACCATTTTATCCTCTTCTTCTCTCGCAATGTTCCTCTCATTCCTGTGTTCCTAGATAATCATTATTGAGCACTTTGAGGATATAAAAGCTTTGACTTCTTATTTATTTCGGATTCAATTGCTATTTCATCCATCCTAGTGTCGTTTATTCAGGTATTCTTTATTTATTTCATTTTTTGTTAGGGTTTAAAGAGTTTTGAATTTAAAATTCTATGCCATATTTCTACCACTTTTATACATTATTTGACATTTGTATGTAGGAAAATTAATATACACGATTTTAGGTTAAAAAAAACTTCATTTTTGGGAGAGCTTTTTGCTATTTTGTTCATAGTTTTTATTTTTTTGTGTTGTGTGTGTCTTTACCCCGTGTTTGGTTGTGTGTGAGTCCCAACATATCCGGAAAAAATTGGTGTTTACTGAAAAATTATTTTTTTTACTTTTTTTTATATTTGAGGCACCCATTAGGTTGGTACGCGTATTTGTTTCACTCATTAATTGTTTATCCATTATCTTTGCTGATATTGTTATATCTTGTTGATGTTGGGTTGTGTTTTGGGGTTTTCTTCGGTGGTTTGGTTGGATGTCATACGGAGATAGGGTGTTAGAGCTTGCTTTTGTGTTGGGATAGGATTAGTCTCTTCCTTTACACATCTTCACTTGTATTTACCCCTATATGTTTCTTGATACTAATGGCTCGTGGAGATCGTCGATAATCTGTCCATAGGGTCACATTGAGGTGTCGTCGGCATCGGCTAGGGAACAAGACGCACATGCCAATCGTCCTCAATATTCTACTGATTGACGGGCGAGATGTATCGAGTATGAGCAATATAGTTTTCTCTATCTTCATATTCTCGCTATCATTTGGGAGAGAGTTTTTAGGATTGCGTACTTTGGGCAGTATCGTGTCCTCGATTGTCTTAGAGGTATAGATTGGGACCCCATGTTCGAGATGTACGATGTGATTCACCCAGACATTATCAAAGAGTTCTATTTTAGATCTATTAGTACTACTGAAGGTCTTAAGACCTCTGTTAGAGGTGTTTCAGTTGTGGTCACACCTAATATTATTCCCTAGATTCTATAGATTCCTCGCACTATCGATGTTGTCTTTCTGGGTCGTGTCGTTGGAAGCCCAGATCCTAACGGCATTATCCGTCATTATTTTAGAGAGCTTCCCCCCGATCTTCTATCATGTGCCATCAACATCTTCATCCATACTTTCATGTTCTTAATTAGTTTGCATCATCATCGGTCTATCCACGGACCAACCATACCCATATTTTATATGACATTGTGTACTTCATGTATGTTGTGAGTTTGGTTTGGGAGATAGATCTTCCTGCTATCATCCTACATGTCATGTCTTCAGTTCAACATATTGGACTTAATCTTATCGGCACTACCCTTCCTTTCGGTGTACTCGTGTCTCGCATTTGAGAGGCTGCTCAGGTTCCACTTCTCTAGGATAAAGTTGAGCATTTTTTCATTTCACCGATAGATGCAAACTCCATTCATAAATTTGAGAGTCACCTTAATGAGGCAGCATGCCATGTCCCCTCTACTACTACATCTTCATCAGGAGATGGTTTTACTTTACATCCATAAGGTCTCATTCCCATTGAGCCTTCATTTGTTAGGACAAGAGCTAGTAGAGATGAGGTTGATCGTAGGTATGAGGAGGGGAGATAGGATCATATACTTTTCCAGGATGAGTTGGCAGAGAATCGAGGCATCACAACAACCATGATGGTTAGATTTAATGAGGAGGCGCAATAGTGCGCCATAGCACAACACCAAATTTTATCTCTTATTGATGAGATGCGGAGATGCGAGCATAGTAGAGGAGCAGGGATATCTCGGAGATGTAGAGATGATGGCACCACTGCTTATGATGATGAAGATTTTGATGGATATTGTTGATATTAATTCAGTTTTTGTATTCTGATATACACTACTTTTGTTGATGTATTTGGATATTATGTATTCAGTTTGATGCAGTTGATGATACATTTTTATTGTTTTGCCATTGTTGGATTTATTTCAGTTCATATTATTTGTTCGACAAGAGCTTTCTGGATTTTCACATTATACAGTTATATTATTTGTTGGGGCATGTGATTTCTATTGATATATATTGTTTCACATCTTTATTCATTATATGCTTCATATATATGTTCACCTTATCCATTGTTATATGATTGCACTGTTTGCTGATATTGAGATATTTATCTAGTTATGCGATTCGTTCTTTTTATATTGCTAAATATGCTATTTATGGTTAATTTGTCCAATCATTTGTCTATTCTAGGCAAAAGGGGGAGAAACATGTGATGTAGGGTGAGTGTTACTGACATTATTTATTTTTATATACTTTTATGTTCCTTCATACTTCACTTGTGGTATTTTTTTGTTTCGTGTGTGCAGTTATTGTTCAGAGATTCAGATTATTCGACTACATCACATTCAGACGGAGAGTTCATGCTTGTTGGTGCTTCATATATTGTCCGTGTCCTGTACTTTTACTTTTGGGGTTTTTGGGATGGGATATAGGTTTTGGGCTTGACGTCTCGGCTTAGCATTTCATTATTTTTTTGGTTTTGTTCCCGGAATAGCCAAAGGGGGAGATTTGTAAGGGAAAATTTCCAATCGAGTCAATTTGTTTGTAATTGGCATAATTTCGAACAAAACTATTTGAGTTGTAGGTTAGTCATTGATTTATGATCCCACAAAGCCCATGACGTGTAGTGTTGAAGATAGTGCGACAAATCTTTGAAGATGATATTTGTGTCGTGTTTAGTGCCTACATTTTTCTTCACACTTGATTTATCTTAGATCACTCAGGTATGAATGCTAAATGAATTTTGAGATTTAAGATTTTAATTTAGGATGTGTTTTTTAATTAAAATGTTTTGGGGCTTTGAAAAATATATTTGGAAATGTATTTATAAAAACATTTTCTTAGTTGTATTTGTTTTCAAAAATTCGAGGCTAATTTTAAACTTAAATTTTTGTTTCCATTCGTTCAAACGAAAGAGAGTTTCGTTCAAATGAGAGAGCATTCTTGTTCAAATAAGACCTATTTTTCATTCGAACGAGACAGCGCCTCGAAATTTTTATTTTCGTATTTAAGGATTTCTTTCGCTCAAAAAACACGAGAACTTTGATAAAAAAATGTTTCTACACCAGTTTATAAAAGTTCCAACTTGTTTGCAACATCCTTAGTTTTCAATATCCAAATCTAATCATTCAAAATCTACTGTGATCTTGATTTTGGCACCGGAGATTTTTTATCCTTTTTGAACAATTATTTTCATGCGGTGGACTCCGTGCGTGCTAATTGTGAAAAAGAATCGGTGGACTCCACGTTTGGATTCATAGACGGTTTTTAGGCTTGATCGGTGGATACCGAGGTGCACGTGGACTCGCTTACTGTGGACACATGCGAGGATGTATTCTTTTGTGGCACTGTAGAGGAGCGGTAAAAGAGAAAAAGAGGCGTCCAGGCTTGTGGGTGATCGAGTCATTGAGTAAGACTATATCTCTCTTTGTAATTTTTTATTTCATAGTGATTGTCTAGCCTGATCATCCGAGATTTTTTCCCTTAGTATTTTCCTCGTACATCGTCTTGTGGTTTGTTTGATTTATTTTCTTTATCTTCTTAACCACCTTAGATGCATGTTATAGAGTTAACAAGATAAAATTAGTTAAATCAAATTATTTTCACAATATTAGTTTGTGGGTGCTAAGATAATTTGAAAAGTTTAAAGATATTTCCTTTGCCTAAAGAACACTTCTTAAGGGACTTTTCACATTGATATCAGAGCTAGAACACAAATTTACTATGTCTGTGATCCCTAGTCTTTAGGCATGAATCCTGGAGGGTTTGAGGTTATTAGACACCTATGTTTGATGGGACTAATCACGCTTACTGGAAAATGCGTATGAAGTCAGCACTTAAGGCAATAGATTAGTGAGTGTGGTTAGCTATAGTTAAGGGGTGGACACCACCAGTTACGAGAGAAGGAGAGAAAACATGATTAAAACATGTTGAGTAGTGGACTGATGCTGAGCATAAATTAGCTCAATACAATTCTAAGGGTTTGAATGCAGTTTTTTTGTCCTGTATCCCCGGACAAATTTTATCGTATTATGACATGAGAGACGTCTAAAGAGGCTTGGGATATAGTCCAACTCACCCATGAAGGAACCAACACTATTAAGGCTTCTAAAATCCAAAACCTCACATCTCAGTTTAGAAGATTAAGATGTTAGAGAGTGATACCTTTGATGAGTTCCACGCTAGATTGTCCGATTTAGTCAACTCGTCCTTTAACCCGGGAGAGAACATACACGACAACCGAGTGATAAAGAACATATTAAGGTCCTTTCCTGACAGATTTTATCCAAAGGTGACTGTTTAAACTCTTTAGGTATGGTTGACTAAAAAAAACTTGCAGAGCTTGTAGGTTATCTAAAAACTTATAAGCTTGACATGTTTACCTCCAAGCAAGTGCTAAAAAAAGAAAAGGGTATAGGTTGAAAAGCCCCAAAGGAGGAAACATAAGTTTCGAATGATGAGTCTGACATTGATTCCTAAGAGGTGACTATGTTGGCAAAGAAGTTTAAGAAATTTGTCAAATTTCGAAAGTAATCGAAAGATTCCGAAATATTTGAGAGAGAAAAGAACAATATGGTTGGTCACTCCCCTAAGAACCGTAGTGATAACAATAAGAGGGATGAGTCAGATAGATGTTATGGTTGCCATAGGGTAGCTGAGTACCCCACAAAACTTAAGAAGGAGGGTAAGAAACCAATGGCATTTAATGTCACCCTTAGTGATAGTGATCCAGAAGAGGGAGATTATTCCCCCAATGCCTTCAACTTCACCGCATTCATGGTTAGTCATGTGAGCGATGACGAGAAATCTTCCCATGAAGATATTCCTTTTCATAACACATTCGAGACCATAGTGAGTAAGGGGGGTGTAAATGAGGATGAGGAAATAGAGGATAGTGAGTTATAAGTTACCTTCCGTGAATTGTATGTGGAAAATATGAAGGTAAAAAAGGCTAACTTAAAGTTGGAAGATAAGTTGAAAGAACGTGCCATAGGAAATAATACTGATGCATTGATTGAGGATCTTAGGGAACGTGAGCAGACTCTTTAAGAGAAACTAGAATATGTTGAGGGTGAGAGAGATAGTATCTGTGGTTTGAGATAGGCTGTGAAGAAGAAGATTCTAGAGTTTGAGGAGTCTAGGCTTTTACTCGAGTCTAGAATAGGTGAGCTTGAGGAGAAATGAAGAGATTAGAGTAGGGTTAAGTTTGACTTGTAGGCTAGATCAAAAAAGTTAGATAGGATGTTAGGAACCGTCCAAATCAAATATGATAGGTGTGGAGTTGCCTTCGACGATCGTGTTGATCCCATTCCCAAAGCCAAGACCATGCATATGAGAGAGTTGTCTAGGATCGTTAAAAAAAGTTAACTTTTAGGTAACACTCCTCGTCGTATTTACACTTGCACTCACTGTGGTAGAAAGGATCACCTTAGACATTTTTGCTATGATATTAAGAATGCTCCTAGGAAGTATGAGAGTAGAGTCGTTTTGGTTCCTAAAACCCCTATTCGACGTTACACACCTGCTTGGGTTATGAAATCAGACTTAGAGGCTTTAGGTATTAGACTTGGTGATTCTCATTTACTTGCACGCGATTCTGCCCAAGTTAAAGCTCATGGTTGAGCGTGTTCACCGTGTTTGTCATACTCTAGTTGTGGCTTTTTGATATATATTTTCTAGGGTTATGACTTGTATAATTTGTATTTTTATCTTCTTCTTTATTTAGTCATTTTGAGAAAAATACAAAAAGATTTTATGTTCATATATTTTTGAAAAAATTCAAAAAGATTTTTGTTTTGGGTCTAATTTTTTTTTTTGAAAAAGGTAAAAATATTTTTGAGTTTTGTATCTTAAGTTTACACCTATGGTATGGCATATTGGAGTACTTGAATCCCCTTCACTTCGCAATTTCCATGTGTCTAAGACATTTGGTCATGACTTTAGATACTTAGATTGATCTTAACCATGAGTTTCGTGGAGTTTTTTTTAACTTGACTTGTATTTTGGATTCTATTGTGTATATGCCACCGCACACATGCTCGAGCTATTTTGAACATTTAACTTCTCATGTACATTTGAGTTTCATGAGACGTTCTCCTCTCAATCTTGTCATCTACGCATATTTATGACTTAAGGGTAGTTGTGCATGAAAGAACCATTACCCGTGAGGATATTTTCTTATTATTGAAAAAAATACGAGTGTACATGGGAAAGGGCTGCGAAAGACAGGTTGACTTTGTGTAAAAGCCACCGTTGAAAAGAGCCCAAGTAAAAATTAAGGCAATAAAAAGAGAAAAAATTTCCAAAAAGGGCCAACTTAGGATATCTTAAAAGAAAATATAATAATTCAAAAGAATCATGAATTAGAAAAGAATACAAAAATACATATGTTTATCTTAAGTTTAGTCGAAGATCAACGAGTTTGCACAATGAGTCCTAGGTTTAACAGTCGTGTCTTGACACTATTGTTTGGTAGAATCATAAAAAATCTAGACTTGTGTTCACGATGAATGTTTTGTTTATTAAGTTCAAGTTATTATTGTCACGTGTGGCTAAACCGTAGTTTGATAATATTTTATGATCATTTATTATAGCTTCTTGAATGTATCTAGTTGTTTGGGTCATGGTTAATATATTTTAGTTCACACCCATTCACTCCATTCCTTTTTTATGCACATCAATACAATATTACCATGTATCTCTTATGTTTTTTAGTCGGGTTTTTAAAAAAAAATTGTTTTTGTCAGATGGATGGTTCTCATGTTTTTTTACTTTTCTGGGTAGAGTATCAGTGTTTTAAGGAGAGTTTTCGACTTTTGGGGGGTCGTTTGAATGAGTATCATATCTTGTTCGAACAAGATTCGGGTGTCGTTCGATCTTTGATTCTCACGAGCTTGGATCGAGGCTTTGCATCAAACAGTTTTGGGTCTTCAGAAGGTCGTTAGATGGTTTCTTCAAACGAGGTTGCCTCCAATGTTTCATGTCATTTGAAGCGAGAGTGATTTCGTTCTAATAAAATGTCACTGTCGTTTGAACAACTGTTTCCTTGGTTTTAACGAGATCACGTTCTTATTTGAACGACCCTCAGCTTTCGTTTGAACGATGTTAAAAATAACCTTTTAGGTTTTAGCTGCTTCATTTCTGTCGTTTTATACCCTTATTCTCTCGTGATGTTTCTCTCATTCAGGTGTTCCCAGATCGCAATTGTTGAGCACTTTGAGGTTAAAAAGCTTCGATTTCTTGGTTATTTCGAATTCTATTTCTATTCCATCCATCCTATGTCATTTCTTCAGGTATTCATTATTTATTTCATTTTTTGTTAGGTTTTCAAAAGTTTTGAATTTAAAATTATGTGCCCTATTTTCTACATACTTCTACCATTTTTATACATTACTTGACATCTGTATGTATGAAAATTAGTATCCACGATTTTAGGTTCAAAAACCATCTTCTTATTTTTCTTGGGTGGGTGGGGGGGCCTTTTTGTTGTTTCGTTCTTTGTTTTTATTTTTTTCTGTTATGTGAGTCTTTGCCTCGTGTTTGGTTGTGTGTGAGTCCCAAAATATTCGAAAAGATTGGTGTTTACTAAAAAAATAATTTTTATTTTATTTTTTTTGGATATTTGAGACACATACACTAGTTTGGTGTGCGTATTTGTTTCACTTATTATTGGTTTATTCATTATCTTTGCTGATATTGTTATATCTTGTTGGTGTTTGGTTGTGTCTTTTAGTTTACCTCGATGCTTCGGTTGGATGTTGTACGGAGATAGGGTGTTAGAGGTTGCTTTTTTGTTGGGCTAGGATTAGTCTCTTCCTTTCCACATCTTAAACTATTTTTACCCCTGTTTGTTTCTTGATACCAATGGCTAATGGACATCGCTGATGATCTATTCACGCTGGTCATATTAAGGAGCCGCCTATATCGGCTAGGGCACATGCCGCACAAGCCAACCTTCCTCAATATATTGTTGATCGATGGGCGATTCATGTCGAGAATGAGCAGTATTGCGTTTTCGATCTTCATATTCACACTGTCTTTCGGGAGAGAGTTTTTAGGATTGCTGACTTTTGACAGTATCGTGTCCCCGATTGGGTTAGAGGTAGAGATTGGGACCCCATGTTCGATATGTACGATGTCATTCACCCAGACATTATCATAGAGTTCTATTTTATAGTTATTAGGACTGTTAGAGGTCTTTTAGTTGTGGTCACACCTGATCTTATTTCCCATATTCAATGGATTCCCCGCATCCCCGATGCTATCTTTTCACATCGTGTCCCGAGAGCCCAGATCGTGACGAAATTATCCGTCATTATTTTAGAGTGCTTCCCCCCAATATTCTATTGTGCATCATCATCTTCATCCTAACTTTCATGTTCTTAATTCGTTTGCATCATCATTGATTTATCCACGGACCAATCATACCCATATTTTATGTGACATAGTGTACTTTATGTATGCTATGAGCTAGGATTGGGAAATAGATCTTCCTGCTGTTATCCTACATGTTATGTCTTCAGTTTAGCTTATTATACCTACTCCTATTCGTATTGCCCTTCCTTTCGGTGTACTCATTTCTCACTTTTGTGAGGCAGCTCAAGTCCCACTTCTCCAGGATGAGGTTGAGCATTTTGGCATTTTATCGATAGATGCGAAATCCGTTTGCATGTAAGAATAATTTTTCTACCATTGTTCATAGCATAGATTTAGGCTAGTTTGGCATATCCCATTACAAATCGTCACGCACCCAAAAGACGAACCGAAATTGGCTTCTGCATATAAAATTTGTATTGCAATTTTTGTTAGTTTCCACCCTTGCAATTATTTTGCATTCTCAAATTGGAATCAAAGTGGGTTACATTAAATTATTGTGTTTGATCTTGTGTACCTGCTTTTGGGTGATTGTTTATTCATCTCTCTTGTGTTTGTTTTTGTCTCTCGATAGATTCTCATATGAATTTGACGTTTGCCGAAAGAATTGAATTTCTTGAAAATTATTTTTAAAATATTTTGGAACTTTTGCAAATTGTTCAAAATCAAATAGATATCGTTCATGAGAAGTTTTTTGCTTTATATGATAACTTTAAATCTTTAAAAGTGGCCAAAAAGGAGCATGATAATAGAGTCATGTTTTTAAAAAAATAATTAAAGGACTTGAAAAATTCTAGAGTTTGTGTTTGTGCGAAAGAGAATAAAAGTATTTTAATTAATGATTATAAGGCACTTGAGAAGACTCTTAGGGATATTTACTTTTATTGAGGGAGAGCTAGATAACCTTCTGGGTATGATTGAAAATATGAAGGAGTCCTTAAAATTAGAAGAGCCTAATTCTTTCCTCGAGTTTAAAATTTTGAAGTTAAAAGTTGATTTAAAAGACTCGAGTATTTTGAGTAGTGATGGTAATGGCTCGTCTTGTTCTAGTGCTTCGAATGTTAAAGCCAAAACCATTGTTTGTTTAATGGGTCAACCAAAACTAAGGACATTAAAAAAGGTCAACCCATAGGTAACATTCATCACATTTACACATGTTCACATTGTGGTAGGAAAAGTCATCTTAAGCATTTTTGTTTTGATCTTAGAAGAGGTCCTAGGAAGTTTAAGGATAGTGTCCCGTCGGTTCCCATAACCCCTCGAGTTAGGTATACTCCTGTTTGGGTTAAGAAATCTGTTTTGTAGACGTTAAATGCTAGGTTGGTTAATTCTCACATGCTTGCACATGATGCATCACATAATATTTCATATCATTGATTGCTTGCATGGTTTGTTTGTCATACTCTAGTAGTGCCTCGTGAGATATATTTGCTAGGGTATGACATGTATACTTTTTGTATCATATTTTTCTTCATTGAGTCATATTGGAAAAATACAAAAATATTTTTGGTTTATATAGTTTTTGAAAAATATTAAAAGATTTTTAAAAAAATCAAAAATATTTTCGGTTCTTGTG
Organism: Sambucus nigra; assembly: GCA_949130495.1. Lineage (NCBI taxonomy): Eukaryota > Viridiplantae > Streptophyta > Magnoliopsida > Dipsacales > Adoxaceae > Sambucus > Sambucus nigra. The sequence goes on from OX422213.1 coordinate 298,963,800, forward strand.
TATTTTAGTTTTACACATTTAGTGTGGTATATTGGTAAGTTTGAATCCAATCCACTACACAATTTCCATGTGTCTAGTACATTTGGTTATGACTTTAGATGCTTAGATAGTTCTTAACCATGTTTATGGAGTTATTTTGAACTTAACTTTCTTTATGGATTCGACTTTGTTTATGCCTCCAAACACATGCACGAGCTTATTGGATTATTACTTCATTATGTACATTTTAGCTTGGTGAGATGTTCTCCTATCAATCTTATCATCTACATGCTTATTTCACTATAGAGGATTTGTGCATGTAAGAACCGTTGCCCGTGAGGATTTGTTTAATATTGAAAAAATATGAGTTTACTCGGGAAAGTGTAGCGAGAGAATAATAATCTCATCGTGAAAGCCACTGTTTGAAAATTGCCTGAGAAAAAATTAAGGCACTAAAAAAATATTATTCAAAAAAGGGGCTAATTTGTTTAGTTTGATATATTCATTTAAAAGAGAAGAATATTATTTTGCAGGTGTTTGGATGGAAACATCAACGGGTTTGCACAATGACAATATATCCTAGTTAAGCTTATTTTGTCATCGTGCTATTGATTTCTAGAATCATTACTATTCTAGGATTGTGTGCATTGTGCTTGTTTTTCTCATTAAGTTCAAATTTTAATTATCACATTGAGGCTAAAGCTGAGTTTGATAAGGTTTTACAGTCAATTAGAACTCTTGAACATAACTGAGTGTTTGGGTTATAATTCTTTTGTTTCTAGTTCACATTCATTCATTCCATTCCACACGTTTGGACACATCAATACTATGCTAGTGTGTAAAGCTTATGTGTTTTGTGTCGTGTATACCTATATATGTGTGCCAGATTTTCTTTGATATCGTTTGCATATATTATATATGGTATGTTTATTGTATTTGTGAAATTTGCATTTTTTCTATAAAAATTGAAAATTTTCAAAAACAGTTGGTTGTGTTTGCCTTTGAGATGATCATTACACATGCTTGATTTAAATCTTTGGTGATGATATATTGTCTTCGTCATGATGCTTTTCACTTAATGTTTATTATTTCTACTTATTTGTCTATTTTTTCTATTTCGGATAAAAACAAAGGGGGAGAGCAACTTTAAAATGGAGTTTGTGATGAGTTTTAATTATGGAGGAGTGTTTATTTGTGAATTATATTTTGTTTCAATCTCGATGTGTCACAAGGGTATATGTTTTTATCTCATGTGTGTAGGTTTCACTTTCACAATATTCAAGACACATGGATGAAGACATAGTTTGGGAAGAAGAAGAAGTGTTTTAAGACAAAGAGATTATGTCATTCCGTTCTAGGGTTAGGAAAGTTGTTAGGATTTTTGTCATATGTAATAGGAGATTTTGATTTTAGTTTGTTTTTCGGTCATTTTGTTAGTTTTATACTGTAATAGACAAAGGGGGAAACATTTGGTCTAATTATATGCAGAAGAGATATAGATCAACAGCAGCTTTCGGCTTCCACGGTTCTCCTTCTTTTTCCAATCCAATTTGGCGAAGAATGCAAAAAATATGGGATTTTTATCATGATAATGTGGAAAGTGATAACCCTATTAAATGGAAACCCAATTCGAATGGCTTGTTCACCATAAAATCAGCTTGGGAATTAGCTCGCAATAGACATTGCAATCTTTTCTCTTTCTCAGTGATTTGGAAATCAAGAATTCTCCCTAAAGTCTCTTTCTTCATGTGGAGTCTCCTTTTGCATGCTTTACCTCTAGATCCTTTTTTTGAAAAACCTCAACAGTTTTTTCGCCTCAAAATGCAGATGCTGCCCCAATCCAGTTGAGGAATATTTTGATCACTTATTTGGCTCTAGCCAACTTACTCTTGACGTTTGGAAACATTTCGTGGGCCTTATGGGGTATAAAGTTAATTTTTCCAACCTCAAAAGTTTTCTCATGTCTTGGTGGTTAAACGCTAGAGGAAAAAAATATAAAATCATTACTTTCAATTACTCTTCCTTGCTACATTTGTTGGACGATTTGGTGTGCTCGGAATTTAAAAGAATTTGAAGGTGAGGATATACAAGCTTCAAAGATTATAGACTTGGTTCATGAAGACGTGCGAATTGCTTTCAAATTTAGACCCTACAAAGGTGTAAAATCTAGATATTTATTAGGTTTCATTTCAGACTTTTCTATCACTTGCTTTGTAAGCCTCCAGTGAAGGGATTTTCTTCACTTTCTTTCTAATAAAAATTATCTTCTTTAAAAACAAAACAATAGCCAAAGGGGGAGATTATAAGAACAAATTTCTACCATTGTTCAAAGCATAACTTTAGGCTAGTTTGACGTATCCCGTTACAAATCGTCACGCACCGAGAAGACGAATCGAACTCCAGCATCTCCAAGTTTGAATACTTCTCGACATCCCGATGAGGAATTAAATAATTAGAGTTTGAATTAATTTACGGAATAATGTTTGGGATGTTTATTTTTTATAAAAAATGAACAGGGTTTTTAATTTTTTCAAAAAGATTTTATTTTTATTTTTAAGGCTCCTAAGAAAAAAGATCCAATGTCGTTAGTAGCGAGATTGCATGTCGTTAATAGCGAGATTCAAACGACGTCTCATTGTTTTATTTTTTGGACGTTGTTAGTAGTGAGACTTATCATGTTCAAACGAGATCACCATATTATTAGAACGACCTTGAGGCGTCTTTCAAACGATCGCGCCACCTCAAAATTTGTGAACGTCCTATAAATACCTGTTTTGTATTTCAGATGTTTAAGACTTTTGAGAAAACATTTCTGCATATTTGATGAGAAAGTGCTCCATGTTTTAGTGTTCCAAAACACTTTTTAATTCACAACAAAACATCCTTGAATATTGTTCTTGTGAATTGTTTAACCCATATAAAGTTTGTATCTTTGCGTACACCTTGGTGGAGAGTATCTCCATTGCTGACTTGTGATACCTGCAGGGATTCACAGCTAAAGACGAATGTTGAGGCTAATTCGGAGGACTGCGATCATGTGATTCTTGCGAGGATCATAGTTGTTATTCCTTAGAGATTTTTAAAGAACAGCGCATTATACTTGTGGGGGATATCAAGTTGTCTGTAAGTCGACTCTCTTGTAAATTTCTAAGTGAATAAAAGTTTTTCCCTTTGTTTTTTTTTTCCTGAAACTTGACCTAAGTTATTTGCCTATTTGATTTATCTATTTTATCACCATAGATGCATGATTAGGATAAAAAGATAAAATCATTTTAAAATTATCTTTCGCATATAAATTGGTGTTGCAATTTTTGTTGGTTTCCACCCTTGCGATTATTTTGCATTCTCATCGCAGATTTGAGAGTCACCTTAGCGAGGCAGCATGTCATGTCCCCTCTGCTGCTACATTTTCATCAGAAGGTGGTTTTACTTCACATCCATTTGGTTCCCTTCCCAATGAGCCTTCATCTACTGAACAAGAGCTAGTAAAGACGTGGTTGAATGTAGGTATGAGGAGGAGAGACAGGAGCGTATACTTTTGCAGGCTGAGCTGGCAGAGCATCGATGTATCACAACAGGCATAATGGCTAGATTTGATGAGGATGCACAAGAGTGCTCCATAGCGCAGTACCATATTTGAGATCTTATAGATGAGATGCGGAGACGCGAGCAGAGCAGAGGGCAGGGACATCTCGGAAACGTAGGGACGATGGCACCGCTGCTTATGATGATGATGATTCTGATGGAGATTGTTGATATTGATTCAATTTTTGTATTCTGAGATATACTACTTTTGTTGATGTATTCTGATATTGTATATTCAATTCTGATCTAGTTGATGATACATTCTTATTGTTTTGCTACTGCTGGATTTATATCAACTCATATTATTTGTTTGACATGGAGCTTTTTGGATTTTCACATTATGCAATTATATTATTTATTGAGGCATGTGATTTCTATTGATGTATCTTGTCTTACATCTTTATTCATTATACGCTTCATATATATATATATATATATATATATATATATATATATATATATATATATATATATATATATATATATATATATATATATATATATTCACTGATATTTTATTATCCATTGTCATATGATTACAATATTGAGATATTTATTTAGACATGCGATTCATTCTTTTTATATTTCTAGGTATGTATTTTATGGTTTAATTGTCCCACTATTTGTTTATTCCGGGCAAAAAGGGGGAGAAACATGCGATGTAGGGGAAGTGTTACTAACATTATTTATTTTTATATATTGTTATGTACCTCCATGCTTCACTTATGGTATTTGTTTGTTTCATGTGTGTAGTTATTGTTTAGATATACAAATTATTCGACTACATCACATTCAGATAGAGAGTTCATGATTGTCGGTGCTTCACATATTGCCAGTGTCATGTACTTTTACTTTGTGGGTTTTTGGGATGGGACATAGGTTTTTTTACTTGAGGGCTCGGCTTAGCATTTCATTATTTTTTGGGTTTTGTCCTGAAATACCCAATGGGGGAGATTTGTAAGGAAAAATTCTAATCAAGTCAATTTGTTTGTAATTGGCATTATTTCGGACAAAACTATTTGAGTCGTAGGTTAGTCATTGAGTTATGATCCTAGAAAGCCTATGACGTGTAGTGTTGAAGATAGTGTGTCAAAGCTTTGAAGATGATATTTGTGTCATGTTTAGTGCTGACATTTTTCTTCACATTTGGTTTATCTTAGATCACACAGGTATGAATGCTTAATGAATTTTGGGATTTCGGATTTTAATTGAGGATGTGTTTTTAAATTAAATGTTTTCAGACTTTGAAAAATATTCTTTTAAACATTTTCTGAATTGTATTTGTTTTCAAAAATTCGAGGCTGATTTTAAAAATAAAATTATTTTTTGTTTCCAGTCGTTCAAACGAAATAGAGTTTCGTTCAAACGAGAGAGCATTCTTGTTCGAACAAGGCATGTTTGTCGTTCGAATGAGACGCCCCCTTGAAATTCATGTTTTCGCACTTAAGTATTTCTTTCGCTCAAAAAACATAAGAACTTTTACGGAAAAACATTTCTGCACTAGTTTACAAAAGTTCCAACTTGTTTCCAACATCTAAATCTAATCATTCAAAAGCTATTGTGATCTTGATTCTGGCACCGGAGATTGTTCTTCCTTTTTGAACAATTATTTTTGTGCGGTGGACTCCGTGCCTACTGATTGTGAAGAAAAAGCAGTGGACTTTGCATTCGAATTCATAGACAGTTGCTACGCTGCATCGGTGGATACCGAGGTGTACGTGGACTCATGTTCTGTGGACACTTGCGAGGGTGGATTCCGGCATGGCACTGTGGAGGAGCGGTAGCAGAGAAGAAGAGGAATCAAGGCTTGTGGGTGATCGAGTCATTGAGTAAGACTATTTCTCTTTGTGTAATTATTTATCATAGTGATTGCATAGCCTTGCCGTGAGAGGATTTTTTCTTTAGTGGTTTCCTCGTACATCGACATCTTGTGGTGTGTTTGATTTATTTGCTTTATCTTCTTAATCATCGTAGATTCATGTTATAGGGTTAACAAGATAAAAATGGGTAAATCAAATTGTTTTCACAAGATTAGTTTGTGGGTGTTAAGATAAAATTTGAAAATTTTAAAAATATTGCCTTTGCCTAAAGAACACTTCTTAGGGGCCTTCTCACATGGAATGAATGTTGAAAAGTAAAGTTATTCCTTTTGTTAAAGTGTTATGGAGAAGTCACACGATTGAAGAAGAAATATCCTCATATTTTTCGTAAGTAAACATGCATAATTAAATTTCGGGGACTGAATTTTCTAATAGGGGGGAGTTGTGACATTTCAAAAATTATTGTGCCACTTTATATGATTTAATAGTCATATTGGTTGAATTAGGTGAATTATTATTTTATGTATTATCATTATAGTTGATTATGTAACTTTAATTACTTAATTAAATATGTGTGAGAGGTACATTAAAAAGTGTTGAGAGAATCAATATTGAAATGTTATTAATAGTAATGTAAATTAAGGGATGTGATGTGTTATTTTTCTTAAATTTATGTAAAGGGGTTGGAATTATAAAGTCAATTAATTTCTTCCACATAGGTTAAGGCTTTGTGTGTTTTCTTACGGGAAGTAAGAAAAGAATCTTTGAGAGGAAAGTAAAGGAAAAGAAGAGAAAACAGAAAAAAAAATGGTTAGTTTTTTCAGAAAAGAAAAATCCTATAAAATCCCAATTAATTCCCAAGGTAATTCTTCCTTAATTAAAGTTATTTATTGAGTTGTGTAGACCATTTCTACCGGTGTAGATGTTAATTATTGGTTTATTTTATATTAGTGCATTTAGGACCCGTATTAATTTGTGTATGATTTAAAAGTCTATTTAACTAAGATTAAATAGGACTCCTAGAACAAAATTTGTGTTACGAAATGAGAGAAGCATGATTATGTGATTTAATATTTTTTGGATTATTTTGATATGTCACTCGTTAGAATCTATATTAACCAAATATTGATTTTTAAGGCGTTATTTACTTAGAATTGGTTATATTGAGTAGAACTAAACTTGTTGTATTTAAAAGTGTCCCTAATGGCAAGTATACGGAGAGATAGTCTAAATAAAAAAGTTAATGTTTATTTTTTTAAATTAAACTTAACTTAAACATATTTAATCCTAATAAAAACTTTGCAGCAGTTTTAAACCAAGTTGTTGTGGTAAACTGATTTACCAAATTTTATCCTAACCTAAAACATGCCTCTAGATGATTGCAGATAAAATAAATAAACCAATGTAAGGACATAATTTTATAAATGTCTGGGATAGACTCTAGCATTTTTCTGTCTTTCCTATATCACAGTTTGTATGTCTGATACCGCTACATTCGGCACGTCATAACGATCATCCACGACGACATTTATCCGAATCCATGCATTCATCATCTTCACACGTGCATCATACTTCATGCGACGTGCTGCTCAACCGTTTCCCACAACTCCACGACGCATTATTGGTAAAATTATTTATTGGAGTTGTTTATATTTGCATAAATATTTGGGAATATTTTTGAAAATATTTTTTGAAGTCTGAATTATTGATTATCAATTGCAGAAATTTTTCTACGTGTAGAAGCGAACTTTTCTAGTTCGATGAGCTCGTTAAAACGAGATGACCTATCATTCAAGCGAGATAGCATCTCGCTCGATGTCGTTCGAATGACACGTGTCATTCATTCGAGCAATATGCCTATCTCGTTCGAACGGCGTCGCTGCCTCGATTTTTGTATCAATATCTGTCACTTTCTACACGTCTTTTAAAAAACTTTTTCCAACACGCTTTCTGTAGAAACGGCACAATTAATTTGACTTCACCTTTTTCTCCTTTTTAGGCTTTATGCCTCCTTTATAAAAGAAAATATTCTCCCAACTATGAACGTGCGTTTGTTAAACCTTCAATTGGTTATTTTTACTCATCTAGAGTAATTTGTGGAGAAGTCAAACTCTTCTTCATTGCTGTCCATCTGGAGTTCTTGCGGAAGATTCCAGTCGACGACATCAAAACCGAAACCTGCGGGTATTTTATATGTCACACTTATTTTCATTATAATCCGTGTAACCATTTTTACAAATTAAAGTGAAAATAAATGGTTTTGCCCTGCGGGTATTTTTCCTGATATTTTGTGTCACATGCTTTATTTATTTATGATTTGACACACGCACACACGTAGGTGCATGTTTTAGGATTTAATTGAAAAACTGTGTTTAATTAAATAATTTCTTAATTTGAACAAAAGTGCACTCTTCAAATTGGTATCAGAGCCAATTACACAATTATACCGTGTAATTTTTCGCAAAAATTTTCTAAGATATCAATTTTCTGAAAAATTGATTTTTGAAAAAGGGCGTGTTCAATGGAGAAACTATATAATAAAATGCCAGTTTTTGACGGGACAAACTATGCTTACTGGAAAGCCAGCATGGAATCTGCTTTAAAAGCCACTGATGAACGTGTTTGGATTTTGGTTAAAATAGGGTAGACATCTCCCCCCCCCCCCCCCCCCCCCGTCACTGTTGATAACGTGACTAATTTAACATCTGTGACTAAATGGACTGAAGAAGAATTTAAATTGTCATCTTTTAATTCTAAGGGTTTAAGTGCTATTTCTGGATCCGTCACACCTGATGAGTTCCGACGGATTATGACATGAACCACGTCAAAAGAGGCATGGGATGTTTTGCAACTTACCCATGAAAGAACTAATGTTGTGAAAGAATCTAAACTGCAAAATTTAACAACTCAATTTGAAACTATCACCATGATTGAGACTGAATGTTTTAAAATATTTTATGCTAGGTTATCTGATATTGTAAACACTAGCTTTAATCTTGGTGAACAAATTCCTAATGCTAGAGTTGTTAAAAAGATTCTAAGATCACTGCCTAAGCGTCTTATCCCTAAAGTCACTATGCTAAATTCTATTGGTAATTTAAACATGCTTAAATTAGATGAACTTGTAGGAGACTTACAAACGTATGAAATTGATATGTTTCCTAAATATGTCAAGCCTAAAGATAAGGGAATTGCACTTAATGCCCGGGATAGAAAGAGTGATGGGTCGACAAGAAAGAAAGTCGAGTCATCTAGAAAAAGGGAGATAGTAACATCAGATTCTGAGTGTGACTTTTATTTAGATGATTTGCCTCTGTTTGCTAAAAATTTCAAGAAAATTCTCAAATTCAAGAAAAATGGAAATTTCAAAGATAAAAAGAATTTTGAGAAGAATAAGAAAAATGAAAAATATTTTAAAGACCCTCATAAGAAAGACGGTGAGAGATGCTATGAGTGCGACGGCAAGGGTCATAGAGCTTTTGAGTGTGCTACTAGGCTGAACAGACTTGCAAAAGAAAAGGGAAAAGTTATCATTAATGTTACCCTTAGTGACGACAGTGAGGTCGAGTCGGTGGACTCTGGAGACGAGTCACCGCATGAATGTAACTTCACCGCATTCATGGCTAGTCATACTTCTAGTACTCCTCACGACGTTGAGGATGTTGCTTCACAGGAACACCTCGACAGTGAGAACGATGTGAGTGAGAGGGAGGATGATGCAAGTGAGAGGGAGAGTAATCTTCAACGCGCCTACACTGAGTTATATAATGCGTTATTTACAACCAAAAAGTGTAATAAAGCGCTAGTTCTTAGAATCACCTCTTTAGAGGAAAATTTAGAAGAAGCGAGAGAGAGAGAGAGAGATTCCTCCACCTGCACTACCTCGGGAGAGAGAGAGTCTGCCTATATTGAGAAAGAAAGTGGTTTTGAGAAAGAAAAAAGGGACTTGACTAAACATGTGGCTAGTCTTACGAGTGAGCTCCATTCCTCCTTGGAGACTCAGAAGAAACTTGAAGCCCTTGTTGTCCAGCTTACTCATGATCTTGAGAGAGCACGAGAAGTCAAGGTTCAAATAGAGGAAAGATGGGAAAGATGCTCTCGACCCCACTTTAAGTTTTGGTGATAGGCAGGGAATAGGTTTTGATGGTGCCTCCACAACCCAAATTAAACCTAGACCAGTTCCTGAGTTTACTACGACTTTACTACGACTCCATATGTCCATCATCAAATACCACGAAGAAGTGTTCGACCAAGGAATGCAAACCCAGGTCCGCCTAAGACTTTGTTCTTTTGTGCGTACTACAAAAGAAAAGGCCACCTCAGGGAGTTTTGCTATAGTTTGGGTCGGACACGACGTACTATTGCTCCACCACATCATTCTGATGATTTTACCAATCTGAGAGAACGTGTTGAGATTTTAGTCGCCACCTCACAGAGTTTGATGGAGGAATTCCGTCGGATGTCTTTACCGTCAGTGAATGCTTCCCGCATCCCGGCTAAAATCAACAACAACAAGGGTAAACAAAAGGTTACCACTTCTTGGGTACCTAGGAAAGATGAAAAGGCCCTTGTTGTTCATATCTCTCTCAAAGCACATAATACCTCACAGTGGTATTTTGATAGTGGGTGCTCCAGACATATGACAGGTGATGTCTCATTTTTTACCTACCTAGAGGATTATAAGGAAGGTAGTGTCACCTTTGGAGATGGGAGCAAGTCTAGCATCGTAGTATGAGGTACAGTAATGTTACCAGGTTTTCCTAAGCTAGAGAATGTTTTGTACGTCAAAGGTTTGAAGGCAAACCTTCTCAGCATTAGCTAGTTGTGCAACGCTGATATTACCGTAAAGTTTGACAAGGACGCGTGTAATGTCTATAATCAACCCGATAAAATTTTAGTGCAAGGAGTAAGGATAGAAGATAATTGTTATGGCACTGTGCCCACGTCCTCACTTGTCTGAAATAGCGCCACGATCACTCCTATGGATCTATGGCATCAACGTCTAGGTAACGTGAACGTTAGATATTTGACACGTTTATCTAAAAAAGACCTAGTACGTGGTTTACCATCTTTTAGAAAGCCAACTTCCACGGTTTATGGACCCCATCAGTTGGGAAAACAAATCGATAGCCCCCATGGGAATTTGCATTCCATTACCACCTCCCGTGTGCTTAATTTGATTCATATGGATCTTATGGGTCCTACCTACTCATATTGAGACTCTGGGTGGTAAGAGGTATATCCTCATAATGGTAGATGATTTCTCCATATATTTGATTGTAGGTTTTTTTAGAGAGAAATCCGATGTTGTAGAGTTTTTAACGACCAAGTATCGTGTCCTGCAAAATCAACACGGAGTCACTATTAACATGATACGTAGTTACAACGACACGGAATTTAAGGAAGCAAAGGTAGATCTTTACTGTGATAGCCTAGGAATCGAACATGAGTTTTTTGCTATGAAGACTCCTCAGCAAAATGGGATTATTGAGAGAAAGAATAGGACGATTCAAGAAATGTCTAGATCTATGCTTCTAGGTCGTAAGGTTGCCAGGAAATTTTGGGCAGAGGCAGTTTCTACTGCATGCCATACGGTGAATAGGGTTTACCTACGTCCACACACACTTAAGACGCCTTATGAATTGTGGACTGGAAAGAAACCTAACTTTGCATATTTTCTGCCTTTGGGAGTAAATGCTTCATCCTACGGGATAGAGAGAAATTAGGAAAGTTTGACTCCCGGAGTAACGAGGGAATATTGCTAGGATATTCATCAAATAGTAGAACCTACCGAGTTTTTAACTTGAAGAGCTCTAAGGTTATGGAGTCAATAAATGTCACCATGCAAGATGACGAACCTTCGACGTTTATTGATCCTAGACTTCAGTGTGAGGATGAGGACTTTTCTGGCAGTGATTTACTTTTCCCTCACCCACACTCTGTGGACCCTACTCCTGTATTAGGGGGCACACCTTCTTGGGTTCGCAAGAGTCATGATCCTTCTGCCATTATTGGCGATCCCAATTTAGGGGTCAAGACTCGTGCTCAACTAGATAACGTTGTTAGTTATTTTTGCTACACGTCCCAATCGAGCCCAAGAATCATAAAGAAGCACTCAAGGATGAATAGTGGATATCTGCCATGCAGGATGATTTGCTTTAGTTTAAAAAGAATAATGTTTGGGAACTTGTCCCCCGACCTAGTTAGACTAATGTGATAGGTACCAGGTGGATTTTCAAGAATAAAATGGATGAAAATGGTACCATAATAAGAAATAAGGCTAGGTTGGTCGCTCAAGGCTACACACAGATTGAGGGTGCAGACTTTGAGGAGATATTTGCTCATGTTGCAAGGCTCGAGTCCGTCCGCTTACTACTCGCCATCACATGTTATCTGCGCTTCAAGTTATATCAGATGGATGTCAAGAGTGCCTTTCTAAATGGCATTCCACAGGAGGAGGTTTCTGTGGTTAAACAAAAAGGGTTTGAAGACCCCTAGCACTCGGAGCACGTCTACTATTTGAGAAAATCCTTGTATGGTTTGAAGCAAGCACCCCGTGCTTGGTACGAGAGGCTTACTTATTATCTCTTAGCTCGTGGTTTCAAGAGAGGGGGAGTTGGTATGACGTTGTTCATCAGGAGAGATGACGGTGATATTTTGGTTGCCCAGGTCTATATGGATGACATAGTCTTTGGATCGACGTGCTCCCAGAATGCTCACCACTTTGAGGAGGAGATGAAAAGTGAGTTTGAGATGAGCATGGTAGATGAGCTTACTTTCTTCCTTGGTCTCCAGGTTCGTCAGTTAAAGAATGGGATGTTCATCTCCTAATCCAAGTATGCTAGAGACCTAGAGAATAAATTTGGTTTAGACTCCACTAAGCATGCTTGTACACCTATGAGTACTTCTATCAAGCTTAGTAAGGACACTTCAGGCTAGGACGTAGAGCAAACCTCATATCGGAGTATGGTAGGTAGTCTTCTGTACTTGACTGCCAGTCGTACCGACATAGCCTTTAGTGTTGGACTCTGTGCGCGGCATCAGGCATCCCTGAAAGAGACACACTTACTCTCTTTAAAACGTATTATCAAATACGTTAGTGGGACTCTATCATACGATATTTGGTATTCCTTTGATACCGATGCCCGTTTGTTCGCCTATTCGAATGTTGATTGGGCTGCGGATGTAGATGGTTGTAAGAGCACTTCTGGTGGGTGTTTCTATTTTAGTTCTGCTCTTATCTCCTGGTTGAGCAAGAACTAAAACTCCATCTTTTTGTCCACTATGGAGGCTGAGTACATCGCCACGGGAAGTTGTTGCACGCAACTCTTTTGGATGAAACAGATGCTGAAGGATTATGGGATTTCACAAGACACCATGACCATTTCATGTGATAACACGAGCACGATACACATATCCCGCAATATAGTCCAGCATTCGCGCACAAAGCACATCAGGATACGCGAAAACTTTATACGACACCTAGTTGAGGAGAAAGTCTTATCTCTGAGTTACGTACCTACTGACTGCCATTAGCCGATATTTTCATGAAACCTTTATATTCCCTTAGATTCGAGAGTCTTAGTAAGTCTTTAGGGATTTGCACAGATGGCTGAGGGGTTGGTCCATGTCTAGGATAGGATGCTTTGTCATGCTCATATCATATGATTCCTATTTCTAGTTTGTATCATGTGTATTATTACTTTTATTTTTTTATATATTTTTTTTAAAAAAATCCAAAAATGTTTTCTTTTTTATAAAATTTCAGAAAAGAGCACAAAAAGATTTTTATTTTATTTGCACCTTTTATGGATGAGCATTTAAGATAGTCGAGTCACAAATTTCATTCTATTTATCCATGTGACTGTTTGATAGTGATTCGAGATGCTACATCATTGCATCCATGTGCTTTACATTGTTTGGAGTCTTTGAGATGTGATTAGTGATATCTTGCTACATGTTTGGCTCCTTAACTACTCATTGCACACATGCACGGGTTTATTTGATTATTGTACTTGTCTATCACATATTGGCTTGAGTGTTTCCATCTCAATTTTGTCTATACAATGAACCATATGCGATAAAACTTGACAAGATTGGAATGCATGTAAAAACCGTTTGGTGAGATTGTGTGGTATTTTGAAATGGTAAAGGGCTACGAAAGGTAATTATATATCCTTTACGATAAAGCCACCGTTAAATCGGACCTAAAAAATTGAGGAATTTTATTATCCGGGGTCCAATGAGGTTAAAAGAGCTCGAAAAAAATTTAAAGGCAATAAAAAGCAATACATGCCAAATATGGGCCATTAGGTTTCACCATAAATTCTCCAAAGTTTGAGAATTTATATCACCTCTATTCAAAATATAAATCTGAGGTAGTTTGGTTGGAGAATTTAAACGGGTTTGCACTTTCTTGAAAGTCCTGAAAAACGCATTAAATCGTTTTGGACGTTATTGGTGTGAAAATCACTTTGAGCTTTGATTTTCTAATTAGATTGAGTCAATGTCTCATATTTCCATCTTTTTACACCTAAGGAAGATGTTGTGTTCATTCATTAGGAGTACCCGATATTCATCATGCACATGTCATGTTTGTATGCATTGATTTTCCTATCGAATTTCATCACTCCCCTTCATTAACGCTATCATCGACTGGGTTGTTTTTGTGTTCTTTCATGGTGTGACTCTTTGATTGTATATTTTGTGTAAAAAAATTTTGAAAAATTCAAAAATAGAAATTTTTTGTGACATTTTCCATATTTATGCTTCTCATATCTGTCTATTTGGGGACATCATAAAAAGGGGGAGAATGAATTATGGGGGCGAAATTTATTTTTGTTGATTTATCAATGATTTGCTTAAGCCTAATTGATCTTTGATTAATCAACATATCATTACGTTTCAAATTATTGCGTGTCACGGGTATCCGCTTTATCTCATGTGTGTAGGTACAAAGTTGATATCTATTGGATTGCACACCCTGATGAGAAAAGTTTTGGGAGCTTCTGAAGATTTAAAAATTTGAAGATGTTGAAGTTTGATTGACGACATGTCATTTAGTATTCTCAGTTTGAGGGTTTAATGGGGGTATTATCTTATATATTATTTGTTTTAGGGAGATTTCATAATTTGGATTTTTTATGTATGTACCGGCATAGACATAGGGGAGATTTGTAAGGACATAATTTTATAAATGTCCGGGGTAGAATCTAGGATTTTTCTATCTTCCCTAGATCACATTTTGTATGTCTGATACCGCTACATTCGGCACGTCATCACGATCATCCATGATGGCCTTTATCCGAATCCATGCATTCATCATCTTCACACGTGCATCATGCTTCATACGACGTGCTGCTTAACCGTTTCCCACAACTCCACGATGCATTATTGGAAAAATGATTTATTGGAGTTGTTTATATTTGCATAAATATTTGGGAATTTTTTTGAAAATGTTTTTTGAAGTCTGAATTATTGATTATCAATTGCAGAAATTTTTCTAAGTGTAGAAGCGAACTTTTCTAGGTCGACGTGCTCGTTCAAACGAGATGACCTATCGTTCGAGTGAGATAGCATCTCGCGCGATGTCGTTCAAACGACACATGTCATTCATTCAAGCAAGAGGCCTATCTCATTCGAACGACGACGACGCCTCGATTTTTGTATCAATATCTGTCACTTTCTGCACATCTTTTAAAAAACATTTTCCAACAAACTTTCTGCAGAAACGGCACAATTAATTTGACTTCACCTTTTTCTCCTTTTTAGGCTTTATGCCTCCTTTATAAAAGAAAATATTCTCCCAACTATGAGCGTGCATTTGTTAAAACTTCAATTGGTTATTTTTACTCATCTTGATTAATTTGTGGAGAAGCCAGTCTCTTCTTCATTGTTGCCCATCTAGAGTTCTTGCGGGAGATTCCAGCCAACGACATCGGAACCGACACATGCGAGTATTTCGTATGTCACGCTTATTTTTATTATAATCTGTGTAACCATTTTTACAAATTATAGTGAAAATAAATGGTTTTGCCCTGCGGGGAGTTTTCCTGATATTTTGTGTCACATGCTTTATTTATTTATGATTTGATACACGCACACACGTAGGAGCATGTTTTAGAATTTAATTGAAAAACTGTGTTTAATTAAATAATTTCTTAATTTGAACAAAAGCGCACTCTTCAACCAATCACACAACACGACGATGTACGAGGAAAACATACAACGGGAAAACTTCGTGTGGCCTAGCCACACAAATTCTTTATGATACAAATTTACACAAGTTAACAAATGGCTTACTCAATGACTCGACGCCCTCGCAAGTTTTGACGCATCTTCAATATTTAAACACTTCTACATAGTGACAATGCACGAATCCACCCGCACAAGCTACTACAATGTGTGAGTCTACACATGCCTCGGTGTCCACCGACAAGGCTCATCTACTGTCTACGGATTAGGAACATTGACAAACTGCTTCTTCACTGCGACACCACACCATGGAGTCCACCATGCGTAAACAACAAATAAGGAATCCACCGTATGAAACGTACTTAACAAAGATAATGATGAGTAAAACCTTGATGCCAAATGAGATCTTAATGCATATAAAATTTGAATCTTGGATCTTAAAAAGTTTGGGTTAAACTAAGGTTTGGAGGCTTTAGGATGTGTATTAGAAAGCAAATTTTGTCAAAAGTCACTCTAAAAACTAATGCATGATCCCCTCTATATACAAAACAAGATTTTCGAGACGAAATAATTTTTTTGAAAGTTTTTTAGAACGAAAATGAGACTTCGTTTGAACGAAACTGTAATCTCATTCGAACCAAGTCAAACCTTGATCGAACAAACAGCTAATCTCTTTCGAAATAGCTTCAAACGAGTTTAGTTTTGTAAATAGATAAACCTCATTTGATGTTCGTTTGAACGAACAACCACTCTCATTTTAATGAAACCCCTAATGTCGGTCGAATGACATTAAAAATAAAAAATATATATTTTAAAAATAACTCCAAAAAAGTTATAAAAATAAACACCCGAAAACTTAAATTATAGGGATCAAAATCATATGTATTCATATCTGAGAGATCATTGCAAATAGGAAGATGAAATGTGGCATGAAACACGACACGATGACGCAATTTCTGAAGCTTTTCCGCTACATCTGCAATCAAACATATCATAGGCTTTAAATGTCAACAACTCAAAGCCTAACCAATCACTCAAAATGTTTTGTCCGGAATTAAGCCAACACATACAAATTGACTCAATCATAAATTTGTCCTTATAAATTTCCCCCTTTGTCTATTCCAGGATAAAACCAAAAATTAAAAACACATATGGGACATTAAGATCTCTAAAAGACCCAATCCCAACCCCAAAAGGAAAAAGTACAGACGTTCAACCGACACATACATTGAGTAGCTTTGCACGCTTGTAAACTTTGTTGCATGTTATAAACCTGCACAATTAAACATACCTTCAAATGCAAAGAGAATATAACTAGATATACATGATAAGAATAAACTCCCTTTATGTGTAACATTATCTACTAAGGTAAGACATCTCCCACTAAGATAAAGATCTCCTCCTAAAGATAAAGTGAAATATACCATTCTTCCCCTTTTTGTTCAAGAATTAGCAAAGTAAGAGCTCATAAAACTATATCTCCCCCATAAACCATTTCTCCCCCTTAGTACGAGAACATGTGATACCAAACGAAATTAAGGAAAAAGGAATAATGCCATCCAATGGCATAAAGTGTAACAAAAACACAACATGACAACATAAGCACATATAATCCACACAATGATCAATAAATACCAAAATTGATTCAAATACAATACTTACTTGAATACACAATCAAGCATGAGATACCAATGCAAAAAAACAATAAGAAATACCAAGATGATAATATAGCATGCTAATTTGATCCAAAGATAAGGCACATGGCAAACGTGGATTAAATACAAACTCAAAGACTCAAAACAAAAACAATATCATATATATGAATATGAAAAATTTAGCAATGACACACTAACATATACATATATAGATATAAATGACCATAAAACTGACACAAAACACATAAGTTTTACACACTAGTATAGTATCGATGTGTTTAAACATGTGGGATGGAATGAATAGGCATGAACTATAAACAAAACAAATATGACCCAATTACTCAAAAATGTCCAAAGAGTTCTATTTGACCCCAAAACTTTATCAAACTAAGATTTAGCCTCAAGTAACAGATAAAGTGAACTCAATGAAAAAATAAGCAAAATACACACAAGCCAAAAATTTTGATAATTCTACAAATCAATAGCATCATCACATGATAAGCATAACTAGGATTCATTGTGAAAACCCGTTAATCTTCAACTATAACACCCTCAAAAGCTAAACATATATCATAATTTTCTCACTAAATATTTTGAAGATACCATTCTTGAAAATCAATCAAACAACTAGTTGGCCTCCAATCTTTTCTTTTTGCCTCTCATTTTTTAGGCTCTTATGAATGGTGGATTTCCCACAAAGGATATTGCTCCTTTCGTAAACCTTTCTCGTGCACCTAAAATGGAAATTTAACCTGTCCCGCTGGGTTTTCTCCCTGTCTCGCTCCTAATGGGGTGGGTTAACCCGTCCCGCTAGGTTTAAAATAAAGGGGGTGGGTATGAGTTTAAAAAAAACGTTAATTAAATGGGGCAGGTTTGAATTTACTATATATAGGCATAACCCGTCCCGCCTGCCCCGTTTATTTCTTATATGTACTTATATGTTATGTAAGCGGTATGCAGGTTTAACATGCGGGTTTCAACTCTCCCTGAGAAGGTTTTTAGCCCATGTAATGTAAATGGGGCGGGGCGGGGTGGGGTGGGGTGAGTTAAGGGGGTTTACACTTAATTGGGTTCAGGGTGGGTTAACTAAATCCATCGCACGGTGTGGAGAGTTAAAAAAATTCGCGGGTCTGGTTCGGGTTTTGTTAAATCTGCCCCAAACCCTACCCGTTGCCATCCCTATGTGCATCCTCGAATTATCAATAAAATTAAACAAACTCACAAGCAACTATTATTACATGCAAAAACCCCCCATAACTAACAGATATGTAGATGAAAAGATTGATCTCACATAACTCAAATATAATATTTGAAGTTAAAGCTCAAAATAGCTCGTGTATGTATGTGTGGATGCATATACAAAGTGAATCCATTAAGCAAATCAAAATTGAACAACTCCATCCAAGCATGATTAAGAACAATCTAAGAATTGGAAATCATAATCAAATATTCTAGACACATGGAAACATGGAATGGAGTGGATTTAAGCACGCCAATATGCCACACAAAATGTGTAAAACTAAATTATACATAAACAATTTTTTTTTGAGTTTTTAAACATTTTTTAAAACAAATACCAATTTTAAAAAAACTCAAAAGACAAACAAAATCTTTTTGTATTTTTTGCCATAAGACCCCATAAAAGGAAAATCAAAATACAAAAGACTTAAAGCACATACGACTAGTAAACACATATATCATGAAGTACCAAAGCTAGCGTATGAAAACATACGAACACAATTAACCATTATATCTAGCATGAGAAGTATCATGTGCAAGCATTCAAGAATCAATAAGTCTATCATGTAAAGCCTCCAAATCGGATCTCCAAACCCACATTGGTGTGACGTGATGTCCTAAGATTTTAGGAACCTTGGTGACTCTAGACTTAGACTTTCTAGGACCGTTTTTATGATCAAAGCAAAAACTCCTAAGGTGACATTTCCTACCATAATGTGTGCATGTGTAGACATAACGAGGGTTATTACTTAAGGGTTAACATTTTCTAACATTCCTAGCAATGGTTGACTCTCTCAAAATCATGGTCTTGTCTTTAGTAGCAAAAGCATTTGGAGTATTGAAGTCATTCCCACACTTGTCATCTTTAATTCGAATGGTTCCTAACATTTTAACCAACATTTTTTATTAAGATTCCAAATCAAATTTGACATGACTCGAGTCTCTCAATCTCTCTTTTGTCTCCACTATGCTAGACTCGAGTAAACGCCTAGAGTCTTCAAACTCAAGAAGATCATTCTCAAAACCTTCATCATACCTCAAAGGCGATCTATTTCATCCTCAACATTCTCTAGCTTCTCTCTAAGAGTCCTCTCACATACCTTAAGATCCTCAATAAAAAAGCTATCATCATTGCCTACGACATGTTCTTTCAACTTATCTTCCAACTTAAAGTTTGCCTTTTTCACTTTCAATGATTCTGCATACAACTCAGGGAAGAAAACTTGGAGTTCACACTCTCCTCCTAATTTTCTTCATCCTTCTCTTCTTTTCCACTTACTTCACCATAACTTACTTGGAGATTAAAAACAATGGCCTCAAAACTATCATGCTCAGAATATCTTCATGGAAAGATTTTTCATTTATGCTCTCATGACTAGCCATGAATGCGGTGCAGTTACGCTCAATGGGGGAATTGGGTCCCTTTTTCCAAATCACTATCACTAAGGGTGGCATTTTACACCTTCGATTTAGTACCCTCATTCCTTAGTTTAGTCGGACACTTATCTGACCTATGGTCATAACCCTCACATGCAAAGTATTTATTCGACTCATCCCTCTTAAAATTATCATTACAATTTTTAGGGAATTGATTGGCCTTATTATACTTGTTTTTCCCAAATTTCTTCACATATTTCAATTATTTTTAAAACTTGAGAAATTTGCTAAACTTCTTAGCAGATATGGCCATATCATCGAAATCGATGTCAGAATTATCATTTAAAATAAGTGTTTCCTCATTTTGAGCTTTCAAAGAAATGTCCTTGTCCTTCTTCTTCATTTTGGAGGAAAATAGGTCAAGTTCATAAGTTTGAAGATTACCTACAATATCCTTAGGTTTTTAGAGTCCAAAGTACCCAAAGAATTCAAAACCGTCACTTTTGAATTAAGTCTTTCAGTCAAAGACCTTAAGATTTTCTTGATTACTCGATTTTCAAGTATTCTCCCTCCCAAGTTAAAAGACGAGTTCGCAATATCGGATAATCTAGCGTAGAATTAATCGAAGGTTTCACTCTCCTCTATCTTAATGGTTAAAGTTGAGTGGTGAGGTTGTCGAGTTTGGAAGCTTTAACAACACTAGTTCCTTCATGGGTGAGTTGGAGTATATTCCAAGCCTCTTTAGATGTTTCACATGTCATAATACGGTGGAACTACTCTGGTGTGGCCAAATAAGACAGAGCATTTAAACCTCGAGAATTATAATTTGATAACATATGCTCTTCCTCACTCCATGATTCTACGGGTTTAGTAATCCTATAGTCACCAGCTACGGTTGTGTTTGGGGACCAACCATTAAGAACCGCTTGTCATACCTACTCATTTATCACCTTAAGTACTGATTTTATATGCATTTTCCAGTATGCGTAATTAGACCCATCAAACATTGGTGCCCTAGAAACTGAATGACCCTTTGAATAAAAACCAGCAAAATTCATGCCTAAACACGGATCTAAACTTGATATCTTAGTGTTCTAGCTCTGATACTGATTAGAAAATATCCTTAAAGGCAAGTATATGGAAAGAGGGACTAAACAAAAAAGTCAATTTTTAATTTTTTCAAATTAAACCTAACTTAAACGGATTTAACCCAAATAAAAACTTTGCCCCAGTTTTAAACAAAGTTATTGTGATAAATCGATTTACCAAAATTTATTACAATATAGAATAGGCATCTAGGTGATACTCGATAAAATAAATAAATTAATCACACAACAAGTTGATGTACAAGTAAAATCCAAAACGAAAAAAAATTCGGATGGCCCAACCACGAAAATTCACTATGATAAAAATTTACGCAAGTTGACTTATGGCTTACTCAACGACTCGACACACTCGCAAGCATTGACGCATCTTCAATATTCAATCGGTTATCCACATTGATAACAAAAAAATTCGCACGCAAGCTGGCACAATATGTGAGTCCACACATTCCTCGCCTCGGCGTTTATCGATAAGGCTAAGATACCGTCTACGGATCAAGAACACGGACGAATCACTTCTTCACCACAACACCACACCACGGAGCCCATCGTGTGTAAATTACGAATACCATATCTACCATATGAAATGTACTCAACAAAGAGGATAATGTGTAAAACTTTGATGACGAACGAGATCTCAAAGCATATAAAGATTGAATCTTGAATCTCAAAGAGTCTGGGTGAAACAAGGGCTCGGAGGCTTTTTGATATGTGTTGGAAAACAAATTTTGACAAATGTCTCTCTAAAAACTGATGTCTGGTCTCCTTTATATTGAAAACACAATTTGTGGCACAATTTTGAAGAAAGTTTGTTAGAATAAAAACGAGACTTTGTTGCAACAAAACTACAATCTCTATCAAACCAAGTCAAACCTCGTTTGACCGAACAACTAATCTCGTTCGAATTATCTCCAAACGAGCTTCAAAGGAGTTTGGTTTTGTAAACTGATAAACCTCATTTGATGTTCGTTTGAAGTTCGTGTGAACGAACTGCCATTCTCATGTCGTTCGAACGACTTTTAAAAAATGTTTTTCTTTTAAAAACCGCTCCAAATAAGTTATAAAAACAAACACCCAAAAACTTAAATTCCAATTATCAAAATCATATGCATCCATACCTGAGAGACCCTCGAAAATACGAAGATGAAACGTGGCATGATGATGCAATATATGAAGCTTTGTTGTTGTGCCTTCAATCAAGCATGTCACGGGCTTAAAAGGTCAAGAACTCAAAGCCTAATCTACATGTCAAAGTGTTTTTTCTGGAATTAAGCCAATACATACAAATTGACTCAATTGGAAATTTGTCTTGACACTACTCAATTTATAGAGTATGTTGGTATGAATTTCTATATCAATTTCATTAATTATTATTTGAGAGTGACTAATGTAAGATTTAAATTAATTAGTGACATATAAACCCCTTGTAATTATAAGCATGAATTAGTATTATTTTAGCATTTAAAGTGTTATTATTTAATAATGCTTAAATGAAGTAAGTTTGATTATTATTGTTGATTATAAATGCGGGGAAACATATGAATGTGGGATATATTTTGCTTAAATTGGTTAGTTTATTAAAGTTAACCATCATTTATAGAATACTGATCACGTTTGATTGTTAGGTTCTGACATGATATTGGTGACAACGAGATGGGCTGATGAGGGAAAGAATAAGTAAACACACATTTAAGGTAAGTGTACTCACTGAGATAATTATTGATATGATATGTACTTATTATATGGAGATGTTATGGATTTATAAAAGTCAAGATATGTTCGGATATTATGGCTTTATAAAATTCAAGATATGTAGGGTTTTTATGCAATTCAGGGGAAGTTGGGTTATTAAAAAACCGTGGATATGTTTACTGCCTACGGGTTAGAGATGTGTGGTTTATTGAACCTCAGATATGTGTCTGTCCTTATTTGGGACAAAGATGGAGATGTATAGGTTAATATAGTATTTTACTATATTTAGATTTAATACATTCACCGAGCTTTTAAAACTCATTTTTTATATGTTTTCTTTTTCAGGTTTTGGAGTTAACACTACAAGGTCTAGGGTGTCGGTTGGTAGTAGCAGGATTTTATCAAATTTTGAATAATGTAATAGTTTTAATTAACTTAGTTTGTTAGAGTTTGTTTAAATTATGTATCCTTAAAACGATTGGGTTTTAAATATTTCTCACCTAAACTTTAAGGTTATCTTAATATGTATCAGTTTGTTGTTGAAAAAATGGATGTGTTTAGTGATTTATTTAATTATCATTATGCTAGTGGGGAAGGGGTGTGACATCTTGGTATCATCGATTTAGGTTTATGTATTCTGGAGTTAGAGTTGACTCGTGAACAGGCTAACCATTATGTCAAAAATAAATGTTATATACATGTTTCTATAATTTTGCTTTATTACAGATAGTAAGATATGGAGGGAGGAAATGTTCAAGAGAGGGTTGGTGAGGAGGCATTGTATACACCAATTGCAACTGAGGTGAAGTAACAAAATCAAAATAATAAATAGGGGGAACCAAAATAACTAACAGTTGTGAAGAGAATGGCTCGTGCCATGACTTTAATGAAAGAAGAAAAAACTAGGTTTATAATGCAAATAGCTGAACAGTAAGCCAATTAGTTAGAGGAGGAGACTTTGACCAGAACATAAAGGGTAATACAATAGGAGGAAAATAATACTCAATATAAGAAGTTTATCAAATTGGATCCCCCATCATTTTCAAGTTCCGTAGAGCCATTAGAATTTGAGGCTTAGGTCAGAGACACGAAAACTATCTTTCGGGTGATGAATGTACCTGATACCCCAAAGGTAAATTATGGTTACTTTCATGTTAAAAGGCTAAGATATATATTAGAGGGGGTCTACTAAATATTTACTGATTACCTTGGGTGGAGGTGAGGTAATCACGTGGGGTTCCTTTATTAAAGATTTATATGAAAAGTATTTTCCTCGCATGTATCGAAAGGAAAATAATAAGGTATAGAGCATCATGTGGGGTTCCTAAGCTCTGATACCATTTGTAACACCCCGCCCGCCCGGAGAGAGCGAACGGAGCGCTAATGCGATAAAACTAAACTAAATCCACAAATAATAAGGTATAGAGCATCTAAATAAATCCCACAATGTAATTAAAATCCACTAATCTCAATCTCTTCAAATTAATACAACAAAATTCTCTCGAATAATAAAATAACTAATTCGAATAAAATGCTCTATACATCAATGAAATAATAAAAATCTTCCAAAAATTTCTTCTCAAAATAATCCATGCTAAAATCATCCCAATTGGTCCATAGCGCTCAAATCCATGCTAACCTGCCAACTAAAAGAAAATATGGGGAAGTACACAATACGACAGGAAATATGCTCAACGAATATGGATTAGCAATGAATAAAACATAACAACACGAGTACGAATATTCCAATCAACTGCAAATCTCATAAGCATTTATCAATAAATTTTTCAACAACACATCAATGGGTCACCAGGCCTCACCCCATTCGCATATGCTTTATCAAGCCATAGCCCGAGAATAGGTATTTTGGCGGGTTTACAACATCCGTGCCATATTAAAATCTCATGACAACATGCTCAATAACAATATAATGATACCACATGAATCAAAATAATTTCAACAATTATTTTCCAGATTTTAATGAATTTATCAATTCAAATATGAGTTCAACTAACAAGAATTCAAAGAGAATGACACTCGCGAGATTTAAGGAGCATATTGTGTAAAACCCCAGAACTCAAACCATGATGAGAAACCAACGATGAATCAACCTAGAAATCATAATCACATCCTCAATATCAACAAAAAAGATCTACAAAAGCTCCTCTAAGAACCTCCAATAAGATAGCCCCAAGAACACCTCTAATCTAAGGTTGGAACTCACAAATCTCAAGGGCCAATGTGTATATAAAAATAAGAGGAATATAAAATATATTTGCTGCTAAAATTTGTACTAAAATTAGGTTAAAAGGGTTGCCCACGAGTTCCTTTTGTAATGCAAAGAAATGAAGAGTTGGAATCCAAAAGACTCCTTTAAATAAGGCAAAGAAATGAAGAGTTGGAAGTCAAAACAACTTTTAAAAATTACTTAATGTTCACAAAATCTGGGGAGGTCGATTGAACGACTTTCAGGATCGATCGATCGATCCTTCAGGAATTTTGACAGTTCGCCGACTTAGAATTCCAAGAGTTAAAAACATTTAAAAATTATTTTAAAATCCGTTTTTGAAACCGTTTGAAATTATCGCCTTTAAAAATAATAACCAACATATTTGAGCAATAAAAATAATTTTATCAAAAACTTTATTTTCCTCCATTTTCCAGAAATTAATTAAAATAGTCTAAAATTACGCGGGTTGTTACAGGGAGTATATCAGTTAGGTAATACAAAACTAAATTTATATTATTTTCTCGGTTTGCATTGTGTTTCGTAGATGAGGAGGAGGAGGACAAACGCACTAGATTTCAAGATGGATTAGAGTTAGTAATTGAGTATAGACTCACTGCACTTGAAATGGTAGATTATACTTCTTTAGTTAGCAAAGCTATGATGGTTGAAGGATATGCCAATGCTAAAATTAAGATTAGGGAACAAAGGATAAGTACGAGTTTATTTAATCCATCTCAGCAAAAGGAATGTGATATAGAACACGGAAAACTGGAGAGTCATAGGTTCCAATGAGGTAGAGGGACGGGAATCATGTTTAAGGTAGGATATCAGGCAGTTCCAAGGGTACAAGATCAATGGGCTAATAAAGTAGACAACATAAGAATGCGAATGGGCGGCTTAAATATATTACATTCTATTTTTGCAAAGTCGAGGGTCACATTAGTCTATATTGTCCCAAGTTAAAGGTTATATAGTGTTACCTCTGTTATAAAATTGGTTATGCGAAAAACTGTCCTATGCTAATAGGATGCACTCAAACAACCACTTCTAATAGAGGATCATCACCTAGGAGGTAGAGAACAAGCTAGCAGTTCTAAGGCTACGAGAAGATTAACCATATAAGATGCTCAGGATACTCCAAAGGTGGTGGAATGTACATTTAATCTCATGCACAAACATGCTTATGTGCTTATTGATCCTAGTTCTACTCATTCATTTATAAAATTGTCATTTACTATTCATTTGGGTAGACCACGTTCTTATTTAGATTGTGGTTTATATATTTCTACACCTATGGGAGATATGATGTTAATGGAGCTTGTTTATAGTGATTGTGTATTGTATGTGTGTATGTGTGTTAAGGGAGAGGGAGTTAACCGTTAATTTAATTCTACTGCATATTCGAGATTTTGATATTATCTTAGTTATGGATTGGTTATCTTCTTACCATGCATCGATTGATTGATTTCACGAGGAAGTTACATATGACATGCCATGGGAGGCAGAATTCAGATTTGTTGGGGGAGATGAGTGTGATTCCAAGTTTCCTTAGTAATACCCTTTGGGCTAGGAAATGGTTGAATAAGGGGTTCAAAGGCTTTTTAACATATATTGTGGACGCAAAAAGGGAATTTCCAAAATTAAAATATATCCCGGTAGTTAATGATTTTGCAAAGGTATTTCGAGATGAATTATCAAGGTTGCTACCTGACAGAGAGGTAGAGTTTACTATTAATTTAGTGCCTAATACAACTTCAGTTTTTATTGCTCGATATAGAATGGCAACTGTATTACTGAAAAATTTCACGATTCAATTGAAATATTTGTTAGATATAGTTTTTATTCGACCTAGTATATTAGTGTGGGGTGCTCCTGTATTTTTTATGAAGAAGAAATATGGTACCATGAGACTTTGCATTAATTATCAATAGTTGAATGAGGTAACCATTTGAAATAAATATCCATCACCTCATATTGATGATTTTTTTTATCAATTACAGGGTGTCAAGTTATCTTCCATAATTGATTTGAGATCAGGTTATCATAAATTAAGGGTGAGAGATTATGACATTTATAAGACAACTTTTCATTCATCTTATGGTCATTCTGAATTTTTGGTAATGTAATTTAGGTTAATAAATGCTCTTACACTATATATGGATCTGATGAATCAAGTCTTCCATCCTTCAATAGATTCATTTGTGATTTTCTTTATTGATAATGTTTTGATATATTCATATGGCCTAGAGGAACATCAGAAGCACTTGGGAGTTGTATTGAAAATCTTGTGAGATAGTCAATTATTCACTAAGTTTAGCAAGTGTGAGTTTTGGTTAAATCAGGTAGTATTTTTAGGGCATGTTATTTGGGGAGATGGAATTTATATGGAACCTACAAAGGTAGAGGCGATTGTACAATGGGAAATACCAAGTAATGTGACAGAGGTAAGGAATTTCCTTGGGTTGGTTGGATATTATAGAAGATTCATAAAGGGGTTTTTATCTATTGCTTTGTTGTTGACTAAATTAACCCGAAAGGAATTAAAATTTAAGTGGAGTGAAGAATGCCAATGAAACTTTAAAGAGCTAAAAGTAATGTTAATACTAACTCCAGTTCATACTATTTCATCTAGTGGCAAAGGTTTTATGATTACACTCACCCTTCACTTTAAGGATTGAGTTGTGCTTTCATATAATAGGGAAATTTAATTTCATATGAATCTAGACAGTTGGACATGCATGAATTTAAATATCCTACACATGATTTAGAACTTTCGGTTATTATTTTTGCCTTGAAATTGTGGATACATCATTTATATCGAAAGATTTGTGAGACTTTTACGGGTATCAGAATTTAAGTATTTATTTACATCTAAAGAGTTAAATTTAAGACAAAGACATTGGATAATATTATTTAAAGACTATAATTGTACCATTAACCATCATCTTGGGAAGGCAAATATTATTGCAGATGCTTTGAGATCGAAATCATTAGGGAAATTATCTTGTATTCAATGTGCATGACTTGGAAATATTATGGAATTAAGACTGATGGGAGTAGAGTTGAACTTGACTAAAGCAAGGACGTTATTTACAGACATTACAGTGAGACGTTTATTGGTAGAACACATACGAGAATTAAAGGACCAAGATACGTTTTTAGAAAATAAATGACTAGAAGCCCAATGAGGTAAGCCAACTGATTTTATTGTTGTTAATGGTGGGATTCTTTATTATAAGAACATAATATGTGTTCTTAATAATTCATCATTAAAGAGAGATATTATTGATGAGGCACACAGTTATGTTTATGCTGTGCACCAAGGGAGCACTAAAATGTATAAAGATTTGAAGGAATTCTACGAGTGGGATAATATGGAATGTGAGAGTGGAGAATTTATTGCCAAGTGTTTGACGTGCCGACGGGTTAAGCAAAATATCATAAATCGACGGGGTTATTATAGCCATCCAAGGTGGAAATGGGAGCATATTATTATGGATTTTGTAACGGGATTTCCTCTCTCTTGTAAGGGGCATGATTTTATTTGGTCGGTAGTTGATAGATTAATGAAGTCAACACATTTTTTGCTAGTAAAAACTACTTACATGGTTGATAGGTATGGATGTATATATGTTGATGAGATTATACGATTACATGAAGAACCAGACTCTATTATATATAATAGAGATAGTACATTTACTTCAAGATTTTGGCCTAGTTTGCAACACGCTATGGGAACTAGTTTGAAATTCAGCATTGCATTTCATTCACAAATAGAAAGGCAATTAGAAAGAACTATCCAAATCCTTGAAGATATATTACGTGCATGCGTACTTGACTTTAAAGGTAGTTGGTATGCTTACTTTCCATTGATGGAATTTTCTTAAAATAATAGTTTCCCGTCTTTTATTGGTAGGAACCTGTATGAAGCATTATATGGTAAGAAGTGTAGAGTTCTGTTATGTTGGAGTAAGGTAGGAGAAAATAAATTTATTGGTTCCATAATGAGTGGAGATGACTGCTGAAAAGATAAAAGTAATTCAAGAACGTATGAAAAACGCCTAAAGTAGACATAAAAATTATACAAATAAGGGGAAAGGGGACTTGAAATTATAGGTGGGAAATTTTATATTCTTTTGTGTTTCACCTTAGAGAGGTATTACAAGGTTCGAAAAGAAAGGGAAATTAATTCCTAGGTATATTGGACCACATGAGAAAAAAGAAAGAGTGGGAGTAGTAACTTATAAATTAGTGTTACCTCTAGAATTATCTCGATTACATAATGTATTTCATATATCAATGATTTGAAAATACATTTCAGATCCATCTCATGTTTTGACAGTGCAACCTATTAAACTAAAAGATGACTTGTCATATTTGGAAGAACTGGTGAAAATTTTAGAGCACAAGGAATAAATGTTGTGAAATAAATTTATTCCTCTTGTTAAAGTGTTATGGATAAGTCACACGATTGAGGAAGCTACTTGGGAAGGAGAAGATAATGTGAAGAAGCTATATCCTTATCTTTTTAGTAAGTAAACATTTGTGACACCCCGCCTAATAAAATACCAGGTGATCAATCCTATACCAAATTAAAACAGGAGTCTCATATGGTTCATTCTTAACATCACTGTTGAAACCCAATTTAATTAATAATAACCTATTAGGCAGGCATTAAAATTTTATTTAACTAATCTTTTTAAATAAACCATTTAAATAAGACATCCACGTAGATTTTATATAAAACTAAAAATAAAACAAAATAACCAAACACCCGGTTTAACATAGTACAACCAAATTGAATAGCCGTAAATAAAAATACGATAAAAGAATAATTGAATACAATTGGGCTATCAGCCCGAATGATACTACACTGCTTCCTATCTAGATCACAAGAATAGAAGCGTCTAAAAGAAACCTGCATGCATCCACAGCTACTGCAGCAACGTCTGGCTCGAAGGAATCATCATCCAGGCGTCCTTGTGTCTGGACACCTATATATATATATATATATATAGCAAGAAAGGGGAAAAATAGATAAAACGGGTCAGAGCCCGAGTTGTGAAAATATTTTGCAAGTGCATAAATGCAGTATTTTAAAATATGTTTTATCTAATATTTAAGTTGGTATAGCACTCCCTTGAGATGTGTAATACCCCGTATTTTTATGGCCTTTAAATTTAAGGAGATTTATTAAATTTACTTGAGATAAATTAATTTAATATTAATTCAAAAATTTGTTTTAAATATTTACTAGCGTGACAAGAGTTAATAATTACTGAAAATTTGTTGATTTGTGAAATATTACTTATTGAGTAAAGTAATATGTAGAATTGAATTTGTTAAAAATTCTCACGAGTGAATAAAATGACAATTATGGATATTAAGTCGGGATGCGCCTGTGTCATGTCAGGACTAAATTATTATTATTAAAAGAAAATAAATTATAAGTCGCCCGTATGGTCATTTCGAGTGCGCCAAAGTGTCCAGAAGGGTCGAGATAGTCAGAAAAGTTTACTCGGGGGTTTAGTTTGGGTCTCATGGCGTTTTTAGGCCTAATTGACATCCCAGGAGGGTATTATAGACATTTTACATTTTTGGGCAATTAAACCCACGAATTTCCTAAGGACATATCAACCTTTAGGAGTTGTCTTCTAGGGTTAACAAACACAAAATCAAAGAACGTACATTAGAGAAGGAGTTGGAGAGATTTCCAAGCAACTCAAGGCCAAAGATTCTCCCGTTTGCACCTCCACCACCACCAAAGCGTAGATCGCGTGACGAGGAACGCAACCATACCTCTTTCTTCCACAAATCAGAAACTCAAATTCTAGGAAAGTATCTATCTTGCTTTATTTTTAGTTGATGTCTCAATCACGTTAGTCTAAGGTTGTTTAGAACATGTTTCGTGGAAGAAATTAATATTTTTTAGACTTAAAGTCATATGTTGTAGAGGAAGTAGACATATTCTGAACATCTAAATCAAATGGAGAGGATAAGCCACGAATTTGTATGGATTTAGAAGCAAGTAATCTGGAAAAGAGTTGAAGAATGGAAATTAAAAGAAAAATTAGGGTTCTTGAAGTTTATGTCAATCTTACCCCCATTAAATCGTTATACTTGATGAATTCGGACATATTTTACGTAGAAAATCATGTAGTTAGGTATATAGTACTTGTAGTAATGTTATTTGGGAGTTTGGGGATCGTTAATGGAGATTTGGTTGAGGTTGGAGAGGTAAACCCGTAACTGCACAGTAGCAGGTTTCGTCATAACTACTTGATCAATCGATCGACCCCCTTTCCTCGATCGATCGATCCCTCCTGGAAAACTGCGTATTTTTCTTCTATTTGTTTAATCCGGTTAAAAGTCGTAGGAACCCATGAGTACTATTATCAGAACATAATGGGATATAGAGAAGACCAGTAGGGTCTAGGTAGATCCCGTTGAGTGAAATTTAATGTAGGATGAGATTATGGGTTAACGAGGGTTATTCATATGTATAAGAAATCCTGCATGCGTTTAATAAAAGATCGAGATCGTATGGGAGTTAGCCCAGAAGGTAAATGAGAGTATACCTACTGAAATCGTACTTAGTGAGATAGAATACTTCGAGATATGAGAATAAATTATAAATGAGAATAAAAGAGACGAATTCGTTATGCGAGATAATCGAGTAATATGTGCTAAGAACGGATAATTATAATTATGGGTCATGGGCGCACCTAAATAAGAAATGTAATATATATATATATATATATATATATATATATATATATATATATATATATATATATATATATATATGACTGTGCATATATTATGTATCTGTGTAAAAATCATACCCGAGTTACTTGCTATCACGGAGGTTTTCGTGCCGGGACAGTCTTAATCTCGATTGGACCTTTATGGGGGATATTGACTCATACCCTAGAAGATAGTCCCCTTGATACAGACTATTTGAGTGATAGTCAGATGGTCCTAGGAGACGTGAGGGTATGTGTTGACCTCTTAGGACTGGGAACTATACTTCGCCTCCATTTGTATGTGTTTTGTGTTATTACAGTTCGAGAGTGATTCCGAACTAGTATTTCCCTTAGTACGAGTGATATGGGGAGTTGATAGCAGAGTATGCCAGCACCATAGATTTTATGTGGGGCGTCGATAATATATATATTATATGAGTGACTAATATATATATACTTATGTATGTGAAATTTCTACTGTGCATAAAAGTAGTTAAGTAATGGATAAATACTCCAACATTATTATAAGTGTATGGGAATTTTTTGACAATACTAATTTATTCTAAGTAACGTGAGACATATGAGAGAGTTTAATTTTCAGAAATTAATTATCTTAGCTATAGTATTTTCTCGGGATGAAACCTTATGGGAAAGTTAATTAAAAATAAACTTCAGAGACTAATAGTACGGTAGGCGTGCACACTATATGAGAGGTGAGAATTCTCAAGAGAATGTCTCATACTAACATGGTTGTTACATTAGCCGGTAAGCATTTTAAATACTTGCTAAACTATTTTAAACTGTTTTACACTCGGGCTCTGACACATTTCCTGTTACTTCTCTTTATCCTGTATATATGTACATATTACAGGTGCCCGGCCACAGGGACGTCATGCATAGATTCTTTGGTCTGGATGTGCTGCAGCTTATGTGGGAGTGGCAGACCCTTGCTTTAGACGATCTCTTTGTTGTTTCTACTCTTATTTTAGTTCTATTTAGTTAGGGTATGTGTCGCCCGTTCCCCTTTTCCGTTTGGATTTATCAGAGATTTATGTTCATTTATATTTCCAGTATTCGGTACTCATTGGGATTTAATTATTGTCAGGATGGTTTCACTTATAGTTTTAAACTGGTTTTGGTTTATCTGAATGGTTGAATTCTTGGGTGTTTATTACCATTCTTCGTATTTATGTGATTCTTAAACTGTTAATTATTAAAAAGGTTTTCATAGCTGGATTTATAAGGTTTTAAATTGTTTTGACACTTAGCTTAATTATTTAGGGTGATTAAATTGGAAATTTATTTTGCGACAGTGATGCTAAGAATGAACCAACCGTTCACCTTGATTTTAACTTAATAAAGGACTGATCACCCAGTATTAAATTAGGCTGGGTGTCAGAGGTGGTATCAGAGCATCAGGTTCTAGTGTCTTTTAGGATCTGTGCGGTTTATTATGCTTCCAGTGTTGCTTTGTTCGATATAGAGCCCTATGATTAGGATTGTTGATTTCTATGGTGAGGTTTCATTCTCCTGCTATAACGTATGTATATTAGTGAATTGTAATTGCGTTCGGATGTGTGCGTGTGCCGAGCGATGAAGGATGTCAGACGGGGGGCGTTAGGCGGACATCAGGAGGCAGGGCTTAGTTGAGGTTGTAAAGTATATTCGAGGTTGATGACCATAGTCGAGGTCACCCCTATTATGGCACGAGAGTCCCGGACTATAAAGACGTCTAGGATGCAAACCACAATTTCCAAATGTTGCTATAGTCAAAAGAGAAG
This sequence comes from Sambucus nigra, assembly GCA_949130495.1. Lineage (NCBI taxonomy): Eukaryota > Viridiplantae > Streptophyta > Magnoliopsida > Dipsacales > Adoxaceae > Sambucus > Sambucus nigra. The sequence goes on from OX422213.1 coordinate 298,997,201, forward strand.
CCGAATCAGACTCACCCAACGTAGTACACTTGGGAGAGGGTCAAATGGAAAAATTGAGGAGAGTCATCAGCGGAAATTCTATAATGAGGGAATTATGTGTGTTACCCAATGAAGGTAATATATTCAAAAGGCTTGGGCATATGGGGGAGTGTGGTTAACTAGAAATGAAAATTTGGGGTAAAAATTTTCTTGACTCAGCGGAGTAAAGTTACAATAGTGGGAGTCAACCTCCACCGTTAGTAGTAAAATGTTGCATCAATAGAAGGACCTTAGGTACAATTCAACCGCACATTCTTTCATCAGTTGTTCAGAATAAGATATGAACATTGTTCTGAACCCATTACGGAAGGGCCGGACAGGGGTCCATTTGTAAATAGATTTAGACTTTTAGCAAATCTGGTATCAGCGGGAATGGATACCAATGGTAGAGAAGTATTCAAGTGGGAAATCAACTCGTGAGGAAAGATTGACAACACTTAAAGAGAATTATGTTGGACAGTTGATCCATATAGTGATAATGTCACGCATTGTCCGTAGAGATGTTAACGCTCTTATGAAGGGAGCTAAAGTAATCGAAAGATTTATTGGAGAGTGAATCTAGATGAAAAGTAGTTAGTAAAACACCGCAAGGGGGAGACCCATCAGGGGGCTCATTTAAATAAGTTGGATAACTGAAATCTTACCAAGTGATGGTGAATTTATTAAGGTTTATTGAAGCCAGTAGCACGTTCCTTAGGGCTAACAAAGATAAGGGAATAATGGGGTAGCCATCAGGAATCGAGCCTTCCAAAGTCCGAGAGAAGGACAGTCCTAATATGGTTAGTATGACAAGTGATAAGTGGATTACGTGTAGAGGTATTTTGTGGAGAGTGAAATCACATGCGCTAATGTTTTCCCGAAGTGAGTAAAGGGACAAGAGTAGGATGCCTAGTAAAGGACAGCGATTAAAGTAGTTTTTTATTTTGGTTTGGACAGACGTGTTATGTTCGAGGACCATTTGTGCAGGCAAGACGATTGGCAAGATAGAAGTATGAGTTTTATCCTCGAAGGATGAGGCGTGTTTTATGTGACACGAGTGATTCACTATATTTTGTTCATTGCTAGATTAGCATGTGAGACGACTTTAATATGTATAACTATAAACATTAGTATTATGTGAATATTTTCCCTAGTGTAGCGAGATTATCCTTAGTGCTATCCGTGGAGGATGAATGGGTGTATTAATAGTGTTATATACGTTATTGAGATTACTCGTTTTAGTGACGTGATATACGAGTATGATATTGTCTTGGTTACAAATTTATAGTAATGGTTAGTACGATAGTAGGCAGTTATTGCAAGGCTATCGAAATGGTTGCATTAGTGCATAATGTTTTGTTCTGGCGAGGCCTCACCTGCGAGGGGGTCGGACTCGCACTTATATTATCTATTATAGAGACTTCAGAGGGGATAGTGGGCTCAAGATATTCGATCCCGGTGTGTGTAGGGACTTTGTTGTTATGATTCAGTATGTATTGGGTTTACTATTGAGCAAAAAGATTTAACTCATTATTATGTTTAGCGCTCAGGACTTGGTGATAGGAAGATCGCATTAATATATCTATCCTTTATAGATGTGGTAGTTAAGAGTTATATCCAAATGTTTGGGGACAGGATTTCGAGAACCCCGATTGTATATATTCGAGGTTTATGGAATGGGATTACCACCAATACTGAACGATTGTACAATTGGCGAAATGTTCTTTGTTAAGTATAATTACGGGAGGAGATGTAACTTTTCTGTCAAGAGACGGAATAAAGGGGTACATGTTATGGACGGAGGGCCTAACGGATTTTGATAATCGATAATGATAGGTTGTAATGTATCGGGGGGTCCTTGTTCGGATTTCGCTTTGGGAGATATCCCACACATGAAACTTAGCATAAGGTTGGAAGTAGGAAGATGTTTGGTCATTAGTCTATGAGTTTGGTACCTCGGTCATAGTAGGAGCAGGTAATTATATATGTAAATTGGAAATTAAATTATGAATTAAGGCCAGTGGAGCCGGTTGTGTGGTAAGAAAGCAATGAAAGTTTTGTCTTATCACCATGAGTTGAGGGGTCGAACGATGATAAGGAGGATTTAAAATTTCAATTTCTAGGGTGATTGAGAGTACCCCAAGTGTTGTAATCACGTTGTGAGCACAAGGAAAAGAAAGAATTGGGTGTTATGTGTGAAGCGTATGTGATTCTTACTCTAGTATGCACGGTTTATAGGGTATGTGGTCATCTTGGTTAGCTGATGTTAGAATCGTCCGAGTTGTAGATATGTGGAAATAGACATGTGGAATATATGTTTGTGGAACTAACATAACGAGGTGGAAGTGGCAGAGTGGATTAAGCGTCGCGTGAAGAACGATAATCCATATATACGTGTGTGATTAGAGTAGCACACCCGAATTTGGTTGGAAGGCTATGGGAAGCCATTTAAAATGGGGTATTCCTTCAGAAGGTTAAAATTTAATAATTATGGAGAACACTCGGTGCAGAGTTGTAATAAGTCAAATGCGAGAACGACTTGCGCATACAAGCGTGATGATGTTAGAATGGTATAAAGTGTCACTTAATGTGAAACATTTCAAGGAAAAGTCGATGTTTAGCGGGACATAGTGAGTAGTCTCTACATGCACCACTCATAGATAGAAATCGGTTGGAATAAGATAATCAACCAGAGAATTTTGTGGCTATCGACAATTCATGTAATGGAAGAGGCCAGTATCGTGTAATAAGTGTACTCTCAACTTATTTTTTTTAGCCTATCGGTATCGCATTACCTATAATCCTAGTCGTCAATTGACACCAAATACCGCTCATGTAATGCTAGATCATATCCTCAATCTCCATCCTATCCGCATCCTAGGATTGACTCGTAACATATAGGCGACATATGAATAGTTTTTTGCCCGCATAGTATATACATAATTGCCCTCCGAAATATTACCCCGAGTGTTATTCGTCCCGAACACCTTAGTAGGCCCTTGGATTTTGCCTTTAACTAACCCAAGGTATACCCCTCATTCTAAATATAATTTAGAGGTCCTCATACTACATTTAGAAACCCCAGATATCTAATTCCTCAATTTAATTATTTTTCTCGAAAATATACTTTTAGCGACACACCCTTTTTACCCCTTCCTAACCCCACTTAACTCCCTTAAATGGCTAGGAATAATATCCCCTAATTAGGTATGTATATCCTCAAATGAACATGCTAAAGACCATTTATTTGGGAATTTATCCCATTTAAACAACACTGTAATAACCCTCTCTTCTGATAGCCCATTTTATATTTATTTACAATGTGTAGTAATTAATTTTAAAATGGTAGATGTCGAGTAGATATTAATTTGTTATGTCAAGGTCAATATTTACTAAAATGTTGTATAGTTACCCCGTGAATAGATAAAATGTTCATGTGGTGATTTTAATGTCATAAGGATTTAAAATGACATTTTGGTTTATTATGAAACCGGAAGTAAAATGAGTTATAAAATTCTCAAATGATAATTTGGATAGTGTAGTTAGTCTCGGTAGGTGTGAGACAGTTAAAATAAGTGCCATATTGTATTTTGGCATTTCGGGCACTTTTGACTGGTTTTGGCTTATATAGTGTAGTCGCGTATTAGTATATCGCGTATTAGCATTTTAAGTTGGGCTTTTTAGACTTAAGCCCCGTTTTATTTCCCCACCCCTATTCCCATTCTTCCATTTTTATATAAGAGAGAAGAGAGAGGAAGAGAACTTGGGAGAAATTGAGAGATTTGGAGACTCAAGCTTGGATTGTGCTTCTATCTTCCTCAAAATCTGATTTCCCACCTCAAGGCAAGTAATCTACTTGCAAGTTTATGATTTAAGTAGAATAAATTTCATTGATATTTATGATTTAGAAATGTTAGGGTTTTGGTGGAATTTTGGGTCTTTAACCCTTAGAGATTGATTTGGATGATAAATATTACAAATGATGGTAGTTGGGTGTATTTTTTTGGTGTACTAGTTCCATTAAATTAATTGGGTTTGGTTGGTTTTGGGTTGGTTAGAATTTTGGGAGTTCAAGACTCAATAGCCATTCTTGGCATTTTCGCAGGGGCGAATCGATTCGGCCCCTTGGGCGAATCGATTCGCATAGATGCAGAATCCCAGGTCTTGTTGTCCGAATCGATTCGGATTAAGACCGAATCGATTCGGCATTTGCAGAAACTCAGTTTTGTTGTCCGAACCGATTCGCTTTCAGAGCGAATCGATTCGCTGGTGCGAATCGATTCGGCCCTAGGGGCGAATCGATTCGGTCCCAGCAATTTTGGGGTCTTTTTCCTTTTAATTTTCATCCTTATTCTTTAGGATTAAGACATAGGAAACTTCTTTGAAGAAGTAAACTTAGAGTCCTAGAGTAGTTATGGAGTTTGGTCGTTGCCCTGGATTAGAAATGGGTTCATCTGGGGTTTTTGGGGAGGTTTAGAGTAATGTTAAGGCATTACTTCTTTTATTCAAACTCTTAGAAGTTTGGAAGTTAAATAGCCTAACTTGGAGACTAGAAGGGTTTGTCAAATTTCATAGACCTTGGAGATTTGTAGGATCATAATGGTCATATGGAGATTTAATCGGGATTTGTAAACTGAGGAAGATATGATAATATTCGATGGGAATTAGGTTCGCATAAATGAACCCATAAGTGTTTAAAAGATAATAGGTTCAACTAGAACGAACCCCGTTGCTTAATGATGTTAGGTTTAATAAAAAGAACCAATCTCATGATTAATGGAAATGGATTTTTGGGTAATAAAAATGATGATAAATGTAAATGTTAATTTTCTGTTACACACCTCTCTAAATGACATCATAAGGGAAGTTCGCTCGTGAGGTGAAGCCCCCTGGCTAATGAATGCAGGGTGGATATAGTCCTAGGCCATGGGAGCGCTTATTGTTATATTTTTCTGCGATGGGTAGGAGATTCCGGGTGTGGTCTTGACTACCCCGCAGGCTCATGGCCGCTTCCCGACGTGTTCCGATAGGTGCCCAGGTTGTCTTATGTTAGGCCCTGGAAGATGATGGTCATTTAGGGGCGCGCACAGTGGGGAAACCCGAACGGGCGGTCTTAGATATCGTTATATGTATATGAATATAACTATATTTTCATCAAGTTGGACTTGATGGTTGATAAACGCCACAAAGAGCGTATGAAATGCCATATAGAGCATAAATATATGCCAGGAAGAGCACAGGAATAATATATGTGCCATAAAGATCACTTGATGTACATGATATTCCTAATAAGGAATGGAAAGATAAAATGGGAAGTTTAATTAATGAATAGAAATTATAACTTCTTGACTAAACCGAATATATGGTTTTATTCCTAATGAGGAATGTCTAAAGGAAATGGAAATTTTATTAATAAGGAAGGGTTCTAAATTAAAGTGTTTTACCTTCAATTCTTGCTTATAATTGTAGATAGCATGTCGTATTATCATCCTCATCATTCATGTATAACTGTTCATATCTATCATGCTTTTTATTCTTCTAGAAATTATATAGAACCCGGCCCTGACCGGTTTACTTCCTTGTTGTATATATATTATTGTATCCGCTCAGGTGCTCCACCGCAAGGACGCCCGACTTGACTTTCCCTAGTTCCTTGCACTTTCGACGAGCTGTAAGATTTTGCGGGTTATTACAGGATGTTGTATTAGACGCTTTCATTCTTGTTATTCTAGATATGATCGGGTCTTGTCCCTCGGGCGTGTGGCCCAAACATTTGTATTTGATAAATGATTGTGCTATGTAAGATATTTTATATTGTTGTACGTTGTCTTGTGTAGCTGTGGACCGACAGCTTATTCGGTCCATTTGTGTACATTCGTTTTAGTTATATTATATGTTATCTTTTGGAATTCCACTTGCTTGTCAGATTGGGTTGTTAGTTTAAATTTTCATAACCGCATTTTTAAAATTTTACACTTTTTGGCAACCCGTCTTCTGATTTATTGGGTGGTTTTCCCGTATACTCAGTTTATATTTGTGATGCTGAGAATGATATCCATCCATGATTCCTGTTACGTTTGAGTATCGGGCTGGCCACCCCTTATCTCGGATTGCGGGTTGTCACAAACACTAGCCAAAATTGTTAAAAATCCTAAAGGGTCGATCGATCGACCCTTAGCCATCGATCGATCGATTGATCCGGACAACTTCTTCTCCGAGAAGCTGTTTCGCCCATTAAAGATTCCTTCAAGCTTTTATCTCCTCTTCTATCATTATCCAACCTCAATCAACAACATGTAAACACATAAAAAGAGTTCTAATCCTCCTGGAACCCAAATCCAAAAACTAATTTCAAATGATTTCTACATTTCTCGAATTTATTATTTTTCGTGGTTTATCCGTCAATCTTCCAAAAAACCCATCCTGAAATCTTTGTGGTTTATTTCTACCAACTATAATATGATATTTATTCTTGGGAAGAAATAAGCAAGTAAACACTTTCCTCGTGGATAAAATCCGATGACCTCAAGTCCAATCTCGCAGAGTTTGGCCCGAAAATCATTTTTCTCTCCTCTTTTCTCCTCTTCCTTTATTCTCTTCTTATTTTCTCTCTCTTTCTTTCTTTCTCCCACTCTCTCACTCCTTATATAGGAGATAATAAGGGTTTATCCCTTTAAAACCCAAAAATGATTCGTTTACTCAATTACGAATCCCTATTAATCCAAAAGTTCTCGGAACCTAAACATTACCCCCCGGATACTATATTTTGACTATCTCGGCCGTTTGAAAGCCAGCCGTGCACCCGAAATCTATATTCGAGTCGCTTAAATACAATTCACTAATTAAACCCAACACATCTCAATGCGGGTTTTTCGATTTAAAATATTATCCTTTGTCGCTTTACCCAGTTGCGACATGTAATTAAAATAATCCGACTTATTTACTTAATCCCAAAAATAAATGTAACACACATCTGAAATCATCTAACCCTCATAAACTCCAAAAATTATTATTCAGAGAAATTTCCTCAAATATCCAAATTACACACATTTATGAAATTTAATTATCCCCAAAAGTGCGGGGTGTTACAACATTCATAATTAAATTTTGGGGACGAAACTTCTAAGGAGGGGAGAGTTGTGGAATTCCAAAAATTATTATGCCACTTTAAATGATTTAATATTCATACTAGTTGAATTAGGTGAATTCTTTCATAATTAAGGAGTTTAGTACATGATTTGATTTATATGTTTTATGTATTATGTATTATTATTATAGTTGATTATGCAATTTTAATTACTTAATTAAATGTATATAAGAGGTATATTAAAAAGTGTTGAAAGAATTAATATTGATATGTTATTAATAGTAACATAAAGTGCAAGATGTAATGTATAATTTTGGTTAAGTTAAGGTAAAGGGGTTGAAAGTATAAATTATATTAATTTCTCATATGTATTTTAAGGCTTTGTGTGTTTTCTTATGGGTAAGTCAAAAAAGAAGCTTGGAAAGGAAAATAAAGAAAAAGAAAATAAAATAGAAAAAAAGGTTAGTTTTTTCATAGAAGAAAAATCCTACAAAAAAATTCAGATTAATTCCTAAGGTAATGCTTCCTTAATTAAAGTTGTTTATTGAGGTGTGTAGATCATTTTTACCGAGTTATATTTTAATTTTTAGTTTATTTTGTGTTAATGCATTTTAGGTACCCTATTATTTATTGTATGATTTACAAGGCTATCTAAGTAAGATTAAAGATGACTCCTAGAATAAAAGTCGTGATATGATATGAGAGGACGATTATGTAATTTAATATTTTTTTGGATTATATTGATATTGCTCTCGTTAAGGCCCATGTTGACCAAATACTAATTTTTATAGGGTTATCTATTTAGAATTGATTATGTTGATTATAACTAAAGTTGTTGTACTCAATTTATGGATTATGTTGGTATGACTTTATGTATCAATTTCTTTCATTATTATTTAAGCATGATTAGTGCAAGATTCAAATTAGTTAGTGACATTTTAACCTATTATAAGCACATATTAGTATTATTTTATCATTTTAAGTGTTATTGTTTAATAATTCTTAAATGAAGTAATTGTGAGCATCATTGTTTATTATAAATATGGGGGAACATATGAACGTGTGTTATATTTTAGTTAAATTAGAAAGTTTTGAAAGTGAATTATCTCTTATAGAATATTGATTGTGTTGGATTATTAGATTCTGACACGACATTGGTCATTACAACTTAGGCTGATAAGGGAAAGAATAAGTTAACACACATATGAGGTGAGTATACTCATTTCGTTGATTATCGATATGATGTGTATGCATTATATGGAGATGTTATAATTTTATAAAAGTCAATATATTTTGGGATGCTATGGTTTCAAAAAAGTCAAGATGTGTCGGGATGCTATGGCTTTATAAAAGTCAAGATATGTTGGGATGTTATGACTTTATAAAAGTTAAGATATGTTGGGTTTCTATGAAATTCAAGAGAGGTGGGGTTATTAAAACTCATGGATATGTTTACTGACTACAGGATAAAGATGTGAAGTTTATTGAACTCCCGATATGTGTATCGCCTTATCTGGCACAAAGGCAAAGATTTTATATATTTGATGTGTCAATATATAGTGATTTATTTAATTATTATTATACTTGTGGGGAAGGTGTGTGTCAACTAGATCGCCGACTCTTTGGACTTGACCTTCCTAACATGCTGCTTGGCAAGATCCTACTAGTAAGCGATGAAATTTATGAGAGCCTACTCTCTTCGTCCTGCCGCTAAATCTAGCTTCTGGGCCAATCGGTCATTATATCGACCATTTTCAAAGATCTTCGTTCTCAAGGTTAAGAGGTCGATTTCTATAGGCATGACTACTTCCATTCCGTATGATAAAGAGTATAAGTTTCTCCTCTCGACCTCTCGGTGTTTTTCTATAATCCCTGAGGATAAAAGGGAGCTCGTCCACCCATTATCCCTTCACATATTTCAATCGGTGTTTGACCTCAATGAGCAAAGTTTTATTGGTGATTTTGTTTCGGTGATTGTATTGTGGAAAGATGACTAAGGCATAGTTAACCTTGATCCCATATTTGGCACACAAGTCTCATAAAGTATCATTATCGAACTGAGTCCCATTGTTGCTTACTACAATCCTAGGGACTCCAAATTTAATAAAAATATGGTTCTGCCTCCACTCACTTAATAATGTAGTTGGTGGCTGTTATCAGATACTTCTAATTTCCCGGTGCCACATGCAAATGTCCCACCATGTCCATGCCCCATTGATAAAAGGTCCAGGGTCTTGTGAGGGGATTGAGATCGCCAGTCGACTACTTGATAATATGAGATAACTCTTGTCATTTGGCGCACTTACAAAGAACTAATGGGCGCTTTTTTTAATGATATACCACTAGTATCCCTAGGAGATTACTGTATATTTGAGTGATCATTTTCCTGCATGGTCTCTATAGTTACCTTTGTGCATCTCCTTGAGGATTCCTTCCACTTGGTTTGGATGAACAAAATTAAGGAGATGACCCATGAACAATCGTCGGTAAAGTCTTCCTTTAGAGTTGTGTAATACCCCGTATTTTTTGGGACATAGAATTTAAATTAAATTGGTGATTGAGAGAATATATTTAATTTGGAAAATGTATTTACTTTGGAGAATTTATTTAACTTGGAGAATTTATTTAAATTCGATGATTTCGATTTAATAATTCAGGTAGTTATTTATTTTCAAGTGGGACATTTATTGAAGTGAAATAAGAAAAGTTGTATAGAGTGACTCGGATGATTATTTAGAGGTCATGGTTGATTTCGAATAGGTTGAGATAGTCGAGAAAGAGTACCTGGGGTAGTAATTGGGTCTCGGGACATTTTTTGGCATAGTCGGGCTCACATAGGGGTGTTCGGGTCATTTGGGCTAGGCCTATTAGCCTAAAAATGGTATTAGCATTTTTAACCTAAGCTATAGGAGTTAGTGGCATCCATAGAGAAGAAAAGAAGGAGAAAGTATGGAGATCTTTGGGAGCTAAACTAAGAAGGATTAAAGGTGTTCTTTGTCAAATCGTCGTCTACGTCAAAGGATCAGACCCAATGAATCAATAAAGGGAAGTGGTTAATTTTCTTTAAATGTAAATTCGTGACAATCAATTCATATCATAGTGGGTGTTACGAAATTAGTTTTGGGGGGGGAATTACATGAAAGGGGGGGTTTTGATGATTTAATCATATGTGTAGATTAATATGAAATTGATGATGCTAGATTATTCTAGGTTTTAGTAACTGGAATTCTATGATAAACCTAGTATAGATTGTTGTCAAATTTTGGTTTTAGAGAATCGAATTTTTGAACGATGGAATGAAACTCGGATAATAACCCAATTCAGAATTTGATGGAGTTCGGTTAAAATCAATTGCATCTAAAGGTTTAGATAGTGTTTAAACCAGCGAACAAGTTCAGAATTGGTGGCAAATCGGTTCGGGGGGTTAGACGAACCGATTCGAGGGTCAGGCCGAACCGGTTCAGGGGACCTGATAATTTATTCTTCTCTGTTTAATTTAAGGTTCAAATGGAGAGGTTTCCAATAGTATTTTCAACCGTAGGGATGAGAAGATTGGTTGGAAAGATATGGGTAGAGTTGTCTTACTTTGATTCGAGTAGGGAAATTGGGAGCGAAATTTTTATAATGTGAGAATTAATTAGTGGTTAATACTATTAACGAATATACTACGTATGAGACATATGCTAGAGGTTCAGTGTATACCTATATATATATACACACATAAGATGTGTGAATGCCTATTGTGTAAACATACCTTGGCTACTTGCTATCACGGGAGGTTTTCGCATCGTGGACAGTCTTATCTTGATAAACCCATTGAGGGGATTTTGACTTGTACCCCAGAACAAAGAACCTAGGTACGTGTTATCTGAGTGTATGATAGTTTCGATGGTCAATTGGGCACGTTTTTGTGTGCGTAACCCATAGACTTGGAACTGTGTTGGCCTAATAAATGTGTGATTTGATTTTATGGTTCGAGGCTGATATCTGAACCGATGTCCTTATTTAGTGCATGATGTACCAAGACTTGATAACAGAGTATGCCCGCATCGCAGGTCTCCTCTGCCTAGGGATGTCATATACGTATATATTATAATAGTTATATATATATATATATATATATATATATATATATATATATATATATATATATATATATATATATATAGAGAGAGAGAGAGAGAGAGAGAGAGAGGCAGGCTCCTGTGCACACTAAGTTTGCACACTAACTTTGCACATTACCTTTTAAAAGTGTGCAAACTTAGTGCTGGCGCACACCAATTTTTTTATGTGATATTTAAACATTTCAAGGAACCCATATAAAAAAAATTAGCTCAAAAAAACTTTTTTTGCTATTTTTAAAAAATCGCTCAAACTTTCGCAGTTTTTAAAGGGCTTAGAAACTACGAAAGTTTGACCGATTTTTTAAAAATAGCAAAAAAAGTTTTTTTGAGCTGATTTTTTTTATATGGGTTCCTTGAAATGTTTAAATATCACACAAAAAAAATCAACTCAAAAATATTTTTTTACCACTTTTAAAAGGTAATGTGCAAAGTTAGTGTGCAAACTTAGTGTGCACAGGAGCCTGCCTCTCTCTCTCTCTCTCTCTCTCTCTCTCTCTCTCTCTCTCTATATATATATATATATATATATATATATATATATATATATATAGAGAGAGAGAGAGAGAGAGAGAGGATCATGTGAGGTCCCCCAGTTTGAGGTCCTTAAATGAGATCAATTTTTTTAAAATAGTAAAAAAAATATTTTGTGGCTGATTTTTTTTATGGTTTTTAAACATTTTAGTAAGACCACCAAAAAATAATCAGCTCAAAATGAATTTTTTTACTATTTTAAAAAATTCGGTCAAAATTTGTCAGTTTTTAAGAGCTTAAAAACTGACACAGTTTGATCGATTTTTTTAAAAAAGCAAAAAAAATCATTTTGAGCTGATTATTTTTTTATGGTCCTACTGAAATGTTTAAAGATCACCAAAAAAATTAGCTCTGAAATATTTTTTTTACTATTTAAAAAAAATGGACATCTTTCAGGGTCCTCAAACTGGGACCTTACTTAATCCTTTCCCCATATATATATATATATATATATATATATATATGTATGTATGTATGTATGTATATGTGTGTGTGTGTGTGCGTGTGTGTGATTTATTCTACTACGGGGGTTTTAGTAGACATTATAGATGGTGATATCTAAATTAACCTCAGTATGTGTGAACTATATAATTAATTGGTGACTCTAAATAAATAATAAGTGATTGGAAATTTGATATCGTATTGTACGGGCAATACGGGTGGGCATAGTAAAATATTAGACAGGAAAAGGCTTAAGTCTAAGACTGTTATATAGAATGATTTAAAAATGATTAATTAAGTTAATGAGATAAATAACTTATGAAAATAATAAGATTACTCGGGCTAGAGTAATGTGTCGGGAAGTATTCATAACAAGGCTAGTTAGACGGGGTGTACAACTAGGAGGGTTAGGAAGAAAGCGTTAGGTGTGCACTTTAGATGAGGGTGAGTATTATCTCAAAGGAGTGCGACACTAACTTAAATATGAAGAGCATTCATGCATTTTAATTACTGCAAACATAATCACTTGCCAAATATTTTCAAAATATTTTGGGTTATAACCCTTGCTGCAAATATTTTCAAAACCTTTTAGGTGTCTAGCCACAGGGACGCCAGACTTAATTATTTATTCTAAGGATACACAGTTGCGGTATATGTGGATGCATGCAGGAGTGGGAGAAGATGCTTCTTTTATTTCATTCCTAGATTAGGAATCTTATCTTAGTATTTTATTTTGAGCATGTTGCCTTCAGGACTTATTCAGATTATTTCGGCTCATATTGTATTGAGATTTTTTTTAGCGGTTGGATATTTTGGTTTTGGATTTTGTATTCGATGGTTTATTCGGCAAGTCATTTATTATTCTTTATCATTTTAGACAGTGATTGTGTGTATGGTTTAGTTTATTTTATTTTTGCATATTGATATATGTTTAAAGAAAGATAAAATTTGACACTTGCTTAATTAACTATTAGGTGATTAGTAATTAATATGATTTTCGACAGTGATGCTAAAAATGAACCAAATGAGAAACTTGTTTTAATTTAATAAAGGACTAATCACCAGATATTTAATTGAGCGGGGTGTCACAAGTTGAGGCAAAACCTTGCTGACTAGATCTCAACTTTTGGGCCTCTTTATTGTCTGTGGAAATCTACCGCTCTTGAAGTATGCCACGATTCAATTCATCCAGAATAGATACGATTGCACCTACATGATCTATACGATTGTCTCTGGTTCATCTGTACTTGGTGAGTCGACATATTCCGCTTTAATTATTCTCTTCAAATCGATGTCAATGGTTGATGCTAAAGTAGCTAAAGCATCAACACGACTCTAGTTTTTCCTTGGTATCTGTTTAATAAATGATGACCTAAAGAGCTTCAACAATCCTCTTTCTTTATCTCGGTAAGTGAGAATTCTGGGATCCCTGGATTCATATTCTCCCTTGAGTTGATTCACGATCAGATGGGAGTTACAATATACAACCGCATGTTTAGCTCCCTTATTAATTACCCGTTACAAACCATGGATCGTGGCCTCATATTCAAATTCGTTATTGGATCACTTAAAACCAAAGAAGATTGTTTGCTCGATGAGACTTCCCTGAGGAGTAATAAAGAAGATACCAACATCGGGTCCCCGTTCGATAGATGCCCCATCCATAAATAGTTTCCATCCTTGTGGCTAATCTTCCCTAGCGGTATAGGGCATCTCCCAAATTGGATTCGGCTATGCTTTTTCCAATTCTGGAGGTGTGGCGGATAATTCAACAACGAAGTCGACTAAGACTTATACCTTAATTGTTGTTCGTGTTTCATACTTGATGTCGAACTACACCAACTCCAAAGACCACCTTGTCATTCTGTTGGAGAAATCTCCCTTATTGGGCACTTTTTTAAATGATAAGTTATTGGGATGACTATTGTGTGGGTGTTGAAATTGAAATTATTCCATTTTTATTGGCTCAATTTTGAGACAAGTTATTTTTTATTTTATGTTCCTATAGCTTCATTATTGATTAAAATTAATATTTATATAAGTTTAAAATCTAAAAACAAATTTGGGTGAATTGCTTTAATATTTATTCTATTGTTGATGTTATACATGTTTATATTTATTTTCTACATATAAATATTCTTATTACATCTTATGCGTTTTTATTATTATTATATATTTTTTTAAAGTTTTATCTTTCTATTCTAATTTTCTAATTGTTAACTTAAACATTAATTAAACAATAATAATTTGTTTAATTAGACTTTGCTAATAAACATTAAACGAAAGAGCTTTCTATTTGGGGTGGTGTCGTTTTGAATGGGCTTAAGGTCGTGCTTTGGTCAATACTTAGATCGTTGGCTGGCCTATCAGATGTTGAGTTGACCGGTGTGTCCTTGTTGTTTTTACAAATTTATCCCTAATGTTCATACAATAATTTACGCATGTGACCCTGATAGTGTGTTTCCTTTTGTACCCCCAACCTCTTATGTTAATTTACGTTCTTACCCTTTTTGTTTATGGTATTTACGCTTAAATCGGGCTGGTTCTAGTGGGTTCCATCGATCACTATAAATAGAGGTGTTAAGGTTTGAAAAAAATTGGGGCTTTTAATTTGCAAATCCTACTGAAACTCTGTCAAAATTTATACTCGAATTTTCTCTCTCTAATTTCTTTTGTGTTCTACCATTTTCTTGAGATATCTCACTAAACATATAAAATACTAAACCTTGTGAATTGGGGAGATTATTTTTTATGTGTTGTGTATACTATTTGGGAAGTTTTTGATTTTTAAAAGTTTGTGGTACTGATTCTTGTAAGTTCTTGAGTTTTAATGCTTGGAAGCTATGCTTGAATCATGTTGATTCTGAAGGGGGTTCTTGTTTGCTTGTTGATTTTTCGTGCTCAAATCATTTAAGGTCTCGTATTTTTATCTCTTATATACTGACGTTGGTTTGACACCTTTGGGTACTTTATCTTAAATATTCTATCTCTCTCTCTCTCTCTAACCTGTTATATATATAATATTTACTTATATATATTCTTTTGATCTATTTGCATGTTTAGATCTATTTTTTATAAGTGATTTTTTTGTTTAGCTAAAACTCATTAAAGATTTTTTTAAACCGATCCACGTTTTTTTCTCTTGTTTAAAACTGGTTCTTTGTTAAAATCTACCCTATTGCATGTGTTGGTGCTAATATGTTTTTAACTCAGATATGATTATTGGCTATTTAGTTTAATTATTCGAAATCTGTTTAAAGTAATTTTACTATGCTAAACTTGTTTAACCTAAATTTAAACTAGGGTGTTTAGAAATCACTTTAGTTATAAAAACAGATTATGTTTAATTATTTTTAAACTTTAATTTATTTTTTCTTATCCTACTTGTACCGATTTATGTCCTCTAAGTTGAACATTTTTGTTGTATTCATTTTAAATAGTTGGATTTAATCTGTATGTGAATTTTTAATCAAAACCTTATTATATTGTTGTTGTGAGTCACATTTTCACTAATATCTTTGTATTGGGTGTGAAACTGTGTGTGTTTCCTTTACTACTGCGTTGGTATTATTAGGTTGTTGATTATCAGTTGATGGGGTTACATTTGGACTAGGCTTGCCGTACTGGTTGTATGTGCTTAGTTTAATTCTTGTACACTTGTAAAATCGTAATCTATGATTAATAATTAGAAATAGTGGACTTGGGTGCGTGTGTTGTCCGGATACTAAAGGACACGGGGTTTTCCACTTGTTGGTTTCCTCAAGAACAAATACTATGTCCTCTTATACTTTTTCTCATCACATTCTAATTAATTTTCAATTGTGCAACATCATCACAAATCCCTTTTTATTTGTGTGTGTGTGTGTGTGTGTGTGTGTTACAGTTTCAATTAATTTTTAAAACTGGTTTTTTCAAAGAGTTAAAACAGTTTTTTATTAATGAGACACTTTAATGCATTGGGTTATTTCAAATGGTATTAGAGCTTCAGGATTCACTTTTTAAAAGTTTTTATTCTGCAAAGATCCTGAACTCTTTTGTTTTAAAAATCAATATTTTATTATGAGTGATCATAATGCCTCTTCCGTATGTCCTTCCATGTTCGATGGTGACAACTTCGCTTGCTAGAAAGTAAGAATGGTTGCACACTTCCAGCACTTGGGAGATGAGGTATAGGATATGGTTGAAACTGATTTTTCTGCTCCTACTCATTTAGTTGGTGATAGTGATGCTCAAATTTCTGTTAGAAAACCTCTTTCAGAATGGACTAAAGAGGAAAAGTTAAGCTTACAGTATAACAACAAAGGTAGAAATGCCATTTTCCAAGCAATGGGTGCAACTGAATTTAAAAGAATTTCATCTTTCACCACATCTAAAGAGGCTTGGGACATTTTAATGGCAACTCATGAAGTAGATTTTAGGGATAAAAGGACTAACTCACAAATGGTAGTTAGACTTTATGATTCCCTATATATGAAAGATAATGAAAAATTTGATGAATTTTACCTTAAATTGCAAGACAGTATTAATCAATCTCATGCTAATGGCACTGTGTATACTGTTTCTGAAATATGTGATAAAATCATTAGGTCTCTTCCTAAGAGTTTTTATTTAATAATTCATGTTATGGGTGAAAATATAGATAATAGTTATACCTCCCATATTTTGTGTAGTAAACTTAAAATGTTTGAACTTCAAAACACTCTAAGAGATGAACAAAGATGCAAAGCACCTGCACACACTGAAACATAAAATATGTTGAACTTTAGGTCTAATGAAAACAGTCTAGGATTTGTTTCCTCCTTGTGTTATTTGAATGAATCTGAAATCTGCTTAGATTCTTTAGATAATGAAATTTCCCTTATGACTAAACACTTTAAAAAAATTGTTAAGTTTAGAAATAAGTTTGCTTCAAAGGAAGGTCAACCTAGTTATTCAAATATACCTCATGAAAAATACTTTGAAAATAAAATTTTGAAAAATCAAAACCTTAGAAAGATTTAAGCCACATTCAATGCAAAAAATGCAATGAATATGGACATTATGCTAACAAATGCATTTCCAAAACTAAATGGGAACCTTCTAATAAATCACATTTGTCTAAAA
Organism: Sambucus nigra; assembly: GCA_949130495.1. NCBI lineage: Eukaryota > Viridiplantae > Streptophyta > Magnoliopsida > Dipsacales > Adoxaceae > Sambucus > Sambucus nigra. The sequence goes on from OX422213.1 coordinate 299,014,505, forward strand.
CTTGGGATGATAGTTCTAATAGTGATAATGAGGACTGATTTGATAAATCTGTTTATACTATTAAGTCTGAGGACATCTTAGACAATCAATCAACACTTTTTTATGTTTCTAATTTATGTGTAGATAATTGTGAGTTAAACTTTATAAATTTGTCTGATATTTCTCCTGCCCAAAATCATCCTACCATCAGAGCTTCTTTATTTGATATTGGTAATATTTATGGTGCTTTCGATGAATCTGATGATATAGACGATTATGCCATTATTGAAGGGTGTGTGAGTAATAATTCTATTGATTACACACTTGATGAAAACACACACTTAAGCGAAATTATTTCTAGGTTATTAGGAAAAATTGATGTGTTGAATAATCAAACCAAACTAATAACTGAAGAATCTACCTTTCATGTTGAATAACTTGAAAACGATATTTTATTACTTGAGAGAAGGGTTCTTGTGTTAACTGAACTGAGCCACTCTCTTGAAATTAAGCACAAGGATGTTTTGAATAAATTTGATGAATCTAAAAAAGAACTTAAAGATATATTGAAAAGATTAAAAATCTTCTCAAACTCTAGTATAGTTGTTAAATATTTAAATAAATATGATGAACTTGTCCCATTAAAAGGAATTGAATTTGTTTATGAGGACTGTGGTGAAACTAATTTTGTTAACTCTAAAGAACAATTTCCTGATTCTTCTGAAATTAAGATGCATATTGAACATGTTAAGCCTAAGCAAGCTTATGTTTGTAATTTTTGTAATAAAAAGGGTGACTTAGAAAAATTCTGCTTTAAATGATCAAAACCTAACGGAAATTGTGAGAATGTGTGTAAACAGCCTTTAAATGCTATGTATAAGCAAATTGCTAGGCCTGTTTACCATTGTAATTTTTGTTCTAAGAAATGACACTTGGAACAGTTTTTTTAAAAAAGGTAAATTAAATAATAACAAAATTGTGGTAAAACACTATGCCTCGAATAAACCTGTTTATCGTGAGTTTTATCGATGTGACTTTTGTAAGAAATATGGGCATTTAAAAGAATTTTGTTATAAACTGTTAAATAAAAAAAAGTTAGTTTTGTTAATCATGTTAATGCCCCTTTGAATACTAAATCTATTAAGAAGCCAAATATGTCTAACAAACTGCCTTTAAATACTGAATCCGATTTTTTTAAACTAAGGCATTCTGGACTAAAAAGGCTGATTTAAATGACCATTTGAGTTGTAATGTGGTTTTAAGTTTTAACAGCTTTAAATGCTACATATAAAACTCTCAATGGTACTTAGATTTAGGTTGATCTAGGCATATGACTAGGGACAAATCCAAGTTTGCCTCTTTAAAATCTTTTATTAGTGGAAATGTGACTTTTAACGATAGAAAAATGTCCCAAATCATAGGCAAAGGGTCAATTAAGATAGATGGGCTTCCTAACTTAGAGGAGTTTTTATTTGTTGATGGTTTAAAAGCGAATTAACTAAGCATTAGTCAATTTTGTGACACTGACCATGTGGCAAATTTTTCAAAATCGGATTGTACAATTTTAGATTATAGTGGTAATACTGTGTTGTGTGAAAAAAGGACTATAGATAACTGCTATACTGTCATTCATGATAATGAATCTGAAAATTGTCTTTCGTCTAAGATTAGTGATATAGAATTATGGCATGAAAGATTAGGGCACCTAAACTATGACAGTTTATCTAAACTAGCTAGTCAAAATCTTGTTCGTGGTTTGCCCAAAATTGCTAAAGTTAAACAGTCTCTATGTGGGCCATGCCAAGTTGGTAAAATTCACAAAGCCCCTAATAAGAAAGTAAATGATGTTTTTACTTATCACCCTTTAGAATTGCTTCATATGGACTTAATAGGTCCCTCTAGGACAATTAGTTTAGGTGGTAACTCTTATATTTTAGTCATAGTAGATGACTTCACTAGATTTACTTGGGTAGAATTTATGAAAGAAAAATCTGACACATTTAATCATCATCTGAAAATTATGTTGAAAATTAAAAATGAGAAATATACTCAAGTTACTCGTATTCGTAGTGACAGGGGCGGGAAACTTAAATATGCGGGTGTTATTGATTATTATATTGGGAATGAGTATCAACATGAATTTAGTGCACCTAAGACACCTCAACAAAATGGAATTGTAGAAAGTAAAGATCGAATCACTCAAGAATTGACTCAAGTTTTAATTCATGCTAAAAATTTGCCAAAATATTTTTAGGTTGAAGCTACTCAAATCGCTTATCACGTAATAAATAGGGTTCACTTAAGGAAAAATACAAAACAAACCCCTTATGAATTATGGTACGGAAAGCAACTATATCTGAAATGTTTTAGGGTGTTTGGTAGTGAATGTTATGTGTGTAAGGATCATGAATATTTATCCAAATTTGATAGTAGAGGTGATAAGGTTATTTTTCTAGGATACTCCCAAAATAGTCGTGCTTATAGCGTTTATAATCTAAAAACTAAGACTATAATGGAATCTATCAATGTTGTTATAAATGATTGTGTTTCCCTTCTAGTAGAAGATAGCTCGGAATCGATACCTATCGAAAATTACTCTTTAAATGATTTACCAAAGCAATCGATGGATAGTGAATCAAATTCTCTTCCACTGGAAGATCTTGCTGTTCCTAATTGGGCTAGGGCTAATCATCCTATGAAAAATATTTTAGGTAATGTTAAAGAACCATTAACTAGAACTCAAACTCTAAATGCTTTAATGTATTCCTTTATTTCTCTAATTGTACCTAAAACTATAAAAGATGCCCTTATTGATAAATTTTGGTTATTTTTTATGCAAGAAGAGTTAGATCAATTTAAGATACATGATGTTTGGTTTTTAGTTCCTCGTCATACTAATGTTATAGGAACTAAGTGGATATTTAAAACTAAATGTGATGAAACCGAAAATGTCTTATGTAATAAAGCAAGACCAGTAGCTCAAGGGTACTCCCAAATTTATGGGACTGATGTTGACGAAACTTTTGCCCCAGTTGCTAGGATAGAATTTATTCGACTTTTACTTTTCGTTTCATGTCATTTAAACTATATCAAATGGATGTCAAATCTACCTATTTAAATGGGCTTCTAAATGAAGAAGTTTAAGTTGAACAACCAAAAGGTTTTGTTTATCCTTTTCTACCTGATCATGTGTTTAAATTAAAAAAAGCTCTTCATGGGCTCAAATAATCCCCTCATGCTTGGTGTGAGCGTCTTTCTACGTTTCTCATGATTAACGGATTTAATCGAGGGGGAGTAGGCCTAATAATGTTTGTAAAAAACACAAATTGTTTACTTATTGCACAAGTTTATGTTGACGATATTGTTTTTGGGTCTACATCCCCTCAAGAGGCTGAAATTTTTGCTAACATAATGAAATCTGAATTTCAAATATCTATGACGGGTGAGTTGCAATTTTTGTTGGGTTTATAAGTATCTCAAAAATCAGACTATATTTTTATATCTCAAACTAAATATGCAACTGAATTAGTTAAACTTTGTGGGTTAACAAATGCTAAAATAGATAGGACTCCTATGATCTCTTCTAGTAAGCTTTTTAAAAATTTATCGACTAAAAAGGTTGAAGTTAATTTATATCGTAGTATGATAGGCAACATTCTTTATTTAACGGCCAGTAGACTCGATATAATGCATAGTGTGTGTGTGTGCGCGCGCGCTAGATACCAATGTGAACCTAAAGAATCACATTTGATTACTATCAAACGCATATTAAAATATGTTAGTGGAACTTTAAACTTTGATATAATGTACATTGTTGACACTACTTCTAAATAATTGGGTATACGGATGCCGATTTGGCTGGTTGTGCCAATGATGGTAAAAGTACCTTCGTTGGTTGTTTTTACTTAGGTCGAAACCTTATCTCTTGGTTATCTAAAAAGCAAAATTGTGTGTCTCTTTCTTCCACCGAAGTCGAATACATAGTTGCTGGTAGCTGTTGTACTCAGCTTTTATGGATCAAACATATGTTAAATGATTATGGTGTAATAGAACCAACTGCCCTTATTTTGTGTGATAATCAAAATGCTAATAGCATTTCAAAAAATCCAGTGTTTCACTCACGCACAAAGCACATAAGAATGTGTGAACACTTTATTAAGGAATTAGTTGAGAAAAAGGAAATATGTATTGACTATCTTAGTACTAAAGATCAATTAGCTGATATATTTACCAAACCTTTAGAATCTCATAGATTTGAACACTTCGAATGTCCATTGGTGTTTGTGCCTTTCCAAGTTAATTACTTGGTAGGTTTGTTTGTTAGTACTTTTATCCACTTTATCTTTTGTACTAACTTTATTTTTAGTTTCTTCCCTACCCCTTGTCCCTTTGAAACAAACAAGGGGGGATTTTGAGACTCTTGGAGTTTGTATTCTCTTACTTGCAGTTTTTGAGTCTATTAGGAATTCTTGTTATTAGTTGAAATGTGTACTCTTCTATTTTTAGGATCGCAGGTTGTTAGTTGAATTGTGTACTCTTCTATTTTTTGGATCGCATGTCATTAGTTGAGTTATGTATTTTTTTAAAGTCTCACCTTAGTTTGTTGGGGAGATTGAAATTATCCCATTTTTATTAGCTCAATTTTGAGACAATTTATTTTTTATTTTATGTTCCTACATCTTTATTATTGATTAAGATCAATTTTTATATAAGTTTAAAATCTAAAAACAAAATTGGGTGATTTGATTTAATATTAATTCTAGTATTGATGTTATGCATGTTTATATGTATTTTTAACATACAAATATCTTTATTACATCTTATGTATTTTTATTATTTTAAAAAATGTAATTTTTTTTAAGTTTTATATTTCTATTCTAATATTCTAATTGTTAACTTAAACATTAATTAAACAATTATAATTTGTTTAATTAGACTTTGTTAACAAACATTCAACGACAGAGCTTTCTACTTAAGGTGGTTTGAGGTTGTGCTTTGGTCAATACTTATGATAATTGGTTGGCCTATTAGATGCTGAGTTGATCGTTGTGTCCATGTTGTTTTTACAAATTTATCCTTATTGTTAATATAACAGTTTACGCATGTGGCCATGATAGTGTGTTTCCCTTTGTACCCCAAGTCACCTATGTTGGTTTATGCTTGCATGCTTTTTGTTTATGGTATTTACCCTAAAACCGGGATGGTTCTAGTGGGTTATGTCGATCACTATAAATAGAGGTGTTAGGGTTTGAAAAAATTAGGGCTTTTAATTTGCAAAACCTACTAAAGTTATGAAGAAATTTATACTCGAATTTTCTCTCTCTAATTTCTTTTGTGTTCTACCATTTTCTTGAGAGAGATCACAAAACATATACAAATACTAAACCTTGTGAGTTTGGGGAGATTATTTTTTATGTGTTGTGTATACTGTTTGGGAGGTTTTTGATTTCTGAAAGTTTGTGGCACTGATTCTTGGGAGTTCTTGAGTTTTAATGCTTAGAAGCTACGCTTGAATCACGTTGATTTTGTAGGGGGTTCTTGTTTTCTTGCTGCTAATTTTTCGTGCTGAAATCATTTAAGGGCTCATATTCTTCTCTCATATATATTGACGTTGGTTTGACACCTTTGGGTAATTTCTCTTAAATACTCTCTCTTATTTGATTTATATAAGAGAGAGTATTTAAGAGAAATTACCCAAAGGTGTCAAACCAACGTCAGTATATATGAGAGAAGAATACGAGCCCTTAAATGATTTGAGCACGAAAAATTAGCAACAATCAAACAAGAACCCCCTACAAAATCAATGTGATTCAAGCGTAGCTTCTAAGCATTAAAACTTAACAACTCCTAAGAATCAACACCATAAACTTTCAGAAATAAAAAATTATATATATATAATTTTTTTTCTTTTGATCTATTTTCATGTTTAGATTTATTTGTTAGAAGGGATTTTTTTTGTTTAGCTAAAACTCATTAAAGTTTTTTTATAAACTGATCCACGTTTTTTCTCTTGTTTAAAACTGGTTCTTTATTAAAATCTACCCTGTTGCATATGTTGGTGCTAATATGTTTTTAACTCAGATCTAATCATTGGCTATTTAGTTTAATTATCCAAAATCTATTCAAAGTGATTTTACTGTGCTAAGCTTGGTTTAACCTAAATCTAAACGAGGGTATTTAGAAACCACTTTAGTATAAAAACAGAGTCTATTTAATTATTTTTAAATTTTGATCTCTTTTTGCTTATCCTACTTGTACTTGTTTATATCCTTTAAGTTGAACATTTTTGTTGTGTTCATTTTAAATAGTTGGATTTAATCTGTGTATGAGTTTTTAATCAAAACCTTATTATATTCTTGTTGTGAGTCACATCTTCACTGATATCTTTATATTGGGTGTAAAACTGTGCATTGCCAATACTACTATCTTGGTGTTATTAGGTTGTTGGTTATAAGTTGGTGGGGTTGTATTTAGACTAGGCTTGCTATACTGGTTGTATGTGCTTAGTTTAATTCTTGTACACCTGTAAAATTGTAATCTGTAATTAATAATTGGTAATAATGGACTTGGGTGCATATGTTGTCCTGATACTAAAGGACACGGGGTTTTCCACTTGTTGGTTTTCTCGAGAACAAATAATTTTTCCTCTTCTACTTTTCCTCGTCCCAGTATAATTAATTTTTATTTGTGCAACATCATCACAAATCCCTTTTTATTTATGTGTGTATGTATGTTACAGTTCCAATCAATTTATAAAACTAGTTTTTTCAAAGAGTTAAAAGAGGTTTTTATTAACCAAACACTTTAGTGTATTAGGTTATTTCAAAATTAATGTCGTTACTTTTTTGCGACTATCACTAGTGCTAAGATTCATGTTCTCAATAGGCATATATCTTTTCTCAGTCTCAGTGAAAGCGCGGTTGACATAGTGGTTGTTGCTCTGCATTTTATAATCATTCCAGTGTCACATTGGTTACATGTTGTGAAACAACCACATATAAGTAGAGGTTTTCATCGCTAGTAGGAGCTGACAACAAGGGAGGAGATCCCAAGTACTACTGAATCACTTCCAGTGCTCGATCACAATCCTCAGTTTAGATTATCATACTTGCCTTCTTGAGAGCTTGAAAGAAAGGCTGACATTTATTGGATGATCGAGATATAAATCGATTAAGAGAGACTAACATCCCATTCAAGACTTTCACATATCTATCGATAGTCGGATTTTGAATATCCTCTAAGGACTTGATCTGATATAAGTTTCCTTTTACCCCCTTTGAGTTACTAAGTAGCCCTGGAACTTGCCCGAGCTAATTCTAAAGACACACTTAGAAGCCTTTAGCTTCGTCTTGTACTCTCTGAGCATCCTAAAGGTCTTAGTCAGATCTATGTTGTGAATGGATGCCTATTCTCTCTTGATAATCATATCATCAACATAAACCTCCATGGTCATTCCAATTTGTTTCTTGGACATCTTAGGGACTAGCCATTGATAAGTTTCCCCTATATTTTAAGGCCAAAAGGCACGACCTTATAGCAATAAATCCCCAAAGTTATGATGAGCGATGTCTTCTCTTGTCGGGGACCGAATAGTGGTATATGATAGTAGATGGAGTTAGCGTCCATGAAGCTTATCCACTGGTTTTCGATCATGGAATCTACGAGTTGGTCGATATGGGGAAGTGGAAAATTTTCCTTTGGTAAGGACTTATTAAATCGGTGAAATTGTGGCAAACTCTTTAGCAATTATTTTTTAATACAATGCTATTAGAGATCCAGTCCAAGAATTGGACCTTTTTAATGGATTCTACATGAAGTAAGTTCATGACTTCATCATATATGATCATCACTTCTTTCTGGTGCTGACTTTCTCAACTTTCACTTGACTGGTCGGCATATCATACTCGTGTGCAGTTGATAAGCAATGTTTAGATCAACTCCCAAAAGATTAAAAAATTATCACGCGAACACGTTGGTGTTTGTCCTGAGAAAATAAATGAGTTATTTTGCCTCATCCTTAGTAAACTCTGAGCCGATCAAGAAGGTTTTATATAACTGAGATGAATCTAGAGGAATGGTGTTGAGCTCCTCAATTACTTGGTCGGTCAGAGCCAGTCTAGATCTATTAACCCCCGATCAAACTCCCTATATATCTTATTTAGGTTGGTCATCTTTTGAATCATCATCATTTTAACTTTTCTTATACTAAGTCTGCTTGGTTTTAATGGTTGCAATGAAATATCTGCGAGTTGACTTTTTATACCCCTTAATTTTCAAAACACCTCAGTCATTTAAAAACTTAAGTTAATGATAAAGGGATGAGGGGATGACCCTCATAGTATAGAGCCAACCCTGTCCAGGGATAGCATTGTTAGGCAATTCTATAACATGAAATTATTTTTCATGAATAATAGGCCAACCTTGACAGGTGGCTTGATCTTTCTCAATGGGTCTCCATATCTCTATTGAATCCAATTAATGACCTTACCTTTGTGTCTAGATCCTGGACATTATAACCGATCTTGAGCAGCAAACTGAGATATGTGATTTATGAGGATCACCCTTAACTCATCAGATGCCTATTTACATGGAAGTTTGCCCCCCATAAAGTGAGAACTAAGGCATATTTATAGGGAAAATTAACATTGATTAGATTTTTGTTAGTGAACATTATTTCCCACTCAACACCAAGAGATTTTCTTTTCCTCTTAGCCTTAGAGGGCTTGGATACTTCCAACTAGAAGTCTTCTTGGACGTAAGCTAAAATCTTCACTCTTTCTCTGAATTTCTTATCGTTGTATAATGAGGGATCAGTGTAGTTGTGTATGGATATGACCCTTCCTGAAGGTGGGAGGTCATCCTCTTCTCCCACTTTTTGCATTGCGTTTACTCGGGCTATGGACATTGTCTTAGCTGTGTCAACATATTACTTGATATGTCAACTTTGTATGAGATCTTCAAGGTGCTTCTTGAACATCTCATAGTTCTCTATGAGATGACTGTGGTTTTGGTAATAGGTACAACCAAGATTCATATCCCTATCATTCGAATCATTGGCCATCATAGGTGGTCTATTTAAGAACGACTTATCTAATATCTAAGGAATCAACTTGAAGATCGATTCCATGAAGAAAATGTCCACTGGAACACTGCCTAATAGGTGCTTTCATTGCCTTATGACTTAGACCATACTTTGGAGGTATCAGTATTTGCTCCCTTCTTCGCTGGAGTTGATTGATTTCCTCCCTTGGTTGTTTTCTTCGAATCGTTTTTATTGTTCTGCTTAGTATTCTGTTCATTTAGATCTTTTGAAATGAGGATTTTGTCCTCCACCTTAACATACTTCTCAATACGGACCATGAGATCATACATGGTTGATGTTGGCTTCTTGGTTAGCAACTGGTAAAGATCTTCCAATTTGGAGAGTATGTATTTGAAAGACGAGATTTTTAACTACCCCGTATTTTTTTTGAATTATTAAATTGAATAAAAATCAATTATATGTGCTTGTTGAGACCTGGAGATGTCACTGTGTATATTTTTATTTGTTATTGATATTGGATTTAAAATTGGATTCATGATACAGTGACTAATTAATTTATTTAATTGATATTTGGACTCGTACTGGGTAATTATTAGATAAGTGAGTTGTTAGTTATTAGTTTGGGTATTTTTGATAGTAGGTTTTTGGGGATCCATATAATGTTTGTTTCCAATTTAAATAATGTTTTAAAGGCTTATTGGTTTAGTATAAGGTCCAGACAATGTTTTAAGTCATTTGGAGTTGAATTTGGGCCCTTTTGGGTGAGGCCCATTTAGGGACCAAGTATAATTTCGGGTTTAAATGGGTTTAAGGGATCATTAGGGCTCTTATTTATCACAAAACACGTTTGGGAGAATACTTTGGGGGCTAGAGGAAAGAACATGAACAGAAGAGGAGAAATTGGGAGATTTAATTTGATTTTTTCACACATCAATTAAGGCAAGTTTATATAGATATGATTATGATTGTATATTTGTCAAGATTGTATCTATTCATTGCAAATATAAATCAAATTATGTTTTAAATATGATTTAGATGGTTAAATAGTTAAGTTTCATAATTAACCTAATCTAGATGTTAATTAGGCTGATTTCCCCTTTATAGTGATTAATTTCTTCATAAACTTAGATTAAAACTAATAAATAATGATTTAAATTGTTTTATATTGAGAATCATATAAAAACCTTATGTTTAATTGGATCAATCAATGAAAAATTGTAGAATTTGATAGATTTAGGGTTCTTGAATATAATTTCGTTTTCTTTAAATCATGGTGTAGATTTTGAATTTCATGATGAAAATATGTTCTAATTGTGTAGCTGATGTGCCTTTATCATTTTAATATTGGATGGGTTCTTGGATGAAGTTTTTAGGTTCATTAATGGAGATTTGAGTGGGGAAAATAGGGTATGGAGATGAAGAATCCCGTAACGAAGGAGAATTAGGGAGTTTGTGGGTTGATCGATTGATTGTCCCTAGGTCATCGATCGATCGACAATAGCAGGTTTTTTGGTCGTAGGGACAAGATTTGTGAACCAATAGTTTTCTTATATTCCTATAATATGTTTTGAGTTGTTGGTTATTAATACTTGGGGGATTGGATAATTGGATAATTAGATAAATTATTAATATTAAGGGATTAATTTGAGAAATGGGTGCATTTTTTGGTAAACATAAGAGTATGATGGCTTATTATTGGGAATTGGGAAGTTATAGGATTGGACTAGTTTTTCGGGATTATTAGAGTCGTGGTGATAAATTGGTGGAGTTTATATCATTGGGTGAGTCTAGGCTTTGGTTAAAATTCACTAGGGTGGGGTAGTTATTTTGTTAAATTGTTTTATATAAATTAGGTGTGGGTAGGGGTGTTCGCGGTCCGGTCCGATCTGGTTTTTAATGAATTTAAGGACCGGACCGATTATACCGGTCCTAAAAATAAAAGGACCAAGACCGGACCGATTAAATCGGTTTTTCGGGCTTAGTCGGTCCGGTTTTTTATATGGTCGGTCCGGTCAAACTCGTCGGTCCTAATCTTATTGAAATAATCTTTTTTAAAACTGCTCAAATATCATAAAAACTGCCCAAATTTTATTATAAAAAACTGCTCAAATATCATAAAAACTGCCCAAATTTATCCCAAAAAATGCCCAAATTTTATCATAAAAACTGCCCAAATTTATCAAAAAACTGCTCAAATTTTACTATAAAAACTGCTCAAAATTTATCCAAAAAACTGCTCATATCTTACTATAAAAACTGCCCAAATTTTACCTTAAAATTTGTCCAAACTTATCCAAAATAATAACATAATGTTCAAATTTTAGCATAAATAAAAACTGTCCAAAGATGCCCAAATAATACAATCACATCAAGCTGTCATAAACTGTCCAAATTTGGACATATAAACTGTCCAAATAACACCAAATAAAGCTGTCCAAATTTAACCGCAAGGTTGTCCATAATAATACAAATTAATAATGCGCTAATAAAATGTCTAAATTAATAAATATTAGCCGAACTAACCGCAACATCCAAAATAATGCAACCATCCATAATGCTGCCCAAAACAATCTCCTCTATAAACCTGAAAATGATCATAAATAATTTTAGAATATATAGAAAAATAGTCCAAATAAAATGCAACCATGAATATAAAAAAAACAAATTATTCACTTTACCTCAATAATACGAACGAAGTCATTGTCAATCCACAATTGTTGATGTTCCCAACAAATCTGTAAAAATAATATGTTAATGATTTAAAAAATAAATTACACCTGATAACTTAATAATTTAAAATTATGATATATGTTAGTTACCTCCATCCAATTGCTCAAGTTGTTCCACCTCATCCATGGCATCTCTAAGGCTAATTGATTTTGATGAAGACTTGAGCCAATTTTGGGCACAAACAAGCGCTTCCACCGTGTTGGGGGAAAGTGAACTACGAAATGGGTCAAGGACACGACCCCCCGTGCTAAATGCCGACTCGGAAGCCACGGTTGACACCGGAATTGCCAATACATCCCTTGCCATACGAGAAAGAACTTGGTATCTAAATGAATTACTCTTCCACCACATTAATACATTAAAGCTTTTGTTGGTTGCATCGTCATTAGTCTCAATCAAGTACTTCTCCACCTCCGACTTACTACGCCCTAAACTATCTCCAGACTCTAAATGTTTTTTAAATTGGGTAGCTAAAAAAGTATGCCCATCGACATCATCATCTCCACCATCAACTACTAATTTAACGACGTCACATGGTGATGCATTTTGTGATGAACCATTTTGCACATTATTATCACCATACCACTCATACAAACGCACAAGTACATTTTTTGCTCTCCGTGTCATCTCTTTTGCCACACTACTTTCATACATGCTATCAAACCAATATGAAACATACCCCAATTTATATCTAGGGTCAAGGATGACCGCAACAAGTAACAACAAGTTTATCTTTTCAATATTCCAATATTTGTCCATTTTCTTAACCATGTTATCTGCCATCGAAGATATTTGATAATCCCCACTTCTTTTCAATTGGTTCAAATTGTTTTGTATTATAACAAGCTCATTGAAAAACAAATTTGAAGTAACAAATAATGAACCCGAAAATCTCAAAGTTGCATTGTAAAATATCTTTAAAAATTTCACAAGTTCCCTCACTTTCTCCCAATCAACACTCAAAGGAGGCCCTAAGATAGTCCTCCCGCCCCTAACCCTCCCCCTCACTTCATCATCCTCTTGGATTTCAAATTCTCCATTAAAGTAAGAAGCATAATTTTTGTCCTCCTCCCCTAACCTTTCAAAAGCTTTCTCAAATTTTTCGGCTACATCTAGCATTAAATAGGTGGAGTTCCACCTAGTTTGAACATCCAAACACAACATACCCTTACTCTCAATTTTCTCTTTCTCTACACACATTTTGAACATTAACAACCTAGAAGGGGAGTACCTCACATACCTCACCGCGTTACGCACTTTAACAACCGACTCATCCATTTCTTTTAACCCACCACCCACAATTAGGTTTAAGATATGAGCACAACATCGCATATGCAAATACTCATGTTCTAAAATAGTACCTTTCCAAGATTTGGTTTTCCTTTGCAAATATTTAATGGTACCATTATTAGAACTAGCATTGTCAACGGTTATGGTGAAAATGGTATCAATCCCCCATTCCACTAACAATGACTCAATAACCTTCCCTAGCATCTCCCCCTTATGACTTCGGACTTGACAAAAGTTTAAAATCTTTTTTTGTAACTTCCATTCATCATCAATATAATGAGCCGTGAGGCACATGTAATTGATATTTTTGAATAGAAGTCCATGTGTCCGTTGTGATGCATATTCTTTTGTCCTTCAAATCCCTTTGTAACTTTATTTTCCCATTCAAATATATTGTTAAGCAATCTCTTGCAACCGTAATACGACTTGGGATTTTTGTAAATTTCGGTTGCACAATTCTCATAAATTGTCGAAATCCTTCGCCCTCAACAAACCGAAAAGGCAATTCATCAATGATTAACATCTTAGCAAGAGCATCACGACAAGCTTCTAAACTAAAACCAATTGCTACAAGACTAGGACACTCCCCATCTTCTTTTTTAAATGACAAATTTTTTTGTTTCTCATCACACCTTCCCGGAAATTTTTTACACTTGTTGATGTGGGCCAACATATTTTTAGTTCCATTTTTATTTGGATCACAAGCATATGTTAAGGGACAATAATTACATTTTGCCCTACGTTTGTTTGGATCACAACCTTGAATTTCGGTAAAATGCTCCCAAGCATTCGATTTTCGTTTCGAACATTTAACTTCTGGATTTATAGGGGGTTTAGGAGGGACATTTGTACCTTGCATTACATCTTGGGTAGAGGGAAGCCCACCTTCATTTTCATCCATTTGGGCGGCCATTATCTACAAAATATACCATATAAATTTAAACAAGTTAATACCATATGAATAATTATCATATGAATTTAAGCAAGTTTCAAAGAATAAAAACAAAACAGTTTTTTTGTAACAAACAGTTTTTAAAAACAGTTTTTTTATAGCAAACAAACAATTACAGATTTTTATAACAAACATTTTTTTTATAATCAAAACAAAATACATTTTTATAACAAACATTTTTATAACAAACTTTTTTATAACAAACATTTTTATAACAAACAATTTTATAACAAACTTTCAAAGAATAAAAACAAAACAGTTTTTTTTAAAACAGTTTTTTTTTATAATCAAAACAAAATACATTTTTATAACAAACATTCAAAGAATAAAAACAAAACAGTTTTTAAAACATTTTTTTTTATAATCAAAACAAAATACATTTTTATAACAAACTTTCAAAGAATAAAAACAAAACAGTTTTTTTTGTAACAAACAGTTTTTAAAAATATTTTTATAGTAAACAAACAATTAAAGATTTTAAAATTACAAACATTTTAACGGTCCTTACAGATTTTATAGCAAACAATTACAGATTGTAATTTGTAACAAACAGTTTTTATAGCAAACAACAAAACAGGGGAAAGCATGGGGAAGGTACCAGCTTGGGTCGCGGCGAAGGGAGCTCCGAGCTTGGGTAGAGGGAAGAGACGCGCAGCTTCGGTAGAGGAAAATGGCGTCGCGGCGCCGCACAGCTTGGGTAGAGGGAAGCGGCGCAGGGGAGAGGAGAGAGGGGAGAGGGGAGGTGTCGGCGCAGGGGAGAGGGGAGAGGATCCGCCGCAGATCTGGAGAGGGGAGAGGGTCCGTCCACTTTGCCAAAGAAAGAGAGAAGAGAAGTGTTGTGTGCGTGTGTTGTTTGATTAGGATTAGGGCTTCTTTTACTTGCTTCCTTTCTTTTGTTTGGACCATCGTACCCCTCATTTCCCCTAATAACTTAACTCAATGCATATAATATACTATATATGTATAAATATAATTAAATGCATATATATTAGAGTAACCGGTCCGGGTCGGTCCAGACCGGATATTTATTAAGGGAGACCGAGGACTGGACCGGTTAGACCGGTCTGAAAAAAAAAAACAGGACCGGACCGATTAAAAAAAAACGGAAAAATTATGACGGTCCGGTTCGGTCCGTCGGTCCATTCGGTTTTCTGAACACCCCTAGGTGTGGGTTGATTACCTAGGATCAAAACCTTGAGAGGTCAGATTAGGGATGTTTGAGGTGGAATATAATTAATATATGCGTTTTAGTGCACGATAGGGTGAGATTAAACCTAGATTCTAGAATCCAGAGTGTTAAGGTTACTTGTATTCGGGAATGTATATAAGGTTAATGGTGTGTTGCATGCTTTTATGTAGTAGCGATGTTAGTGTGATTCGATAGCATTGGTTTGGTATGTGTACATCATTTACCTTAACCCATTTGTGAGGGTTATATATGTGTTTGCTTTAGCCCGTTAGTGAGGGTAAAAATTGCTTGAGTGTTTTATATGTTATGATAACATGGGCGAGTGCTCTTGGCGAACGTACTAGGAGGGATTCCATGATGAGGAACGTGTGACGTGGACTATGCAGGTACCCCGATGAGTAAACAGACTCATATTGGTCATATTTACCCTAGGGTTTTTACACTAGCAAAAGGAACTACTAAGGGGGATCTAACCCCAAGAGGTTTCCAAGAGTAGATGACGTGATTTATTTTAGTAAGCAGGGCCAGGGGAATTATGGCCAATGGAGCTACGACCTGTGAGAGAAAGGCAAACGATGCTAATTTTAGCAAAAATTACCAAAGAAGTAAGGTCAGCAGGGCTGCTAATGGTCCTCCATTACAATAGTTCCTTTAGAGAAAGATAGTTCCTTTAGAGAAAGGTGTTACGATCGTGGAGAGTGAGGACACCTAGTTATTAGATTCCTTAGTGACAACCAACTTTTTGGGGTACCTCCGGGGATGGTTACGGGTATGCTTATGGCTCGTGCGCATGATTCCGGCTTAGGCATTGAGGATTTGTCATTCTTTATTAAGTAGTGTTTGTATACTAATATTATAAGGTATATAAATTTCCCGTGAGCTTTATGTATTTGTGGTTACCCCCAGCCGATAGGAGGATAATTTACGTTGTGATTATAGATACATGGTAGTTTGTTTGGTTAGCTTGATTTCATCCACTTTGTTGACTTTTAGATGAGATACCATCATATAATTAGTGAGATTATGTACATATCTTTGTTTTAAGTTTATAACTACTACTCGGGTTAGGCTTTCATATGCCATTTTTGTGTCGAGTTTCGCTTTGGGTAGTTGTGCTTAGGTTTTAGAGAATGTCTAACACACTCGTCTATGTATGTATGTGAGTACATTAGAGGATTAGAGGTGTTACCGATAGTCCGAGCTTCTTAAAGTCTTTAATTTTTATCTTATTGAGTTATCACCTACATAAGGGTTTGGTTGTGCCATGGATATTGACACTAGCATTGGATCCCCATCGAGGCCATTTTATGGGACTGGCTTTGCCAAGGATCGTAGAGGTGTGATAGGAGTAGACACCACAATTTTTAAGTCGTTTGAGTATTTGAGGATGAAGTTACCATGTGGAATCTCCTAAAAAGGGATGGTTCACTAAGTGGAGGTGTGAACCACCAGGAGAAGGAGAATGTCGAGATATAAGACAAGTGTTTGATGTTACGCATCAATGAAATATTGGAACAATTAAGGAGAGCGTTTCCTCCTAGAAAGTGAAAGAGGATCGAGTTTTCATTAGTGGTACAATTGAAAGGAGAATATCCCAAAGGCAACTTTCTATCACTATATGGTACACGCGTGTCATTAATGGATTTTTGATTGTGCAGAGGGGTAGTTTGTTGTGATTTGTGATGATATTTTATTGAAGAGGAAGTAGTTTAGTAGTGGTGCCCGTTACACCTAAATCTATGATTTGGAGTGGTTTATGCCTCAACGTTGAATTTACTGAGAGTGAATATGCAAATAGTATTGGGAATGGGTCTATTTAAGGACAAGAGAGGGTCATATTTTGGGTATTTTTTCTTATTAGGGGTCCCCCAAACTTCGAGAGGTGGTTTGGACCAAGGCACGTGTTTGGCATTTCACTTTATATCCTAGTAAGGACAATGGATTATTTGGGGTTGTGAGAGTTAATTTGACCAAGTTGATTATAGTTACGAGTCTAGTAAGAAATTCGTTTAGGGTTGTGGTTAGGACACCTTTGAGGATAATTTATTCATAATTGAGAGTGGGAAGTTTTGTCGAAACAAGCAAGGGAAGTGGATGACGAGCATAGGCTTGATTTAAAGGTTCAGGAGGGGGGTCATGTGTTTTTAGTGACCTTCAACATTGGGAAGTGTGGAGTTCAGGTTCCTATACGTGGTTGGCAACTAGATGAGAATTTCCTTTTAGAAGGTTTAGGTAGGGCGAGGTTGATGCCGTTTGACCTCACTTTATCCATTTCAGTGTGCACAATGCGTTTCTATGGGACATGAAATAAGGAGTCCTTGACTGTCAAGTTGGTATTTTAATGATTAGATTAGTTTAGTTGATAGTGTACTCGGATGCGATTTAAAATGATACAGACTATAAGGTATGCTAGGTCATAGACTCAGTAGATTATTTTTCGATAGTGTGAGGACGCTAGGGTGAGATAATATAATAAATTCAAATTTCGAGACGAAAGTCCTTGTTTAGGGGTGAAATAATGTAATGCCCCTTATTTTTCGTGAATTATTAAATTGCATAAAAATTAATTATGTGTGCTTGTTGTGACTGGAGATGTCACTATTTATATTTTTATATTTTATTTAAATTGGATTGAAAATTGGATTTAAGACGCAATGATTAATTAATTAAATTAATTAATATTTGTAGTCGCACGGGGTATTATTAAATAGCTGAGTTGTTAGTTATTTGTTTGGGTATTTTTGGTAGTAGTATTTGGAACATGTAGAATGTTCATTTTTAATTTAAAATAATGGTTTGAAGGCCTATTGGGTTAGTATGATGTTCGAGCAATGTTGTAAGTCATTTGGAGTTGAATTTGGGCCTTTTGGGTGAGGCCTATTTGAGGCCCAAGTATAATTTTGGGTTTAAAGGATTTTAAGGGGTCATTTATCACAAAAGACATTTGAGGGAACCCTTTGGGGTCTAGAGGGAAGAACATGAAGATAAGAGGAGAAATTGGGAGATTTGGCTTGATTTCTTCACATATCAATTAAGAGAAGTGTGACACCCCGTCTAATTAAATACCGGGTAGCTACTCCTTTATTCAAATTAATACAAAATGTCAAGTTGGTTCAGTTCATAGCATCACTGTCGAAAAACATTTTTTACAATTACTAGCTACCTAATATTTAAAAAGTGAGTTGTCAATTTTAACCAAATTAGATTAACATGCAACAAGTTTAAATTGTAAAATAATGACACCACAACCACATCACAGTCACAATAGAATAATAATGGAATAAAATGAATCTGGAGGAATACTCCTCTGAATAATCCGAATACTGAATAAAATCAAATACAAAGTCTGAATCACTAATTAATTAAATCCAAAACTGAAATAAAACTGAATAAATAAGTTGTCTCTAAGAAGGAAGGGGCGACATGCCCTACAAATGGGTAAATCTGGAATGGAGTTAAAGCTAAAAGTGGAGGCGTCTACTGTCGAGGTCCTGTAACTTCCACAGCAGCTACAGCACGTCACTGGAATGGAACTTCTAAGCTTGGTGTCCTTGTGGCTGGGCACCTAAAAGGTTTTTACAAGAAAATAGATTTGAAAACAAACGGGTCAGAGCCCGATTGTGAAAACAGTTTAAAATATGGCAAGTGTTTTAATAACATTAACACAGTGAATATAAAATACATGATAGTGCGTGCACTCACATCAGTTCTTCACCTCTCAACTAATTGGCATGCCTAACGTACCCGTACCCGTTCTAGTCATTCTACCATCTAACTAGTCCATCCATAACCTGACTTTACTTTACAATTCAAAGTTCAATTCCCGACATCTTAAGATAAACTGAAAGCCTTACTTATATTATTCAGAATTAGTTATAATAAATACTAAAAGATTTTCCATTTATAATTCTACTAAAAATGTTACAATTATTCACGCTTACACTATAATAAATAGTCCATTCCAATTATCAATATATTAATCTCACCATAAATATACAATAATTGCACCCCTAGGCTAAGCTGCGGTGCACACATACTCTGATATCGAATCCCGGTACATCACGTACATAAGGACCACGTATTCTGAATCTCTCAGGAAACGTTTCAATAAGCAACAATCACACATAATGGAGGCGAACATAGTTCACATACCCATGGGTAACGCACATACCTACGCTCCCATGGTCAGCTGACTTATTAACTCACCAATAAGTCATTCTGTGACCTATGTCCTTGAGGTACCAATCTAAATCCCCCCGTAGGCACACAAAGATTAGATGGCCCTAATCGAAAGCCGACCTCCCGTGATAGCAAGTATGGTAGGTATGTTATACACATATAACTCCATATACTAAGCATTCACACCTCTTAGATATCTTATAATAATAATAGGGGTATATTTTACAATTCCCATATCGTCATTAAATGTTGTACAATTACAAGTCCCCGGATAATATATAATATAGATCGTCAACACTTCTCACGTCGCAAATTTAAGGATTTACAACCTAACCCATAAAAGTCACCAGGCCTTTATATAATTCCAAGTTTCAATCCTCAACGTACTCCAATCTCACCAATATACCCACTAATCATCAAGGGAAGGATAACACTCAATTAAATAAGCCCACGAAAAGTTCGAAACTAAAATCGAGCCGAAAAAGACGATTCTGTAAACTCGTTAGAAGTCACTGAAATCTCGTTCGAACGAGGTCGTTCAAACGAGTGTCGTTAGAACAAATGGCTTCGAACGGACTATGAACTCATTAGAAGGGGCACTGGAATCTCGTTAGAAGCTCGTTCGAACGACCTGGTTTGGTCTTCTAATGAGATGGCAGAGAATGCCCAGAATTTTCCCAACTTCGTATTTCACTAAATTCCTTTCTCCAAATCCATCCTAAGTTCATACTAATTAAGTTTTTATGTTTTTAAACTACTCTAAGTCACCCTAGGTCACTTCTTAACATATTTTTGGGGTCAAATCTTATTAATCAACATGTAATCACCATAAATCCCCAAATCTTGCCCCAAACCCTATGAACATGAACCCAGAATTTAATTGAATACAAAGACTCCTTATTAATCCGTTTTTAAATCATCAAAGTTAAGTTTTGGGTACCAATTTCGTCCGTAACCAATCTACATGCAATCCCTAACCAAAATTAAGAGTTTCTACAACAATCTCATTAGGTTTTCATCATAACTTTCGAGGCATACATTAGTTTCTACACTAAACATGAAGGAAACATTCATTGAAACTAATGTAACTAAACCACTTGCCTTAAGTTTGTTCTTCAGATTTGTTGTTGGTGAATATAGGCTGATTTTCTCCTCTTTCTTGTCACAAATCCTTCCAAAATGGTGGTGATGGGCGATGGTTTTGGTTTGGAACCTCTTATAACTCCTCTCTAACTTCTCTCAAAACTCTCGTAGCCCACTCTCTTGCCTTTTGATGATAATAGCCTTAGTGGCCTCTCTAATAATATATAATTAATCTATAAAATTCGTGGGTTTTAATTCCTCAATTTTTAAAATTACCAAAATATCCTTCTGGGTTGTCGGTTTGGCCTAAAAATGCTCCGGGACCCAAACTAAACCCCCGGCTAGTATTTTCTGACTATTTCGACCCTTCCGGACACATTGGCGCACTCAAAATGACCATTCGGTTGATAAAAATATAATTTACTTTTTCATCTATTTAAATTCATTCCTGACGCGACTAACACGCGCGTCCCAACTTAATTTCCCAAATTATCGTATTTCTGCCTCGTGACAATTTTAATATTTTCAATACCCATATATTCTCAGTAATATTTTATTTTAACATCATACTCAAATACCAAATCACGTCTCGCTAGTATTTAATTCCGGATTAATTTCCAAATTAATTCTCATTTAATTCAATTAATCCATTAAATAAAAATCAATAAAATTACGGGGTATTACATACTTCCCCCCTAATGACAGAATTTCATCCCAAAATTCGGAACTAAAAATACCTGGTAAAAACAACTCTGGATAACGTTCGCTCATCTCATCCTCATGCTCCCATGTGGACTCCTCGGCATTATGATGCCGCCACTGAACACGTAGTAATGGTACTATCTTCGACGTCAGTTTCCTCTCGCTGTGGTCCAGAATGGCAATCGGCCCTTCCTCGTAGGAACTATCGGGCTGTAGATCGATGTCCTCTAAAGGAATGTGAGTATGGTCCAAATCGTCCCTAAGATATCTCCTTAGTGAGGAAATATGGAACACATCATGAATCCTATGCAAGTGCTCCGGTAACCTAAGTCTATACGCTACTGGCCCAATTAGCTCAATGATAGGAAATGGCCCCACATATCTTGGTGCCAATTTCCCCTTCTTCCCAAAACGCATAATCCCCTTCATCGGAGATACTTTGAGTAGCACCTGGTCCCCCACCTTGAACTCTCTGAAGAACCTCTTGGCATCAGCATAGCTCTTCTGTCGGTCCTGAGCTACCCAAATACGGCTCTGTATCATCTTTATACTTATCGAAGTATCCTGAATTACTTCCGGCCCAAGGAGTTTGTTATCCCTCACCTCTAACCAACATGTTGGGGAATGACAAGGTCTACCATACAACGCCTCGAATGGAGCCATGCCAATGGTGAACCTGTAGGAGTTATTATAAGCAAACTCCACCAGTGGAAGGTACTACTCCCAACCACCTCCAAAGTCTAGGATGCACATACGCAACATGTCCTCCAACATCTAATTCGTCCACTCGGTTTGCCCATTTGTCTACGGGTGATACGTTGTACTCAGTCGCAACTCCGTACACATGGCCTGCTGAAAACTCTCCTAAAATCGGGAAACAAATATCTTATCTCGGTCAGACACGATATTGAGAGGTACCCCGTGAACTCTCACTATCTCCGCTATAAAAATTTGGGCATACTGTCCCGTAGTGTAATCTGTCCTTGCTGGCAGAAAATGAGCAACTTTGTTCAATCGATCCGCGATTATCCATATAGAGTCGTGACCCCTCTGTGACATAGGTAACCCCGTGATGAAATCCATAAAAATTCTCTCCCATTTCCACATAGGGACCTCTAATGGCTGTAGAAGTCCTGCCGGTCTCTGATGGTCCACCTTTACCAGCTGATAAGTGGCACATTTAGAAATGAACTCGACAATATCTCTCTTCATCCCGCTCCACCAGTATTGTCGCCTCATGTCCTGGTCTGCCAGTATGTACTGTAAATCGTGAATCGTGCGACTCTGACATTACCTCGCGCCGCAAGTCTTCCCCTTCCGAAACGACTAGTCTCCCATTGAAGCGTAAGCCCCCGTCTGAACTAACGGTATAGGACTCGGCTCCCTCTGTTAGTAATCGAACTATCTGCTCTTGACATAACGAGTTTTTTTCCTGGGCCTGTATCACTCTCACAACAATCTGAGGTGTAACTTTCATCACAGACATGAATGATCGGGCTACTACATCCTAGTATCCCAACTCCTTCCACTTTGCTCTCCACACTTAGGCCACCTCACCTACTGGCCTACGGCTCAACGCGTCTGCTACCACGTTAGCCTTCCTTGGGTGATATTGGATATCGAACTGATAATCCTTCACAAACTCAAGCCACCGGTGTTGATGCATAATAAGTTCCTTATGGTAGAGACTTGTGGTCCGTGAATAAACGGAATTTCTCCCCCATGAGATAATGTCTCCAAATTGGAAGAGCAAATACGACTGCCGCTAACTCCAAGTCATGGGTGGGGTAATTCTTCTCGTGAGGCTTAAGCTTACGGGAAGCATAAGCTATAGCCCGACTCTCCTATTGCAGTACACCTCCAAGTCCTTGTAAGGACGCATCGGTGTAGACTAGATACTCAACTCTCGGCCTGGGCAATGCTAACACTAACGCTGAGGTCAACTTATCCTTCAACTCATCAAATGCCAACTGACAAGCATCGCTCCAGATGAATGGCACACCTTTGCGAGTTAGATGTGTCAAAGGAACCTCTATCTTAGAGAAACCCCGAATAAACCTTCTGTAGTATCCTGCTAGGCCCAAGAAACTACGTATTTCAGTTGGTGTCATGGGCTGTCTCCACTCTCTCACCACCGATACCTTCCCCGAATCAATTGATATCCCACTGTCTGAAATTATAATCCCCAAAAATTGTACCTCCTTCAGCCAAAATCCACACTTCTCATATTTTACATATAACTCATTCTAACGAAGCGTCTGTAAAACCTGTCTCAAGTGCTCGACATGCTCCTCCTCTGTCTGGGAGTAAACCAGAATGTCGTCAATAAAGACGATGGCGAACTGGTCTAGGAACTCTCTGAACACCCTATTCATCAAGTCCATAAATACGGCTGGAGCGTTGGTTAGGCCAAAAGGCATAACCCTAAACTCGTAGGAACCATATCTCATCAAGAAGGTAGTCTTCGCGACGTCTTGCTCCCTGATACGCAACTGATGGTATCCCGATCGCAAGTCAATCTTTGAGAAGAAGGCCGCTCCTCTCAATTGGTCGAATAAGTCATCGATTCGCGTCAACGAATATTTATTCCGTATCTTGACTTTATTTAACTCTCGATAATCTACACATAACATTAACGATCCATTTTTCTTCTTCACGAATAACACAGGGGCACCCCACGGTGAAGTACTATTACGAATAAACCCCTGACCCAATAACTGCTCTATTTGATCCCGTAACTCCCTCATCTCTGCTGGAGCCATACGGTAAGGCGCGCTGGCTATTGGACGAGTGTCCGACGATAAATCGATAATAAAGTCTATCTCCCTACTAGGCGGTAATCCCAGAATATCCTGAAATACATCAGCGAACTCACTCACAACGGGAATTGAATCGAGTGGTATTATCACTTCCTTAGAGGTCTCCTCCTCTATATAATACAAGTGAGTAGACGATCCTCCCTCATGACGAGGCATCGCCACTAAGAACATCTCTTGCCCGGGTATGGCAAAGATAATACTCCTGCTGAAATAACCAATCATGGCTCGATACGCAACTAGCCAATCAATACCAACGATCGCATCGTACTCAGTCATATCTAACACTAACATATCAGCGGGTAAAGTAAACCTCCCGATCTCGATACCCACACCTCTACATATAAGGGAAATCACAGAACCCTTACTCAATAGTGAATCTACGCAAGTAACCATGCTCCCTGCAGTGTCTAACAACCCCATGGTGCGTGCAAATCTCGTGACAATAAAACAGTGTGTGGCCCCCGTATCAAATAAAATATGCCCCATAGTCCCCTGAATAGAGAACATACCCTCAATAGCAGGTGGATCCTATAGAATTGAGGCCTGCTGGAGCTGATAGACTCGCCCGTACTCAAGCTGCCCCTGCTGAACTGGGATTGCTGGGATGGGTGGCAAAGCTGGCATCTGCGGTGGTGCTGGAAGGGCGACGGGAAACATAGGTCTCTGGGGCTCATGTCGAGCACCATGTTGTTGCTGCTGTGGGGACCTGCCCTTATCAGGACACTCCTAGCGCTTGTGGCCAATCTTGCCATAAATAAAACATTTCCCCGAAAAGTTTCCCCCTCTCTGACCCTGTTGCCCACGGCCCTAATGACCGTTGCCATTCCTCCACTGACCATGCTGGCCCTACTGAAATTACTGCTGTTGACCCTGATGGCCGTGCTGACCCTGCTGGCCATAATGAAAAACTCCCTGTCCATTTCTGAAACCTCCAGATCAAAATCTCTTAGAATCCCCCTGCTGGGAACTCTGATCACCTTGCCCATGCTGACCCTGAATCGATTGTGCCCCGCTGGCACCATTTCCCCCTGTCATGTCCTGATGGTTGGACTCTCCTGATCGCTTACCCTCTGACAAGTGAAAGCAATGGTCCTGGCAGTGAAGCAATGCTGTATTAACCACATCAGAATAAGTGGCCAATGAGAGATTTCTCAACAAATGTTGACGGATCCTCCAAGTCAACCCATCCATGAACTTTTGTATCTTCTTCTCCTCTGTCGGAATCTCATCGAGGACAATGTTCAGAAGATTGGTGAACTCGGCCTCATACTCTGCCATTGTCTTCCCCTCCTGCTTGAGGTTCATCAACTTCCTCCTCATCTCGGTGTGAACGACTGAGGAAAAATACTTGCGGTCGAACCGCACCCAAAACTCCTGAATAGTAAGAACATCCCTCTCCTCCGTGGTGGTAATGGACTCCCACCACTGCAACACTGACCCTATTAGCTTAAAAGTAGCCAGTACCTGCCTATGTACATCTATACACTTGTACATCCTCAAGTGTCTTTGGATGTCCTTCTTTCACTAACTGGACACAACGACGTCGAAGTTACCTGTAAACTCTGGAGGGTGTGCCTTCTGAAAGGCATTACGAACACGTTCCTAAGAAGACGGAAATGCATGAGCCTATACTAGTGCTGCTACCGGTGCCTGAGGCGGTGCCTGCTGCACAACTGCTAGAGCGGTATTTACCGCTTGGGCCACAATAGCGGTAACCTATGCGGCATTCATGGTGCCCTGAACTGGTGCAGGCTGTGGCTCGGGTTGAGCATCCCTGGGAACTCGCTGTGCACGTCGTGGAGGCATCTGAAATGAAAGAGAAGTCTTATAAGTATACAGTTATTATCTCAAAATAGCTGAAGAGTATAAGATACACAAAAGAGTACAACAATCCTAAAATATAGGGCTCTATATCAAAGAAAGCTCAGCGAAAACATAACAAGCTGTACAGATCCTAAGGATACTAGAACCTGATGCTCTGATACCACCTGTGACACCCCGTCTAATTAAATATCGGGTAGCTAATCCTTTATTAAAATTAATACAAAATGTCAATTTGGTTCAGTTCATAGCATCACTGTCGAAAACATTTTTTATAATTACTAGCCACCTGATATTTAAAAAGTGAGTTGTCAATTTTAACCAAATTAGATTAACATGCATTAAGTTTAAATTATAAAATAATGATACCACAACCACATCACAGTCACAATAGAATAATAATGGAATAAAATGAATCTGGAGGAATACTCCTCTGAATAATCTGAATACTGAATAAAACCAAATACAAAGTTTGAATCACTAATTAATTAAATCCAAAACTGAAATAAAACTGAATAAATAAGCTGTCTCTAAGAAGGAAGGGGCGACATGACCTACAGATGGGTAAATCTGGAATGGAGTCAAAGCGAAAAGTGGAGGCGTCTACTATCGAGGTCCTGTAACTTCCACAGCAGCTACAGCACGTCACTGGAATGGAACTTCTAAGCTTGGTGTCATTGTGGCTGGGCACTTAAAAGGTTTTTATAAGAAAATAGATTTGAAAGCAAACGGGTCAGAGCCCGATTGTGAAAACAGTTTAAAATATGGCAAGTGTTTTAATAACATTAACACAGTGAATATAAAATACATGATAGTGCGTGCACTCACATGAGTTCCTCACCTCTCAACTAATTGTGCACGCCTAACGTACCTGTACCCGTTCTAGTTATTCTACCATCTAACTAGTCCATCCATAACCTGACTTTACTTTACAATTCAAAGTTCAATTCCCGACATCTTAATATAAACCGAGAGCCTTACTTATATTATTCGAAATTAGTTATAATAAATACTAAAAGATTTTCCATTTTTAATTCTACTAAAAATGTTACAATTATTCACGCTTACACTATAATAAACAGTCCATTCCAATTATCAATATATTAATCTCACCATAAATATACAATAATGGCACCCCTAGGCTAAGCTGCGGTGCACACATACTCTGCTATCGAATCCCGATACATCACGTACATAAGGACCACGTATTCCGAATCTCTCAGGAAACGTTTCAATAAGCAACAATCACACATAATGGAGGTGAACATAGTTCACATACCCATGGGTCACGCACATACCTACGCTCCCATGGTCAGCTGACTTATTAACTCATCAATAAGTCATTCTCTGACCTATTTCCTTGAGGTACCAATCTAAATCCCCCCGTAGGCACACAAAGATTAGATGGCCCTGCTCGAAAGTCGACCTCCCGTGATAGCAAGTATGGTAGGTATATTATACACATATAAACCCATATACTAAGAATTCACACCTCTTAGATATCTTATAATAATAATAGAGGTATATTTTACAATTCCCATACCGTCATTAAATGTTGTACAATTACAAGTCCCCGGATAATATAAAACATAGATCATCAACACTTCTCACGTCGCAAATTTAAGTATTTACAACCTAACCCATATAAGTCACCAGGCCTTTATATAATTCTAATTTTTAATCCTCAATGTACTCCAATCTCACCAATATACCCACTAACCATCAAGGGAAGGATAACACTCAATTAAATAAGCCCACGGAAAGTTTGAAACTAAAATCGGGCCGAGAAAGACCATTTTGTAAACTCGTTAGAAGTCACTGAAATCTTGTTCGAACGAGGTCGTTCGAACGACACTCGTTCGAACGAATGGCTTAGAACGAACTACGAACTCGTTAGAAGGGGCACTGGAATCTCGTTAGAAGCTCGTTCGAACGACCTGGGTTGGTCTTCTAACGAGATGGCAGAGAATGCCCAGAATTTTCCCAACTTCGTTTTTCACTAAATTCCTTTCTCCAAATCCATCCTAAGTTCATACTAATTAAGTTTTTATGTTTTTAAACTACTCTAAGTCACCCTAGGTCACTTCTTAACATATTTTTGGGGTCAAATCTTATTAATCAACATGTAATCACCATAAATCCCTAAATCTTGCCCCAAACCCTATTAACATGAACCCATAATTTAATTGAATACAAAGACTCCTTATTAATCCGTTTTTAAATCATCAAAGTTAAGTTTTGGGTACCAATTTCGTCCGTAACCAATCTACATGCAATCCCTAACCAAAATTATGAGTTTCTACAACAATCCCATTAGGTTTTCATCAAAACTTTCGAGGTATACATTAGTTTCTACACTAAACATGGAGGAAACATTCATTAAAATTAATGCTACTAAACCACTTGCCTTAAGTTTGTTCTTCAGATTTATTGTTGGTGAATATAGGCTGATTTTCTCCTCTTTTTTGTCACAAATCTTTCCAAAATGGTGGTGATGGGTGATGGTTTTGGTTTGGAACCTCTTGTAACTCCTCTCTAACTTCTCTCAAAACTCCCGTAGCCCACTCTCTTGCCTTTTGATGATAATGGCCTTAGTGGCCTCTCTAATAATATATAATTAAGCTCTAAAATTCGTGGGTTTTAATTCCTCAATTTTTAAAATTACCAAAATACCCTTCTGGGTTGCCGGTTTTGCCTAAAAATGCCCCGGGACCCAAACTAAACCCCCGGCTAGTGTTTTCTGACTATTTTGACCCTTACGGACACATTGGCGCACTCAAAATGACCATTCGGTTGATAACAATATAATTTACTTTTTAATCTAATTAAATTCATTCCTGACGCAACTGACACGCGCGTCCCAACTTAATTTTCCAAATTGTCGTATTTCTGCCTCGTGACAATTTTAATATTTTCAATACCCATATATTACCATATATTCTCAGTAATATTTTATTTTAGCATCATACTCAAATACACACTCACGTCTCGCTAGTATTTAATTCCGGATTAATTTTCAAATTAATTCTCATTTAATTTAGTTAATCCATTAAATAAAAATCAATAAAATTACGGGGTATTTCAAGAAGTTTATATGGATTATAATTATGATTGTATGTTTGTCAAGACTATTTCTATTCATTACAAATCTAAATCAAATTATGTTATAAATTTGATGTTAGATTATTAAATAGTTAATTTTCATAATTAACCTAATCTAGATGTTAATTAGGTTGATTTTCCTGTTTATAGTGATTGCTTTCTTTATAAACTTGGATTAAAACTAATAGATAATGATTTCAACGTATTTTATATTGAGAATCATATAAAATCCTATGTTTAATTGAATCAATCCACAAAAATTTGTATAATTGATAGATATAGGATTCTTGAATACAAATTCGGGTTTTCCTTTATATCTTGGTATAGATTTAGGATTTGATGATGGAAATAGGTTACAATTGTGTAGATGATGTACCTTTATCATTTGAATGTTGGTTGGGTGCTTGGATGAACTTTTTAGGTTCATTGATGTAGGGTTGAGAGAGAAAATGGGGGTTGATGATGGAAAATCCCGTAACAAAGGAGTATTAAGGAGTTTTCAAGTTGATCGATCAATCGACACTCGGTCGTTGATCAATCGATAGTAGAAGTTTGGACTAATGTGGGTTTTTGTGTTTTTAATTATATTGTTCAGTTTTTGTTCCCAATGATAATATTTGGGAACCAATAGTTTTTTTTTATACTTATTGAATAAAGTTATCTTATTATGTTTTGAGTTGTTGGATACTGACATTTGGGGAAATTGGATAATTGGAGAAATTATTAATATTACGGGATTAATTTGAGAAATCGGTGCATTTATTGGTAAACCTAAGAGTAGGATGGCTTATTATTAGGAATTAGGAAGTTATAGGAATGGACTTGTTGTCCGAGATTATTAGAGTCATGGTGATAGACTAGTGGAATTTATATTCTTAGGTGAGTATAGGATTTGGTTAAAATTCCCTATGGTGGGGTAGTTATTTTGTTCAATGGTTTTATGTAAATTAGGTATGGGTTGATTGATTACCTAGGAGAGAAGCCTTGAAGATTATACTAGGGCTATTTGAGGTGGAATATAATTGATGTATGTATTTTAGTACACAGTAAGGTGAGATTACAGCTAGATTCGGGACCCCAGAGTGTTAGGGTTACTTATATTCGGGGATGTTGTTGATGTAAAAAAACTAGATTGCTCTAATTATTCAATCACAGATAAATAAATAAGACAAAGATTTTTAAAGTGGTTCGGCTAGGAATAAAGCCTACGTCCACCGTTATGTTATTGCTGAGTGTTTGCAAAATTCTTGATTACAAGTTCTCTCAAGAAATTCCCCCCCCTTTGAATGAGGATGATACATGGTATTTATAGCCTTGAGGCTGTACATGAAAGGTTCGATATATTAAATGGTATACATGTGAAAGGGTAATACATTTAATGCAGCGTGCGCGTCAAGAATATAAGCATTCAATGAATATTTGAGCTGTTGATTATCTGGCAATTAATGATACGACCGAGGTGCAGCTCGGACTGCCATAGTTGCTCGTTGATCATGAGTTCCTCGGAGCATTAGAGTACCTCGGAGCGTTAGAGTTCCTCGGTGCGCTAGAGTTCCTCGTTGCGCTAGAGTTCCTCGGTGTATCCTCGTTGCTCGGAAAGAAATATAGTTGGTCGGGAAATGAACTTCCTCGCTGCTATCGTGCCACGTAGATTGACATGTGTCTTTGTATTATTCGTCCACATCAGCATATTAATTTTGGCATCAACAGAAGCCCCCAATGTTTCATATTTCGAACTTTGAGGAGTATGGAACATTCTTTCTCGGTATATGGCAATATTAAATGACTTTTCCTGGGTTTCAGGAACATCGTGTTCAAATTTCTTTCTCATTTCGCAGCTTCCGCCCTTTTTTTGAATTTTTTATAAGCGCTTCGATCTCCGTGCAGTTTTTGTCCTTTTAGCCGCCGGAAGTTCAGTAGTTTCTTTTTGGTAATCATTTCTTTCGCCACTTCCCAATGCAAAGTATTTAAACTTCTTGGGTAATCATACCGTCTTCTACGTTTTCCAATTTTCTGCATTCAAGCTTTCTATTCTCTCCTTCTCTCTTGTGCGTTCATCCTTGTTTTTGTTCGTTGTCAACATTCCTCCTTTCTTCCTGTAAGATCTTCTTCCTTTCTTCTGTATCTCTTTTATTCAATATGGTTTATATTGTAGAATCTGTTGAAAAATTTCGTTCTGATTTTTCCGTTCCTTCGTGGGTAACTCTAGAGGTTCTTTCTGAGCCTTTAGATTACTTTCGATTGGCTGAGGGACATTGGTTCCCCAGTCTTTTTGTTGCTGAATGTGGATTTTCTTTTCCACCAAACCCATTGTGTCTTGAGTTTTGTCAGTATTTCGATCTTGTCCCTGCAAAAATAGCCCCCAATTCATGGAGAATAATTAATGGGGTACACAAATTAAATCTAACTCATGGGACTCGTATTGGGATCCCTGAGATTATGTATTGCTATAAGTGGGCCACTCTAGATAATATTTATTACTTAAAAACTAGGTTTCTGAATAGGGCTCTTGTAGTTAACCTCCCTGACTCAAATAGAGATTATTTTGAACATGGGTTGGTTATAAAAAATTGGCAATATGCCCCTTTAACTGGAGATGAAGTATACAACGGTCCCAGATGCCCCCCATATGGCAATGGGATAGGTTTATTTTTCATTTTATTTTATTTATGAAATTATGCTTTCATCATGTTTGACAAAATGTATGATTGATATCTCGTTATGTATTTATTTGCAGTTGATAGCAAAAGAAGAACTCCGAAAGAATCAGAGGTTAATATCAAGCATCTGAAACTTATCTGGGGTTTGCACAAGAACATTGCAGACGAACACATCAGGTCTGCCTCATGTCTGCTACAGTATAAGAGTTACACAACCTCTTATACTGCTCGCCCTGTTGAACCAGCTTCAACTCCAGAAGGTTCATCTTCAGATTCTCATCTTCCTTTAAGTCAAAGGATGGGTAAGAAAAGAGCTCCTCCTACTCTCTTTGATGATGTTACTTCTGCTGCTGGGGCCAAGAAAAACAAAGCTGATGTCCCAGAGGGGACTAAGAAAGTGGATGCTGGGTCTTCTAAGGCTACCGAGAAGCCCCCAGTGGTTCCGATCAAGAAAAATGCTCCTGTAGATGTAATTACAATCTCTCCGACCAAGACTTCTTTGGTTGAAGGTTCTGACCGCCCGTTGAAGAGATTGAGGAAATCATCCTTAGTTACTCCGGCTGAAACTGCCTCCTCCCTACCTGCTGGTGGTACTGATGTTCCAAACATCATTCTTCCAAGTTCTGCAATGAGCTCGGTCGTACCCGAGGTCCATGGTATTGATGAAAGAATTCCTAGGGATATGCTGACATCCTTAGCTGCTCGCCACCTTGCTTCAGTAAATTTCTTATACTTCTGGTTTTTCTTTTTTTCTCTGAAAGCTTGCATTTTGTATTGACTTTGCTATTTTTCTCATCTTTCAGTTGGTGAACTGTTTTAATAATATTGTGAAGAAGGATGAAGCTATTAAAGCTTCAAGCTCCTCGTCAGGTGTAGAGGATGCTCTGTTGGGTTTGACCCAGTCTTTAAAGGAATCTCGTCAACAGTATGTTGACGAAAAAGCTGTTTGGGAGAAGAAATTAGCTGTGGCTGAAGCTGAGAAGGTGAAAATGGCCGAAACCTCCAAGAATTTGGAGGAGAAAGTAAAAGGTTTAGAGGTTAAACATCAGGAATATGATGGCCAGCTGAAAAAGGCAGAGGAAGAGTTATCTACCCTGCGAGATATCAAGGTCAAAAAAGAGGAATTGGATGTGAAGCTCTCCTCGGAGAAGTTGAGGAGAAAGGTCGCAATCAAGAAACATTTCAGTGCTGGTTGGGAGAAAGGATGGGATAAAGGGATTGCTGCAATGACATCCCAAGTCCAATATGGGAAGTTGAAATACTTCCACGATGGCTGGGTAGCTGCTCTGCAAGAGTTGAAGGTCCAAGACGATTCTGAGCTATTCCAACAACACCTCCCTGGTCCTCCTCCAGCAATTGTGGAAGAAGAAGAAGATGAGCCTGTCCCAGATGAATCTTCTATGGCTACGGGTGACCCAGTCTCTGCTTCTCAACCCTCTGTCAACGAGGACATTTCTTCCATGCCTCCTCCTGCCGAGAAGATTCCTGCTGATCAAACCGTTGTTACCACCGAGCAACCGAGCTCCTCGTCCCAGCCTCCCGAGAAAGTCTTGGGGGACAAGGAAAAGGTGTGAAGTTATTCGGTATCATTTCTTTCATTACTTGTAATCGAACAATGTAATCTTTTGATGATCTAATAAAACACATCTTTGCTTCTCTTCATTGTTGATCCTCTGTCTGCTTTTATTTAACTGCTGCTTTCTCTTCGTTATTAGTTTTTGGCCAGAATGGAATTGATATCTGCTCCTGATACTGAGTTGATGCGACAATGCAATGGATATTATAAAGCTGGTCATACAGACCTAAGTGTATCAGAGATTGTTGACATTCTTGGTCACGATGCCTCAGAACAAGCAGTTGAGGCTTACCGGTACCTGAAAGATTTACTTGATAGATCTGTGGCCAATAATGTGGCATACTACGAGTTGATCGAGGAACTTCATGGTTCCATAGAGGATCTCCAAGGTCAGCACAATGAATCAATGGCTTTGTTACACAAAGATTATGAAAATAGATACCAACAACTTTCTTCTGAAACAGGCCATAAGAAGATCATTGCTGGATATGATATTAGGGAAAGGACCCTAAAAGGTGAAGTTGAAGCTTGCAGGCAGATTGCCGAGATCCTGGAACAAGAAAATAATAATTTACAGAAAAAATTGGCTCAATATGAATCTGTAGCGTCATCTTCCGCTGCTCTAGTACCCGTTACTGATGAAGGTTTCTCTTTCTTAGAGGTCGAAAATGCCAAATTAAGGCAAGAACTGGATGATTTAAGAAGATCTGTTGTTTCTGGGATTACTCGTGGACGAGGAAGAGGTTCTCGGGGGCGAGGAAGAGCTGCTCAAAATGTTGCCGAGGAGCAAAATTCTCCAGTCGCTTCTCGAAGCCGATCAAGAGTTCTTAGTAGCAATGTTGAAGAGGCTCGTACCCAATCTACTTTGGAAACTCAAGCATTCCAATTAAATGTCAAAGATCGAGCTCTATCAGAAATGTCCAAGAAAAATCTATCCTTGGAGGATCAACTTACTGCAACGAAGTCTGCTCTACATACTAAGGATCTCTTTGCCAAAAACCTTCTCGAACAGTTGGATAGATTAACCTTTCAATTTCACAAGCAACCCAGGGAATTCTGGATGGCAGGTTATAATGAAGCTCTTGTTCACTTGGACGCTCGCATTGAACATGCCAACAATGAAGGTTACAAGCAAGGGTGGTTGAACGCACTGGGCGTGTTAAAATTAGAGCGAGGGCATTTTTTATGGGATTATCATGCTCCAGGATTACTAGACTTGCCTGTGCCACCTTTCAAATTGGATATGGCTTGGATCCCAGCTCGTTCCATTCCTCGTAGCCTAATTTCAAAATACCTCGGTGATTATAGCCTTCACTCCTAAATCGAAGTATCTCGTCCAGAGCATCTAATGGATACACCTTCAATAATGAATGTCAGAATGCTGAAGGACTTGAACTTTATTAATTCTCCTCTTTGCTTGGAAGATCCTCCTGCTGGCGAAGAGCCTGTCTCAAAAGCAAAGGGCAAGAAACCAATAGAATAGGAATCTTAATGTAATAGTTAACACATACATGTAATATGTAAATTATTTTAAATTTTTAATGAAAGACTTCACTTTTGTTTGTAAATCTGTATTGGTATTATCTCGTGTTTATCAAACACTTTACACTTATGCATATGTATCTGTTAAAAAGATAACAATAATATTGTTCATTGGGCAACTTAATAAAAAGTTACAAGTATCAAGGTTGTCCAATCACTTAATAATACAGTAATGAGTATAAATTGTTCAAACTGTTTCCAACCAACCAAGGTGGATAAATAATGTTTGTCGACCAACTACAGTTGATGGATTTTCATCCCTGACCAGCCATACTTGGTTCAATTTCAAATATAAAAATGTGTCCGACCAACTAAGGTCAATAATTTGTCCTCGTCGACCAACTACAGTTAGTGGGTCTTTATCCCCGACCAACTATACTTGGTGTATTTTGGAATATTTTGTTTTTCCTAACCAAAGGAGTATTTTTTTGGCTCCTTAGAGCGCCTCCTAACCAAAGGAGTATTTTTTGGCTCCTTAGAGCATTTGGCTCCTTAGAGCACTTTTTGGCTCCTTAGAGCATTTGGCTCCTTAGAGCATTTTTTGGCTCCTTAGAGCACTTTTTGGCTCCTTAGAGATTTTGGCTCCTTAGAGCATTTTTTGGCTCCTTAGAGCACTTTTTGGCTCCTTAGAGCATTTGGCTCCTTGGAGCATTTTTTGTGTGCGTAGTGTATTACACTAGTATTCCCCGAAAAACTTTCAACAGAAAGAAAATGGTGAAACATCCTTGTTTTATTCATACTGAAGGAAAAGCTTTACATTTTACATTACTGATAATACTTGCGTAGGTGTTCAGCATTCCACGCATTCTTAAATTCTTCTCCTTCTAGAGTTGCTATTCTGTAAGTTCCTGGACGAACAACCTCTGTAACTCGGTAAGGTCCATGCCAGTTTGCTTCCAACTTATTTTGCTTCTGAATGACTTTCTTTAGCACATAATCCCCTTCTTTTAAGTCACATTTCTTCACCTTTTTGTTGTAGAACAGAGCTGTACGTTGTTGGTAAGCAGCATTCCTAATGGCTGCCTCTTCTCTAACCTCCTCGAGCATATCCAAATCCAGTCTTCTCATCAAATCGCTGACTGGGGAGTTGAAATTCAGCACTCTATGAGTTGGGAGACCCAACTCGGCAGGTTTCACAGCTTCACTTCCAAATGCTAACATATATGGTGATTCTCCAGTTGTTGCTCGGGGAGTTGTTCGGTAAGCCCATAGTACTGATTGGAGCTCATTGATCCAATTTGCTTTAGCTTCACTTAACCTCTTCTTCAAACCATTTAGTAATGTTCTGTTTTTCACCTCAGTCTTTCCATTGCTTTGGGGATGGCCTGGTGCTGAATGATACTTCAAAATGTTCGACTGATGACAATAGGCAGCAAATTCTTCATTATCGAATTGTGTTCCATGGTCTGTGATGAAAGCATGGGGGAGACCATATCGACAAATGATGTTCTTCCAAATGAACTGATATACCTTCTCATACGTCATATCAATTAGTGGTTCAGCTTCCACCCACTTAGTAAAATAATCCACTGCCACGACGAGATACTTGAACCTTCCTCGGGTCGTCGGCAATGGTCCAACCAGATCAACCCCCCACATGGCAAATGGCCAAGGTGAAGTTATGGGTGTCAACAATGCTTGTGGAGTTCTTCGGATGGAGGAAAAACGTTGGCACTTGTCACACTTCTTGGCATAGGCTATGCAATCAGCCCTCATCGTCGGCCAGTAATATCCCTGTGTCATTACCCTTTGCAAAAGTGTCCGACCTGCTACATGAGCTCCACAAGATCCTTCATGGATTTCTTCAATCAATTCTCTGACTTCTGATGGATGCACACATCTTTGCAAACCTGCCATAATTCCTCGTCTATACAAAACACCATTAGTTAACACATATCGAGCAACTTTATACTTCAATTTCTTGGCAGCTAGTTTGTCCTCCGGTAATTCTCCTTCTTCAATGTATGCCCTGATAGGATCCATCCAAGATGGTCCCAAATCAAGGGTAATTATATTTACCATCAGATTTTCCTCTATACTCCGATTTTCTAATACTTCAATTGGTATCGTTCTTCGCAGCTCGGTGCGCGTAGCTGACGCTAATCGGACCAATGCGTCTGCTCTAGCATTCTCCATCCTCGGTATTCTCACCAATTGAATAACATCAAATTCTGCCAATAACTCCATCGCCTTTGCATGGTACTTTACCATTAATTCTCCCTTAACTGCATATACTCCCATCATTTGATTCATAATTAATTGAGAATCACTGAAAACAATTATTTGCCGCGCCTCCATAACTTTCGCCAAATGAAAACCTGCTATCATAGCCTCATACTCAGCCTCATTATTGGAGGCTTTGAATTGGAATCTCAAGGCATACTCCATGTCAATATCATCTGGGGTGTTTAAAACAATTCCTGCTCCACAACCAGCCGTGCACGATGATCCATCTACATATAATTTCCATGTAGGTACCTCGTCTTCAAATTTCTTGTCCGTCAGAGTTCCTCGGTGAAATATCAGCTGTTTTGTTTCATCAGCCCCGGGTATCCTTCGTTCCTCGTCGGTCAGCTGTTCGTGCCCTTTTACCAACCGTAGTTGGTCTGGGTATGATGATTTTTCTACATCCACAAGTCCTTTTACCAACCTTGGTTGGTCTGGATCTGTGTCTGTTGATCCTGTATCATCCACAGGTAGGTCAGCAAGTACCTTTTGTTCCTCGGGGGTATCAGGGTATGTGAACTCTGCTATAAAATCTGCTACAGCTTGCCCTTTTAAGGATGACCTGGGTTCATACACAATATCATATTCACCAAGTTCTATCGCCCAATACATCAGTCTTCCTGATTTTTTCGGCTTATGGAGGGTTTGTCTTAGCGGCATGTCGGTGTACACAATGATGGTATGGGCCTGGAAATATGGCCTCATTCTTCTACTTGCTTCGATTAGTGCCAGTGCCAATTTTTCTAGCTTTGGGTATCTGATTTCTGCACCTCGGAAAGCTTTACTTGTGTAATAGATAGGTTTCTGGACTCCATTCTCCAATCTGTTCAATGCTGAACTAACTGCATTCTCTGATACTGCCAAATACAAGTACAGCTTTTCTCCAGTTATTGGCCTAGACAACAATGGTGGGGCTCCCAAATACTTCTTCAAATCTTGAAAGGCCTTCTCACATTCATCAGTCCACTCAAAACTTTTTCGCAGTGTTTTGAAGAATGGGAGGCATTTATCAGTTGCTCGGGATACAAATCTGTTGAGCGCTGTAACTCGTCCGGTAAGACTCTGCACTTCTTTCCTCGTCGTTGGGGATCGCAGCCCTAAAAGAGCTTTGATCTTTTCTGGATTTGCCTCAATACCTCGTTGATTGACGATGTATCCGAGGAACATTCCTTCTCGTACTCCAAAGGAACACTTCGTTGGGTTGAGCTTCATCTGGTATTTATCCAGTTGATCAAAGGTCTGGCCTAAGTCAACTAGATGATCAGTAGCTCTCTTGCTTTTGGTGAGCATGTCGTCGACATAAACTTCCATATTGCAACTGATTTGTTCGGCAAAAACCTTGTTCATCAGCCGCTGATATGTTGCACCTGCATTTTTTAAACCAAAAGGCATAACATTATAACAATAAGTTCCCCTTGGGGTAATAAAAGAAGTACTTTCCCTGTCTTCAGGCTTCATTTTGATCTGATTGTAGCCAGAATATGCGTCCATAAAGCTGAGTAGCTCATGTCCCGAGGTAGTATCCACTAGTTGATCAATTCTGGGCAATGGAAAATGATCTTTTGGGCATGCCTTATTAAGATCAGTGAAATCAACACACATTCTCCATTTGTTGTTCTTCTTCTTTACCATCACCACATTCGCCAACCAATCTGGATATTTCACATCTTCAATGAATTGGGCTTTCTGGAGTTTCTCGACCTCCTCTTGTATGGCCTGGTTCTTCTCGGGACTAAACACTCTTCTTCTCTGCTTCACAGGCTTGATCTCCTTATTCACATTGAGCTCGTGACAGAAGAAGTTTGGATCTATTCCTGGCATGTCTTCATGACTCCAAGCAAAAGTATTCTTCCTGTTTCTCAAGAAAGTTATCAACTCCTGTTTTATTGAAACATCCAACGACGATCCTATCTGGGTTACTCGTTCAGGATGCTCGTCGTCCAGAATAACATTTTCTGTAGATTCCACCACCTGCCCTTTTACGAGTTGAGATTCATCTCTAGGGTCAAGAATATCAATTTCTGTACCTTCCTCCACTTGGTAAGTAGTAGTCTTTTTCCTTGACTCTTCAAGTTCCTCTTGCTCGGCAGACGAATAATAGCATTCCCGAGCTACTTTTTGATCACCTTTCATAATTCCGACTTCAAAATTCGTTGGGAATTTCAAACACTGATGTACTGTAGATGGAACTGCCTCGAACTTCTTCAATCCAACTCTTCCCATGATGATGTTGTAGGCTGACTGCACATTCTTATCCGTCACAAAGAAGCGTATTCTTTCTGTTCGACAAGCAGGCCAAGTTTCGATGAGTATATCCAACTTGATCGTCCCAAGTGGAAAAACTTTCTCGCCAGCAAAACCCAAAAGGGGTCTATGATAAGGTTCCAATTGAGATAATTTTAAATTCAAGCTATCAAAGCATGAATAGTACATGATGTCTGCCGAGCTACCATTGTCTACTAACACCCTTGAAATGACCACATCCTTCATCCTCATTTTGATCACCAAAGGATCATCATGAGGGTAAAGAACACCTGCCAGGTCGTTTTTTGAAAAACCAATCACTAGCTTCTCTTTGTTTACCTTCCTCGGACGCTCATCCTCGGCCAGGTTTATTCGCTGAATATATGAACAAGCTTGAGCCTCTCCGAGGTAAGCTTTTCTTTCTGCAGTAAGGTCTCCTCCTCCTGCATCTCCTCCTGTAATAACATTACAATCAAATGACCCAAAACGAATGGAAAATACCTCTCGTTCAGGCTGCCTTGGTTTTTTGGGAAGATCAGGGTCATCATCTGGATCATCTTCATGATCCCTCTTCTTTTTCTCCTCTGCACGACGAGGAGATCTAGATCTCTCTCTAGTTCTGTCATCATTCTTCCTTTCACCTCTTCGATCTACATACTTTGACAACTTTCCTCTTCGGATGAGTGTTTCAATCTCGTTCTGAAGGGCTATGCAATTTTTAGTCATATGGCCATGATCTTTGTGAAACTCGCAATATTTGGCCTTATTTCTCAGATCGGGATTTGTCTTCAGTTTCTCTGGCCACTTGATTTCCTCGCTGTTCTTGATTTCTTCCAAAACATGATTAATACCCATTTTTAATGGGGTATAATTATCGTACTTCTTTAGGACTTCCAACGTTGTCCTATTATTCCTGTAATGCTTGTCACCACCATTACCTTTCTGATCTTTCTTCTTAGACTTGTCGACCTCCACTTTTACTTCTTTATCCATATTCTTCTTCGCAGCCATAGCCTCCTCGGCATTCATAATTTTGGCTGCTTTTGCCATCAACTCGGACATAGTTTTAGGTGGATCTTTGGCCAAGGTGTAGTACAGCTTATTAGGCAGCAAACCACTCATCAAAGCAGTGATTGCTGTCTTTTCTTCGTAATCTACGACTTCCAACTTCTCGTTATTAAAACGAGTTATGTAGTCTCTAGTACTTTCACCTGATTTTTGTCTAACACTTAACAAATGTGCTACTCGCTTTATCGGCTTCGCCCCAAAACAAAAATTCCTAATGAACAACTCGGCTAATTGAATAAAAGTTGAAATCTTACCCCGAGGAAGATTGTTATACCATATCTGTGCAGATCCGGTAAGAGTTCCCGAGAATGCTCTACACCTCATCTCGTCGGGGACGACATATATGTCGGCGACAGCTTGGTATTGTTCTATATGAAGTACAGGATCTGTCTTTCCGTCATACTTGGGGGTCACCACAGGTGCTTTGAATTTCGATGGTGTAGGAAAATCCACAATGGCTTGCACAAAAGGTGTCCCTTGAACAAAAGTTCTCTGTAAGGGGTTTCTTGCCTTAGCCATTTCGCCCAGTCTATCCTCCAACCGCTGAATGGAACCTTTCCATGCTTCATTTCCTTCTTCAGGCCGCTTAGTCCGAGCAACTGATTGTTCTGACGTAGCTTCCTGAGATTTATCTCGACGAGTAGCTGGTCGTGATTGTGCTGATCCTTCTCTCAAACCTGATGGTGGCCGAAAACTTCTCGATGGAGCTCTAGGTGGACTCTTATTCCTCCTTGGTCCTAATCGACTGAAAGGAGACGCCCTGCTTAATCTTTCCAAAGCGCTGGTTCTCTCTGGAGAGAGAGATATAGGTTGATTTGTATCCGTAGCCCGTATCGATGAAGTTCACCCAGGTTGATAAGAAGAATCATTAGATTCCCCATTGCGATATGACGCAGTACGTCTGGATTGTGATTGCCCACGACCACTCCGTTGTCCTGAATAGGTAGGTGCACCGCCTTGAAGAGTTTGAATGAGTTGCTTCATAGATTCTTGCATGGCGGTTTGTCCTTGAGCCAGATTTGTCATAATTCCAGCCAGATCTGGACTTGCAGATGGATTTGGAGGATTTCCAGCATTTCCAGCATTTCGATTACTGGATTCTGGATTATCTGCCATTGATAACAAATGATTTTTGGTGAAAAACGATTGCAACAGTCGTTTCCCACAGACGGCGCCAATCTGTTGATGTAAAAAAACTAGATTGCTCTAATTATTCAATCACAGATAAATAAATAAGACAAAGATTTTTAAAGTGGTTCGGCTAGGAATAAAGCCTACGTCCACTGTTATGTTATTGCTGAGTGTTTGCAAAATTCTTGATTACAAGTTCTCTCAAGAAATCCCCCCCCCCCTTTGAATGAGGATGATACATGGTATTTATAGCCTTGAGGCTGTACATGAAAGGTTCGATACATTAAATGGTATACATGTGAAAGGGTAATACATTTAATGCAGCGTGCGCGTTAAGAATATAAGCATTCAATGAATATTTGAGCTGTTGATTATCTGGCAATTAATGATACGACCGAGGTGCAGCTCGGACCGCCATAGTTGCTCGTTGATCATGAGTTCCTCGGAGCATTAGAGTACCTCGGAGCGTTAGAGTTCCTCGGTGCGCTAGAGTTCCTCGTTGCGCTAGAGTTCCTCGGTGTATCCTCGTTGCTCGGAAATAAGTATAGTTGGTCGGGAAATGAACTTCCTCGCTGCTATCGTGCCACGTAGATTGACATGTGTCTTCGTATTATTCGTCCACATCAGCATATTAATTTTGGTATCAACAGATGTATATAAGATTAATGATGTGTTACATGCTTTTATATAATAACGATCTTAATGTGAACTGATAGACATAGGTTGGTATGTGTACATGATTTACCTTAACCCGTTTGTGAGGGTTGTGTATGTGTTTTCTTTATGCCGTTAGTAAGGATGGAAATTGCTTGAGTGTTTTATATGATATGCATACCATGGGTGAGTGCTCATGGTGAATGTACCAGGAGGGATTCTATGATGGAGCACGTGCAATTTATTTCTTAATTATGCTGAGGTCTTAAGTTTAGGATGGCCTAAGACTGTACTTAGTTCGCGTGAGTAATCCTCGAAGGCGATAGGGATAAGCCTTCGTTATGTGCAGGAGTGAGAGTAACATTTATTTGTATATATCGGGGGCTGTACCTCTGTATGGACGTTAGACATGAGTGGAGTCTTTCTCCTGCCATATGTGATTATTATGTAGTGTAACGTCCCATATTTCTAAGTATTTAAAATTTATTTAATTCGGTTATGTGTAACGTAATTTAATTGAATTAAATGTTACGTGTTTATTAAAATATTAATCGGGAGAGATAAAGATTAATATTTATGGAATAACATTACTAAGTGAGTAGTAAATGATTATTTTACGTCATAGCGGGTGATAGTGACGTGACAATGTTATATCTCAACCGTGAGTCGAGTGTAGACTATATGATTCTTGTAACTAAACATACTCGGGCGTGCGCGATATCATGTGTATTCATGTGGCACACATACTATATCCTAACGTCAAATTAATCATCCATTGGATGTATACGCTTCCCTATTTCCCCATGAAAAACCCACAACACGTCTCTCATTACTGTCTAAACCTTTGTTTAACCTTTTACCATCCATCCTCCCAGTATACCGTGGACTATAAATAAAACTCAGTTCTCAAGGGGCACGATAGTTTCTCTCTCATCGTACTATATAATGACTTAGCAACTCCCCGTCTAACAAGAGCTTGGCTAAGGGAAATCTAACATCCACCATCAACATATTATCAATATCATTCACTCAATATCATCGTTTTATTTTTAAAATATTAAAATTTCATAACCAATAATGTATAAATTCTACACAAACCTATAACCCTCATGTATCATGGAATCATCTAATCACGTACTCCTAAATTCTACACGACATGCATATAACATGTGTAATACACATGACGTTTGAACTTGTGTAAAACACAAATAATTCATCGGAGAACGAACTTACCTCAAGTTGTTATAATGTCAATATTGTACAAACCACCATAATCCTAAAAAATCTTTAGTTGTAAAATTTGACAATCTTCTTTCTCTCAAGACTACTCCTTATATAATTTTTTTATAATTTTCTCACATTCTCTCTCTCATTCTTTCTCTCCCTGTGTGTGTGTGTGTGTCTATATATATATATATATATATATATATATATATATATATATATATATATTTAAATTACTTAAAAATCTTTCTCTAAATGACATTTACAAGCCACAATTCTTCCCACACATTTATATATCATCAAGGAGACTTATAGTTAACCTAAAACCTTATGGAAATGATCAAGCCTTGATTCTCCATCTCCATCATTTCATTTTCTTCCATTTATTTTCATTTTTGCCATTATGACCCATTAAATGGCGTCATTAACTCCCATATTAAGTATTTACCAACTAATATTCTTCCCAAATTATTTTCTTATTTTAATCAAAATAAAATATTGAAATTCAATAAAATTTGGCCATAACATAAACCTTGTCCCTCACTTAATCTCCCTTAAACTCGTCTTAAGACCCCATTAATTACCATACTAAGTCCCTATTAATGACTTAATAACTAATATTCATTTTTTTTCCAATTCAACTTTAAAAAGAGCTCTTAATATTTTAACCCCTCAAGTTTAGCATTATCATGCCCCCCAAAATAAAATAAAACGGGCACCGTCTTTAACATGTCATGTGTTAACTAACTTACCGAACTAGTGAAATAAACTTTTAATAATTCACATATAATTTGTAATTAATTGAAACATCTACAAAAAATTATTTTCACACTTAATTTATTACATTTATATGTTATCAAATGACCTTTGGAGAGTGTTCTACCCATAAGTCTGAAAAAAGTTGTTCGTCCATCTATACGAACGCTCTCACCCTCTCCTCTCCAATCTTCCCCTTTGTTCTATCTCTCTCTTCCCCCCGCGCTTTCATCTTCATCTTCACCTCTCACCGACGCTTTTTTCACTCACCTAAACAACCGAAGGTCGTACGGATGTCGGTATACTATAACTAAATTAAGGTCATTTTAGCTTGACCC
This sequence comes from Sambucus nigra, assembly GCA_949130495.1. Taxonomy (NCBI): domain Eukaryota; kingdom Viridiplantae; phylum Streptophyta; class Magnoliopsida; order Dipsacales; family Adoxaceae; genus Sambucus; species Sambucus nigra. The sequence goes on from OX422213.1 coordinate 299,058,813, forward strand.
CTAAATTTTCAAACGTAATCTGACCTGCTCCTTTGTTTTCCTAATATATTGACCTTGACTCCACCATAGGTGATTAAGTCTAATTTGACATTATAAACAAAAGACAATCAAATAAAGACTTACACTTAAACCTCCTATTTTTATGAAATATTTTGAGGTGACCCCCTCGAGTAGAAGGGGTTATGTGAAAAAGATTAGTAAAGTGGGATGTAAGTCAAATATAGTATTAAAAATTGAGGGTCAATTACAAGAGCGCACTAAATTATTAGTGGAAAAAATGAATCCATGGAGTTAGATTGGGTTTGGTTTTAATATAAAGTGTTACATGGCCCAATTAATATAAAGGCCCAATGTAAATTCATAATTCTGGCCCTTGAGAAAGACCCAAACAAATCTTCACAGGCAACCCATTAATAAGTGTAATACACATGAGTCTCAGCCCAATCAATCTTTTCCCTCAGCCCGTGGGAACCGGTGCTACCGTCTACCTTTCTGCCGTCCTCGAATACCTAGTTGCGCTGCTCAGGTCTCTCTCTCTCTCTCTCTCTCTCTCTCTCTCTATATATATATATATATATATATATACACGCATAAATATGCATTTGCTTGATCCGCATTGCAGTTACATGACGTGTGTTGAACGTTGGAATAATTTATTTCCTTTGTTTTGCGAAACTTGGTTATCTCTCTGTATTTTGATCTAGTCAATTTAAATATCATCCACTTGCCAAATTTGAATTAAAATTGCAAAACTATGAATTAACCACCGCTGCTCTTAATTTTTAAGTTCATCCATGCTGATTATAAATATTATATGCTTTACAATTTTTAAGCTCAAACTACTTCAGATCATTGCAGTTCAATCTCCGGTTGTATATAAACGCTCCTGATTGAAATGAACTCGGATCAATGTAGTATAATTCGATCCCAAAGTCGAGGTAAAGCTCGATCCTTACTTAAAGAACTAATTCACTATTTGCGACCGTACCCTCATTCAATATTCAATGAAACAACATTTTCGTCCTTGTTGGACTAACAATTTCCTCCAAGGAGTCAAGCCAACTCACACTTAAGATATTAAAAAATTCGAAACATTACTAACCAAAATAAAATAATTAATGGATCAATTACCAAAAAGTTCTTTAAATAGCCCCTCAGACACCCATTTAACTAATATTCTCTTATTTTTAAATGTTCGTGCTAGCGGCATTCTCGTTCCACCTCCTCCAATCTCCCCACTGCCGGACCTCTGGCGACCCTTACCAGAGCTCATTTTCTCGAGTGTTTTTATGTGGTGAGGAATTTTTTAGAATAAAATAAAGAGGTTTGGACTAAACGTGTAATAAAAAATGTTCAAGGGACTATTTGGTATATACCCCATAATTAATCTTAAACAATCTCTTAAAACTTAAAGAACTAACTTATTTGAAATATTTGATGAAGCAATAATCCATCACTACATACTAGTGATATGAAAATTGCTAAATAAAGCCATATAGTTTGATAAGCTAGCCCTATGATTCATCATTAAGCCTTCGAGCTCCAATCTCCACGTGCAAAGCAAAACAGATAGGCAAGATAGCATCGTCCAATGCATATTTTGATATATGACATGGTTCAATTGGAATATCTATTTGCACATACCACAATCTAATAACGAGACATAAAAAAGGTTGTACCAGTGCACAAGGTTCCCACTTTAGCGGGGTGTGGGGGAGGTCGATGTAGGAAAGCCCTGCCCCCATTTTTGAGAGACTGCTTCCAAGAATTGAACAAGCACTTGCCATCGCACCATGGTCCCACCTTTTAATGACGAGACATGGAATTTTAAAATTAATTTCAGCTTACTTCTTGCATAGACTCTCTGTTGCTTTTTATATAAAAGTATAAATAACAAACACGTTATTTAACCGTGGTAACTATACCACTGTATCAGATTCCAAAGATGCAACTAGATCTAATCAAATAAATATTATATTTACCTCTGATATTTTTTAAGCTCCCCAAACGCATCGTAATCAATCCTCATTAGAAACCAAAGCTTGCACAGTCTCTGGCTTCAAAGAGCTTCAATTGATTAAGAGCTCTACCCCTGGACATTGAAGATAGACTCTGAGGTTTCTGTGCTAACAAGAATAGGAATTTATCACGTTTCATGTTAGATAGAATTCTAAACTTGATTGCTAGCTTTCCACCAATCTTATACATTGAATTCTACTTCTGTAACTTCTTTCCATACATATTGATCTCTTTTAAATATATATTCAAATCAGATTTAGCAGTTTCGATTTCGATAGTATTCAAGTTTTGAGCCCAAGTATAAAATTCAACAATGCTCTTTGTTTTACCTTTTATGCTACCACCAAGGGTGCTGTAATTGGTGAACTTGCCTAATTGAGAATAATTCTTGCTAACATTGCTTGAAGCATGAGTAAGAACATTTTAAGTTAATACAAAAAAGAATGCATCATTCCAATATGTTTATCAGCTTCAAAAGTTGTGTAGATCTTAAGAAATCAAAACTCATAGTTTGCCTCTCAACCCGTAGTTCGTCAAATTCCTCACAACAACATCATTTGAGGTTGTTGATATTTATTCTCAATTACCCAATCAATAAGATGTTGGAAAATGTTATCCGCAACTTTGGTGTGTATAGGTGCCAAACAACAAAAGTTTAGGATGCACTATTGTAATTTCCACCCTTAATTAAGGAAATTGCCTGTAAGACACATATAGCGCATAGTTTCATTTGAGGTCCACAAGTTAGCTGGTTTGGCTAATTCTTTCGACAACAACAAACACAACTCTTAAATCTTCTTCTCAGTTGTACATATCTTCATTCTTCAAGCAGTTACAATTGACACTTCATTAAACGACAGTTTAGAGTTCCACATAAGAATATGAAAAATCACGCTCCACCATCTTAAGTGAGTACTCTACTATATATATATATATATATTTAAAATGAGTACTCATGCACGATAATCATCTTTGCTAGACATTTTCTGTTCTTTTCCTTATCATACTTGTAAATTGCTACTGTACCACCCAAACCACCTCCAAATCCATCCTTGCCAAAAGACTTAGTGTGACACCCCGACTAATTAAATACCGGGTAGCTACTCCTTTATTAAATTAATTCAAAATGCCAAGTTGGTCCAGTTAATAGCATCACTGTCGAAAACATTTTAATGATTACTAACCACCTAGTATTTAAAAAGTAAGTTGCCAAATTTTAATTTAAGTCTGATTAACATGCAACAAGTGTAAAGAAGAATAATAACACCATTCACCATAAAGAAGTAAATAGAATAACCATCACATAATGTAAGTAAAGTCTGGAGGAAAACTCCTCACTACAAAATCGCAACTGAAATAACTAAACTGGATACTGAAACAATACATGCCAAAGTCTGAAAAACTGTAATGGAAAGATGTCTCTAATAGAAATGGGCAACATGCCCTACAACTGATAGAATACTGAATACGGAATCCAAATGATAGAAGCGTCTAAAAGCAATTCCCTGTAGCTTCCACAAACAGCTACAGCTCGTCACCTGAATGAGTATCCTATGCATGGTGTCCTTGTGGCTGGGCACCTAAAATGGTTTTACAAGAAAAAATAGATTTGAAAGTAAACGGGTCAGAGCCCGAATGTGGAGATATTTTAAAAACCTGCAAGTGCTTTAAAAACATTTAAAACATTAAATGCAAAGTACATGTTAGGACGTGCACTCACATGAAATTCTCACCTCTCGTCTAACTGTGCACTCCTAACGTAAGTACCCATCTAAATGACACAACTACTAGCTAAGTGACATCATAACTAGCTAGACTGCCATAGGTTCTACCCTTATTACTCGGTTCTCATTAACATTATAACGATCTCAATTAAATAGGGCTTAACGTAACTTCAGGTTCTCATACAAAAGTAATACAACTCGTTATAGATTATCCCTCTATTTTATTCCATAGTTACACACAATACCATATGAAAGTTCCAGTTTATTAAGCGTATATTTTCCACAACATAAATATACAATATAAGCACCCCGAGACTAGGCTGCGGTGCACACATACTCTGCTATCCATCCCGGTACATCACGTACATAAGGATCACATATTCCGAATCTCTCAGAAATAGTTCACAGATAACAACATCACAAATAATGGAGGCGAACACAGTCACATCACATGGGTCACGCACATACCTACGCTCCCACGATCAGCGGACTTATTAATATCCCAATAAGTCTTTCTCTGACCTATGTTCATCGAGGTAACCAGTCTAAATCCGGGCAACACAAGGATTAGAGGGCCCTAAGCGAACGCAAACCTCCCGTGATAGCAAGTATGGTAGGTATGTCATACACACAAATCATATACCAATACTAAGTAAACACACGTCTTAGTAATCCCGTAGTTTAATTGTAGTACTATTCTCATTCTAGTACCAATATATAATTTACACACTTTATACGATTCCGGTTTATAATCATACGCGCCATAATCTATTCTCACGTCGTAGTAGACACTCACGTCTCAACCCACTTATCCCTTTAATTTAAATTGCTCGTAAATAATTTACTCCTCAAAATAACCCAAACGTCCCAAATCTATCAATACATCATCAAAGGAAGGTTATCTATATCCTCGAACAAGATTACGGGACTCCCAAAATCAAAACAGACCAAAAAGGCCTAAACTGCCAGCTCGTTAGAAGTCTCGTTCGAACGACGCTGTTCGAACGAGATTCCAGTTCGTTCGAACGAACTGTACCTTCTAACGACATCTCGTTCGAACGAATGTATCGAACGAAATACAGTTCGTTCGAACGAAGGTATCGAACGAAGTCTCCCCTCGTTAGAAGCGACTGGTCAACTCGTTAGAAGCTCGTTCGAACGACCTGGGAAGGTCTTCTAACGAGGGACCAGTTTCGGCCCAGAATTTCTTAGTTACGTTTTTCATCAATTTTTACTCCTCAAATCTCCTCTAAACTTCGTCCCAACAATGTTTAAAGGTCTCTAATCACTCCTAAACATAACAAGGTTATAAACTAACGTATTTTACTGAGTTAATTCATCCCAATCATCATTAAATCATAAAGTCTCATCACTTTCCCCCAATTATTCAAGTACACAAACCCTAAAATTTTAATTCATGAATTAACCCAATAAAAATCCGTTTTAATTTCACCCAATCACTAATATCCTCAGTATAATCATCTACCTATCATTCTACATGCAATTCTCCTCAAGATTTCAAGTTCTAAGTTCCAAAATACATGGGTTTTCATATTACACCAAGAACAAATCAATTTTATTAAATTCCTATACATGGAAAGAGCATTCTCTGAAATTAAATGATATTAAACCACTTGCCTCGATTGTCTCTGAATTTGGTGTTGATTTTGTAAAGATTCTCTGTAGAATTCCTTCTCCTTTCTCTCTCTCCAAGCTCTTCTCCAATGGCTATGGTGGCTAGGGTTTATCTTTGGAAAAGTTGGAAACCTAATTTGATAACCTCCGTAGCTTATTGGGTCATTAAGGGTTGGTTAGTGGCTTAGTGGGTCAAATCCATATCAGATTAAAACTCCCAATTTTCGTCACTTTTAATTCTCCAAAAATACAAAATTACCAAAATGCCCTTTATGTTGCTGGTATGGCCTAAAAATACCCCGGGACCCAAACTACACCCCCGGCTAGTGTTTTCTGACTATCTCGACCCTTCCGGACGCGTTGGCGCACTCAAAACGACCATACGGTTAATAGAATTTAAAATCACTTTTATAATTAAATTAATTATATCCCGACGCGACTGTCACACGCGTCCCAATAAAATGACCAGATTGCCGTATATCAATCTCACGACAAATTTCATAATTCAATATTCATATAACATCGTATATACTCAATAGTCAAATACCAACTCACATCTCGCTAGTATTTTATCCGGATTAATTCCCAATTAATTCACATTTAATTAATTAATCCCAAAAATGAATATAGCCAAAAATACGGGGTATTACACTTAGTAGTTAAAAGCTTTTGTTTGTTAATAGTAAAATACAAAACTGGACAAACCTAAGTGTCTGTGAAATTGGGTAGTTGAACCTTGAGCATTGATAGTGTAAGGGAGGTATAGTCATTTTGATTATTGATAATCATCGATAATTACAAATGAGCTATACCATATAAACACTAGTTTATCATAAAGTCACAATTTATGCATTGATAATGTCACCACCGATGAAGAGCCCATGGAAATCGACAAAAAATACTCCACAACCATCGAAGGCAGCATTAAGATTCATCAGCCATCGAAGAAGGCAAAGGTATGCCCATTTACTCAGCTATTGAATCTCAAAACAATGAGATATGAGCTAGGCATAACCCATGGGAATCAAAAGATTCATTTGATATTCTCTTGAGATTTTCAAGGGTACCGGTTTGGAGGCCGGAGATTAATGTTTGGGCTCCCACATGCCAACCACCCTAATATGAGAGTAAAAGGCACCATCAACCCCTATAACCTTGATTTCCACAAGATAACCACACATTGCGATTTTCGGACCCAACACACCCCTAGTTAATTCTAAGAGCTGACACTTTCCACAACAAGCACTCGAGACTGTCCATATAAGTTAATCAACAAACCACCTTTGTTAGACCTGCTACTTGATATTGTTGCATGATATGCTATCAACTCATTTTACCTCCATGCCTCATTAATGTTAGTTGACTTGCACTCCAAAGGCTATGATCTTCTTAATATCCACTATATAAGAGCACCTACCCCGTTTCAAGTGGTTGGTTCCCTTTTGTTATCACCTACCTAGTAATCTCAAAATATCAGCCTTGAAAAGCTTACCTAGCAAAACATTATCTTGGTCTCCAAAGGACAACATTCATATTATCACTTATTCTCATTATTATCACACTATTATAACCATTATCTTTACCCCCATTGACGAAAGCAGAACTCTCAGTTTATAGTCATTACTCCAAAATCCCATGGTGTCTAGGCCAGAGTTACCTAATTCGCGAACTATAGTTTCGTACCACGAATTGGGTTGCGCACCCCCAAATGGGATGCGTTCGCGAACCAGGTCGTTATGTTGAGCGACCATTAGACAAGTTTATTTTGAATAATAAATCATCTTAGAAAGAAGACGAAGAAAAAGAATGTATACGGGTGTCATAAGAAATGAGTTCTTCAATATTTCGTTGTTTCAACAAATTTATTAGGGTTCTTCATCATTTCGTTGCAAAGACAACGATTTTCACAGTCTTAAGCCAAATCGATGTTGTACAAAACCTATTATCCTCGGACACGAGGTTGTTGTGAAAAGATGATGTATTGTGAAAAGAAGCTCCGTTCTTATTTTTTTATTTGGTCTTGCTTAGTCTTGCTTGGGATGTGTATTGATGTTTCAGAGACAGAGTCGGTGGGTCTCTAGGAGTCTCTACTTTAATTTGCTTAGAGCTTTTGATTTGACTGAAAATAGTAAAATAATGTATCGAAATAAGGACATCCGACTAGGGTCTTCTCAATTTAAATGGGTCCACTTTTTAAAATAAAGTTATACAAATACAATGGGCTCATTTTTACCTATTTAAATGGGTCACTTACTCTCTTGCAGTTCATACCACTTTTTTATTCACTTTCATACTTCTAATTTAATTGGGGAATTTAAATTTTTACAAGTATATTTATATTGTACATAATATAGATAATTAAAAAAAACTTTAGACTAGATCTTATATTTTATTTAAGAAAACAACTTTGAATATTTAATTTTAGTAAAAATATATATTAGTAAAAGAGATTAGGTTTGATTAATAATAAATCAATATTAATGCCAGCTCTTCAAGCACAATGGACTCTTTTTTACCTATTCAAATGGGCCTCTTACTCTCTTGTAGTTCATATCATTTTTGTATTCACTTTTAAAATCTAATTTAACTCGGGCTTTTAAATTTCTATAAGCATATTTAAATTGTACATAAAATAAATAATAATAAAATCATACGAGGTTTCCTATTTTAATTAAAAAAACAACTTTGAATTTTTTATTTTAATATAAATATATATTATTAGAAGTGATTAGGATAAATAATAAATCAATATTAGTGCAACTCTTCAATATGTGTATATAATTGCACATAGTATTAAAGCGACCCCATTATAAGTTCTAAAACGAATTGCGATCCAAAATAAGCATACCCCTAGCGCACTCCGTACCGAAGGAGGTATTGTACCACGTACTCGTACCGTGTACCACAACGACCCACGATTTAGGTAACATTGGTCTAGGTTGCCTCCCGGTTTCACTCTCTCATCCTCCGTCCCAACACACTCACGAGGTCTATTATTGTAATTTATTATCGTCACCTCATGTCAAGATCTCTCATAAACGGGTTACACCTCGGTCCTTGAGGAACAACCTCCTACATATAGCAATTTTTCTTCGTAGTAACTACATTTGCCTTCTTATGTGTTTGTAATTGTAGAAAACTCATCCCAAATTTTGGACTTTTTTTTTTATCCTTTTTTGGGACATGATTCTCTTTTTTACCTTGATCCTCAACATTCAACATTTTGAACACCCTCATTAGCATTCTTAGTGATAGTAGGAAATTGGACAATGCATAGTAGCATTAGCCATTGATTAAATATTTGACATAACTGTAAATGCACCAACGAAAAAAATTCAATAGTCGGATATAACTTGATAGCCAAGACTGAATATGCTGTTGACTAGCGGTGATGCTTAAATATCCGAAAAAAATGTTGTTAGAGAGGATATGAAATTAAGTATAGAACATACACATCAAAAACTAAATAACAAACTAACGTTGGGAAAAATTAAAATAAATAATACAATAATCTCCATTCTGCATCAAGTTGTCAGGGTTAAGAAAACCCAATTTGGTAGCTAGTGTAGTCATTGGCAATATGGCATTTAATAACATGGATAAGTCGGTAGTGTTGGGAAATATTAGAGAAATCAATGAGCTAGAGTAAATAACAAATCTAGAGGAATCTAGAGGAGGAGATGAAAGAGGAAAGGTGGCAGCTTAGGAAAAAAATTGAAAAATTATTGATATTAGAAGAGGTGTTGTGGAGACAAAACAAAAGGCACAAATTGAATGGGTGAAGAATAAGACAATGATTCCAAATTCTTCTACAAAATAGCTTGTGCGAAAAACTTGAAGTCAATGTGTGGAAGATAGTTAAAAAGGGCATCATAGGATTCTTGAATGAGTTTTATGACAATGGGATTGTCAATGCTTGTGTTAATGGGACTTACATTTTTGTCATTCCGAAAAGAGCTACTCTTTGAAAGCAGAAGACTTTAAGCTAATCAGTTTGGTAATGAGCTTATACAAGATTTTGACTAAATTCTTGTCAATAAGATTGGTAGAGGTTTTGGAAGAGACAATCTCCATTAGGCAAGGAGCTTTTATATTGGATAGACAAATTTTGGATTTGATCTTAATTGCGAATGAGGAGAATAGAATAAATAAGATGATGCCCTCTAAAGTAGTGATGGGTTTCTTTCGGAATGTGTTGGAGGAAAACAAAAATAATCACCTTATAGAGTGGTCCTTTGTTAACAAAGATAAAGAAAATGGCGGATGGGAATTGAGAACTTCATCATTAAAAATAGAGCACTATTAAGGAAGTGGTTATGGAGATTTTGATTTTCTAAAGATTGTGATTCCCTACTGTGCTCTATTATCAAAAGCATTCAACGAGAATTGGTGGGACTCTAAAGTGGTGAAGAGTGGATCCTATATAAGTTCTTAGAACTTCATTTTAAAGGGCCTGGCCTCAATTCTGTCTTTCCTTGTGTAGTTATTGACGCTAGGAATGAAGAGATAATTAGATTTTGGAAGGATGTTTAAGAGGGGAAGCTTCTTTTCATTCTTGTTTCCCGTAGCTGTATAGGCTATTCTCAAATAAAAATAAAGCTTTTCTTTTATTGCTTCATTTGACAACATTTAGTATTTCGAAACATTACCTTCAAAAGAAATTTGAAAATTAATGAATTTGTGCAATTTGTTTCCTTGCTCAAATTGCTATAGGGTTTAGACTTTCGACTGGAATGAGGAATGCTAGAAGATGAGAATTGGATGGGATGAGTTTTTATTCTAAATCATATTTTGATCATATTCATTCTTTATTGTACATCATTCAAATTTATTTGGGTTAGTGGAAGTTTATTGGAAATTTAGATTTTTTCTTGACTAATGGCACATGGGAAGGTGAATACTACTTCAGGATGCAGAAGAGAAGACCTAATCCGTATCTCCCTCCCAATTGGCATTTTCTTTGCTATAACGCAGAGGAAGATCTTGATCACATGCTTCTTCGTTGTGAGACTTGGCTTTTTTCACTTCGAGAAAGTCAAAAGTGAATTCGGTACAATGAATGTTTGCTAAGAATGAGATGGGAGAATGGATGACCTAATTCATTTCATCCTTTCTCCTCTTCCCATATCAGATTTCTCTTTTCTCTCTCTTCTCTCTTCTTCCTCTTTTATACTTTAACATCTTATAAATATAATTTGGGGTTTAATTGCTTCATAACTCAACATGGTATCAGAGCATGGTGTATAAAGCCCAAAGTTTATGGAGGTGGAATCCTAGGGCTGATTTGAAGAAACCCTAGTGTATAGAGGGTTAGTTGAAGATGAGAAGTGTTAATTCTATCCACAGCTTTCGCAGATCCAACTCCGCGGGTTGCAGGGGGCAGCGCGCCCCTACCGGGGATTTTTTTTTGACCTGTTTTATGCTCGAAATCGCATTTTTTCGACCTGTTCAACGTCGTTTTGTACTATTCGTTACTTATATATACTTTGTGTTATGATCCAAGTGTTTGCTACTATTTATCGCAATTTGTTGTGCTCGTGTTCTTCAGTTGTTTTGTATAATGAGGTTGTGTTGCCAAAAAAATGTTTGAAAAAATGTCTGAAGTAAATTTTGGAGGAGGTATCTCTTCTGTTGGTGTGAATCCAACGATGGGAAGTAGTAATGACCATCATCCAGACATGTGTATCACCACGGTTAGGTTGTACGAAATCAATTATATGCAGTGGGCGCAATTTGCTAGTATGTAATTTACTGTCCATCAAATGATTTCCCATGTTTATGGGATTGTTAAGTACCCCACCCTGGATGATCCTAAATACAATGATTGGGCAGCTGAAAATGCACTAGTTATGACATGGTTATTACAGTCCATGCAACCACTGATTAACAAGGATTTTTTATTTGTAAAGACAGTCAAGGAGTTGTGGAATTCTGTCAAAGAGATTTACTCTTCCGCGGATAATTTTGCAAAGATGTATGAGCTTTAACAAAAGATTGAAAATTTCAAGCAGGGCGACCTTTCTCTCACTATATACTATCACAATCTCTGTGAAAAGTGCCTAGAGCACGATCATTATCAAGACTATGTCCCTGTCTGCGCAGCTGATGCTAAAGCCTTTCAGTCTATGATGGAAATATATTATATCTATCAGTTTTTGGGTGGTTTGAACAGTTTGAGCATGCCCAGGTCCAAGTATTGGGTAGATTTCTAGTTCCCTCCTCTATCAGAGAGGTCTTTTCATAGATTCAGGATGAAGAAAGCAGGGGGAAGACTATGTGTTTAAAGTCCGAGCTAGAAGTGCTAGTGTTTGAAAGGCTGCTCTTGTTAGTTAGCAGTGGAATAGGAACACCCCTTATAAAGGGGGTAAGCAAGATGATAAAAGTTACTTGAAATGTGACCATTGTGGTCGGACCCGTCATACTCAGGAAACATGTTATAGCTACTTCACGGGAAGCAAGGAGCTAATGCTAGACAGTGACCTCCTTGATTTAAGGGATCACATATGGCTCACACTGCTGCCAATGAGCCTCCTAGCAATATGTTCGTGCAAGATGCCGATTCCCTTCGCCACAAAATGTATTGTCTCTAGGATAGACTCTCAACTTGATCCACTCTCAACTTGATCCACATTGCCCTTCCGATTCTCCCTTCACCTCCAACTTTACTTAGACAGGTACCTTTCATTCGGTACACTATGTTTCCACAAATTTTAGTGCACTCCCTTGAATCATTGATTCAGGAACCACTGATCATATGGCTGGTATAACCTCTGATTTTTCTTCCTATAGTGTATGTTCGGGTAGGGACAAGATTAGAGTGGCTGATTGGATGCTTTCCTCTATTGTGGAAAAAGGTACTATTTCAACCTCCCCTAATATTACCCTACTCTCCATCCTTCATGTTCCAAAACTATCCAGTAATCTTCTCTCTGTCAGTCCTATTACAAAAAATTTGAATTGTAGTGTAACATTTTTTCCCTCTCATTGTGTTTTTCAGGACCTGGATTTGTGGGAGACCATTGGAGTGGACGTGAAGACAATGGCTTGTACTTGCTGGATGTCAGGCCCCTTTCTTTTCATATTGCAAATCAACGTAGTATTAGGGCTCGTAGTGTGAATAAAGTTATGTTAATGCGATGGCATAATAGACTAGGTCATATTTCTCTTACTGTTTTGAAACGTGTGCTACCAGAGTTTTCTTCTGTTGAACCTTTTGAATTAAATTGTGAACCTTGTCTTATCAGTTTTAATGCAACTACTGCTCCTTTATAACTTGTTCATTTTGATGTTTGGGATTCTGCATCTAAAACTTCTTTACTTAGTTTTTGATATTATGTGGTGTTTGTTAATGATTTTAGTCGTTATACTTGGCTTTGTCTTCTGAAAAATAAAAGTGAGGTGCACTCTATTGTCAAGACCTTTCACAAAGTGATGTGTACTCAATTTGATTGCTCTCTAAAAATTCTTCAATCTAATAATGGAGGGGAGTTTATGTATGGTGGTCATTGTTCATCAAACCTCATGTGTTGATACGCCACAACAAAATGCTGTAGCTGAACGAAAACATCGTCATATTACGGAGGCTTGGGAGGTATTTGGGGGGGGGGGGTCGGCGCCGGAAAAGGCCCAGGGGCTAGGGTTTTGGTCGGCGGGGGCTATAGGCTAATAAGGGTGGTCAGCGGGGTTTTTTTGGGTAGGAGGGAGGTCAAAACACGACAGATGTAGGGTGGGACTAATTAGGGTTTCTTTGGGGTTGGGGCAATAGGGGGGCTGCTTGGGTTTTGATTGGGGGGAATAGATGTTTTTTTTTTTTGAAGTGGTGGTTGTGTGGCGGTAGGAGATGGAGGCAGAGGAAGGTGATGGTGGAGGGTGGAGGGTGGAGGAGGCTAAAAGGGTTGGTGTCCCCCTTTTAGTGGCGATGGAATTTTGGGTTTCCTTCCATCCACCTGATTCTCATTTGGACATTTATCAATCTACCGATTGAAGAGTTGCTCGAGTTGGAATCACAACTCGATACCCACTTCACGCACCACGGCGAACACCAACCGAGGTATGCTCTAGCTTTTACTCAAAATTTTCAACGGGCTGTGAAATTGGATAAAACTTGTCTTGATTATTTACGAACAAACAAGCTTGAGCGAGCCCATCACCTGGCTGCGCTCAAGGGAAGGAAGCAAACATCTAGTATCTTAGATTGTTTTTCAGCCCTACACGCACTTGAAATGAAGTCGCCCTACGGGAGAAGCGTGCCATTTTTCTCATTCTGCTAGTTGATTGCTGTCCTAATTTGGGCAGTCGCTTTGATTATATAATTACCCTGCTCTACACCACTGTCCGCTGAGGCACCACATGGCTATTTAAAACATTACCATAGTTAGTAAAATAACGCATTCAAATTTGTTGACACACGCAGGACGAAAGTCACTTCGACTCCGACTTCTTACTGGTTGAAAACATAAACTAATAAAAAAATTACTGTTTAGTCCCACAGTTTTAAGGAATTCAACCAATGGTATATGAGGATCAACAAATTTGAACTCTATAATAAGAGAAATATCTCTGTGATGTCACACTGTTGGATCAATATCTGGATATGCCCAAAACAAACACGGTGCATCTATGCTTTTATGTCCTCACAAGTCACCTCAGTCGAAAATGAATCATTTGATGACGTGGAATCAGTTTTAACATGATTCATTTCTTTTCCATTTTGATTCCTTCATAACTATTAGGTCAAGCCCTTCACAATCCTTGTTCTCATATTTCAACTCGTTCAAGCCATTCCGGTTCTGTTGAATATCTTAAATAATTTTGTTGATTAGGGCAGCGATCTTGTTTCAGTCATCATGGATTGATTGTGATTTTCCAATTTCGCAAGTGCGACGGGAGCGGAATGGTGGCTCTGGTATTAAATGACAATAACTTGGAATTAATTAGACCCACTTAGGGCGGGAACCCTTTATACATTAAAGAAAAAAATAACTGAGAAGCACAGTACATAACTGGAGGAGAGCATCTGCATTTGTATCAACAATGCTACTGGCAAAATGCCAAAAATGAAGTTTAAATTCAAAAGCCAACAAGGATGAATGAGCTAATTAAGAAGATAAGTTAACTTGGCTAACCAACTAGAGGATACCACCATCTATTTTTACTATTACTGACATTTCATGGTTGGGGGATAAGGTGAGTCCATTGCACAATACAAGTATCTATGTAGTAGCAGTGAAGTCCCATACAATCTACTGTGCACAATGTCCATGTTATCTATGTCATTGCTATGAAACCCATGCTATTTTCTTTGGCAAGTAGCAGTTTAATTTCTCGTAAATTGTAGATATTTGTAGAAAATGAAGAAAGGAGTGCACCCTCAGATGCAATGGATATCCTATGTAACCCAGAGTGGCAGATTGATGCACGTTATGATGACCAAAATACACCAGGTTGGTAAAGTTTATCACTTTAGAGCGAGACGCCAGATGGCTCAAAGCGTGGGTCAGATTGCCAAGTTTAAGCGTCGGTATGAACAGAAGGAAGAGGAAAATGAAGATGCAAAGTAAACAGAAGGTAGATTTCTTTGTGTCTGTTTTGAAATATGTGAAGTAGATTGGATATCTTCCACATCTATATTGCCAAAGCAGTTGGGTTGTGCTTTGAAGCACATTTGATGAATCAAAAGAGTACTACAAACTTTTTGATGGATACTACATTATGTTGTTTTAATTTTCATCGGTTTAGAAGTTTTATAAATGGAATCATACATTGCATGCATTAATCAAACACAGGTCTTAATTTTGCATGTTATTGTTTACATCTACTTTCTTCTCTTTTAATTCACGACACCTTTGAACACCGCTTATAAGGAAACTCATTCTACTGACTCTGAAGATCACTGTTTCGTGTCGTTTCTTTTTTCCAAATTGCAGACAGGAGGGAAAGAGAGAGATGATAGTTTCAATGAAACAGGAAAAGGGAAATTTACACAATCCGTTAAATAACGTGATTCCCCTGGTCCCCCCCCCCCCACCCCACCCACCCACATTATGTTGTTTTAATTTTAATCGGTTTAGAAGTTTTATAAATGGAATCATACATTGCATGCATTAATCAAACACAGGTCTTAGTTTTGCATGTTATTGTTTACATCTACTTTCTTCTCTTTTAATTCACGACACCTTTGAACACCGCTTACTCTGAAGATCACTGTTTCGGGTCGTTTTTTTTTCCAAATTGCAGACAGGAGGGAAAGAGAGAGATGATAGTTACAATGAAAGGGCTTTGTAAATTTAGGACCTATTGCAATATGTATTTTGGAAATAAGACAACAAACATTTTATTTAAGTCCTAAAATTACATAATCTATACAATGAAACAGGAAAAGGGAAATTTACACAATCCGTTAAATAACGTTCCTCCCCCCCCCCCCCCCCCCCCCCCCACACACACACACAACAACAACAACAAGAGACACGACTTCACTGTTATCTTTGGTTTTCTTTTCCATGTCCATTTGTTTTTCCTTTCAGCCGCTTTTTCCCACTAAATAGCTTTGAGGATTGTTTTCATGAACTACATTAGCTTCTCACATTTCACTGTTATGGTGGTCCTATCTGTTCAGCTTCATCCTTATGTTTTACGGTGCGGATGATATGGAGTCCGTGAGTCTCTTTGGGGATTGTTACTGGAAGTCTGTAATGTCCTATCTAAGTTGGCATTCTTCTAATAAAATGGCAGTTTTGATTCCCAGTAAATTGTGAAGTGTTCATTGGATGTCAGAAATCCCTCCCACCCAGTTTCATTTCCTAGTTTGTCTCCTCCATTAGATAATATATGTTGGAACTTGAGTGTAAGTTTAGAAGAAAAAGTAAAAAGCATCTTTGACTTTAATTGTAGGAGCTAGATAGACGGAATGGGGTTTTGTCTCTTTTGGTGTATTCTCAAGTCCCACATCCGTTTGGGAGGAAAAAAGAGTGGTATATTATAAAATTCTGTGGCTCTTGTGGGCAAGCGTTTCGGAATTATAATTTTGTGTGTATTGGCTGTCTGTCCAGTCCGGCCGTGTTTGGGCCTTGGGTGTGATTTAATTTTTGGGGCAAAATTATTTATTTATTTAAACAAAAATCTGAATGAAATCAAATGCTTATTTTGTCTGCATAAATTATTTTCACAATGTTTTTAAACGTGGGAGTTCTAAGATTTATTCTTCTCCACCTTCCTGATTTTTCTCCCAACGTTTCTTTCAGATTTACAACGTTCTAAATTTTCTTTCGTAAATAAAGACCACCAACTACTGTTTTAAGTATCTAAAAAGTTTCGTCTCTCAGAAAAATTTTCCTCGCAAAATTTTTAATTCTAAAATATATTTTCGTTCCCCACTAATATTTATTAAATAAAGGGGTAAATTATACCAAACTTCCTGAACTATCTTGAGTTTATGGGTCACTTCCCTCGACTAAAATACCCAACAAACTCGGCTTCTAAATTATCAATCCGTTTCAAATAAATCCAAAAAATGAATTGCCACCTTTTTTTCTAGTGTAAGACAAAATTACCCATTGAAAAAACCCAAACAAAACAAAACAAAAAAAAAAAAAAAAAAAAAAACAAAAACAAAAAACAAAAAAAACAAACAAAAAACAAAACAGAACAAAACAAGACAAAACAAAAAGAATGTTAAAAAACAAAGTAAAATAGGCAACTCCTCTCTCTCTTAGGAGCCAACGCCGATGACTCCACAAACCAACCGACACCTTCCCTCCACAATCCGACACCTCCCCACTACAAGCCAATCGAAACCTCCTTTTAGCCCCCACCTTCGCATAGCCAAAGCCACCATAATCCCCTCTCTCCACAAACCGGATCAAAAACTCAAATTTGAAACCCAAAAACTAAACAAATTTTGCCTCCTTCATTATAATCTTCTTTTGCATTAAAATAGTGTAGCCTCTCGTTTTATGCATTCGGCCTATATGTCGAATGTTATAGACTCGAACATTGCATCTGTTAAAGAAGGGTTTGAACAAAAACTGTTGTTAGTACAATTTTGCTTTGGATCTTCTGAATCTCGTCCATTCATTATTCTCTAATGAATAACTTTGATTCTGACTCAATACAAGAATCTTTGGCTAATGTCGGGCTTTTGGTGAGGTTCAACAGGTTGGGGGTGTGCGAGGTGGTGGGTTATGGTGTAGTGGTAGGTGATGAAGGTGTGCCGGTGGATGGTTGGCTCCACAGTGGTGGTTGGTGGAGAATGGTTGGATGGTTGTGGGTGGTTTCAGGTGGAGGTGGGAGAAGAGGAGGGGTGGTTGATGGTGGTTGGACTATGGGGTGGTTTCGGGTGGAGTGGAGAGGTGCTTTGATGTTGGCTGGTGTTTGATAACAAGAGGTATATCAACCGGGTATGGAGGAGAGAGGGAGCTCCCACACCCCTTTTTGTTCCCGTTTTGTCCTTTTACATTCTTTTTATTTTTATTTTTGGTTTGGATTTTTTCTTTGGTCATTTTGTCCATTTACACTAAAAAAGGTGAGAACTAATTTATGAATTTATTTGAAATGGGTTGATAGTTTAAGGGGTGAGTTTGTTGGGTATTTTAGTTGAGGGGGGTAAACCCTTAAACCTGTGATAGTTCAAGAGGATTTAGTGTAATTTACCTTAAATAAATATGATGATATCGAGCAACCTTATTCTGAATGGGTGATGAGTATTCCAGACTATCAATTCTGCTATGACAATCCGAGACAACGTTGTATTCATTATGGTATGTTTTATTTTGGGGGTGACAGGGCAAGTGTAGAACTGCTACAAAATTTGGATAGAGCAACAAAACACCATAAAGAAAGTGATTTAGTCCGTGACTTAAACCAAGGAGCATATTTTTTGTTCTGCAATTGATCCCGCAACAATAATTTTAAAGAGTTTCTTTTATCTACTATGGAAATCGAAAATGATTCTATGTCCTCTATTCTAAATAGGCCCTTGAAATTTGAAAGCTGTTCAAACACCGGAGGTAATTCTATCTTATTACCAAGAAATTGACATAATCAATTTAATTGCACAAACATACTGAATCGAACTACCCACTAGTAGTGAGCTTAAGACCACAAAAACATGGAAAAGTAATTTTTTGTAAAAAAAATTATATTTTAAATGGCGTAATTGACGATCTTTTATGATTATTATGTTAACTGTAAAATTGCAAAAGATATTTGAGAAGCTTTATAGAAAAATATAATACCGATGAGGCTAGAACTAAATAATACGCAATTAGCTGTAATAAATTTTTTTAGATGACATGACAAATCTATTGTTGCTCAAAATCACGATTTACAAAAAATTGCATGCTAAATTATATTAAAATTAATGGAGTTAGATAAGCAATTTCAGGTCACACTAATGATTGATAAACTTCCTCTCGGTTCAAAAGATTTTAAAATACTTTGAGGTATAAATTTAAAACTGTTTTAATCATCCATTTGAGGATTGAGGAAAAGTAAAAAAACAAGACTATATAGATGAAATTTTGTTTATGCCTAGCAACAATAATTTTAATAAGAATCTTACTTCAGTTGTTTTGAAGCCAAATGAGTAGAATATGAAACATTTGAACAAGAACCACAACATTTAGAATCATGATAAAAACATAATTAGAATGAGAATCACAATTTTGGAAATGATCAGGCTAGTAAGAATGGACATTTATCTGTTTCAATTGTAACAAGCCTCAACATATGACTCATAATTGCTGGAATATGTATTGTCTTGCTTCTCAGGTGTACCTTACTGAAGACTCATGTGCTATGATTTCTGAAGTTAATATTGTTAGTGGGGACAAAAGGTGGTGGACGGATACTGGTGCTTCCCTCCATGTTTGCTTTTACCGTGCTATGTTTAAGATTTATTCTGAGAATGAAGATAGGAAAGTTTTGTTGGGTAATTCCTACTCTACTAAGGTTGCTGGTACTGGAGACGTTGAATTAAAGTTTATCTCTGGAATGACCGTTGTTCTTAAGGATGTTTTGCATATCAAAGAGACGAGGAAGAACTTGATTTCACTCTAATTATCGAGAATGATTTCGTTTACTTTGACTAAAATGAGATTTTTTCACGGAAATGATAGGCCACTGAAGGAATGTTTAAATATAATGTTGATGCTCATAAAATTTCACGTTCTACTTATATTGTACGTTCATTTAATGTCTGAAATCCTAGACTTTGTCATGCTAATAAATGATTTGTTAAATATGTACCTATGATTAATTCTAGAATTATTACTAAATGATTTTGAAAAATGTGAATGGTGTAGTTAAGCAAAAATAACAAAATTCCACATGAATTTGTTTTTACAGAAGTTGAACCATTTGACTTAATTCATTAAGATAAATGTGAATTTGATGGAATTACGACTAGAAATGACTATATTCAGAGTATTCATTTGTTTATTTAATGAAAATAAGAGTGAAGAGTTTGACATATTCAATATTTTCTTAAATGAAGTAGAATTTCAATTTTATCGAAAAATTAAAAAAATGTTTAGTGATAGAGGCTCGATTCTGGACCTTTTATTGATATTTATAAAAAACAAACCCTTATTTTCTTTAAATGAATGACAAAGATGAAAGGAAAAAAAAAGGACTTATATTGACTTAATAGTTGTAATGTTACAAGGTTTAGGGGTTGCCTCACATTGGTGGGGGAGAAATTATTTTAACTGCATTTCACATGCTTAATAGAATTCCTAAAGCTAAAACATAATTTTCACCTTATGAAATTGGAAAAAATATTAAGCTCAATGTGTCATATTTTAAAACGTGGGGGGTGTTTAGCTTATATACATATTCTCAATCCTAAAAGGTCTAAATTGACTAGTAGAGCTTATGAGTATGATTTTATTGGCTAAAAGGTTAATAGCAAAGCATAGAGATCTTATGATTAGAAAAAACAAGTAATTATTGAATTGAATAGCGCTGATTTTAATGAAGATAAATTTCCTTTTGTATTGAGAAATATTGGGGGCTCGACATCTAGTAGCTTGTCTATTCCAAAAAATTTACAACCTTATGAATCTGTTTTTGAACTAAGAAAAAATAAAAGATCACGTATTGAAAAATATTTTGGACAAACTTTTATGCTTCCACTTTAGAGGAGTGCCCTAATACTCTTCGACAAGCCTTATCTCCTTTAGATGTTGATTTGTGCCAAGAAGCTATTAATGATGAAATGAAACCTTTAGAAACTAATAAAACCTCACATTTAATGGATCTTCCACAATGATGTAAAATAATTAGTAGCAAATTGATTATTAAAAAGAAATTGAGGCCAGATGATTCTGTTGAAAAATATAAGGTCCGTCTTTTGGCTAAAGGTTTTAGACAACGTGAAAATGTGAATTTTTTCGATACTTTTTACCAATCACTAGAATAATATATATATGGTAAATTTTTCAATAACTGCCCTTAATAACATTGTTGTGCACCAAATGGATGTTAAAACTGCCCTTTTAATTGGTGATAGAAGAAGATACTTACATGCAAACGTTTTTATTATTCTCGTCCAAGAAAAGAAAGTGTGTAAGTTAGATAATTCTCTTTATGGGTTAAAACATACATGCAATCAATGGAATGGTAAACTTGATAGCCTAATCCTCTTTAATGGGTTGGAATGAATGAAAGTGACAAATGGATTTATTATAAATATGAAAATAACATTTGCACTATCATATGTCTTTATGTAGATGACTTTCTTATATTTGGATATAATATTCATGTTGTAGATAAAGTTAAATATTTGTTATGTGCCAACTTTGATATAAAAGATTTGGGGGAAGCAAGTGTAATTTTAGAAATCAAAATTACTAAGTATGAAAGGGGACTTTCTTTGGATCAATCTCATAATATTGAGAAAATTATAAAGAAGTACAATTACTTTATCTTTAAACTTACCAGTACTCCATTTGATCCTAGTGTGAAGTTTTTTAAGAACACTGGTGACAGTGTTATACAAACTGAGTATGCGAGCATCATAGGTAGCTTACGTTATACTACTGATTGCACTATACCATATATAACTTATCCCATGGGAATACTATGTAGATTTATTAGTAGACCTAATATGGACCCTTGGTATACTATTGAGAGTGTCATGCGGTGCTTGAAAAGGACAATAAACCTCAGATTACACTGTCAAAAGTTTCCCGCCGATGCTGATTGGAATACCCCATAAAATGACTCAAAGATCACCAGGGAATACATTTTTAGTATTATTGGCAGTGCATTTTCATGAAGTATAAGAAAAAAACTATTTTAAATCAATCTATAATGGAGTAAAAATTGTAGATCTAGCTACTGCTAGTGAGGAGGGAGATTAGTTAAGTAACCTCTTGTCAGATATCTCTTTATGGAAAATACAAATACCATCCATTCTTATCCACCCGATAGTACCACGACTATTGCAAATGTATATAACCATTATTATAACAACAAGAGGTGAAAAATATGTCACAATCACAACATCGTTAGAGAGTTTCTTTCTAATAATGTTGTAAGAGTGGATCATATATGGTTTCAAAAAAAATTTGGATGATCCTTTGACAAAAGGAGCAATAAGAGAAAAGGTGTGAAACACGTATAAAGGGATGAGATAAAAGCCCTTGGACAGTTGAGTTATATGTGATGTTAGACTGGAGATCCTAAGAAATAAGTTCAAGGGTAATAATAAGTCACAAGTGATATGAGTTTAATCATTTTATTTATTAAGAATAGGATTATACCATCAGTACATCCCTATGTAACATGATATTCTGAAGCAAGTTAAGGTTGTGTTACTATAACTATTAATGACATTTATAGATTTATGTTGAGTTTGGTACCTAGCTATAATAATATCCTTGATAGTCTCACCTATGTGTATGTAGAAGTGTGGCGACTTTCTATGGTAATTTTGTACAAATTTCCTAAAGAATTCATTATTCTGGGATAGAAGCACATGTCCATAACGTGCTGAATTTAGAACCAAACCCAAGTATGATTGTGTGTGAGATGTTATCAAAGATAGAGTTCAAAACTACTGTTATATTGTATATGTTGAATTATTTTTACTACATAAAGGTTCAAGTGGAAAGATACATTTTCATATGCACAATCCTATTTGTAAGGACATTTTTCTCATGTCCAACATGTTACATTTATGTATGTCGTACGCCGCTACATTTGGCACGTCACCTCACGATCTCATATGACGGCCTCTATCCGAATTTCGGGAATCAAGCATTCAACATCTCGATTAATGTGTCCCACATCTTCCTCAACGACTTCACGTTACACGATTTTAGGGACTTAATGCAAGTGGTACGCAAGAGAAGTCAAAACAGTGAAAAAAGACACGATATGGAAGTTCAAGGGCATTTTCGTAATTTTATAGCCATAGTCCAGAGGTCTGGTCAACTGGAAAGTTGAAGAGCTCGCCGCAACAAAGATACCGGAAGAAACGACACCTCAATCCGAGCTACGGTGAAGGAGTTATGACCTTTTGAAGTTGGAGAAAATTCCTTGAAGTATGCTGATTTTTTTTAACCCCAAACCAGAAAGGTACCCCAAACCAGAGATGTACCCCAAACCGCATGAGGTACCCCAAACCGGTTCGGGGTACCTGTACGCTGGATAGAATTTCAGTGTTTTTATTTTGCAAAACTCTTCATCTGTTTTGCTATTTAAACCACCTTCGGAGGAGCAGTTTTAAAAGACTTTGGAAGACGTTTTTGAGAGTCCAAATACCTATAGTCTTCATATTTTTTGAGTCCCAAGACTCATGTTTTGATTCACACAATTGCCAATCCTTTGTGAATCTTTTTGGTAACCCAAGAACACAACCTTGTGTTTTGTTCAAACCTTTGTGGAGAGATCTTTGCAACCGAGGGCTGCGTGTCATTGCTAAGGGAGTCTCTACAAAGTTTTATGGCTGCGTGTCATTGAGGAGTGTTGCGGTTCTTCCTTTGTTGATTGGACTGAGGTTCATGTGGGTTCGCTGCGTGTGGATTCATTGCTGACGACACCGACCGACGCCTGCGGGTATTCGTGTGTCACTGTATTTCATTGTAATCTATGTAAGTTGCGATTTACTTATTATAGTGAAATAAAAGGTTTTCCCCTGCGGGGATTTTTCCTTAACTTTGTGTCGCATGCTTTATCTATGGTTTGACACACACACACACGTAGTTGTTTGTTTATGGGTTGTTTCTAAATAGACTCGAATTAAATAAGGGTTACTTGGAATCTTGCGAATTTAATTTAATTTAAATCAATTATCACACACCGAACCTATTCGGTTTCTCAAATTGGTATCAGAGCGGGTTACGCTAATTTATTGCGTATTCCTATTTTCCGCAAAATCGTGTGATATTGATTTTTTTTTGAAAAATCAGTTTTGTGAAAATTCGCATTTTTTCTTATGGAGCACTTATATAATCAGATGCCTATTTTTGACGGGTCTAATTATGCCTACTGGAAAACTCGTATGAAATCGATTTTAAAATCTATTGACGAGCGTGTTTGGTTGCTTTGCGAAAATGGTTGGAATCCTCCCACGGTCACTGTTAATAACATCACCACTTTAAAACCCGTGTCAGCCTGGACTGAAGATGATTATAAATTGTCCAATTTAAATTCCCGTGGTCTGAGTGCTATTTCTGGAGCTGTCTCTCCTCATGAGTTTCGTCGAATTATGACGTGCACCACGTCTAAAGAGGCTTGAGATGTTTTGAAACTGACGCATGAGGGTACAAACGCGGTTAAAGAATCAAAATTACAAAATTTGGCCACCCAATTTGAGACTATTACCATGTCCGAGTCTGAATGCTTTGATGATTTTTATGCTCATTTATCGGACATTGTTAACACATGTTTTAATTTGGGTGAGGTGATTGATAACACGCGTGCCGTTAAAAAGATTTTGAGATCTCTCCCAAAACACTTTATTCCTAAAGTCACTGTTTTGAACTCTTTGGGAAATTTGAAATCACTTAAGTTGGAAGAACTTGTAGGAGATCTTCAAACCTATGAGATTGACATGTTTTCGAAATCCATTAAGGCTAAGGATAATGGCATTGCTTTAAAGACTCATTTTAAGAAAAAGAAAGAAAACGTTTGTGAGTCTGATTCAGAGGGAGATTTTGATTTTAACGATATGGCCTTGTTTGCGAAAAATTTTAAAAAATTTCTCAACATGAGCAAAAATAATTCTTCCATTAAAAAGAAGTTTTTTGAGAAAAATAAAAGGCAAGGAAAGGTCAAAGAAAGTGGTGAGAGGGAAAAAGAGAATAACTCCGATGAGGAGTGTGAGGAGGATATTGAGAACGTCACTTGTTTTGAATGTGGGGGTAAGGGACATAAGTCATTTGAGTGTCCTACATGGCTTAGAAAGAAAGGAAAGAAAGTATCTATGCCCGCCACACTTAGTGATAGTAGTGAAGGTGAGGGTGATGAGACTAGTGGTGAGAAGATTTTAACTTTTTCTAGTCTTGTGAGCACACCCACTTTATCTCACAAAAGTGCACACGAAAGCGATGATGGTGATTTGTGTTCTTCGAGTGAGGGAGAAAGTGAAAGTGAGAGTGGAGATGAAAGTGAGCTCCAAAAAGCTTTTAGAGATTTGTACACCGAGACCTTGAAAACTAAGAAGTATAATAGTGATTTAGGTCGTCGAGTTTTAGATTTGGAGAAAGAGAAGGAGGTTTTGAGAAAGGAGAAGAGTGATTTGACCGACACGTTGTCTAGTCTGACGACACGTGTATCCCAACTCGAGAGTGATCTCGAACGTGGCAGGGAGGTCAAAGTCAATTTTGTGAACGCACCTTAGAAGGTTGAAAAGGTGGTTCATAAGGGTAAAGGTGAGAAGTTAGGAATAAGTCATGACGGTGCTACTACTTCCCAATTAGCACCCGAGCCGGTTCCCACTTTAGTGTTTGATTCATGTGCGTCTCATCCTAACCCACCTAGGCGCCCCATTCCTATTAGGAGAGCGCGTCCTAGAAGTTTTGAGAGAGGTGTTCCGAGGCCTATTTATGTTTGCTCACATTGCAAAAGGAGAGGACACCTTAGGGAATTTTGCTTTAAGTTGGGGTATGTGTCACGTTTTGCCTCTACACGTGTTTCTGACACACATGCACCCACACATGATTCTTTACATGCTTCCGGAGACTATATGAGAGAGTTTGCACATTTAGGTGAGCAAGTTAAGTTTTTAGTCAAAACTTCACAAGAATTGATGGAGGTTTTTCATAAGTTTTCACCACCTTTGGAAAACCCCTCCGCACCTAATGATTGAGGTTCGACTTGTTTACTAGCATAGGGTGATTTTCATGATGTCATTGTTTACCTATTGCTAGTATGTATCATTTTTGTATGTTTTATTTTTTTTTTGAAAAATTTTGAAAAATACAAAAAGATTTTAGTTTGTTAAAATTTTGAGAAAATCCAAAAAGATTTTTGTATTTTGTTTGCACCTTTTATGGATGAACACTTAGGATGACCGAGTCACAACATCATTCCATTATTTTCATGTGACTATTTGATAGTGTTTTGAGACAATATGTCAATTCATCCACGTGCTTTATAATGTTTGGAGTCATTAAGATGTAATTAATTGTTACTTCCTACATATTTGACTCATGTTTCCTTTATTGCACACATGCACGGATTTATTTGATTATTGTGCTTGTCTTATCACATGTTGGTTGGGTGTTTTCACTTCAATCCTGTCCTTAAAACGAACCAAGCGCGATAATTTTTTTGATAAGGAAATTGTGCATATAAGAACCGCTTTGTGAGTTTGTGTACTTTATTTAAAAACGGGGAGGGGCTGCGAAAGGTAATTATCTATCCTTTGTGCAAAAGCCACCGTTAAATTGGACCTAAAAAATGGAGGTATTTTATTATCCGGGGTCCAAAGATGTTTAAAAGAGCTCGAAAAAATTGAAAGGCAATAAAAAGAAATTCATGTCAATTATGGGCCATTTAGGTTTTTGAACCAATTCTCCAAAGTTTGAGAATTTAGATTACCTCTAAAAGATAATATAGTTGAGGGAGTTTGGTTGGAGAATTTAAAACGGGTTTGCACGTCCTTGAATTGCTTGAAAATGCGCTACATAGTTTTGGACGTTATTGGTGTGGAAATCACTTTGACTTTGATTTGTTGATTTGCATAAGACGATGTCATCTAAATTCAACAAATTTTTTACACCTAAGGATACTTTTGATGATCATTCGTTAGGGGTACACATATGCATCGTGCACATATGATTGATTGAGTTGATTTACCTATCGAATGTGTTCGCACCCATACATTCCGTTTCCATGACTTGGTTGTTTGAGTTTAAATCCATGGTGTGATTTTTGTAGCATTTTTTTTCAAATGGTATCTATTTTTTTTTGTTTTGTATGAAAAATTGAAAAAAATCAAAAATAGTTTGTGTTTTTTTTGTATACCGTGACACCCCGATTTTGCTTGTTTGATTCATTCTTCTTATTTATCTATTTGGGGACATCATAAAAAGGGGGAGAAAGAATTATCTTATTTTGGGGGAGTTTGGGAGTGTTTTGAGACTTAACTTATGCTTATCATATATTGGTATCTATGTTTATCTCATTTCAAACTCGATACGTCACTTGGTATTTTTTCTTTATCTCATGTGTGTAGGTACTTCATTGATGATCTCTAAATTGCACACCCTGATAAGAAAAGATTTGAAATTCCTGAAGATTTGAAGAACAAACGATGAAGACTATTCATTTGCACATTTTCCAGTTTTGGGTTCATGGGAGGGTAGATTTGTATAGGCAATTTCGTATTTGATAATTCGGATTTTTTATGTATGTACCGGCATAGACATAGGGGGAGATTTGTAAGGACATTTTTCTCATGTCCAACATGTTACATTTATGTATGTCGTACGCCGCTACATTTGGCACGTCACCTCACGATCTCACATGACGGCCTCTATCCGAATTTCGGGAATCAAGCATTCAACATCTCCATTAATGTGTCCCACATCTTCCTCAACGACTTCACGTTCCACGATTTTAGGGACTTAATGCAAGTGGTACGCAAGAGAAGTCAAAACAGTGAAAAAAGACACGATATGGAAGTTCAAGGGCATTTTCGTAATTTTATAGCCATAGTCCGGAGGTCTGGTCAACTGGAAAGTTGAATAGCTCGCCACAACGAAGATACTGGAAGAAACGGCACCTCAATCCGAGCTACGGTGAAGGAGTTATGACCTTTTGAAGTTGGAGAAAATTCTTTGAAGTATGCTGATTTTTTTTAACCCCAAACCAGAAAGGTACCCCAAACCAGAGATGTACCCCAAACCGGTTCGGGGTACCTGTACGCTGGATAGAATTTCAGTGTTTTTATTTTGCAAAACTCTTCATCTGTTTTGCTATTTAAACCACCTTCGGGGGAGCAGTTTTAAAAGACTTTGGAAGACGTTTTTGAGAGTCCAAATACCTCTAGTCTTCATATTTTTTGAGTCCCAAGACTCATGTTTTGATTCACACAATTGCCAATCCTTTGTGAATCTTTTTGGTAATCCAAGAACACAACCTTGTGTTTGTTCAAACCTTTGTGGAGAAATCTTTGCAACCGAGGGCTGCGTGTCATTGCTGAGGGAGTCTCTACAAAGTTTTATGGCTGCGTGTCATTGAGGAGTGCTGCGGTTCTTGCTTTGTTGATTGGACTGAGGTTCATGTGGATTCGCTGCGTGTGGATTCATTGCTGACGATACCGACCGACGCCTGCGGGTATTCGTGTGTCACTTTATTTCATTGTAATCTGTGTAAGTTGCAATTTACTTATTATAGTGAAATAAAAGGTTTTGCCCTACGGGGATTTTTCCTTAACTTTGTGTCGCATACTTTATCTATGGTTTGACACACACACACGTAGTTGTTTGTTTATGGGTTGTTTCTAAATAGACTCGAATTAAATAAGGGTTACTTGGAATCTTGCGAATTTAATTTAATTTAAATCAATTATCACACACCGAACCTATTCGGTTTCTCGAATTGGTATCAGAGCGGGTTATGCTAATTTATTGCGTATTCCTATTTTCCGCAAAATCGTGTGATATTGATTTTTTTTTGAAAAATCAATTTTGTGAAAATTCGCATTTTTTCTTATGGAGCACTTATATAATCAGATGCCTATTTTTGACGGGTCTAATTATGCCTACTGGAAAGCTCGTATGAAATCGATTTTAAAATCTATTGACGAGCGTGTTTGGTTGCTTTGCGAAAATGGTTGGACTCCTCCCACGGTCACTGTTAATAACATCACCACTTTAAAACCCGTGTCAGCCTGGACTGAAGATGATTATAAATTGTCCAATTTAAATTCCCGTGGTCTGAGTGCTATTTCTGGAGCTGTCTCTCCTCATGAGTTTCGTCGAATTATGACGTGCACCACGTCTAAAGAGGCTTGGGATGTTTTGAAACTGACGCATGAGGGTACAAACGCGGTTAAAGAATCAAAATTACAAAATTTGGCCACCCAATTTGAGACTATTACCATGTCCGAGTCTGAATGCTTTGATGATTTTTATGCTCGTTTATCGGACATTGTTAACACATGTTTTAATTTGGGTGAGGTGATTGATAACACGCGTGTCATTAAAAAGATTTTGATATCTCTCCCAAAACACTTTATTCCTAAAGTCACTGTTTTGAACTCTTTGGGAAATTTGAAATCACTTAAGTTGGAAGAACTTGTAGGAGATCTTCAAACCTATGAGATTGACATGTTTCCGAAATCCATTAAGGCTAAGGATAATGGCATTGCTTTAAAGACTCATTTTGAGAAAAAGAAAGAAAAAGTTTGTGAGTCTGATTCAGAGGGAGATTTTGATTTTAACGATATGGCCTTGTTTGCGAAAAATTTTAAAAAATTTCTCAACATGAGCAAAAATAATTCTTCCATTAAAAAGAAGTTTTTTGAGAAAAATAAAAGGCAAGGAAAGGTCAAAGAAAGTGGTGAGAGGGAAAAATAGAATAACTCCGATGAGGAGTGTGAGGAGGATATTGATAACGTCACTTGTTTTGAATGTGGGGGTAAGGGACATAAGTCATTTGAGTGTCCTACATGGCTTAGAAAGAAAGGAAAGAAAGTATCTATGCCCGCCACACTTAGTGATAGTTGTGAAGGTGAGGGTGATGAGACTAGTGGTGAGAAGATTTTAGCTTTTTCTAGTCGTGTGAGCACACCCACTTTATCTCACAAAAGTGCACACGAAAGCGATGATGGTGATTTGTGTTCTTCGATTGAGGGAGAAAGTGAAAGTGAGAGTGGAGATGAAAGTGAGCTCCAAAAAGCTTTTAGAGATTTGTACACCGAGACCTTGAAAACTAAGAAGTATAATCGTGATTTAGGTCGTCGGGTTTTAGATTTGGAGAAAGAGAAGGAGGTTTTGAGAAAGGAGAAGAGTGATTTGACCGACACGTTGTCTAGTCTGACGACACGTGTATCGCAAATCGAGAGTGATCTCGAACGTGGCAGGGAGGTCAAAGTCAATTTTGTGAACGCACCTAAGAAGGTTGAAAAGGTGGTTCATAAGGGTAAAGGTGAGAAGTTAGGAATAAGTCGGTGCTACTACTTCCCAATTAGCACCCGAGCCGGTTCCCACTTTAGTGTTTGATTCACGTGCGTCTCATCCTAACCCACCTAGGCGCCCCATTCCTATTAGGAGAGCGCGTCCTAGAAGTTTTGAGAGAGGTGTTCCGAGGCCTATTTATGTTTGCTCACATTGCAAAAGGAGAGGACACCTTAGGGAATTTTGCTTTAAGTTGGGGTATGTGTCACGTTTTGCCTCTACACGTATTTCTGACACACATGCACCCACACATGATTCTTTACATGCTTCCGGAGACTATATGAGAGAGTTTGCACATTTAGGTGAGCAAGTTAAGTTTTTAGTCAAAACTTCACAAGAATTGATGGAGGTTTTTCATAAGTTTTCACCACCTTTGGAAAACCCCTCCGCACCTAATGATTGAGGTTTGACTTGTTTACTAGCATAGAGTGATTTTCATGATGTCATTGTTTACCTATTGCTAGTATGTATCATTTTTGTATGTTTTATTTTTTTTTGAAAAATTTTGAAAAATACAAAAAGATGTTAGTTTGTTAAAATTTTGAGAAAATCCAAAAAGATTTTTGTATTTTGTTTGCTCCTTTTCTGGATGAACACTTAGGATGACCGAGTCACAACATCATTCCATTATTTTCATGTGACTATTTGATAGTGTTTTGAGACAATATGTCAATTCATCCATGTGCATTATAATGTTTGGAGTCATTAAGATGTAATTAATTGTTATTTCCTACATGTTTGACTCATGTTTCCTTTATTGCACACATGCACGGATTTATTTGATTATTGTGCTTGTCTTATCACATGTTGGTTGGGTGTTTTCACTTCAATCCTGTCCTTAAAACGAACCAAGCGCGATAATTTTTTTGATAAGGAAATTGTGCATATAAGAACCGTTTTGTGAGTTTGTGTGCTTTATTTAAAAACGGGGAGGGGCTGCGAAAGGTAATTATCTATCCTTTGCGCAAAAGCCACCGTTAAATTGGACCTAAAAAATGGAGGTATTTTATTATCCGGGGTCCAAAGAGGTTTAAAAGAGCTCGAAAAAATTGAAAGGCAATAAAAAGAAATTCATGCCAATTATGGGCCATTTAGGTTTTTGCACCAATTCTCTAAATTTTGAGAATTTAGATTACCTCTAAAAGATAATATATTTGAGGGAGTTTGGTTGGAGAATTTAAAACGGGTTTGCACGTCCTTGAATTGCTTGAAAATGCGCTACATAGTTTTGGACGTTATTGGTGTGGAAATCACTTTGACTTTGATTTGTTGATTTGCATAAGACGATGTCATCTAAATTCAACAAATTTTTTACACCTAAGGATACTTTTGATGATCATTCGTTAGGGATACACATATGCATCATGCACATATGATTGATTGAGTTGATTTACCTATCGAATGTGTTCGCACCCATACATTCCGTTTCCATGACTTGGTTGTTTGAGTTTAAATCCATGGTGTGATTTTTGTAGCATTTTTTTTCAAATGGTATCTATTTTTTTTGTTTTGTATGAAAAATTGAAAAAAATCAAAAATAGTTTGTGTTTTTTTTGTATACCGTGACACCCCGATTTTGCTTGTTTGATTCATTCTTCTTATTTATCTATTTGGGGACATCATAAAAAGGGGGAGAAAGAATTATCTTATTTTGGGGGAGTTTGGGAGTGTTTTGGGACTTAACTTATGCTTATCATATATTGGTATCTATGTTTATCTCATTTCAAACTCGATACGTCACTTGGTATTTTTTCTTTATCTCATGTGTGTAGGTACTTCATTGATGATCTCTAAATTGCACACCCTGATGAGAAAAGATTTGAGATTCCTGAAGATTTGAAGAACAAACGATGAAGACTATTCATTTGTACCTTTTCCAGTTTTGGGTTCATGGGAGGGTAGATTTGTATAGGCAATTTCGTATTTGATAATTCGGATTTTTTATGTATGTACCGGCATAGACATAGGGGGAGATTTGTAAGGACATTTTTCTCATGTCCAACATGTTACATTTATGTATGTCGTACGCCGCTACATTTGGCACGTCACCTCACGATCTCACATGACGGCCTCTATCCGAATTTCGGGAATCAAGCATTCAACATATCCATTAATGTGTCCCACATCTTCCTCAACGACTTCACGTTCCACGATTTTAGGGACTTAATGCAAGTGGTACGCAAGAGAAGTCAAAACAGTGAAAAAAGACACGATATGGAAGTTCAAGGGAATTTTCGTAATTTTATAGCCATAGTCCGGAGGTCTGGTCAACTGGAAAGTTGAAGAGCTCGCCGCAATGAAGATACTGGAAGAAACGGCACCTCAATCCGAGCTACGGTGAAGGAGTTATGACCTTTTGAAGTTGGGGAAAATTCCTTGAAGTATGCTGATTTTTTTTAACCCCAAACCAGAAAGGTACCCCAAACCAGAGATGTACCCCAAACCGTATGAGGTACCCCAAACCGGTTCGGGGTACCTGTACGCTGGATAGAATTTCAGTGTTTTTATTTTGCAAAACTCTTCATCTGTTTTGCTATTTAAACCACCTTCGGGGGAGCAGTTTTAAAAGACTTTGGAAGACGTTTTTGAGAGTCCAAATACCTCTAGTCTTCATATTTTTTGAGTCCCAAGACTCATGTTTTGATTCACACAATTGCCAATCCTTTGTGAATCTTTTTGGTAACCCAAGAACACAACCTTGTGTTTGTTCAAACCTTTGTGGAGAGATCTTTGCAACCGAGGGTTGCGTGTCATTGCTGAGGGAGTCTCTACAAAGTTTTATGGCTGCGTGTCATTGAGGAGTGCTGCGGTTCTTCCTTTGTTGATTGGACTGAGGTTCATGTGGGTTCGCTGCGTGTGGATTCATTGCTGACGACACCGACCGACGCCTGCG
This sequence comes from Sambucus nigra, assembly GCA_949130495.1. Taxonomy (NCBI): domain Eukaryota; kingdom Viridiplantae; phylum Streptophyta; class Magnoliopsida; order Dipsacales; family Adoxaceae; genus Sambucus; species Sambucus nigra. The sequence goes on from OX422213.1 coordinate 299,091,719, forward strand.
GGTATTCGTGTGTCACTGTATTTCATTGTAATCTGTGTAAGTTGTGATTTACTTATTATAGTGAAATAAAAGGTTTTGCCCTGTGGGGATTTTTCCTTAACTTTGTGTCGCATGCTTTATCTATGGTTTGACACACACACACGTAGTTGTTTGTTTATGGGTTGTTTCTAAATAGACTCGAATTAAATAAGGGTTACTTGGAATCTTGCGAATTTAATTTAATTTAAATCAATTATCACACACCGAACCTATTCGGTTTCTCACTATTAAATAATGTTTGATGGAATTATTTTCAAAATTTACAAGTGGGGGATTGTTGGAACTTGAGTGTAATTTTAAAAAAAAGGAAAAATAATCTTTAACTTCAATTAAAGCATCTAGAGAGAGAATAAGGGCCTTTGTCTCCTTTCGTGTATTCTCAATTCCCACATCGGTTTGTGTTTGTGTCACTTATCTTGGTTTGTATATTTGGATTGATTGCGAGCATGCCATACAAGGTTATGATCACCAATTGATTATCTTAGCGTTGTGATAATCAGGTAGTTATATACTGTTTGATGTTTCAATTAAGAATACTTGTACTTTCCTTAGGAAAAAATTTGATGTGAATGCTAAATTGATGTGATTAATTAGATTTAAAGAAAAAAAAGTAATTGGCATAAAATGTAATTAAAGTAAAGCTTTGAAATCAAAGAAAAACAAATGCAATAAAAGAAACAACTACACTATGAAATGTAAAGCAAGATTACACTAATGAAAGTAAAACAACTCAAATGTAAAGGCAAATAAACTTTTAATAAAATGTAAAGAATGTTACAATCTACCTTAAAAATTACATAAAATGAAAGAAATGCTATAAATAAAAGGAAAAAGGGAAATACAAGGAGAAAAGGGATAAAATGAGTAAATGTAGTTTTTTTGTTAAATGATTTATTCTTTCTTTTATATCCGAGTTGCTTTTTTAAAGATTTCTTTGCCATACAACTGTTGTGTAACTGCTGGATGGTTACCTAATTAGATTTTCCCACCTAGGTGCCAATAACCGTCACTTTGTGCTTAATCCCAGGTCCAAAACCTGAACAAGTGTCAAACGTTTGAGTTATATTTAGCATTAAACCAACACATTACACTTCGGTTGTAATTTCTGGTTTGTAATTCTACGTGGAAAACTCTTAATGGGTGGTGATAATATGGTGTAAACATACCACCGCACTAATTAATTTTTGAGAAAAAATTGATTAGTGGACTGTAAATTTCCACAGTCCATTGCTCCATGTCTTATCTATCATTACTTCTGAGCTCATGTGGTATAAGTAAGCATCTTTTGGCCGTGAAAGGATCCTCATTTCAGTCCATCATTCTCTTCAATTGAACTCTTTATCTCTTTCTCTTCCACCTTTTCTAAACTCAACAATGGCATCCCAAGAGAACAAAAAAGCTATCCCCAAGAGCGTCTATGCATTTTCTCCTCTTCAAACTCAACCAATGATGATGTAAACCCATGGGGGGTTGCTGTCGCCTTTCTATATCAATTTTACGATGCTGATGCTTGGAGTAAAGGTAATTGTGAATATTGTGAAATCCCTACCCCAACCTTTCTTGGTAGATATTATTATGATGTTAGCAGGTTAACTGTTGCAATCCCAACACCTCGTCTTGTTAAAGAAGAGAATAGTAAAGAGGACATGGCCATTGAGGATGATAATGCCTATAAAACAGAGGATTTTTATATAGAACCAATTATAATCTTTGAAATTCATCCAATAATTTTGGTGATAAAACCATTGTAATCATAATGGTCCATTACTAACTCTCCCTTTTGGTCCCGCATGGGAAAAGACTATCCTACAGCTCATGATACCTCAACAATTGGTTATGATCAAGACCTTACTTTTCCATGTTTCCCACTTGAGTTTCACACGCAATTAGCTTTCCCCAACTTCACGAGCCATCCAAACAGAGAATACACTTGGTCAAAGCCAGACCAATCTATTTCATTTTTAACACTCATAAAAGAGAATATTTGAGCCTCTTGGATGCCTGGCACAATGCAACCTTATAGGTTCCAAGGTATGTTCCATTAATGCCCACTGTCCTTACCATGCTTTTGTGCACCGCACACACTATCACATCACCAATGACCTTAATACCTCATATGTTATGAATGAAGCAAGTTTTGATGTCTAAGCTTATAAAAATCTAGCGACTGAGACAAATTTCTCCAATAATACCCTCTCTAACATGGTTTCTTCCCACAAATATTGCCCGGGGGAACCCATTAGGGATTTAGAGAGATATGTCCAAGATGGTATGGACACTGGTTATAATACCTGACTCAGCCCTCTACTTCTAGCACTATTCGCAAAGATCTAGAGCTTGCCTTTTCCCATATTTCTCCATGGGTATTCTTGAAAGACTATGCCTTGAATAACCTGCTATGGGCTATTTTTCTTGTTCAGAATTTCAAAGACATTCCTTAAATTCTTAGGGATCAAATATTCCTCTTCCTAAAATCTTACCCTTATTTTTTTAAAAGGTTAATGCAACATGATGCTGAATTTCAAGATTATGAGGAATACATGGCTTTTCATAGTGATATTTTTGCTAAAGCCGATCGCATATTGAAAAATTGGAAGGATTTATCCTTGGTTTTTATTCATGAGCAGGCCATCCCTAAAGGTTATGAATTTGATACCCTTTCACCTGAAGAAATTATCTTCAAATCTAGGCAGTTTCATAAGGAAACCAAAGAGTCCGTTTGAATATTCCATTACTATGGACACTTTTTGTTGAAGATGGCTCAAGATTCTGACTATTTGGATTCAAAACAAAAACAAATTCCTTCCTTGTGGAATACACTCCATAGATTTTTTACTATGCATTTCTCATTATTGTTCCATCTAATGCGGGTGATGTTGTAATTCCTTTCATGTTTTTGTAATTCTAATACTTCGAAGTCTCAATGAAAAGATATCATTTTGTTTTAAATCTTTATTGATGGCTTGTAGTGAAATCAATGGGTTGTGGGTATTCAATTTATTTTCTCATTTTCTTGGTAATTAATTTTTTAATTTAACCAATTATGTCGTCGTGGCCTAATATTTTTTTAACCATTTGATGAACATTCTATGCCTCAACCAAATTTGGTATGTTGCATGTACTTGTAGCTAATTTTGTACTTCTAGACCTAAAAATATTTCAATTTTGGTATATTCTCCATGCATGGTAGTGGTCCCACCAAATTTGAGTGCACATGTGGAAGTGACCAAATGAAAACTTTTTGTTGCCAAATGGAATAATTAATTATTAAGAAATGGGCAACCTTTGTAATTTTCTTTAACTAATGTATTTGGCTTTCGTGGGATTACCAATATTTAATTTTGATTCCTTGGGACATTAATGACCCATATATATAATCATAAGATAATTTTAATTGATGGAGCCATTAAAGGTGCCTTTTTATCTCCTCACTTTCCCATAATTTCACTTCTTTGAAGGATCATTCTCAAAGACACGTGTAAATATTTGCGTGGCACTAACTCTTGAGTTCAAAAGAATTACTTGGAATTATTTGGCAATGTCAAAAGGAACACTGAGTTCAAACACTTTTATGGAAAGGGCTTCGAAGCTCTTATCAACATGTTTAGAGTTCTCGAATCTGATAGACCAAAGATTCTCTTGCAACCTTTAGTGAAAGCTATTGAAGCTCCACTTTGGCTTGCTTCAATTTTAAAATTTTCTACCCCTTTAAAATCGGTAGACCCATGTTAGGGAAGCTTCTTCATTTGCAAAGATTTATATTATGGAACATCACCTCCCAATTCCCCAATTTCCAAAGATTTCCTACTTAATTCTCTAGGAAATTTGGTTTCAACCAATCCATTCCAGTCCTTATGAGGACTTTATTTAATCCTCATTTGGTTGCCAGGTCTTCCAAAATCCCAAAGACTATTGTTCTCAAAGGTTTTGCAAACTGCGGCCATTTGGGATTTCAGGTGGCCCCGAAGAGGGATCTCGCATGAAAATGGGGTCAAGGAGGATAAATCACTTTCTGCCACTCGCGCGATATTTGCGGTCACCCACGGATATAAAACGACTATCATCGGAAGGGGTGAAGATGTAGAAACTGGAGTCGCCACCCTATTTTACTCAAAATATGCAAACGATATAGACGCCCCCAGAGAAACAACATAAAAAGACTAACAAATGCATACGAGACCAAATATATCACAGTCCAAGTACTAAGTTATGGAATGGAAAGGTGTTAAGCACCCATTCCACCCTTTTAGTCTCTCTTGCGCTATAAAAGTATTGTCCCCTTTCTCCTAAAATGTGTGTAGTATATGTGGGCTGAAAAGTGTATATACGCGTGAGAAGTGCGTCGGGAGTGAAATAATCGTGTCCGTCTCATGAGAAAGATGATACCGAATCATTCAAAGGAGTAAAAAAAGAAAAAGGGAATATATATAGTATTTAAAACGTGAGCGGTCCACCGGATCATGATTCATTATAAAAGAGTGAATATGCATGACGGGACTGCTAAAGGATAGTAAATAAGTCCAATATATATATATATATATATATATATATAGTCAAGTTCTCCAACATACCTCATTAAACATACCTATTTTTTTTTAAAATAGTAAAAAAATAATTTTGAGTTGATATTTTTTATATGGGTTCATGGTATTTCATTGTACCCCCATAAAAATATGCAGATAAAAATAATGTGTTTTGTTATTTTTAAAAAATAGGTAAAAAAAGCTGACAATTTTAAAGAGTAAAAACTGTCAATTTTTTGACCTATTTTTTATAAATAACAAAAAATATTATTTTCAATTGATTTTTTTTACAGTACATTGAAATATCATGAACCCATATAAAAATTATTATTTCAAAATTATTTTTTTTACTATTTTAAAAAATGGGTATATTCATAGGTATGTTACTAGGAGGTATGTTGGAAAGCCTGACTGTATATCTATAAGTAGTACACCAGATTGTGACTCTTTATAAATAAATGTGTACACATGCCCGATGGGACTATTAGAAACAAACACAAATATGCATGAAAATACAAACAAAAAATGATGATTAATATGTGAAAAATGAAGAAAAAGAGGACTCGAATCCTAAGAAAAACTCGAGACACATACGTAAACGAAATCGACATAAGGGTCGATGTAGTTTGATATAACATGAAGGCCCAAAACTTAAGTTTTCTATTTTTATTTTGTAAAAAAACTTGTACAAATGGTGAAAAAGTGAAAAATGGAAGAGAACTTCAATTTGGGATTTATGGATTAAACCCCCTTTTTAGGCTTTTGAGTTTTATGAAAATAAGTTTTGTGAATATATATATATATATATATATATATATATATATATATATATATATATATATATATATATATATATATATATATATATATAGGTGATTAGAGGTGAAAAAGTAGAAACTAAATGGAAAAATATGCTAAAACTAGTAAAGTATAAGAAAGACACTAACTAAGTAAGCTTGAATGGATAGAATGTAGAGCTTCTAAGTAACTTGAAATATGATTTTGGAGAGATCTAGTCTAATTTTGATGGATAATGTAATGGAGTCAAAGTGGTGGTGAAAGGTGTGGTGAATGTTAGGTAATGGAATGATGGAGAGAATGTTTTAAAAAAGAAAATTTTTATAAGTTGCGTTTTGATTTCGAGGCAAAAGGTCTCAAGCCCTAAAAAATGAGGTCAAGGCTCTCTTAAATAGGAAACTTGAAAAGTTGGGGAGTGGTTGGTCTAACGGTCAACATAGCAGGTGGTCTACCCATCAGAATAGGTGCTAAACTTGGAGGCCAAGTAAGCTACCCTTTGCCTATTAGTAGTGGTGTCCAACGACGATTTTTCTAGAAAACAACCGTAAAATACAAACTGTAAGTCCGTTTCGCGCATAAATGGAACCATTGGAAAGAGAATTCAAAGATCCAAAAAATTTCATTGAGGTACTCTTGGGTCCTATATTTTACCAAAGTAAAACGAAGCTTGGGAGCATCTGGTGACCTCCAGTTTAGAGTTTTCGAATAAAATGGCAGTTAAATGCGAACCGTAAGTCCAATTCATGCACAATATGGATCATTGGAAAAGGAATTCAAATCCCTATGAAAAGTTTTGAGAAAATCTCAGATACAAAAGTTGATCAAATTCAAATGGGGCTCGAGAAGCATCCGATGATCGTAAGGTAAAAAGAATGTTAAATGCGAATTGTAGGTTCGATTCGCGCACGGTATGGAAAGTTGAAAAGAAATTCAAAGCCATATGGAAGTGTGTTGGGATAATATTGGGTATGGGAGTTTAAAAAAGTTAAACGGAGTTTGAAAAGGGATCGGTGACCTCTAGTTTAATATTTTAAAGGAAGACCATGGTCTGAGGGTTAAAGGGACAGTGCTTAGAGCTATAGAGGTGTATGAGGAGGGAATATTATAATGGGGTGTCTACAGGGACCCTTGAAGAGAGAGATTAGGATAAGCGGGCCATAAAAAATAGACATCCTGATGAAAGTTGCGAGTGTTGGGGAAAAGGGCCTAATTTTGAGGACCTAAGGAGTTTAAGAGGCCTATTTAGTGGGTTGAGTCCAATTCTGAGGGCTGATGTCAATTCTGAGTAACTAAAGAGTTTATGTGATCGATTCAGAGGGTCATAGGCAATTTTGAGGGCAAAGGTTAATTCTGTAGAACTAAAGGGTGTATGCAATCGATTCAGAGGATCGCGTCTAATTCTGAGGGACAAGGTCAATCCTGCAAACCTAAAGGGTGTATGCAATCGATTCAGAGGATCAAGACCAATTCTAAGGACCAAGGTCAGTTATAAGGACTTAAAGGGTATATACGATTGATTTAGAAGATAGCAATTTTGAGGGGCAACTTAATTATGTGGACCTAAAGGGTGTATTTGACCGATTTAGAGGATCGCGATCAATTCTGAGGGTTGAGGTCAATTCTGCGGACCTAAAGAGTGTATGCAACCGATTTAGAGGATTGCAATCAATTCTGTGGGAGAAGGTCAATTCTACGGACCTAAGGGGTGAAAAGGTCGATTCTACGGACCTAGAGAAAGGTAAATTCTATGGACCTAAGGGATGAAGAGATTGATTTTACAGACCTAGAGAGTTTTGGAATGGATGTGTGATGCATTGAGGTTTTTTAGGAAGTTTGAGGTCTTGTTAAGAGACATTTCCAATTTTTGATGATCTTCATATACTTGCATATTTTTGATATTGGATTATTTTTAATGGAAATTGTGTAATCTTTGACTTTTGTGATTGTAGGATTTTTCTAAATTTATTTTGAAAATTTTAGAAATTTATTTTAATTTTTCTAAGGAGTTATTTTGTGATTTTCCACGGTGGAAATGTGTTTTTGACAAAATTTAGGATTTTGGACTTTTTGATATTTTTGTAATGAAATTGAAGGGGGGCGGGGGGTTGCTGCTGATTGGCACAAGGTGGGAGGTGCCTATAGACAGAGGCATGGATTTTAGGGGGCTTTGGGGATTCCTAAGGGTCACTGCCCATTACCATACCCAAGGAGTGCCGACCGACATACCCTTTGGTTCCTTATAAAAATGAACCGAGGCAATTCATTTCCCATAACTCTTAAACAAATCGCTTTTCTGTCTCTTCCGAGAAAGAAGTTTTAAGAGATATTTTTGAAGATTCCCTATGGAAAGAATGGCTAGCAAAATTTTCATTGAGACCGATGATTGGGCTGACATCGAGTGGCGACGTGCCAGGGTGATGAAAATGGGGATTGAGAATGCATATCGTGGCGCTAGTGAGGTGGATGATAAGAAGATTTTACTGTGAGAGATCGAGCTTCACCGATCTTTAAGGGTGAAGAATCCAGATGGTTATATGAGTATTTAAATTTTTTATTTTTATTTTGTTTTTGAATTTTGAATATTGATTTTTTTCTTTTTCTTTTTCTTTTTCTTTTTGAATTTATTTTTCTGCTGGGGATTAATGCCTTCTTATTTCGTTTTGCACATTGACATTGCTAGAGAGCATCCGTTCTCGTGGAACGTGGGGATAAAAAGGCGTAGGAGAAGCTCCCTAAGGAGGTGAAGCTGATAGTGGACATTCCCGATTTCATCTTCCTGGCAAGGTCATTGGAGGATACCACATGGTCATATGCAGTGTTGTGTGCTTTTGGAGAGTGGTGGTCCCTCCGTATGACAGAGGATGTGATCTAGGATGCATTGGGGCCCATAGCATGGGTAGGCTCAAGGGAGTCGGTGAAGGTGGATATACTGAAGGAGGCTTTGCTAGACGAGGATGATAAATGTGCCTGATGGTCAGTGGTTGTGATAGGTAGTGTGCCTTTTTATTTTGTTTCTACTAGGGAGTGCACCATTGGTGAAGAGTAGTGATAACGTCCATCTCTAGTTCCCTCCTTGCTTGTAAGATTTCATGCATACCCGTCATTGTGACTAGGGGAGCTTGAGACTGGCAATGTTATACACTTGATTTAGTGATTTTTCTTTGTACCTTGAAAAGAGACTCAAAACGAAAAAATGATGCACTTGCATTTGATTATCTTGATTTAGTGGCTTACTTTACATGCAATTTTAATTTTCAACTGGGGGTTTTATTTGAGAAATGTAAGAAAGTGTATTTTGAATTTTTTGAATATGTTTTTGAATGTTCAAGTAACAAAATGCTATAATTTTTTTTGAAAGGGGTTTATATGGAAATAAGAGGGATAGAAAGGAGTAAGGGGAATTCCCAAAATGGGGGATATTGGCAGTTTACCCATTAACTTGCCTATCGGCATACCGGTATAATACAATTTTGTTTGAGCCATGATTGTTGCCTTCTCTCATTTCTGGCACTTATATTTGTTATTACAGTAGCAGGTTTATTATTTCATATTCTTATGGATAATTTTAAGTATAAAATGGGGCTTTGGGAAGAGTATCAAACCACACTTCAACTCTTCTTCTCCTTTTTCCACATAGTTTCTTTATTTTTATCAAATGGCTATTCCCATGACTCAGTCTTTTGCTGTTCATCTTCAAGGGTTTGAGGCCATGTGTTTATATAATGTTAACTATGAGGCATTTAACTTGCACCCGAACACTTTGTGGCATAATCACTCAATTGACTGGAACTTTTTAGAGATATCTTTATGATTCTGGTACCTTGAAGGTCATATGTTTTGCTTTAGCTTGGATAAGGTGCGTCCCACTTATGAAGAATTTACTTCCATCCTAGATGTTGAACCTCAAGTTTGTACAACTATACTTGACCTTTTACACTTTCCTTTGGTGTTTTTAATTGAATTTGCTTAATATTTTCCTTCAACCACTCGACCACTGGTGCACGGAGGAGGTATCAATCTCCTTGCAGTGATGTACTCTGTGCATAAGGGGGATTATAGGGATAATGGTTTTGCTGGTACGGTGGACTTGGTCTTGGCTGACAAAATGCTCTTAGTGACAAGAGATGTGAGTGTGGACGCCCAGGTAACAAGCATATTCCTATGGAAAAATTCCTGCTACAAATCTTCTATGACTATACTAGCGGAGATACTGAAAGATATTGATAAATGGAAGGAAGGACGGTGTTCTTTCTTGCGAGGAAACCCTGTGATGTTATTCATGTGCATATCAGAGATACTTCATTTGATGGATCCTCCCGAGTATCCTCTGACTAGCATTCTGAATTTCTTTACACGCTAGTTTTAGAGTTTCAGTCCTTTTGTGGACAATTGGGTTAATTGTCTTATGGATCTTTGAGCTAGACTTTTTTGTTGGTCTATGCCATGATGGGGCGAGTTGTATATCATCTTACAATTAAAGGACTATCATTATGTTTGGTTGTAGGTCATCACTAGACTTTTTTCTACTTCCCTTGGCGGTTTCTGCATCAAGTGGGGTGAAAGAAAATCATCCCTCCACGTATAGCTAATTTATTTCTCGTGAAGGATCTGACTAAATCGCTGAGGATGGTTTTGGGGCTCTGTTGCATCACCATAGGCCATCTACCTATCCGTCCCAATATACTTAGGAAGTTTCTATAGTACCCAAGGATTATTTGAAGTGGTTATGAAATGATGTGGTCTTGAAGATTTATTTTGAGGAAATTGCGTGAAAGTGTATGTTTGAGGTTGTGGAAGGAGACATGGTGGGATCGTCTAACCTTTTCAAGGCATACCTCCTCATGGAACGTATCAGGAAGTGCCATGAAATTAGGAGTTTTGGGGATCCTTAAGAAATAACAGTTATGGAAGTGATTATGATAATGGTGAGGCAGGGCCTTCAGGTAGTTGAAATGGGTTTATGAAGTTCTTATTGGTATAGGTTGGGTTGTAGGTGTATTTGTGTTTTGGTTTGTGCTTATGTTTGGTTAGGCTATGTTGTTGTGGTAAGATGGTAGGCGGTTTATGTAAGTTTGAAGGGACTTTTATTGTCACTGATACTTCATGTAACTTCCATGTTTTATAGTAAGGAATGTAATAAATGATCATTTCGATATATCTTGTTGTGCCTTTGGAAGAATTTCTTTGTGTTCAAATTATCTATACTGACCGCTAAGGTATATATAATAGTTTTATTCATTAAGAATGATAAGAGAGACTAATGTTTCTTGATGGGAGTAAAGAATAACATTTTTTGAAAAAGGAGGGACCATGCCCAAGGTTACTTTATGGGATGCCTACATACCTCTCTGGGGATAGGAAATTATTTATAAGTTTGAAAAGGTGATTTGAGAGGATCAGGTCATACGTAATTGTTGCAGAGGAAAGAAAAAATGTTTTTTTTGTGGGGATGAGAAAGTCTTAGCATGATAAGAGTCAGATTAGGGATAAAATATCTTGAGATGGTCCAAATTGACTGGAAGGGCCATCTCTTCTCCATCGAGGACCGTGAGCATAGCGGGTCCCCTTAACAAGATTTTCTTTACTAGGTATGACCCACTTTAATTAGGTTTAAACTTCCATCTCGGGTCCCAGATGGGTTCTATAATTTCTTTGAGAGCGAGTTATCCTTCTCGCACACCGCGATCTTTAACTTTTTTTATTGAATAATCATGTAATGCGATAGTGGTACCCTTGTTTGTGGCATAAATATTTCAACCTCTTTTAATTCAAGAGTGTGCGTTCGTCGTAATGACTTTGTTGCCTATCGACCTCTATAATTTAACTTTCAAGCATAACCCGCAAGGAGTTGTATCTCAAGATCAACAGTCATGATTACTTCTATGTCATACACTAAGAAGAAAAGGTTAGCCTAGGTGGGTGTTATGATTGATGTGCGATAAACCCCAAAGGGCATAAGGGAACCGATCAGCCCAATCTCTGTAACTTTCGGTCATCTTTCTAAATGTGGATTTGAGGCTTTTATTTGCAACTTTTATAGCCCCGTTGGTCTGTGATCAGTATAGAGAAGACCCGTTCCTCCGAGTTACTTATTCCTCAACCATTTATATGACTTATTCTTAAAAATGGAGCCCATTGTCTGATACCGTCTCATGAGTGACCCTGTAGCAGAAAATGATATTCTTTGTGATGAACCTGGATACTTTCTTAGTACATTGCATATAACTCAACTTCGACCCATTTGGTAAAGGAATCAACGATGACTAGGATGAATTCGTGTCCATTGGATTATTTAGGAGCGACTTTCCCAATGATGTCAATGCCGCAAGATGAAAAAGGACATGGAGAGGTCATGTTGTATAACTCCCGAGGATTTAAGTTTTGAAGATTGGCAAATTGGTGGCACTTGTGGCACCTTCTGACATAAGCAACATAGTCTTAAACCATGGTGGTCCAATGGTATCCTTATTGAATAATCTTCTAAGCAAGCATGTGACCATTCATGCGGGGTCCACATTCTATGTTGTTATGCCATATTTATTAAGTATCTCATAACCCGAATATAACTGAATAAAACCATTAAATAGCAAGTGAAATTTTTTGTTCCAATCGAACAGATACCAAGGAAGGACCTGCACTCAACAAAGAGGTCGACCTCCTTTCCACCTAAGCAGCTGTGTCGATGCCAGTAAGGCTAACAAAGGGACTATAACTTTAGTATCAATGTTAAAAGATGTCCAAAGCCATGCGCGGGGCATCAGAGACAACCAACATGTGCAAGAACATTCCGTAATGGGTAAAACATTAAACTATTACATATCTTTTGTGCGCTCCATTTCAAAAATTCTCCAACCTAGCCTATACTGGTCTAGAAAACATTCCCTCACAATCATTCAACATAAAGGATAAGATCTCCCATTAGTATAGCGGGAAATGTATCTGTAAGATCAAGTTTTATAATTGCTCATTTTATTTTTATTTGGCTTATTCCGTTACACACCACTGCAACTTCTTGAGTACTTCCACGTATTAGAAGAGAAACAATTAGTGACATTTGGAAGATTCAAGATCATCACAACATCATTCAGAAGAATTATGAAGTGGTTTGGTAAAGACTTTAATTATCTAGGGTTATTTTTAAAGAGTTTGCATTTAAAAGTTTTCAAAATGTTTTGAATTGATTTTTAAAAGAATTTTTGACAAACTCACTAACTCGTTAGAATGAGATTGATATGTCATTCGAACGATTTGCGTAGTTTCATGAGAATGAGGTTCCTTCGTTCGAACGAGATTTGGAACATCGCCTTTTTATTCAGTTATGGAATGTCCTTTGAAGTTTTGTTGGAAACCATTCGAACGAGGTTGGGTACATCAATTAAACAAGGTGGCAGTTCATTCGAACGAGTACTCGTGTTTTTATTTTTTTAAACATATCTTTCCAAATCTTTAATGCCTATCTCTTTGCAGCAATTTTCCCTATAAATAGAGATGCGAAATTAGATTTTTCTTAAAGATTTTTTAGATTTCTTTTGGAGATCAAACTCTATAATTTTTTCATCCAAACCCTTGGATATTTGAAGATCACTTTTCCAAATCAAGAAAAAAAATTCAAAGTTAAAAACCCTTATAGAGATTTTCTCTATTGCTGAATTGTAGAGTTGAGGCTCTATGGCTGAAGAAAAGAAAGGAATTGAGATTCTTGAGACTGAACGGTGGATACTAAGGCAAGAGCTGCTTGTTATGGGGCAGTGCTGGGCTGCATCATTTTTTATTGAAGAATTGAAGACTCCACCGCATTATACTTAGTGGAATTTTAAGTAGTCTACAAGTCGTTAAGTGTCCGTCTCTTCTTAAACAATGCTAAAATTAAAGGTTTTTCCCGAAAGATATTTTTCCTCAAGTTCTTCTTCTTGCTTTTTGGTTTGGATTTTAGCTTCATTATTTAATTGCATGTTGACTTTAAATTAAATCAAGATAAAATTTGGTAAAAATTAAATTTGTGCGTTTGGCCTAAGCTACAAGTAAATTCCATATAGCCCCTTTGCATTTTCAGAATTGAGTGACAGGTAGAGAGATATTCTTGCACTCTAAATGTCTAAACATAGAGATTGAGTTATTGTACTATTTTGGGACCTTCGGTCAAACTAAACCTAGTACTAAAGATAACCCGTGGATGTAAGCTCATTCTGGATGGCTGAATCATGTAACATTATTTGTAATTCTTCTTATTCTCATATATTTCTCCATATATCTACATTTTACTGTTTATTTGTTTGTTATCTCTGATTGAATCTCAACTAGCTAAGACAAAACCTTGAAGCCAATTTTAGACGATAACAGAATGGCGCCGGCCATGGGAAAGACAAAAGTTAAGTTATTTCTCATATAATTACTAATCTCCAATAACATAAATTACATAATTTATGTAAAATACCCCCGAATTTTATTGGTGGTCTGCTCGCTAATCAAATCACTAGATTCACTTGATTTATCACTTTAAACCCATGATTTACTGTTATATTTCCTACCTTAGTATATTTCGAACATAGATGCCCTGATTTCTAGCTTAAAACAGTTTCTCAACTTTTAATTTTGTAATTATTCAGTCATAATCTATTTTCATATTATCATAGTGTATTTTCCTAGGTATTTGTGAAAAAAGACTGAACACCTAGAATGTAGTAAGGAGAAAGAAGATGCACCACCTTCAACCCTTATTGGAATAGGTGATCTAGAATATTTTTGCACAACTTGGTTAAGAGCCAAAAATCTATGCAAGAAAATATGAGACAACTCACCCAAAGTGTTCTGGCCTCACAGAGCTTACCAGTTCACTGAGAACCAATTTCGATAACCCTAGCTGTGAAATACCCCCAGATAAATGCAGGGAATAACCTCCTTCTTCCCCTATATATATAGGAGGTAAGATGACTAAGGTAAAGTGGTGGAAAATCTCAAAAGGCTAAATTTAGGGTCTGATACGAGTATATCTGCTTGGATAAGTGGGTCAAAACATAAATAATCCTCCTACCAACCAGGTAGAAACTGAACCATGTGGACAAGTGGGTTTCAAACATATTTATCTAACCATACAAGTTCCTTCGAAAGTCTCAGCAGATACCGATCTTTGATAGATTGGGAAGAAGAGGGCTACGAGCACATTCGCACCCTCAAATAAGCACAAGATGAGAAGATTTTAAAAAGAAAAGGGATGATGGTTAAGACATAATGATAGAATGTTGGCCTGGTACAAACAAGGTGGTCGAAGAGAAAAGGGATCGACTAAAAGTCATGAATGAGCTGATAAAGGTACACGGAGAATTGAATTCCAACTATGGAGGGGATCAATCCAGATGATATACGATCGCCTAGGTTACCTGATCTAAAATAAAAACCCACTCAAAAGAGGGTTTGTACAGGGATCTCCATTAACAACTTTATTGATTAGCTATCTCATACCTGCAAAATTCAATCCACTTGTGATCACTCCTAGGTATGGAGGAAAGTGAGATCCAATTTTTCTTATCAATTAATATCAGGCATTATACGACATATTCTCTATAGATGATGATATGCGTTGCAAATCTTTTTCAAGCACTCTTACAAGACCCACTCAGATAAGGTATAACGGGTTACCAAGGGGGAACATCACTATTTTTAAACATTTGGCGGAACTCTTTATTAATAATTTCTATTTCAGAGAAAAAATTGATAAGAAGGTATCTCACTTGTTAAATGTCTGTCAACGCGATGATGAAACGATAAGGGAATATATTAATAGGTTCAATACTAAAAAATTAAAAGTGATAGACTACAATGAGAAAGTTTCCATCAAAATAATTATCAGTGGGTTGTTTCCTAGAAATTTGTACTAGGCATTAGCTGAGGATCCTCTAAACCACATGACCTAGCTCTTGTCCAAAATAGGAAAAATCATGAATGCAAAAGAAGCAATGGCTGAAAAAGAGTTCATCCGCATGAAATTTGAAGAATATAACAACTCAGGAAGAAGGGAAAAGCCTAAAGAGGGACCCAAACTAAAGAATGACACGAGACCACACTAGAAGTTTGATGGGTATACTACCTTAACATTGTGAGAACACCATATCCTCGACGAGATCCAAGGAAATGGTGAATTAAAGTGGTCGTAGAAGTTTAAAATTCCCGCTAGAAGAAAGGATATGAACTATTACTGCAAGTTCCACAAAGACCACATGCATAAGACCAAATATTTCCTAGATCTAAAGGTTGAAATTGAAGCCCTCATAAAAAAGTTAAGCTAAATAAATACATGGAGAAAAATAGCAGACCAACAGCAGCTCGTGATGATTGGAAGTCAAGGAGAAGATCAAGGTCACCTCGATTAGAAAATTAGGATTAGAAACTAGCTCAGGAGAATAATGATGAGGAAGATATAGACCTCACTGCAAGGCCTAAGGACCTTGTAGAATAGATGAATACGATTTATATGTCATTCAGTTGTAAAGAAGGATGTGATGCTCGTGGAGGTGATGAACTCGATTAAATAAAGGCATACCTTAATGAAGCAGAGCTTGCGCTACTAGTGTGTAGATCAATATGGCAATGGCAAATTATATCTGACCTTATAAGGTTGCCAAGGAATGACTAGTGATAGGTTTTTTGAGAGAAGACCTTTCAGGGTTTTTATATCTTCATGAAGACCCACTAGCAATAACCATGTTGGTTAATGAAAAGAGTGTGAAGATAATTCTAGAAGACAATTAGAGTTTGGCCGACGTGTTATTCTATGAATATTTCAAGATATTTAAGCTTTTTGAGAGAAAATTAGAACGTTACCATCGCCCGCTGATCGAATTCTCAAGAGAAAAGATATACCCACTGGTCACAATTGAGATGGAAATTATTATTGGAACTTGAACGGCCTTCAGAACGGAGACAATGAGATTCTTCTTCCTTGATAAGAATATCTCATCGGCCTATGAAATTTTCTTTGGAAAAGTGGGTCTGAAGAAAATTAAAGTTCTTAACTATTCATCAATGCCTAAAGTTCCCCACTAATTTCGGTGTAGGAGTGGCAAAGGGAAACCAAGTGGAAGGACATGAATGCTACTACACTTCGGCTGATGAGGAAGAAAGAAAGAAATTATCTCAAACATATCAGATTGAGACATTAAATCCTTGAGGTGAAGATAAGTTGATAACTAGAGAAATAATTGAGCAAATAGAACCAGTAATCTTGGATAATGAACATTCACAAAGGACAGACTAGATCGGCTCATCCATGGATCCATTCCTCAAATAGTAGCTGGCTGACTTTTTACGAGCTAGGAAAAGAATTTTTTCCCGGAGCCATGAAGACATTCCTGGAATTGATCCACCCATTACTAGTCATGAGCTCAACATAATCAAGGAAGTTAAATGAGTATAGAAAACATGAAGGGTATTCTTTATAGAAAAGAACATGGAAATTCAAGAAGAAGTGGCCAAAATGAAGAAAGCCGTTGAAGATGTGATGTATCCTGACTGAATAGAAAATGTGGTAATGGTACCCAAGAAAAATAACAAATGATAGATATGTGTGGACTTCACAAACTTAAATAAGGAATGTCCCAAGGATTATTATCCTTTGCCTCGAATTAATCAATTGGTGGATGAAACAGTTGGGTATGAACTGCTGAGCTTCATGGATGCTTATTCTAATTATGACGAGATTAAGATGAAGTCAGGAGACAAGGAGAAAATATCTTTCATCATAAACCGAGGTAATTTTTGTTATAATGTTGCGGCCATCTCGGAATCCTCCCTCTCTCCTCCCAGGGTGGGGAAAAAAAGGGGGGGGGGGGGTGAAGGTCTCGCACCCTCTTTGCTTTTCGAAACGCTTCGGCCGTCGTCGGTGTGGGATGAATGTAAAGAGATGGAGTCGCCAACCTATTTTTCTCAAAATAGGCAAAAGAACTTGTCGTTGCCTCGAGAGAGCGACATCAAAGACAAATTGACGCTTACGAAACCAATAGTTCAAAGGTTCGGGGGCTAAGTTACGGAATGGGAAGGTGTTAGGCACCCATCCCACCATTTCGGTCTCTCATGGGCCTGTGTTACTATTTTCTTTTATTTATCTGTGAAGTGTGTGCACATGTATATATAATGGAGATCAGAATCGCCCAACTCATACCATGGAAAAGATAGACTAAGGTCATCCATAAGAATGTTTTCAAAATAATATATAGAAAATACGATTTATGCATTTATCGAGATATTGATTGTTATAATGAAACGCTAATATATGTTGGATTAAACGCTAAGAAGGATCACATATATAATGTATATCAAAATAATGTATAAATAAAAAGGATGCAAATATGAAAATGGGAAAATTGGGAAAAATAGGAAAATTGGACTTAAAGCCTATAAAGACGTCAAAGTCCACGTAGTTCGCATGCGGCATCAGGGTGGGGTTTATCCCATAGATTCGAATGGGATTTTATTATATATGTGTGCTTAGAAAATGTGTTTTAGTTTTAAAGTTGTGATGGGCAATCCCGTTGGAATTTATAGGTATAACCCTTTTTTTTTATAGAAAATAAAGTATGTGCAATATAACTAATAAAAAAGGTGAGATGCTAATGTGTATGAATTAAAGTAAAAGCTAGATTATGAATTTATGTAATGAAGGTAAAACAAGAAATTTAAAGAGAGAGAGAAGTATTTTGGACCCTCTTTAAAGAATTGAAGCTTGATCTTGATCTTGGATGAACTCCCTTTAATGTTGAGATGAATGTTGGATGAAAGAAAATGAGATTTTTGCCAAATTGGGTATGAAAAGTAATTTCACATAAGGAAACTTTGTTAATTGTAAGCGAATGTTGCTAAGATTATTGATGCTGATGGATCTGAGGTGTGATTTGGGAGTGAGGTCATGCCTTCTATTTATAGGGTAAGGGGGTGCCGATCGGTATGGACCTAGCCTTGCCAATTGGCAGGTAACCCTTGGCACACTACTGATAGGAAGGGAAATGGACCTGCCAATCGGCAGCTTCATGCAGATATTTCTAAAAAAACGGTTGTAGAATGAAATCTGTTGATCCAAATCGCGCACGGGACATATTGTTAGAAAGGTAATGCGAGGTACTTAGACATTGCAAAGATCTTTGCTCAGTTCTAAAAGTTGACTTTAGTCAACCAAGGCCCGAAAGTGCTCGATGATCTCTCGGAGTAAAACAGGTCTTTTGTCCATACCGTAAGGCTGATTCATGCACAGGGTGGACCGTCAAAAAGGGTATTTAGTGCCCTTTGATGATTCATTCAGTATCATTCAAGCTGAAGAGTTGACCTTGGTCAAACAGATCTCGGGAGTGCCCGATGGCCTCCGGATTAATTTTTAAGGGAAAACGGATTGTTCGTCCGAACAGTTATGCCGTTTCTTACAAGGGGAGATCGTTGGAAAGGGGTTTTAGTGCACTTTGAAGATTCAAAGAGATTTTTCTGTGATGATGAAGTTGACTGGGGTCAAATCAGAGCCCGGGAGTGCCCGGTGGCCTCTAGATCGATTATTAGTGGTAAAATGCTCTGTTCGTTTGAACCATTATGCCGATTTGATGGTAGAACATTATAAAGGGGATTCAGAGCCCTTTGAAGATTTATTGAGCTTTCACTCTAATGATAGAGTTGACTGGAGTCAAACGAGACTTGATAGCCCTCAATGGCATCTATATCGGTACATGGAGCATGTCCTAGGTTTTGTAGTAAAATGGGGAGGCGCTAGGAACCTGAGGAGAGACTTAGGGGGTCCTAGAATGTGGTATCTACAAATGCTAAACCATTCGAATTAAAAAATACAGGTCCCACTTATTAAAGGCTGATGAACAAGGTGTTTGAAAAGAAAATATGGAAGAATATTGAAGTTTACCTGAACGACATGCTGATCAAATGCGTGAGGGCAGATGACCATATTAAAGACTTTGGCTAGACATTGGTAGAGTTAGAAAAACATCAGATGAAGCTGTATCTAGCCAAATATGTGTTCAAAGTCAAGGAGGAGAATTTGTGTGTTTTATTATTAATCAAAACGGCATAGAGGCTAAACTTGACAAGATCCATGAGTTAATCAATATACATCCTCCCAAGAGTAAAAAGAAAATACAAAGCCTAATAGGTCAGGTGGTAGCTTTGAACGAATTCATAACTAGAGAAATAAATAAGTGTCTCCCATTATTTAAGGTGATTAAAATTTCTTTCGAATGGATGGATGAATTCCAAGCTACTTTTTTGGAGTTAAAAAAATACCTAGGATCAACCCCATTACTATCAAGTCCAACCTTAGGAGAAAAATATACTCGTATTTAGCAGTATGAGAGTCAGTAACTAGCTTGGCTCTGATCATTAGTAATGGAGGAATTCAAAAACTAGTATACTATACGAGTAAAGATTTTTTTGGTGCAAAAGCGAGAAGGATTTTGGACCTTCTTTGAAGAATTAAAGCTTGATCTTGATTTTTGCCAAATTGGGTATGAAAAGGAATTTCACATAAGGAAACTTCGCTGATTGAAAGAGAATGTTGCTGAGATCACTGATGCTGATGGATCTGAGGTGTGCTTTAGGAGTGAGGTCATGCCCTCTATTTATAGGGTAAGGGGGTGCTGATCAGCATAAGCAGGTAACCCTTGGCACACTATCGATAGGCAGGGAAATGGACCTGCTAATTGGCAGTCTTGTGAAGATTTTTTTGAAAAAATAATCGTAGAACACAATCTGTTGATCCAAATTGCGCATGGGGCATACTGTTATAAATGTAATGCTAGGTACTTTAAAATTTCAAAGATCTTTTCTCGGTAGTTGGTATTGGTCAAGCGGGCCCGAAAGCGCCCGATGACCTCTCAAAGTAAAATGGGTCGTTTGTCCATACTGTAAGGCTGATTCACACATGGGGAAGATCTTTGGAAAGGGTAATTAGTTCCCTTCAAAGATTCATTCAGTATCGCTTAAGTTGAAGAGTTGACCATGGATAAATGAAGCCCGGGAGTGCCTGGTGGCCTCCCGATCAATTTTTGAGGGAAAACAGATCGTTCGTTCGAATGGTTATGCCTTTTTATGCATGGGGTGGACCATTATAAAGGGGTTCCAGTGCCATTCAAAGATTCAAAGTGATTTCACTCTGACGATGAAGTTGACTGGAGTCAAGTTGGATCCCGATGGCACTCGGTGGCCTTCAGATTGATTTTTGGGGTAACATGGTTCATTCATCTGAACCGTTATGCTAATTCACGCATGGGGCAAATTGTTGGAAAGGGGATTAAATACCTTCAAATATTCATTGATATTTCTCTCTGACAGTAGAGTTAACCTAAGTCAAACGGGGCCCAAGATCTCCTGATGGAATCTAGATCGGTACCTGAAGCTTGACCTAATTTTTTTTACTAAAATGGGGAGGAGCTAGGAACCTAAGAAGAGACTTAGGGGGAGCCCCTCGACGGGTGATCTTGGAACAAGTGAAAGACATCGAATATACACCGCATGATGTTTTAAGAAATAGGTCGATTCTGCGGACCTAAGGGATGAGGATGACAGATTCAAGGGATCGAGGCCGACTCTAAAGACCTAAGTAAATGATGGGGATGGAAAATTCTGTGGGCTGAGGTCAATTTTGAGGACCTACTGTAGAGAGCGACCAATTCTAAGGGTTGAGGTCAATTCTGAGGACCTTAAGTAAAGGTGACCAATTCTGTGAGCCGAAGAGAATTATGAGGGATTTAAGTAGGGGTGATCGATTATATGGGTCAAAGCTGATTCTGAGGTCTTAGGATAGGAGACCAATTCCGAGGGTCGATGTCAATTCTTAGGACCTTAAGTGGGAGTGACCAATTATGAGGGTCGAAGACAATTCTGAGGGCTTTAAGTTAAGGCAACCAATTCAGAGGGTAAAAGACAATTCTAAGGGCTAAAGTAGAGAGCTACCAATTCTGCGGGTCGAAGTCAATTTTGAGGCCTTTAAGTAGAGATGACTAATTCTGCGGGTCGAAGCCAATTCTGAGGGCTTTAGTAAGTTGCGAGCCATAATTTTCTTGGGGAAGTTTGGAGACTCCACTAGGGAAAAGAAATTAATTCGTGGATTGCATGCATCCTTGCTAGGGCATTTTTTGATTTCTGCGGTGTCCCTTGGAGATGTTTCTGGGGAGATGTCCAATTGATTTGAGTGTTCTGTTGGGGAAGAAAGTGGTAGAAAAAAATGTTTTTTTGGTGGAAAAGTTTCTAAAATTCATTTGGTAATTTTAGGAATTTTCTAGGGATTTTTCGACATTTTGGGGAAATTTTTGTACAGAATTTCAGGGAGGCGCCAACCGGTAGGGTGTAGGAGGTGGCATGGTGGTGAATCAGGTCTTGAATGGCCTGACGAGCGATCGGGTAAATTCTTATTTCCTTTTAAGAGCATTTTTCCTTAATGATCTTTATAGATATTGATTTTTCGCTGGGGATCTTGCACCTAACCTTCTATCCCTGGGGGACGACCATCGAGCACAAGGGGTGACCAGGGGTAACTCGCAGCTGTGGTGTCTGTTGGCACATGAGTTCAACTACTCCTAGTATCTAGGGGAGAGAGTAGTTTAGCAGGTGATGAAGGACAAGGTGATTGATGATGCTGGAAACATCACCACCAAATGAGGTGTTGATGAGCTCAAGCTAATGAAAATAATGGCAACACAAAAGTGTATATATTTAGTAGAAGGAGGTGAGGAGAAGAGGATGAACAATTATATGTAAGTGGTTCAGCTAATCTGGCCTATGTCCACTATGAGTGTGTGAGTAATATCCCTAGATGAAGGCACTAATGGCTATAAATACAATCTCTCAAGCTTTCTCTCTCTATTATATAAACTAACAGAGTTTTAGCTATGACAAGGTAGAGGATGACTTCTATTTATAGTGTTTGAGGGTGTAATGTACCGCCCAAGCATGCAATGAGCATGTGCATGAGGATCGAACCAGTGTGAGGATGACACCTGGCTGATCTTATGTAGATAATGATAACCTCAATATTCCCTCACGTGGGGGGAATGATTTGGTTATAACTGATTTGTCCACATGTTCCAAACCTTACATGTGTTTGTAAATGCTCGGCCTTGCGCCCTTGACTGGTGTAACCTCGACCTGGATGAGTACGAGGTTGGTGGAGTCAGATGTAGTTGTTTTTTCTTCTCTAATCATGATGACCTCGGCCAGGAAGGTTGGTCGAGGTTAGGTATGAGGTAGCTGTAACGTCGGCTGAGGCCGATGATGATGTTTGCAGTTGATTAAGACCGTGATACTTTGCTGACCTCGGCTAATGAAGAGCCGACGTTGGTGTGTGAGGGGCCAACCTTATGAGAGATGACCTTGCTGATGGTTGTCATAAGCTTCTTGTCAACTCGACTGTGAGACTGGCCGAGGTTAGTGTCTCTGAGTACGAGGGTGCACTTTGGGTATATCAATCACCCCCTAGTCCTTAGTCTTCTATGTAATTAGATGACTGAGGGGTATGTAGTTAAGGCCGAGGCTGAGTCTCTTTGGGTGCCAATATTTTCTTGACACATGTCACTTACTGAAGTGGGTAGCGTGCTTATTAAGGTGTGATGATTCTGATTTGCCTTTTAGGTTACCTAGGGCAATGATGGGGCATTGGGATTTACGCCTCATCATGGGATAGGTTTAAAAACTCTCTTCTCTCTCCTCATTCTCTTTCTTCTTTAAAATTTCTTCCCGCCTTAGCTCTCTCTACAACTGCAATTTCTTTAAAACCTCCAATGTTGGATGCCATTAAAGGTTTCCTTTGCTTTCTACCATTCTCTTCCCTTACTCGTGACTAGGCAGGTATCATTTTTAACCTTTTTTTTTCTATTTTTGGTTACATCATCTTCATTTCTGAATCTCCGACGAGCTTTTACATTTTTCGGTGAGGGTTTCAACCAGTATTGGTGGTTATGAGGCTAGGATAGTAGTGGTTGAGTGGTTTAGGAAGAGTTGTAGGTAGTTCCGAGGTTATTTCAGTCATAAATAGCCCTTCTTTAGGTATCCGGTGAACCTCCAATCATCTTCTCCGGCGACCCTGTTCTTGAATGTTCTTGGGGAAAACCTTTTAGATTCCTAGTTTAATCTTTAGTTTAGATTGAACAAGTTGTTTGCCTGTTTGCAATTTTGAGTCCAAGTGTTGTGTCATCTCCCTTATGCTCAAACCCTCGTACCAACTCATAGAAGAGTTCCCATCTCTTCGTGAGAAGACCTTTGAGAAGATTAGGAAAATAGAACTAGCCAAAGAGGAAGCTCGTAGGCCTGAGGCCTTTCCTCTCAGACCCATCTTTCCTCTACCTCTGAAGGTTATTTACCCTAAGCCAGTCGAGCCTGCTGAGCCTGCAGAGGTTCCTGAGGATCCCATACCAATGTCTGAGTCTGAGTCATCTTCCTCAGACCTCATGTCTGTAGAGTCCTTTCAAGAGGCTATGGATTACTCTCCTAGGCAGGGTAAGGTTCCTGAGGAAGTCGAGGTTTCGACCCGTGCATCATCTCACCAAGGTGATAACACCTCGCATAGGTCTTATGATGTTGAAATCATAGGGCCAAGTGTGGCCATTCCCCCTATCATTGATGCTATTCCTCTGTCAGCTGCCACCGGGTCTGAATTTGCTCAGAGGTTTCCTGGTGGTGTCCCTGCACTTGGCCAAGATGACGTTGCAAGGGATGGTGATGATGGTGAGGAGAGTGATCTTGATACATCTGAGGCGACCGATATTGAGAGTTCCATCAACGAGTATGACCTTCTTACTTTGAGGCATCTCTATTCCATAAATTCTTCCACCATCCTTAGGAAACATCTGAGGGATGAGAGGGACTTTGACGACCGAGATGGAGAGATCTGCATCTATGAGCAGATGTTCAAGTTGGGATTCTATTTTCCTATTCACCCAACCATCAGAGCTATACTTTCCCATATAAATCTAGCCTCTTCCTAATTATCCCCTAATGCCTGGAGGGTTATGATTGGGGCAATCGTCCTTTGGAAGGATGTCCACCACTCAAACCTTCCAGTTAGGGTTTTCACTAGTTGTTATGTGCCCTCTTTTGCCAAAAACCGTCCTAGCTATTACAACTTCTTAGCTAGGAAATCAGAGAAGAAAATGCTGTTGGTTACCCAAACTTCAAACCATAACTAGAAACCTCGGTATTTCTTTGCTTCTGGGGCATGGGAATTTGGTCCAAATGAGGCCTCTGGAATGTCGGTTCCAAGGACCCATCTGAGATGGGGGAAGGTCCCCCTTGCTGCTAAAGTTGATCTTGGACTTAGACAAGATAATCACCACAAAGTTGAGGATCTTCGCAATCAGGGCGATAAGGGTCGTCTTATAAAATATGAACATCTGATGACTCCCTATTACCTTTCTCAAACAGACTTGGGGGGTGTTCCTTTGGGAGAGTTTCGTAAGTATTAATTTTTCATTGGGTTATACCTCTTACTTTGTATATCTATAACTCACTAACTCAGAGGTTTGTCTTTTGCAGAGCGTTCAATAGGTATATCAGACGACCTTTGGGAAATGTCTTCTCCTGGTCTTGTGAAGCTGATGGAGAAGAGGGGTGGAAAAAATGTACCCCCACCTGTCAGTAAGAAGAAGGTCGGTACCTCCAAGGCCGATGTTATAAAAAAGAGGAAGTCCATAGCCGACCCAGATCATACGAGGCAAAGTAAGGCTTAGGCATAGGATCGTGATATCCCCATCTCTACAGACGATGCTTTAGCTACTCGTCTAGCGCAGTTGAAAATCAGTGATAGCCTCATTGGCCATAATCTGAACGCTGTCGACGCTATCATCACAATAATGACTGAAGAGGATAAACATTTCTTACGCTCTTTGGATGTCCCGTTGTTGGTCGAGTTTACTCTCCACAAGTCCATTCAGGTACTAGTTTTTGCTAATTTGATCACTTGCTCTTCATAAGTGTAACCTCGATTTTTTAGAAATTATAGCTCATATTTTCTTACATCTGATCTTCTTCTGCAGGGTGTCTTGTCCTTCCATCGCCTCCTTGATTGGACTCTGAAGAGGTTTCCACTTATAGAGAAGGGACAAGAAGCTGAGAAGGTTCAAGCCTCTTTGAATGTACAGGTTGAAAGGCTGAAGGGGGTTGTCAAGCAGAGGGACGATGACATGTCTAAACTTAAGAAGTAACATGACTTAGTCTTGAAGGCCAAGGATTATGCCTTTCAGTCCAAGGTAGATGCTGTTGTCAGGGCTGCAGTTGAAGACGCTTCTGATAAGACAATTGAAGACTACAAGGTCTCAGATGAGTTTATCAGTTTTGGCTTTGAATACCTTGAAAGAGGTATCAAAGAAACTGGAAAATGGGTAGCCACTAAGGAGAAAGAGTCAAGGAGCCTATCTGCCTCAGACTTTATGGGTCTTGGCTTGGTGATCCCCTGTTTGCTCAGGCCTTGTAAGAAGTTGAGGAGGCTGATGCTCCTCCAGCTGAAACTTCTCCCCTAGAGGTCATTGTGACTGAAGATGCTAATCATCAGGAAGATGGAGCTGAGGTGACAAACGTCTACCGTGATGACACGACTGCAGCTGCAAAGATAGGCCATTTCTTGGGAAGCTTTTAATGAGTTGTAATTTTGATTTCCTTTGTCTGTTTCTTGCATGCGTGTGAACTTCTGATGGCCTCTGACTTGTAATTCATCTTTTTCATGATAATCATTAGTCCTATCTTCTTTAGATTCTGTTGCTTCCTATGATGTTATGCTTGAATGTCTTACCTCTTAAACTCTCACCAAATTGATGATGTTAAAGGTATGAGGTCACCAATCTATGATGTTTACCCTCATAAATTATCACCAAACTAATGTTGTTTAAGGTCCGAGGTCACCATATAATGATGTTTACCCTCATAAATTATCACCAAACTAATGATGTTTAAGGTCTGAGGTCACCATATAATGATGTTACCATCATAAATTTCTCACCAAGCTATTGATGTTTAAGGTCTGAGGTCACCATAATATGATGTTTCACCTCATATCAAACTAATGATGTTTAAGGTCTGAGGTCACCATATAATGATGTTTACCCTCATAAATTTTTCACCAACCTAATGATGTTTAAGGTCCGAGGTCACCATAATATGATGTTTCACCTCATATTTTCACAAAACTAATGATGTTTAAGGTTTGAGGTCACCAAGTTATGATGTTTACCCTCATAAATTTTTCACCAAACTAGTGATGTTTAAGGTCCGAGGTCACCATAATATGATGTTTCACCTCATATTTTCACAAAACTAATGATGTTTAAGGTCTGAGGCCACCAAGTTATGATGTTTACCCTCATAAAATTTTCACCAAACTAATGATGTTTAAGGTCTATGGTCACCATAATATGATGTTTCACCTCATATTTTCACCAAACTAATGATGTTTAAGGTGTGAGGTCACCAAGTTATGATGTTTACCCTCATAAATTTTCACCAAACTAATGATGTTTAAGGTCTGAGGTCACCAGATAATGATGTTTACGCTCATAAATTTTTCACCAAACTAATGATGTTTAAGGTCTGAGGTCACCATAATATGATGATTCACCTCATATTTTCACCAAACTAATGATGTTTAAGGTTTGAGGTTACCAAGTTATGATGTTTACCCTAATAAAATTTTCACTAAACTAATAATGCTTAAGGTCTGAGGTCACCATAATATGATGTTTCACCTCATATTTTCACCAAACTAATGATGTTTAAGGTCCGAGGTCACCAAGTTATGATGTTTACCCTCATAAATTTTTGACCAAACTAATGATGTTTAAGGTCCGAGGTCACCATATTGATGTTTATCCTCATAAATTTTTCACCAAACTAATGATGTTTAGGGTCTGAGGTCACCATAATATGAAGTTTCACCTCATATTTTCAGCAAACTAATGATGTTTAAGGTCTGAGGTCACTAATTAATGATGTTTACCCTCATAAATTTTCACCAAACTAATGATGTTTAAGGTTTGAGGTCACCAAATAATGATGTTTAAGGTATGAGGTCACCATAATATGATGTTTCACCTCATATTTTCACCAAACTAATGATGTTTAAGGTTTGAGGTCACCAAATTATGATGTTTCACCTCATATTTTCACCAAACTAATGATGTTTAAAGCATATAACAAGAGTACTATCACAACATTGCTATCTTTTCATTAACATCTACTATCTAAACTGATACATGTATTACAAAGAGACAAACAACTGTAACATCATATGTAATAATTATTCAAATAATCGACATTCCAAGGGTTGGAGAAAGGTTCTCCTTCAATATTTTCTAGCCGGTAGGTACTAGGCACAACCTCATCAACTATTCTGTAAGGACCATGCTAGTTTAGATGGAGCTTATTTGCTTTTTGCAATGTCTTCTTTAGGACTAGGTCTCCCACAGTTATAGGACTTAATTTCACCCTTTGATTGTAGTTACTCGCAGTTCTCTGCTGGTAGGCTGCCTATCTTATCTCTGCATCCTCTCTTCTTTCCTCGATCAAATCAAGATCAAGTATTCTCTCTTACCCATTCCTCCGAGGGTTATAGGTTTGAACTCTATGAGTGGGAATTCCTACCTCTATAGGGATGACAACTTCTGAACCGTGGGCTAACATAAATGGAGTCTCTCCTGTTGGTGTCCTTTCTGTCGTCCTGTAGGCCCATAACACAACATTTACCTCCTCTGTCCATCTCCCTTTGGCCTCTTCCAACCTCTTTTTTATCCCATCAAGAATTGTTCAGTTTGGGACCTCAGTCTGCCCATTTGCCTGGGGTCGTCCAGGAGAGAGAAGAACTGCTTGATCCCTACTCTTTCATAGTATTTTTCTAGGGATATATTCTTGAATTGGGTTCCATTGTCTGAAATGAGGGTGTTTGAAAGTCCATACCTGCATATGATATTTTTCCAGATGAATTGGAACGTCTTCTATTCAGTGACTATGATCATTGGCCCAGTCTCTATCATTAGGAGAAATAATCTATTGCCACGATAAAAAGTCGATAGTTGTTTACAGTTCTTGGTAAGAGTCCTACGAGGTCAATGCCCCATATTACAAATGTCCAAGGGGAGATGATAGAAGTAAGAGGTTGGTGTGGCTGATGAGTTATGGTAGAGAATCTCTAACACTTATAACACGTCTTCACATACCCAGCTGCATCTTTGGCCAAGGTCGGCCACCAGTACTCCTGAGTGATTAACCTCTTAGCCAACGACCTCCCTCCTATGTGAATCGAATAAGAGCCCTCATGCACATCATGCAAGCTGTGTGGAACCTCTGAAGAATGAACACATCTGAGGAGAGGGAGCATGAACCCCTTCTTATACAGGATATCTCCTATAATTGATAATTTAGCAGCTCTAAACCTCATCTTTCTCCTTTTTGACTTCGACTCTAGTAGCTCCCCCTCTCTGATGTATCTGATAAGAGGGTCCATCCATAATGCTCCCATATTCAGATTCAGGCAAGTTCTAGCAACCTCTTCTTTTTTTATGGTTGGCTTGGACAGAATCTCAGCTGGTACTATTCTTCTTATGTCTGTTCTTATTGCTGAGGCTAACCTTGTGAGTGCATCGGCTCGACTGTTGTCTTGCCGAGGTATCCCCTTCATCTTCACTTCCTTGAAGCTTTCTAGCATCATTCTTACCCTATTCAGGTATTTTTCCATCCTTTCATATTTGGCCTGATACACTCCTAGGACTTGGTTGATGACCAACCTTGATTCACCGTGGACTAGGAGTTGGCCAACACTAAGGGCTTTTGCCAAGGAAAGACCTGCTATTAATGACTCATATTCTGAATTATTATTTGAAGCTTTGAATTTGAACCTCAACGCATATTCAATATCGATACCATCTGGTGCTAACAATATCAACCCCGCTCCATTTTCACTTTCACAGAATAACTCATCAACGAAGAGGTTCCAAACTTCTTCATTTTTGCTTGACTCGACCTCATTCGTATCTTGGAAGACGTTTCTGTCTGGTTTATCTGCAGATTTTTGACTATTTTCAACCTCAGTCTCTTCCCAGGTAAACTCAACTACAAAGTCTACGAGTGCTTGCCCTTGATGGCAACCTTGGGTTGATAAACAATGTCATATTCCCCCAACTCGATGGCCCAATTCATCAGCCTGCCTGACTTCTTAGGCTTATGGAGGACCTATCTAAGTGGGGAATCAGTGAGGACAATCATAGAGTGAGCTTGGAAGTATGGCTTCATTTTCCTAGAAGAATATATCAGAGCATAGGCTAATTTTTCAATCCATGGGTACTTCTGTTCAGAACCTTGAAGAGCTTTAGTATTAAAGTATACTGGCCTCTGCACTCCATCATCTTCTCTTACTATGGCAACACTAATGGCTGAGTCTGAGATAACATGATATACATATAACTTCTCCCCCAGAATGGGTCGAGATAGGAGTAGAGGGGATCTGAGGTAGAACTTGAGCTCCTTAAAAGCTTTATCGCATTCCTCATCCCATTCGAAGGCCTTTCTAAACACTTTGAAAAAAGGAAGACACTTGTCTATGGCTCTTGAGACAAACCTGTTAAGTGCTGCAACTCTTTCGATTAACCTATGAACATCTTTGATAGTTCTGTGTGTCTTCATTTATAGCAAGGTTTTGATATTTTCGAGGTTAGCCTCTATTCCCCTTTGGTTGATAATGAATCCTAAGAACTTTCCATCTCCTACCCCAAAGACACATTTGGCCGGGTTGATCTTCATTTTGTATCTGTTAATGGTGTCGAAAGTTCTTTCATGGTCGCCCACGTGAGTGTCAGCCTTTAGGCTCTTCGTCATCATGTCGTCTACATAGACTTCAATGGATTTGCCTATCTTATTTTCTAACATCTTATTTACAAGACGTTGATAAGTAGCCCCTGTATTCTTTAGCTTGAAGGGCATGACCTTGTAGCAATAGGTCCCCTTGTCTGTGATGAATGCTGTCTTCTCTGAGTCTTCCGAATTCTTAAAGATCTGATTATACACTGAATATGCATCCATGAATCTCATGAGCTCATGTCCTGCTATGGCATCCACCATATGATCAATACGAGGCAGGTGGAAACTGTCTTTTGGACAATACTTATTCAAATCACTGAAGTCTATGCACATCCTCCATTTCCTATTTACTTTTGGCACTATGATAGAGTTGGACAACCATTCAGGGTATATGAACTCTCTGATGAACTTAGCCTCTTCAAGCTTTCTAACCTCTTCTTTGATGACATCATACTTCTCTTTTGAGTATACTTTTCTTCCCTGCTTGATGCGCTTAACATCTTTTTCAACATTGAGTTTATGACACATAATCTCAGGGTCAATACCTGGCATATCTGCATAGCTCCACGCAAAGATACTTTGTCTCTTCCTTAAGAGCTTCATCAGTTCTTCCTTGATCTCAGGTCTTAAGGCTTTGCCAATTTAGATGTTTTTTTTGGCTCTTCCTCATTGAGGACGATGGATTCTACCTCTTCTGCGGCCTCCCCCTTCTTGAGATTTATTTCATCTCTAGGATCAAGTGTATCGATGTTGTACGTGTTTTTTGCCCTCTTGTGAGACTTTCTCTCTTCTACAGATTTAAAGTAAAATTCTCGTGCTGATTTTTGGTCACCTTGCACTTCCCCTACTCCATAGGGAGTCAGGAATTTTAGTATTTGGTGGACCGTTGAAGGCACGACCTCAAATTCCTCGAGGGCTACTCGTCCTATAATGAGGTTGTAAGCTGAGAAGACGTTTTCATCCGTCACAAAGAAATTGATTTTTCTGGTCAACCTCTTAGGACACTCATCTCCCATTCTTACATCCATCTTATACATGCCCAATGAATGAACCTTTTCACCGCTGAAGACAATTAAGGGATGATGATAGGGGACAAGCCTAGCTCTGCTCAGGCCTAGGCTCTTAAAATAGGGCCAAAACATAACGTCTGCTGAACTTCCCCCATCAACGAGGATCATATGAACTTCACACCCATGCACCCTTGTGGTGATTACCAGACGGTCATCGTGAGGAGCTAAGATACCTTTGAAATCAAGTAATGAGAATCTAACTATGAGGGTGTCCATATCTACCTTATTTCTCTTCTCGCACTTAACCTCCGTAGATGCCAAGTTTATAACCTCGGCTTTAGTCACTGCCTTAGCCTCTGCCACATGAGCCTTGCGATCTGCTACCTCCTTTCCACCTCCTTCCAGTCCCCCACAGATAGTGTTCACACCGAAAGAGATTATACCAAACCTCTTTACTGGAGCATTATCGTCTTTCGGCGGGAGGTCAGGGTCATTGTCATTATCATCTGAGTCATCAACTCTTTTGGCAGGGACATCTTCCCTACATTTATCATTTATTTTATTTTTGGGGTCGTCTCTTCCCCCTTAGAATCTCTTCCATCCATGTACTTTCTAAGCTTTCCAGACTTCAACATCTTCTTGATCTCGTCCTTCAGGGCGAAACACTTGTCAGTTATATGGTCGTGATCTTGGTGGAAGTCTCACCATAGGTTCTTGTTCCTCTTATGTGGAGGAGCCTTAACCTTCTCTTGCCATCTCAGGGACCTATCATTCTTTATTTCATTGAGGATGTGTTTGCAACTCACAGTTATAGGAGTATAGTGTGCAAACTTATCGTCGGCAACCCTCTTCTTTCCATCCTTCTTCTTTTGAAATTTCCCACGGCTACTTCCATTATCATCCTCATACTTTGCAGCCATTGCCTCTTCTGCGTTTATGACCTTTCCCGCTATCACTAACATCTCGTCCATAGACTTAGGAGGGTCTTCAGCAATTTTCCAAAGTAGCTTTCCCTTCTTAATCCCTCCAATGAGAGCTGTCATGGCTATGCTCTCTTCGTAATCTTCAACCTCCAACTTTTCCTTGTTGAACCTTACGATGTAGTATGTGAGGCTTTCATTCTTGCCTTGCTTTACATATAGCAGATGGTTTGTCTTCTTCTGAGGTCTTACCCCAAAACAAAAGTTGTGTATAAAACGCTCAGCCAAATCCTTAAAGTTCTCAATAGAATTTTTAGGGAGAGAAGTGAACCAGATATGTGCAGCTCCCGTTAAAGTACTTGAGAAAGCTCGACACCTCATCTCATCAGAGATTGAATAAATGTCTGCTGCAGACTGATACATCTCAATGTGATGCACTGGGTTGGTTACCATCGTACTTGGGAGACACCATCAGTGGTTTATATTTTGGCAGGGGTTGGGAAGTTAATAATCCTTGCCACAAATGGGGAACCCTCTGAAAATCCCCTTTGTAGTGGGTCTCGGCTTTTTATGAGGTTCCTATCTTCTCTTCCAGCCATTGAATGGATTCATTGCATGGTTTAGTAACGTCGGCCTGGCCAAGGTTGTCCCAAGCCACATCCAAGGAGTGGACTGAGGGTTCCCCAACTGCTGCATAATGTCGGCTATTGACCTCCTGTCCACAGTCTCGGCTATATTGGGGTCGGCCATGATGAGGCCGATGTTCACCACCTTCCCTTTGTGAGCCAGGTACACTTCTTGACCTGGATGACCTCTGCCTCAGATCATTAACTGGATCGAACCTATCAAAGGCCGACCCTCTACTTAAGCGATCAAAAGTAGACCCTCTTTGTCGTGCATCCCCATCTCGTCTTTCACACTGACCTCGACTCTGATGTATAGGATGTACAGTGTTATTTGAGACCTCATATGGCTCCCAACAGTTTACCGAAGCATCTTCCACCTCAATGTCATCGTACCTATCCTCAGGGTAAGGGTTTCCTTGTCTCCACAAACATAAATGCCTAGGGTCAGCAATCTCCCTCCTCCGTTGAGGAGTAGGTTGGACTTTTTGCGGTGCCTGGGGTGGTCCCCTGGCTTCAGGATGAGGTTGAACAGCTACCGGAGTAATCATCTCCAATGAGACCCCAGGTGGTCTCATTATATTTTGGCTTAGCTGGGCAAATTGCTCCTGCATCACTTGCTGGGTTGCAGCTAAAGACTTCAAGGCTGCTTCCACCTCAGCCATCTCGGACCGGGGTGGTGCCTGGCTGGAATTGGGTCCTTCAACACCAGATGATGGAGGAGGTGGTGGTAACTTCGGTTCCATATGGTAAGACTAGAGAGCTTGCAATGAAAATATTAGAGAGCTTGGTACCTTAAAGGACCTCTTTCAATGGTGACACAACTTCACACGTAGGGTGAGGCCTAGTTCACCACCAGAGTCTCCGATGATATTAAGCTGCAAAAAGGAAGAGATGAATCTTCTCGTTCCCATAAACGGCACCAAAATGATGATGCTAGAAACACCACCACCAGGTGTTGATAAGCTCAAGCTAGTGAAAACAATGGCAACACAATAGTGTGTATATATAGTAGAAGGAGGTGAGGGGAAGAGGATGAACACTTGTATGTAATTGGTTCAACCAATCTGGTCTATGTCCACTGTGAGTGTGTGAGTAATATCACTAGATGAAGGTATTAATGTCCATAGATACAATCTCTCAAGATTTCTCTCTTTACTATATAAACTAACACAGTTTTAGCTACGGTTGCAATTATGGATCCCTTTACAAGGTAGAGGATGACCTCTATTTATAGTGTTTAGGGGATGTAATGTACCCCCAAGCATGAAATGAGCATGTGCATGAGGATCGAACCAGTGTGAGGATGACACTTGGCTGATCTTATGTAGATAATAATGACCTCAATATTCCCTCACATGGGGGAATGATTCGGTTATAACTGATTTGTCCAAACCTTACATGTGCTTGTAAATGCTCGGCCCTGCGTCCTTGATTGGTGTAACCTCAGCTTGGATGAGTACAAGGTTGGTGGAGTCAGATGTAGTTGTTTTTTCTTCTTTAATCATGATGACCTCGACCAGGAAGGTTGGCCGAGGTTAGGTATGAGGTAGCTGTAACATCAGCTGAGGCCAATGATGATGTTGGAAATTGATTGAGCCCGTGAGACTCTGGTGACCTCGGATGATGAAGAGCCTAGGTTGGTGTGTGAGGGGCCGACCTTATGAGAGACAACCTTGCTAATGTTTGTCAGAATCTTCTTGTCAACTCGGCTGCGAGACTAGACGAGGTTAGTGTCTCTTAGTACGAGGGTTCACTTTGGGTATATCAGTGATGGTGCCACCTGCGAGGGCCCCGATGTATATGAGGCGAGAGCATGAGACGTCGGAGGATGCGAGGGTGGTGGCGATGGTCAGCGAGCCTTATTTGTCATATACTGACATAGTGGCGACTTATGATTACTTGGATTTTGTGTCGAGTGGGTTGATGCTGCCCAACATATATGACGTTATGCCTCTTCCCCCCGCGGTCTCGAGTCCGCCAGTGGGGTCTTCCCATAGTGCAGGTGGTGCGTCAACATCAACATCGGTGATGATATCAAAGGTCCCCTTTGTGTGTTTGTCTCCTCCTTACTATAACATTCGATGGTCTGACGAAGGGTTGGTGCGTATGTTGCATCATCCCAATGTGATGGACCCGAAGTAGCTAGCTGGGGATGACAGAGGACATTCTTCAGCCAGCGGTATAATTTTCTTTTCTTTGTCTTTTGATTTTCTGATTTCTTTCTTTGCTTCAGACTGACTGATTTTCTCTTTTATGTTTTTCTTGCAGCACATTAGGGTGTCGACCAACTGGTTGAGGAACATTCGGGATTGGGTAGCTTCCGCGACTGCTCATATTCGGGAGTCGATCCCAGTTCCTTTTTTCTTGGTGTCATCCGCGTTGTCTGGGGAGGGGTCTGATTTGGGTAGCGGAGGCTCATCATCTCGTCGCCGGGGGAAACCCGCACGCCGTAGTAACAAAGGGTCTTAGAGAGAGAGAAATAGAAAGTGTGAGAGAGAATGTAGGTGAAGGTGAGAGATAGAGAGAGTATGTATTGGGGGGTTCAGACTAAGTCCCGTTGTTTTTGTTATTTTCTTGCAAAACAAATGTAATAAAGAAATATATATGCAAAGAAATGGGATTTTGTTAATTTTTTGCTTTAGTGACTTAATGCGTATGCACTTTTTACTTTGCTGCTGAGATCGTAAAAAGGATTTAAAACAATTTATTTTAAAATAGGATAAGTGAAAACATAGGGAGAAGGAAATTCTAATTTCCTTAGAATAAAATTATTTTTATGGATTTTTTTAATTTTGACAAAAAAGAAAAAAGGAATATTCCAAAAATAAGGGGTTGCCATCGGCATGTACCTTGCCCTACCTATCGACAGTTTAGTCCAGTCTAATCAACCCAAGGCTTTGATTACACTTTCTTCAATTACTTGGTACTTGGTGGGGCAGGTTTTCCTCTGGGATATGCAGGAATTTTGTCTTTGGCTAGGTTTTCCAAGTAGAAATAGGGTGTAATGGTGGAGTGTTTTCTTCACCCATCCACATTTCCTCTCTTTTGCATTCTATAAGAGGGTAGTGCCCTTGTAGCCTAGGAGTATGATAATACTAGTTGAGGTGTAACCCCTATAAGTATGGGGATAAATGATAATCCAAAAACTCTTTAACGGATGCAAATAAACACACAATATTGTATTTGATCAACACACATATTGGACTCACAATACACTCGTGTATAACCCAAACAACAATAAAGGAAACTCAGAAACAACTCAGTCAGAGGGAGAGAGGAGTAAGAACCCTAGATACACCTTAGCAGGGGCAGGCAACCAAACACACCAACCAACCCTAAAATATCTCTAGTCAGCTATTAAAAGCTTTGTAATAAATGACAATGGCAGGCGAGTAAAAGATCTGGTTTGTAATAACTTCTCTCTGATATCTTTTATCTCTAATACTCTCAAGAAAGAACTCTGAAAAACATCACCCCCCCAGAAGTGGTTGAGCCCATAAATAGCCCCCCCACTCTCGAGGTGCCTCAGTCTTTCACAGCTGTGAAAGACATCCCTCATACTTTATGTCACAAACATTAAATGTCTGATGGAATAGTTAGCTCCACGTCATAAACATTAAATGCCAAGACATGACTTTTGCCTAACCATTGTGCCTCAGGGGGCTGCGATCACAGGGGTGGCTCACCAACTACCTTATATCCCC
The DNA here is from genome assembly GCA_949130495.1 of Sambucus nigra. Classification (NCBI taxonomy): domain Eukaryota; kingdom Viridiplantae; phylum Streptophyta; class Magnoliopsida; order Dipsacales; family Adoxaceae; genus Sambucus; species Sambucus nigra. The sequence continues at coordinate 299,128,149 of OX422213.1, forward strand.
AAATACCACGGTGGTTTACTCCAGTGAAGATTTGACATTACTTAGCTGGCTATAGACATCACCTAAAGTAGATATGACATTAAATAGAGGGCTATTTGATTCACAACTCAACGCACGATGGAAGTCAAGTCTACCCGCCCAAGATTCCATGATCAAAGGTCTTTCGGTGTTTTACCAGGTGTATCTAAGATGGTGAGGACAAGCTCCAATGCTACCTCACTTCTCAATCCTCCAAACTAAGTCCCTATGAAGTTACCACTGCGAGGTCTCCTCATAGAGACTGAAAGCTCTCCTAGGCCCTGCTAGGTCTGGTCTCTCGCGAGTACTTTTTGACCTCACACTAAATAACACTATAATCGTTACATCATTACAATCATTATAACTTGTAGCCAATATAAAAATATACAACATGATTAAGTAAGAAAACAAAGCTAAAGGATGATCCCTCTTAACTAGTTACTTCGTTGGAAGATCTCCTTGGGCTGCCATGGTGAGATTCCTCACTTGCATTGCCATGCTGAGCTTCCTTGCTTGAGTTTCCATGCTGAGCTACCTCACTTGAGCTGCCTCACTTGCGCTACCTCGCTGCCTTATTCCCTTGAGTTTGTTGTATTAGCTGTGGTGTGTGTGTGGGGGGATCATCTTTAATCTTGATATTATCTTCCATCCCCCCACATTTGCCCCTTCATGTAGAGATTTATTATGGTAACAAGAAATTTCTACACAAAAACTTCTCAATCCGATGAACCTTCTATTTTTGAAAAAATTCTTGCATCTCTGTCTATGTTACAACTTATGCCATTATCACTGCCAGGAAAAAGTAAAATTATCCCCGATGCAGCTGAACTAAAGCGCTGTGAATCATCGGCAAATGGTGAAGGGACATCGCAACCTTTTCCTGTCGTTGTGCCTCAATCGTTCAGTCTTCTTCCTTATCTATTGGAATTCTCCCGAAATACCTGAGGAAACTACCAATTACTCGTTCTAACTCTTCGAAAGTAAAATTCTCCCCCGTGTCATCATTCGGCTATTCATCTCTGTTTTGTCTTGTTCAAAAAGTAAAATTCTCCCCGATGTACCAAAGCCATAAATAACTCCTAATGGGTTTATGGCGAGGGAACATCATGATTTTTTTGAACTGAACTGCGTCGTGCCTTTCCTTTAAAGTTGAAATTCTCCCTTGTAAATTGTCCCAAGGAAATTCTCCCAATTTGAAGGTACTGCCTCGTTTGGACGGTGATGCATCATCATTTCATCTTGTTTGAAAAGCAAAAAATTCTCCACGATGTACCTGAGTCAAAGCTAAACCCTTTTGGACTTGTGGTGAGGGGACATTGTAGATTTTTGAACTACAGTAATAGTTTCTGCATTGTGTGATATCCGATGTGCCTAATAAAAAATTTTGGCGCCAAAATCATAGTATGTTTTGAAAGAAACCCTTTTTATTCCCCATGTGTGACTTCATTAATGATGTGGTGCTATCTTTTCAACTCCCAGGGCACTCCCCGAAGTTCCATGTGTCCATTTGGAATGATTGAGGGCAACTTTGCACGTGCGGTGATGGGAAACTCAAAAGATAACTTTAAAAAATTCAAACGACTATTATTCAAACACTTAGCCATTTTTCATTTACCTTACCTTCATCTTCTTCAAACTCCCAGAGGCTTTAGAGAGAGAAAACATCAAACCGCCATTGTTACCAAGCTTATCTTCTCATTCTTTCTTTCTTTTCCTTCTTCATCTCCTCTAGTGACTGTGTTCCATATTACTCAACCGTTATTTTTTCTTCCCCATGAGATTTTACTCTCACCACCATCTGCAAATGGCTTCTTCAGGTACTCCCAAGGTTTCTAGAACCGGTGCTCAGCTAACTTTTGCCACTACCGCTACTGCAAATGCTGCCACTATGGGCACCACCGCCTTGGATGTTGCTTGCCAAGAGCAACTACATTTTTACCTTCGATCTTCAATTTTTGGAAAAGATAATGACTTCTTAGGCCTCTGCAAAACTTGAACTTTTAGTGCCAAGTGTGATTCATTGGTTCTTGGTATGAAGACAAAGATTTAGCTTAGTGGAATTTCTCCCCTAGAGGGAACTCTGCATTTTCGTCTCGATCGGGGTGGCTTCCCTTGGTCCCAAATTGATTTTGAGGGGCTTGGAGGTTCTCCAGCTCATTTTTTCTCTTGGAATGATCACATGCAAAGATTCTATGCCGTGACTCTTGCTAAAGTTGGGTTGCATCGGGCTAAGTGGTTTGGAGAGTTCATTCTTTTAAAGAATAATGCTGCCCTCCAAGTTTTGGTCTCTCGCTGGAACGTTACCACCCACACTTTCATAGCTGCGTGGGGTGAGTTTACTATTACACTGGAAGATATTTGTGAGCTTTTAGGCCTCGAACCCATAGGCAATGTGCCTTACTCCGATGAAGCTCTAGACACAAAAGAGGCTGCTGATCGCTTAGAGTTGGATCGCATATGCCAAAGGTGCATTGGTTCATCCAACAAGGTCATGTTCACTCCTCCCATTAGCTATTTCTTCCAAGATCCTTTTAAGGATAGTTCTTCTACTGCTGCCCAAGGACAAGGTACATCCATGGAATTGGCAACTTACATTCTTGTAATTCTATCTCATTTCGTGTGGCCTGGGAAACCCAACGAATAACCCCGAAGGAACCTCATCAATAAAAACATCCGTTTGGGCCAGGGCATCAGGCTTCCTCTAGTGGCAATGGCCTTAGGATCCCTCTATACTTGTGTTTACAGGACTTATTTGAACATGGAACGATCCCTTAGCCGTTATAACTTAACCAAATTTTCCAATGCCATAATTCTAACGGGCTTCCTCTACGTTCGCTTCCCTGTAGTAGCATCCAAAGTTATCCGTCCTCCCTCTAGAGAAACCGTCCTACCCTCTTGTTTATATATTTTACATAAAAAATAGAGTCATAAAGAGTTAATTCCCATTATTGACAAACCTGACTGCTTTGTGATGAGGCCTTATGGAGAGGAGGTTTTCCTCCACCTTTGGTTTTTTTTCAGGCATGGAGGAAGGGTGGTCCAACCAACTACCTTCGACCTCATCGTTGAAGATCCTTTGTTGGATGTGGTCCTTCTGTTTTCACCAGGGTATCTTCCTTATTACACCGAGTGGGGATATAAATGTGAGCACTACAACCCCAATCGGTGCAGTCGCTAATTCAATTTCGATCAAGAGGTCCTTCGCCTAGTTTTTTAGCTATCCCACCCCAAAGTCACATTTAGCAAGGCTTGCTCCTTTTACACTTCTACTGTTACAGGGGGGGGGGGGGGGGAGGGGAGGGGGGAGTTCTATGATGGTTGGGCGAGTCACCATCCCCAATATCACATGGCAAGCGGATGTGACTTCTTTATTTGCAACGAAGTACTAGACGAAACAGCTGGCTCAGTTTTTTGAGTTCATTCAGGGGCCTCCAGTGTATCCCCCAGTTCTTTCCTTTTCTTCCTTAGAGATGGGTCTTAAAGGTAATTGCATTCTTGGGGTCGAGTTCCCTCTGAGCCAAACTCCTAAAGATCCTCCCTCTGAGCTTCCTCCTTATTGCTCTATGATCCGTGTTGCTTCCCCCAAGCCTAAGAAAGTTCCAATACCCAAGCATCCTACCCTTTATGAAGGTGTTTATGGTGAGGGTGCTACAACCAGTGTATCTTCTAGTGAAGGAGCTTCTAATCCTCCAGCCAAGAGAGCGAGGGCTTATAAGAGTGGAACTTCTTCGAAGTCTAAGTCACAACCCTCTTATTAAGTTCCCTTGGATGCATTTACCATGTCCTCCATTCCTCCTTCGATGTCTGTCGAAGTGAGTGAAGAATTGAAAAAGCAAGTGCAAGCTAAGGTGGAAAGGATAAACTCCGAGTTTGAATGACACACTCCTTCCATTCCACCTGCTTTTGCTTTCCCCACCATTTTGGTATATCCATCTGAGGGGGGATCAAAGCAAAGGAAGAGCTCAAGAATCCCCTTTAGTCTTGGTGCTCTTGGTGCAAGGAAAAATACTCTGGGCACTAAGTCCCAGAAGAAACGGTCTCCTAACGTACAACTCACCCCAGCTACTCCTGCTACGAAAGATATTACGTTGGATGATAGTCCTGAAGCTGAGCGACATTCCACCGAGAGGGCTTCACCAGCTGCTTCATCTCCTTCCTCGCCAATGGTGATATCATCCCATTCTCTCCCTGAATCATAGGTATGCATGTTTTCACACTTATTCATTTCCACTTTAGCAAACCGTGTTTTCTAACACTTAAAAACTTGGCGCAAGAGGTTGAAGAAGAAAGGCCCAGTACTCCCGTGAGTCCTTTAGAGGGAGGATGCTTAGAGAGTGGTTCTGTCGATGCAACTCCTCCCCATTCTCCCATGTATGGGCTTGCCTATTATTGCTTTTCTCCTCACAGGCATACATAAGAGGCTTCCAGGAGGGCTGGTGCTTCAGAGGAGTCCATTGAGGATCCCCCTACACATTCTTCTTGACTTTTGTCCTATCATTTTGAAATATGGCTCTCCCCGAAAGCATTAAATTTGCCTCTTACCTTGAAAACTTAGAGGCGATGTGCTCATACAATGTCGACTACGATGCTTTCAATATGTGTCGGGTTTTATTATGGTACAATCGGCCTATAGAATGAAACATGCTGATGGCGGCGATAGAATTTTGGTACCCCGAAGACCATGTTTTTTTCTTTGCCTTGGACGAAGTCTGTATGACTTATGAAGAGTTCTCTGCCACATTGGGGATAAATTCTAGTGTTATGGTTACCATGCCTAAATTTTCCCGATCTCCTCGGGAGATGTTAGCAGGACTTGTCCATATCTCCCCCTTGGTGGCTAGGCCATTGGTTACGGGAGAAATTATCTCTCTTATTGCTGTACTGCATTCTATGCATTTATAGGATGTTGGTGATACGGCTTATGCTAGAGCCATTATCCTCGGCCTGATTTCAAAATTACTGTTGGTGACTGGGTAACTATTAGTGGACCCATAACTCACAACCATTGATTTCTGGATGTCGTACTCTCGCAATACTGAACAGTTATATTGGCAAAGACTTTGAAAGGTCTAGATGCCTAGCGGGAAGGCCGTTCTGACTTCTTGTGGGGTATCCCCATTATGGTGTTCATGTGGTTGTCAAAGGGACTTTTTATGGCATTCCCTCCCGAATATCCCTTGGAAGCTGTACCACTTTTCTTGCTACTTTATCAATGTGGGCCTAGACATCGAGAGCTGGGAGAACTAGTTTGTCGAGCACAGGGCTCGAGGTTTGCGCTGGTTAATGACTTGGTGTGGGGAGTTGCTGCTCACTTTGGAACTGGGGACATATCAGTATGTTAGGTTGATCGACCTTCAATAGACTTCTTTCTACTTTCTATGGCGACTCGTGTGCCAATTTGGATAGGAGTAGATTGTATAATCTCAAACACTAGACTTATTCCTGTGGGGGATTTGATAGAGCGTCTGCGTCTATGGCTGGGCTCTCTGTGGGAGAATCGTGGACCATTGACCCATTCTTCCCAGTTTATTGGTAGAGTCTGGCATATTTATAAGGATTACATGAAGTGGTTGTGGAGGAGAGCAGGTGCCAATATGTTTCCCGTGGAGAACGGGCAAAGGTGGTTTTCCATATCTGACACCATGGAGGGAGGTGTAATTGTTTTCCCTAGGCTGGTTCGGGCTTACCTTTTCATGGAGAACTTACGGCACTCTATTCAAGCAGGGTAGGTTTTGGGACCCCAGGATGGGGATGATGATGGGGCCGATTCCTCTGGAAGCTGTGGGTAGGATCCTTGGGGAATTTATTTGTGAAGATTTTATGATGTGTTTGGTTATGTAGGGGAATAAGTTTGGGAGGTTTATTTTAGGATTAGTTGGTTTCTATTTTTATTTGGAAAGTAGGGCCTATGCTGATGTAATTGTAACGAATTTTTTATTAATAAAATAAAGAAAATGTTAATTATATTGTTGTGCCACTTGATGAGTTTTTGCATTTGAATTATCTATACCAATTTCTAAGGCATACATAATCCTTTTGTTCATGTAAATGATAAAAATGAACCGCCGTTCTTGGGGATAAGAAAAGAATATCATTTTATGAAAAAGAAGGGGCCGTGATCATGTAAAGCATATGAGCTGCCTACATACCTATGGGGGTTTTGAAAAATTTCTAAGTTTTATTTTTGAAAGCAAAAAGATTTTTAGAGGATCAAGCCCCACGTAGTTCTGAGTAAAGAAAAATGAAGATTTTTTTTAAAAGGGATATGAGAAGAGTTGTAGCGTGCGCTAAGATTTTAGACTAAGGGTAGAATTTCTTGAGATGGTCCAGGTTGACTGGATGGTACATCTCTTCCCCATCGAGGCCGGTGAGCCTAACGGCACCACCGAATAAGATCTTCTTTATAATGTAGGGGCCGATCCAATTGGGCTCGAATTTCCCTCTAGGGTCCCTAATGGGTTCTATGATTTCTTTAAGGGTTAAGTCCATTTCTCTAATACCATGATCCTTGACTCTCTTGTTAAACGATCGCGCTATTTGGCGATGGTACCCTTGTATGTGATATAGAGCTTTCACTCTCCTTTCATCCAAGAGTGACAACTCGTCAAGACTACTTTGATGCCAGTCTTCCTTTCTAATTTTTCTTTTAAGCATGATGTGTAATGAAGGAATTTCTAGCTCCATGGGTAGGACTACTTCCATGCCATATACCAGAGAGTAAGGGGTAGCCCCAGTAGATGTTTGAACTGAAGTGCGGTAGCTCCAGAGGGTGTAAGAAGTTCGATTAGTCCAATCTCGATAACTCTCGGTCATCTTTATGGTCCTTATTAACATCTTCGACAGCACCGTTGGTTTAAGGTAGGTAGGGAGAATATTTGTGCCTCTGAATCCCATACTCGTCGACCACTTCTGTGAAATCTTCTTCAAAATGTAACCCATTGTTTGACACTAGCTTGTGTGAGACCCCATATCGGTAAATGATATTTTTTTGGATAAATTTGGCCACCTTTTTGGTATTCATAACTGTGTATGATTCCGCTTCAACCCATTTGGTGAAGTAATCAATAGCAACTAAGATGAATTCATGCTCATTGGAGGCTTTAGGTGTAACTTCCCTATGATGTTGATGCTTCAAGTAGGGAACGATCGGGGAGAAGTCATGTTATATAATTCCCGTAGAGGTAAGTATTGGAGGTTGGAAAATTGCTAGCATTTAAGACATCTTTGAACATAGGCGGTACAATCCTGAACCATGGTATTTTAATAGTAACACTGTCGGATGATTTTCTTGGCGAGCATATGGCCATTCATGTTGGGTATGCACTCCCCGCTATGGATTTTTTGCTTCATCTTTACAATGTCATCCCCTGCGATGTAGTGTAACTGGGTTCCATCAAAGTTTCTCTTGAACAGTGCTTTATCGCGGAGAATGTATTGAGCAACCAATTTGTGGAGGGTTTCTTGGTCTTTCTTGTTGGAATCTTGAGGATACCTACCATGCTTGAGGAGGCACCAAATATCATAGTACGAGCAGTCGACTATATCAGGATCTTCTACTGTGATGAGCTCAATATGGTAGCAGTGGGAAGTTTTAGCTTTCTTTTGGACTAGGAAGGGGGCCATTGTTATTCCTTAGGGCATATCAACCATGGAGGCTAAGGTAGAAAGGGCATCGACTAGGTTGTTCTTTGCTCGAGGCAGGTAGTGAAAGTTGATATCTTGGAATTGGGAGGCCAATTCTTCTAGGTGGGCATGTAAGGGTAAGAGTTTCTCGTCCTGGAATTTCCATCTTCTGAGTACTTGACCAATGATGAGGGTAAATCCCCATATACATCTAGGTATTGAATTCCTTTCTTGAGAGAAACTTTGAGGCCTACCGTGCATGCCTCGTATTCAGTTATGTTGTTAGTGCAGGGAAAATCCAGTTTGATGGAAATTGGATTGTGAGAGTCATCAGGGGAAATTAGGAGTATCTTAATACCATACCTTTTCTTGTTAGCAATGTCATCAAGGATCATTTGCCACTGTAGGTAATCTTGGGAGGTACAAAGGATATTCTCATCCGAGAACTCAAAAATCCAAACATCAGTTTCATTCATAAGCTAGTAAGTGAGGTAGTCAGAGATGGCTCTTCCTTTCATGGCTTTTTGAGTGACATACACAACATCAAATTTGGATAGAAGCATTAACCATCGGGCCATTTGGATAGACAAGGCAAGTTTCTCAAGAAGATTTTTTAATGGGATCCATTCGAGATATAAGTTTGATGGGAAAGGCGAGCATGTAGTGACGTAGTTTTTGGGTGACCCAAACAAGTGAAACACATGCTTTCTCCAAGGCAGTGTAGTTAACTTCTTTCCTGACCAACTTGTGACTGGCATAGTAAATGACCCTTTATTTGGAGGACTCTTCAAAGTATTGGGCTAATAAATCCCCAGTTGCAATATCCGTTATGGTTAGGTATAGGAGTAGGGGAAGACCAGGCTGCGATGACTTGAGTAACGGAGGTTGGGTTAGGTGTTGCTTGATTCGATTGAAGGCTTCTTGTTTCTACATTCCAAACTTTGGTGGAATCTTTTCAAAGTAGATTGAAGATAGGTTCACAGATAGAAGTCAACTAGCTGACGAACCGACTGATATACTGTAATTTTCTAAGGAATCCCCTAACTTCCTTTTTCATTCGGGGTGATGGAATTTTAAATATGGCTTTTATTTTGTCAGGATTTTCTTCTATCCCTTTCTCACTAACCATGAATACCAAGAGTTTTCCTTTGGTAATGCCGAATACACATTTCTGTGGTTTAAGTCGCATCTAATATTATTTTAGTCACTCGAAGAACTTCCAAAGAGAGGGAACATGACCTTCCCTAGGTTTAGACTTGATAATCTTATCATCCACATAGAACTTGACTTATTTGTGTATCAGATCATGCAAGATGGTTGTGGTGGCCCTTTGGTAGGTAGCTCCTGCATTTTTGAGACCAAATGGCATGACAGTGTAAGATAAGGTTCCTCAAAGGGTGATGAATGCGGTTTATCTTGATGATCTGGGTGCATCTTGATTTGGTTATATCTAAAAAACCCATCCACAAATGATTTGAGAATGTGACTTGATGCGTTGTCCATAATCATGTCGATATTAGGTAGCGGGTAATCATCCTTTGGAGAGGCCTTGTTCAAGTCTCGATAGTCAACGCACATGTGAACCTTCCTTCATGATTTAGGCACAAGTACGATGTTGGATAGACATGTGGGATATTTGATCACATAAATGAAGCCCCCATTAAACTATTTGACCACTTCTTCTTTAACCTTGAGCAACTATTCGGTTTGGAGCTTTCGCAATTTTCGTGTGATCGATTTTCATTCTGGGAGCGTTGGAATCTTATGCTGAGCTATCTCGGGATCAATGCCGAGCATGTCGTCGTAGGACCATGAGAAAATATCCACAAATTCCTTCAATAATTCTTTGAGTTGCGCGCACTCTTACTCATCACGGGTGGCCACTATCCTAATCTCGTGCATTTGGCTTCTAGAATCGAGATTAATAACAACAGTTTCATCTTCATTAACTTGAACGCAGTTATGTTGTTTGATATTAACCTTATTTAGATAAATTAAGAATTTTTTATTTTCAAAACCATCTTCATCATGAGTTTGATTTGAATCAAGACAATTAATGTAAGGCACAACAAGATACTCAAAATATTCGTTTATTTCATTATTAGGAAAATCAGCATTGAGAACCTCATCAAAGGATATGTCGATTGCATCAAAATAGGGAGGAACAATAAAAAAGAGGAAATGGGGTAAACTTCAGAGTTGGTTTGTATTTCAGCAGGTGGAACTGATATAACATGCCAGTAGAGGAGAGGTGCATTAGTAGCTTTGATCAGGTGAGATGGATTTGATGATGTAACGCTCGAGTGGATCATGTAGAGTGTCGACCCCAGTGTCTACAAGTTGAATGAATCCTAAGTCACTTCCTTCAGAATCTACAGTTTTCTTAATGAGTGGTCACACATGATGATGGGAACTTTCAACACATAAGTAGTTGTCTTGGAAAAAGATCTCCATTCCTTGTTTCATCTTCTTGTCCACATGATCATACCACAGTTCGGGAAAGCCATAAAAGGAGAAGTCTTCACTCTCTCTAAATAATTTTCCATTCAAGGAATCTATTGAGACAGTCTTGGTGCTTTCTATCCTTCTCTTCAATCGAGGTTGGCGGAGCATTATGAGTTGTTATGTTGATGGTTGATAACCCAGGCCGCAAGGTAGAAAGGCTTTCTTCAACACTATGGGTTCCAGTATTCCTTATTATTGTCGTCTTAGTCCCAGTCTAGGCATGAAGTGCATGTTTTTGAAGATCTGGATCATATTGACATTTTTATGAGGGCTATACTTCGAACAAATCCTATCTTTGAAATCGTCCCCTGCTCGGAGTGGAAGCGGTTTAACTCAAAAACTTGATAGAAGCATAACATTTACCCCATGATGTATTTTAGTACTGGATTTCTCATACTTGCATTCTCGGTGTTGTCGTATTCGCCGAAGATGGTGATGACCTACCCATTGGAGAATAATTTCAGTTTTGAATGAAGGAAATAAGACACACCCTTGATACTATGGAGCCATGTTCATCCAAGAAACACATTGAAATAAGACGGTATGTCGATGACTTGGAATTCCACAACAGGATTTATAGGGCTAGCTTTTATAGATCTCATCACTTCTCGACGGATATTGTCATAAGCACGCACCGCGACAGAGGTTAGAGCAAGGTTGCTCACTTTCACTCCCAAGCAATTGAGGGTTCTCAATGAACAAACATTAAGAGCTGATCCATTATCGACAAGTGAAAGTGGGATGGTCTTTCCCATGTCTTTGACAGAGATATTGAGAGAATAGTTGTGATTTGGTCCAAGATTAAGGACTTATTCTTTGGAGAAGGAGAGTATTCTATTAGAGGTTAGAGATTCGATCGGATTCAGTGCTTCTTCTGGCATGGTGGAAGTAGGGAATGTGGGCTCGGTGAGTTATTTGATCAAGGAATTCTGGTGCAGCTGGGAAGACATAAAGAGTACCCATATAGTGATGTTATATTGGGTTTTCTTCAACTGATCGAGGATCTTGATCTCCCCAAGGGTCATTTCTAGCATAGGAAGATTATCAACACCTTTTCCTTTAGCGATCGCTGAATATTATGGGTTTAGAACTTGGTAATGCCTCCTTGATCTAATCATATACTTCACAGAAGAGGGGAAGAATAAAAATACTATTTTCTCATCTATCTCGGGTTGTTCATCAACCTTATTGATTTATCCTGGCATCTCCTCAAACGATATCATTACACACATGCTGACTATTAGGATAGTCTTTTCTAGGCTTTTCTCTTCTTCTGAACTATCGAATTTCCCCCCCCCCCATCCAATGGCAACGGCATCATCTTTCCACGAAAGATCAATACACTTCACAACCTCAACGACCTCTTCATATAGATCCTATCATTCAACAGGGAGATGTAAAAGTGAAGGGACCAGGCGCCCTTGTAGTTTCAAAGCATCAAGTAGCTCGAACATACTACAAATTTCATCGGGCTGTCAGAATAATTCTGCCAAGATCTGGACGACATCATCTAAGCTAACTTCATCGGTAGGTACCACCTAATTATCTGACTTTCGAGACCATTTTTGAGTTTCGAAGAACAGTGTAATGAATCTCAAGAAGTCAGTGGTCATTTCTTAGGATAATTTCAAAACGAACTCTAGGAGTTGGTTTAATACTACTGATAATTCCATATCTTTCCCTCTGGAACGGGTACGAATAAAAATGCATCCTCTTGTAAGGAGTGATAGAGCCTGATCGACGAAACATGTAGGATGCAGAAGAATATATGGGAAAACTTGGAGGGGTTTAGGAGAATATATGGGTACGATGAGTGATTTACTAGGTACGATCGGGGTATATGGATCAAATTTTGGGTCTTCTTATAGGAAGATGGCATTTGTGATTTGGGAGTGGATTGTGGGTAGTGTTTGGTTTAGGATTGGCTGGTGGAGCAATGATACCTCGATCAATCAGACCTTGAAATACATTTTGGAGGTGGAAATGCTGATCAGTGGTATTGCCAAAACTTTGGTGAAAGTCGCAATGGGCATCTGGTTTGAAATTTTTGGTAAGTGGTTTTGGTAATGGATGAGAGTCCAATGGCTTGATAAGATTTCATCTTAAAAGGTCTTGGTAAACTTTGGAGAGGGAGTGTGAAGCTTGGTGTATTAATTTTTGACTGGGTTAGGGCGACTTTTTGGTACCCATGAATTAGCAGGCTGAGAGATGTTATTGATGGTTAAAATTACGATATTGGTAGAATTCTCATACTTTTTAGGAGTGAACTATCCAGATAATTTATTCGGATCAAATTTTGTCTTTGCAAGAATTTATTCTTTCTTAACTCCTGCTTCTCGAAGGGCTCAGAAATAAGGGTAGTACTGTCCTCCCATCGTCGCTCGGACATGGGGTAAGAAGTTATTTTTAACAATACTAACTTGATCTTTTTCGGAAGGCCGATTGGTCATGGTGGATGCTTTCTCTCTCCACCTTTCTATGAAGTTACTGACAGGTTCCCCAAGGTTCTGTTTGATAAGTTCTATATCACAACGGGTGACCTTCAACTCTTCGTTATACTTGTAATGTGACATGAATTCGCGGGCAACATCTTCCCAACTATAGATTCTGGACTTTTTGAGAGATAAGAACCAGCGAAGAATGCTGTCCTTCAAAATATGCTAAAACATCTGGGCTATTATTTCTTGGGAGGCACCTAGGAGAGTCAATGCTCGACGATAACTTCGGACATGAACAACTAGGGGTCCACTACCCCCGAACTTCTCAATGTTGGGCATCTTGAACTTTTTCGGTAGCCTTGCTTTAGGATAAGGAGACATATGGGTGTAATCCATGTAGTTCTCAGAGGTTTCAGATTTGGTCAAACTTCTTGGTCAACATCTTGAGGTATTCTTTAACCTTGCTCCATTCTTCTTCCTTCGTATCAACACTCATGGGTAGGTTAGCCCTTGACTGGGCAATATTCGACATGGGTAGGTTAGCCATTAGTAGGAGGAGCACGTGGAATGTGCTGATATTCCTCTGGAGCCCAAATAGGCTCGGGTGCGGGCGGGCTCATTGCACGAGGAAATAAGACCTTGAGCTCTTCACGAACAGGGACCCTGTTTTGTTGCATCTCGTGAACCTTGGTTTGAAGGTTTTCAATCTTGGCAGTGAGTTGGGATAGGACTATCATCAGATCCGGTTGGACATGCAGTTCTTGGTTTCTGTTCTCCATGGAAAGCGAATAAAGGTGAATTTCAGACGAGGAGGAAGTGGAGAGGGAACTAACGAAGCCTCGAGGAAATTTAACAAAAGACCGAATCTAATAGGGATCTAGGCCAAGGGTCGGGTATGTGATCGACCTAAGAAGGAGAAAAATTTGAATTTATTTTTAAAAGAGAAAGGGAAAACTGTTATTTTTAAAAAGGGAGGAAAATATTTTTGGCATTCTTGGAAAAGAGGAGGACAAAATGTTTTTGAGTAAAAAGGAGGAAAAATCTTTTTAATAAAATGAAGAAAATTTCTTTTGGTATTTTTGATAAAAGAGGGGGGAAATGTTTTTAAATATTTTGGTAAAGAAAGAGAAAAGACAAGAAAAAACTGTCTCAACATGATTATTATTATGTTTATTATGTTCTCACTTGTATCAGGTTCACCTAAAAACAAAAAGAAATGTCGGACGGGACCCGAGCCTAAAAAAATTGGGTTTGAAAAATATGTAAAAAACATGGTTGGACTTTTTAACAGGCCCATAGAAAGGGTCTCGTTTTAAAAAGAGACGAAATAACGCGAAAATTTGGGCGGCATGTCGACCCATCATTTCGGCAGAGTTTTGGGTAGAAACCGGCAAACTAAATATGAGTGCCATAGGTTTGTCACCTATATGAGGGTATGCAGTTGTTGGGTTAATTTGAAGGGTTCCCCCTTTTGGCATGACTTCTACGATATACGTCTTGCTTTAGTGTGGACAAGCCATTTGATATACCTGAGTGTACGTGAATTGCCTCACTATATACCTCGTGGGTATAGTACGTGTGATAGAGAATTCGATATAGTCGATGTACGTGAATCATTTTCCTATGATATACCTCCCGTCATGACTTCGATCAAGCGGTATGATGTAGGGGGAACTGTTCGATATACGTTGAAGGTACTTGGTCGATGGAAGGTGAAAGTCATATCACTTAGGCTAACAGTGACCTACTGAACCAATGTCCATCACCAAGTGACCCCCAATTACAGGACACAATTTGGTTAATATCCATGTTCTTTGGTGATGTAGTGTGAAAAATGCATGATTACTGATTAGCATATTATGGAGAGAGTATCTTTATTTGGCATGATGAGCATTATACTAAGCTGGGAAGAATGTACATGTATAAAATGGTAAATCTAACATGGAGCATGAATATTATACTAAGCATGGATATATGAGATTGAGTGATGTGTGAATATCTACAAGTGAGTCTGTGGTAGTGAACCTAAGCGTGAGTCAACTACAAGTGGTGTGTGATAAGTGTGAGTGATTATTGATATATACAAGTGTGATAAGTGGAGGTTTGTGTTAGTAACACCTAAGCATCAATATTATAAGCGGTGTGTGCAACATATGGATATAAGTGACCCTAGGTTCACATAGTGTGAAGTGTACATGGACAGTATCTACAAGTTTGTGAGTGATTAGTGTTATAAGTATATATGTACAAGAAATAATCGAGGAGAAAAAAAGGAACATACAGGTAGGTGCATACCCACATAAGAAGAAAAATAAAATACCTATGCAATCAGAATCTAGACCTCTTATGAAAAATTTTCCCCAGCGGAGTCACCACCGTGGCCATCCCAAAATACTCCCTCTCTCCTCCTGGGGTGGGGGAAAAAGGGGGTGAAGGTCTGATGCCCTCTCTACTTTTAGGAACACGTCGGCCATCATCGGTGTGAGGTTAATGTAAAGAGATGGAGTTGCCAGCCTATTTTGCTCAAAACATGCAAAAGAACATGTTGCTGCCTCGAGAGAGCGGCATCAAAGACAAACTGATGCTTACAAAACCTATAGTTCAAAGGTTCGGGGGATAAGTTACGGAATGGGAAGGTGTTAGGCACCCATGCTACCATTTCGTTCTCTCATGGGCTTGTGTTACTATTTTTCTTTATTTATCTATGAAGTGTGTGTGTGTGTGTGTGTGTGTATAATGGAGATCGAAATCGCCCAACTCATACCATGGAAAAGATAGAGTAAGGTCATCCACAGGAGTGTTTCCAAAATAATGTATAGAAAATACGATTTATGCATTTATCAAGATATTGATCGTTATAATGAAACGATAATATATGTTGGATTAAACACTAAAAAGCATCACATATATAATGTATATCAAAATAATGTATAAATAAAAAGGATGCAAATATGAAAATGGGAAAAATTGGAAAATTGGACTCGAAGCATATAAAGATGTCAAAGTCCACGTGGTTCGCATGAGGCATGAGGGTGGGGTCTATTCCATAGATTTGAACATGGTTTTATTATATGTGTGTGTGTGTAGAAAATCTTTTTTAGTTTTAAAAAGTTGTGATGGGCAATCCCGTGGAAATTAGGTATAACCCTTTTTTTTATAGAAAATAAAGTATGTTCGATATAACTAATAAAAAAGTGAGATGTTAATATGTATGAATTAAAGTAAAAGCTAAATTATGAATTTATGTAATGAATGTAAAAACAAGAAATTTAAAGAGAGAGAGAAGTATTTTGGACCCTCTTTGAATAATTGAAGCTTGATCTTGATCTTGGATGGACTCCCTTTAATGTTGAGATGAATGTTGGATGAAAGAAAATGAGATTTTTTCCAAATTGGGTATGAAAAGGAATTTCACATAAAGAAACTTTGCTGATTGCAAGAGAATGTTGTTGAGATTACTGATGCTGATGGATCTGAGGTGTACTTTGGGAGTGAAGTTATGACCTCTATTTACTGGGTAATGGGGTGCCGATAGGTATAGACTTAGTCTTTCCAATTGGAAGGTAACCCTTGGATCACTGCCGATAGGCAGGGAAATGGACCTCCCAATCGGTAGTTTCGTGCAGATTTTTTAGAGAAATGGTTGTAGAACGCAATCCGTTGATCCAAATCATGAACGTGACATATTGTTAGAAAGTTAATGCGAGGTACTTCGACATTCCAAAAATCTTCGCTTGGTTCGAAAAGTTGACTTTAGTCAACCGGGGCTCGAAAGTGCCAGATGATCTCTCAGAGTAAAATAGGTCTTTCGTCCGTACCGCATGGCTAATTCATGTACTGTGTGGACCTTCAGAAAGGGTATTCAGTTCCCTTCAAAGATTCATTCAGTATCATTCGAGCTGAAGAGTTGACCTTGGTTAAACGGATCGCGGGAGCGCTTGGTGGCTTTCGGATCAATATTTGAGGGAAAACGGATCGTTCATCCGAACAGTTATGCCATTTTATGCATGGGGTAGATCATTGGAAAGAGGCTTTAGTGCCCTTTGAACATTCAAAGAACTTTCGCTCTGACGATGAAGTTGGCTGTGGTCAAATCGGTGCTCGGGAGTGCTTGGTGGCCTCTATATCGATTTTCAGTGTTCAAATGGTCGGTTCGTCTGAACCATTATGCCGATTCACGCATGTGGAAGACCATTGGAAAGGGGATTCAGAACCCTTCGAGGATTCATTGAGCTTTCTCTCTAACAATAGAGTTGACTGGAGTCAAACGTGGCTCGAGAGCGCCCAATGGCGTCTAGATCGGTACATTGAGCATGACCTAGGTTTTGTAGTGAAATGGGGAGGTGCTAGGAAACTAAGGAGAGACTTAGGGGGTCCTATAATGTGGTATCTACAAATGTTATGCCATTCGAATTAAAAAATATAGGTGCCACTTATCAAAGGATGATGAACAAGGTGTTTGAAAAGAAAATATGGAAGAATATTGAAGTTTACCTGAATGATATGGTGATCAAAAGCGTGAGGGCAGACGACCATATTAAAGACTTTGGCCAGACATTTGCAGAGTTAGAAAAATATCAGATGAAGCTAAATCTAGCCAAATGTGTGTTCGGAGTCAAGGAGGAGAATTTATGTGTTTTTATTATTAATCAAAGAGGCATAGAGGCCAACCTTGACAAGATCTAGGAGTTGATCAATATTCAGCCTCCCAAGAGTAAAAAGGAAATACAAAGCCTAATAGGTCGGGTGGCAGCTTTGAACAAATTCATATCTAGAGCAACAGATAAGTGCCTCCCATTCTTTAAGGTGATTAAAATTTCTTTCGAATGGATGGATGAATGTCAAGCTACTTTTTTATTGTTAAAAAAATACCTAGGATAAACCCCATTACTATCAAGGCCAATCCTTGGAGAAGAAATATACTCGTATTTGGCGGTATCAGAGCCAGCCGCTAGATTGGCTCTGATAAGAAGTAATGAAGGAATTCAGAAACCAGTATACTGTACAAGTAAATATTTTTTTGGCGCAAAAGTGAGATATTCCAAAAGAGAGAAATTGGCTTTGACTCTCATAGTGGTAGTAAGGTTGATGAAGTAATATTTCCTAGCCCACTTTAAAGTGGTCTATATGGATCTCTGACTTTGATAAACCATTCAAAAATGTAAGAAGTCTGGTATATTGATGGCATGGGTGATACATCTAGGTGAATACGATATCATATATGAGAAAAGGACTATATTCAAAGGCAAATCCGTATAAGATTCCATTACAGAATTCACCTACGGGGATAAAACTGGCCGAACAAGCTATTGTAGTTCTGGCTGAGCAGTACCAAAGACCATTCGAGCAACCTACTATTATTAAATCCAAGAAGATCCAAAGATCACTCGAGTCCTCATCTAAACAAAATAAGATATATGCAAGGATGAGTTAAAAAACTTTTTAAAGATGATTCCTTAGTACAAGGAGACTTTAAACATGATCAGCTAGTATGAAAGGTATTCGTGGGTGAATCATGTGCAAGTGGTAGCGGAGCTGGGTTTATAGTCAACGCACTTGATGGCACTGACTTAGAATATGCTCTCCATTTTAAATTTGAAGCATCCAACAATGAAGTAGAATATGAGACTTTGATTATTGGATTATAGTTGGTAGTATCACTTAGATCCAAGCAAGTAATAACTCATAGTGACTCACAATTAGTATTAAACCAGGTGCTAGGAGAGTATGAAGAAAAAAAAGGAACATGCTAAAATATCTTGTAAGAGTAAAATTTCTTTTGCCAAAGCTAAAATCATCCAAAATGATCAGAATCCTCACAATTAAAAATACCAGAGCATATACATTATCTCGTCTTACTTCAACCATTAGGGATGATCTGAGAAGAACTGTTCCGTTAGATTTACTGCTGTATAGGAGCATTGACGCAGAAGAAATTAACTTTCCTGAAGATAAGCATGGGCCCATCATGGATGGACCCAATTAGAAGATACTTGGAGGAAGGTATTTTGCTGGACAATTAGAAACAAGCGAGAAGACATCATTACAAAATGGCCATGTTTGTCATGGAAAAGGGAGTGATATACAAAGAGGTTTTATCATCTCAATGATGAGATGTATTCACCTCATGGAAGTGCCAAACCTGATTAAAGAAATACACGAAAGATCTATTGGTACCCATGCAGTAGATCCAACAGTCATAAAAAGAATAACAATCCAAGGATATTATTGGCCAATTATAAGGAAAGATTGTGAAGAATACACGCAGATGTGTGATAAGTGCCAAAGATTCAGAGTGGTACACAAGAGACCAGGATTCGAGCTGGTTCCGATCATATTTCCTTGGCCTTTTTCCATTTGGGGTATGGCTCTAGTCGGACCACTACCTAAGAACAAATGAAGGTTCAAGTATTCGGTGGTAGTGGTGGATTACTTTAGAGAATGGGTGGATGCTGAACCACTCATAGAGATGACCTATGCTAAGGTGTTCCATTTTATCTGGAAAAATGTGATATGCAAATATGGGATCCCACATTCTTTCATTGCCAACACGATACTCAGTTTGATAATAGTGTGTTTTAAAACTTGTATGATATGGCCAAGATCAGAAAGTTGCATTCGTCACCAACACATCCACAATGCAAGGGACAAACAGAGGTTACAAACATAAAATTTATGGAAGGAATGGAATAAAGAACGGATTTAGCAAAAGGTAATCGGATAAATGATTTATAAATTTATTGTGGGCCTACAAGAACACACCATGAACAACAATAAGAGAAACCCCCTACATGTTGGCTTTTGGCAGTGAATCCACCCAGTTGAGGTCGAACTTTCGAGACACAAAGGTCCTCAACTTCAATTCTCCCAAGAGTGATATTGAAAGAAGATTCGATCTAGACCTAATAGATGAAGTTAAGGAAGCAACATTAGTCAGCGTAATAGCCCATCAACGGCACACCAAAAAATTCTACAATAAAAGAGTCTAGACAAGTACACTCAAGGAAGGTGACTATGTCTTAAAGAAGGTTACACATAGATCCAATAAGCTGGAAATAACTCAACATGGTCCCTGCCATATAGTTGAAGTCATACGACTTGGTACTTATCATATTGAAACTCTAGAAGGGGCGATGTTACCACTTAGAACTCTGATCACCTCAAAAGGTATTGCCATTAAATACGTCCTTTAGTTATTAAAAAATATGAATGCAGTGAGGAGTTACAATATTTGTATGGACATATGTCATTAGATAAGAATACCTATCAACTAAATTATAGTTTTATGATTATCAAATTCCTTTTAGCCTTCATTGAAAATTTGTTCAAAGAAATAGTAAATCGAAGATATCTCAACGTACAAACTTAACACGTTTTTTACTTCATTAAAATGTTATGTTGGTCGTCATAAGAACCCCCAATTGACCAAATGCACATCTTTGATGTACGAAAATGTTAGGTTGACTGAACTATAATGTTAGGTCAGGTCGGCTCACGACAACCCAATTGACTAAATGCACTTTTTTTACTGCAATTAAAGCTCAGGTCAGGTCAACTCAAGCAAACCCAATTGACCAAATCACATCTTTGACTGCTCAAACATCTCAGGTCAAGTTGGCTCAAGCCAACCTAATTGACCAAAATGCACATCTTTGATTGCACAAAATCTTTGGAAGAGGGTGTGATGACAACATCTGACCACATGCCATTCCTAATTAGATAACTAAAATAGCTCATCCCTAGGGAACTACTAAGCCTAGACTATGATGAAACGACCCGAAAACACGATAAAAAAAAGCTAAGAAACACTATTAAGACCCAAATAAAATTTGGATCAAACTGCAAAATTTACTAGATCCAATCATGCAAATCCATTAACAAAAAGACTTGGAAAATAAAATATAAAATGCTTTCATTAATACTAAATAATGAGTTTTTCATAAGCTGTTACCATTCACAGATAAATTAATACATGAATATTGTTTACAAAAGAACTATATAAAGTTAAATGGCAGCAGGTTAAGCAGAAATATCCTTAAGAGCCAACTTCGATATTCCAGCAGCAAGAAGATTCTCCTTAATGGTCTGTTCCTCCTCAATGATCCAGATCCCATCCTTAAATTATGACCCTACTTCAACTCTTTTGGTGGCCTCCTCTTCTTCCTTTATGGCTTTGGCTTCATCCTCCTCCTCCTCCTCCTCTCAAGACATGACGACTTCAACAATATTAGGGTAATGTTTAACTACCCTCTTTTTCGGTTTGTCATAGCCTTTGAGGAAAACCATTATGGTGTCAATGATATATTATTTAAAAGATTTGAAGGCTTTGAAAACCTACTATCCAGTCATGGAAGTAGTAACTAAGGCCTAAACAAGTTAAACTTTTAAAGAATTAAGTTGGTCTTTAGCAACCTAGAGCATCTATTGCAGAAGCTTGATATCTTCCCCAACTTTACTAAGAACTTTAACCTTGGTCACCTTCTGGTCATCAACCTCTTAACGCTTGGTATGAGATTTAGAGAGGTCATCCTCAAGAAACTTTAATTTTCTTTTTACGATCCTCCTTTGCATTCCTCATCTCATCACAAGAACTTAAGGCAGATTGAGCCTTGTCCCTCAAAGTTACGGTGTCCATGTTACCCCGCATAAGAAGAAATGGAGAAAATTAGCTAAAATGAAAAGATATCGGTTCAAAAGAGAATATGCGAAATTAATAAGATTCAAATCACAGGAAATGCTTTATTGGAAGCGAAGTTCCAAAGATTATCCACATCCAAATTGCTCATGAATTATCAGTTTGGGTTATAGCCTAAGACTTTTGGAGTGTTAGTAGAATTCAGGAGAATGGAGTTTTGTCCTTATTAATTAAAGGGTCAAGCTCGTATGGCTTAACAATAGAAATATGAGGAGTCCCCAAATTTGTATAGCCTCTAAGCAGGTTGACCATCAATGGAAATCCTTTCCCCGGCGTTAAACTTGGAAATTTGGGATCCTTGACAGATGGATCATTCAAAGGCCCATTTTTGATAGTTTGCCTCTCATCCGATACCCTCATTTTACCTTTATCAGTTATTCCCTTCTTCTTGACATCTTTAGCAGCCAAATTTATTGCCTTATCATTTGTAGGATGAGTGTTATAATCATTTCTCTTCTTAATACGAGCTTCTTTCTTAACATTATTATCATCTGATCGTTGGGAAAGCTCTTCGAGTTATTTATCTTAGATTTCCTTCAATATATCATGGGAAATATTGGCTGGATCCATGAGAAAGCACTAAAATTTAGAATTAAATCTGCATAAAAAAATATGGATAAAACCAATTTATAATCAGTTTGATATGAAGTACAGAAGCACATAAAAAAGGAGGACCTAAGACTTATAAAATTTTCTCACCTTATTCGATCTCATGATCGGCCTCTTCATTATTACCTTCAATCGTGACAACCTCTACCTCATTTTCCTCCTCTTCCTCAAAATCTCCTCCTCCTCATCAACTATTCCTGGTGGCCTATAAGTGTAAGATCAATGGTGTTAATGCACACACAGTTCATCATGGCCCTAAACTTCTTCGGGGAATATAGGTCCTCAAAATTGTTGGGGTCCAAAGTGAAAAATTGCCTAATCAGCTTCAATAACCTCTTATCCAATGATGGAGACCTCTTGGCAACCAAATCCAGGGAGCACCAGTCTCTGAGAATGATGATCCCTCTTTCTTGGTCATTGGGAAAGATCTCCCGTGCACCAGAGATATAAAAAACATGGTTTTCTAGTTGTGATATCTAGTTTGGGCGACTTTGACTATTTTGGTATTGGACTTTTGAAGAGAAAATTAATAGTATCCAGGGGTTTTATGGTTATCCTTTTAACCATAAAAAAACCTAAATATGTCTCCATTAGTGTCAAACCCCCTATATTTCATCTAATAGATCATAAATCCTAATATAGACCCATATGCATTTGGAGGGAGACGGGTATGGTATACTCCATACCCATATAAAATAGATATTGTTCAGGGATGGAAGGGAAAACTTACTTCCACTTGAAGTGCCAAAAGAAGAAAGTAAACCACATTGGCATCTCTCTAGTCAAAAGCTCTCTCCTCTAGGTTAGGAATTTTAATGGTCACATCATATGGTTTAGAGTACAAAACTTTAAGGTTAGCTTTATATTTATCTTATACATCACTTCTGTACCATTTAGAATAAAAGGTTGTATGATCATAAGAAGTAGTGGATTATTATCCTAGCTCCACTACCTTAGCGGTTAAAAGAACCTCAATAAGGGAGGTGGAAGGCGAATAGTTAGCCATCAAAGCCCTCTGCTCAGAGTTCAGATGATCAGATGAAGTTTTATTACTGATATTAATGTTATTTTCCCCACAACCCTATTGTTTATGCTATTAAATCTCTTCGAAGTATGCAATTATGACATGCTATACTCAACACTTGGGTGCTTAGTGACTGTCGCAGTGGAAGAAGAAAATTTTGGGATGAAATAAGGGTTTATTGAATCATCCTCAGGTATAAGGACCTGGAACGGGGTGGGGAAACCTCTCAGCAAAGGCACCGAGGAAATTTTTGTTCAAATCAATAATGTGCTTCCAAATTCTCAAAGATTCACTCATACATAACACACTCACACCCAAACAAACCCTAACTAAACCCTAAAAATTAAAAACCCTAGGCAGAGATCTCTAAGCAAAAATCCCTCAACTAAATGCAAACCCAAAACAAAAGAATAATAAATGATTAGAGAAAGACTACACAAAAATACCTATGATTAAAACTGATCTGGAAGCAGAGTTACATCAATACTCAAAGGTTCATGATCAGTATATTTCTCTCTCTAAGTATCTTGATCATAGAATTTAAAAAGGTAAAATAATATTTTTGCTCGCTTTTATAAGAGCAAAAAACACGTGTATTAAACCCGTCTATTAAAAACCCATCAGATTGTCGACATATGGAAATCTTAAGCCATCGAAAAATTTCATCAAGGAAACATATAAATCACTCTGATCGTCCAATCAAAATGAATTATTGTCCATCTTTGAACCTAGAGATATCAACCCATAACCATTTGTAAAAACTTCAGCCACTTCTTCGTAGTCTTGAGAAAAGTCTTGGGGGCTTTTGTTATACCATATTTATTGAGTATCTCATAACCTGAAGAGAACTAAATGAAACCATTCAATAGAAAGTGAAAGAGCTTGGACCTAATTGAATAGATAACAAGTAAGGACCTAGGCCCAATAAAGAGTTCGACTTCCTTTCTACCTGGACATACTGAGTTGATAAAAGCAAGGCTAAATGATGGACTATAACTTTAATAATGCTGTTAAAGAATGACCAATTCCATGTGCATGGAATCACATACAACCAACATGTGTAGAAGCATTTATTAATGGGTAACATAATAAATTATTACATATGTTGTGAGTGTTCCATTAAGCAGATAATCCATCCTATCAACTATGCAGAAATTTTCTCACAATCATTCACTATAAAATATGAGATCCCCCATTGGGATCAAGGGCAATGAACTAAGTGATAGGCAAAGAGATATTCTTACACTCTAACCATATAAATAGAGATATTGAGTGATTGTACTATTTTAGGACCTCTAGCCAATAAAAATATTGTACTAAAAGATAACCCGTGGGCATAAACTCATTCTGAAAAGTTCAACAATGTGCCTCTATTTGCAGTTCTTCTTATTCTCACCTTTGTCTACATGCATCTACATTTTACCATTTATTTGTTTGCTATCTCGGATTGAATATCAACAATCTAAGATGAAAACTTAAAACTATTTTTAGATGATAACACCCATTTTGGATCTTTTTTATCACTTCTTATATGCACTGTAAGCCGGTGCCATCAAAGTTTCACTTGAAAAGCGCATTATCACAGATGATGTATTGAGTTGCAAGTTTATGGAAGGTCGTACAATTTTTCTTCTCTGCCTCTTGAGGATATCAACGATATTTAAGGAGACACGAGATGTCATAATATGATGATCAAACTTTATATGGATCTTCTTCTGTAGAGGACTATTACTAGACTTGAAAGGTGGCCATTGATGCTCCCTTGGGCTTATTGATCATGGAAGTTAATGTTACCAATCCATCGGCAAAATTTTTTCTCGAGTGGGAAAGGTAGTGGAAGGTGACATACTTGAATTTAGAGGCGAGTTCTTAAAGGCGAGCATGAAAATGTTGGAGCTTCTCGTCTTTAACTTTTCATTTTAGGAGGACTTCTTCTATGATTAGGGAAGAGTCTCCATAGATATCGAGGTATCAAATTCCTTTCTCAAGGGAAATCTTAAGTCCTAAGGTGAATAATTCATACTCCGTTATATTATTAGTGCAAGGGAAGTCTAACTTGATGGAGATGGGAGTGTGAGAATCATTGGGCGCAATCAGGATTATCCCAATGCCAAATCCCCTATTATTAGTGGCTCCATCGAAGAACATATTCCATCAAAGATCTTCCTAATAAGTATAAATAATATCCTCATCCAAAAACTCAAAAAATCGTACATCGTCTTCTCCCATGGGACGGTCGTCTAGATAATTAGATATGACTCTCCCTTTCATGACTTTTTGTGTGACATAAGTGATATCAAACTCGCCTAACAATAATAACCAATAGGCCATGTGCCTTAATAAGGTAGGATTTTCTAGAAGGTATTTCATGGGATTTATTAGAGACACTAACTTGATGGGAAATGGAATCATGTAGTGTCGAATCTTCTGAGTAACCCAAACTAGGGCGACACACACTTTCTCTAACATGGTGTAATTTATTTAATATCCCTCCAATTTGTGAGTAGCATAGTAAATAACTATTTCTTTCTTGGTTTTTTAATGTACTAGGCTAGCATATCCTCAGTCATGGTGTCTGTGACAGTAAAGTATACGAGAAGGGGGAGATTGGGCTGCGATGGCATGAGCATCGGGGGTCGGGTAAGATACTGATTAATTTTATCAAAGGATTCTTGACATTCATCATTCTAGACATTAGTTGAATCATTTTATAGAAGCTTGAAGATATGTAAGTGAGTAGGGTGATGAATCTGCTTATGTACTGGAGCTTGCCTAAGAAATCGCGAACTTCTTTCTCGGTTTAGAGAGGTGGCATTTATAGGATTGCTTTGAGTTTGGCAGGGTCTTCTTTGATTCCTCTTTCACTAATCATGAATACAAGGAGTTTGACCTTTGTGACACCAAAAATGCATTTTTATGTGTATAGATGCATCTTGTATTGCCCCAGTCATTCATAGATTTTTCTCAAGGTAAGGATGTGACTTTCACGAGTCTTTAATTTGATGATCATATCATCAACATAGACCTCGACTTCCTTATGGATAAGGTTTTGCAGGATGGTTGTAGCTGCCCTTTGGTATGTAGCCCCGACATTTTAGAGACTAAAAGATGTGATAATGTAGCAAAATGTACCCATTGGGCGGTGATAACAATATTTTCTTCATGATCGGGATACATTTGGATCTGGTTATACTCTTCAAAGCCATTGAATAATGACTCGAGGGAATGATTAACACTATTTTTTGATCATCGTGTCAATATTAGGCAAAGGTTAATCATAATTTGGAGAATCTTTGTTCATATTTAGGTAATTAATAAACATGTGGGCTTTCCCTTCCAATTTTTACTGGGATGATGTTAGTGAGTGAAGTCGAATATTGAACCACATAGATAAAACCCATATTCAGCTGTTTGACCACTTTATCCTTGACTTTGAGGGACCATTTGTAGTGGAGATTCCTTAATTTTTTTTCTTAACAGGCTTACACTCCAGATATGTTAGGATCGTGTGTTGCACAATCTCTAGGTCGATGCCAAGAATATCACTATAAGACCACGTAAAGACGTCCACACATTCTTTAAGGAGCTCTTTGAATACGACCATTCATGCTCATTAAGGGTTGACCATATCCTTATCTCATGTAGAGAGATACTAGAATCAATATTAATGATAATAGTCTCATCATCATTAGTTTGAATGTGGTTACATTGTTTGTTTTTTCCTTATTGAGGTTGTTAATAATTGTTCATTCATTAGATCATCTTTATTAATTATTTGATTAGAATAAATGCAATTAATATAATTCAAAATGAGATACTCAAATTCTTCATCTATTTTATTATCAACATTTTTTGAAAATATAACATTGAGAACCTCATAAAAAAGGCCTCATTTACATTCATATCAATAACAGAAAAGGGAAAAACAAGCTCAAGTTCATTATCTAAAAGGTGAAAGACAGGGTTTTTGAATGGGAAGACTTGGGGTGACTGGGACGCTTCTCCAGTTCAGGATAAGTTTATATGTAAGGATGGTCTTTACAGACGATCGAACATTTTAGCCTTGGTGTGGATTATGGAAAGATCCATTCCTAGTGTATGGAATCTAAACGATTCATCGTTGTCTATGATTTCAGTGCTTGAAGAGATTGAGCTGTCATACTTGATGGTAAAGGGCTTTACCTCATGTCCTAGGCCATCAATCTAAGTGATCTAATCTTTACAGAAGATCTTGAATCTTGATTTTAGTTTTTTCTTGTCTGGATCGTATCATGGCTCAGGGAAACCATAAGAGGGGGATATTCACCCTTCTTGATAAAATGACCATTTAGAGAAGCACCAGAGATCACAACTTTTCTCTTTAATGCTCTCTTTCAGGGCGGTTTATGGAGATCTATGAGCTCAGCTGAAGATGGTTGATATTCTAGTCCGTAAAAAAGGAATGCTTCTATCAACACTATTGGTCCAAAGATTACTTTTTGACGATGACCCAACCCTATTTCGGGGATAAAATGAATGTTCTTAAACATCAGAATCACATTAACAATCCCAGGCGGGCTATAATATAGGCACACTCTGTCTTTGAAATTATCCCCTTTTGGGAGTGGAACTGGATCAATCTTGAAGCCTGAGATAAACATATCATTTGTACAATGCTATATCTCAAAGACTAGGTTGCTTATACCGATGCCACCAAAGTTGTCATTGTCTTCGATGATGGTGATAACTTAATTATCAACGAAGAATTTTATCTTTTGATGGATGTAAGAGGCTGCTCCCCTAATACCGTGGAGCCATGGTCTCCCAGGGATCAAGTTGAAGCAAACAGGGATATCGATAGCTATAAATTCCATCTGAGGGAATTTTGGGCCAACCCCTAGTGTGAGGGATATTAAGCACATAACTTTCCACTAAGCATTTGAGGGTTGTTAGTGGTTAAACATTCACAGCAGAATTGTTATCTACAAGCACTAATGAGACTATTTTCGGCATTTGTATGAAGTTTGATCAGGTAGGGAGAGAAACTGTAGGTCCGATGAGAAGCTTTATCAAGGAAATTCTATGAAGTTAGTAAGACATAAATATTCTCCATAAGGTAATATTGTCTTGGGTCTTCTTGATTTACTTAAGGATATTTCTCTCTTCAATCGACATTTCTAGCATCGATATTTATTTAGCTATCCTCTTTGTCTTATCTACAAATGCACTGGCTAGTGAGAAAATAACATCTTTATAACATCATCCAGATCAGGTCATATGATTCACAGACGATGAGAAGAACAAAAACCCAAATTTTTTAAATCTATCTCAGATGCAGGAGATATTTAATTTATTCCTAATAATAAATCGTCGAAGGAGATCATTGGTAACTATGCGATAATATTATCTTTCCAAGAAAAGTAGATGCATTCTACAACTTCGATCGCTTCATCGTACAAGTCTTCTCACGCAACTAATCAATGTTAAACATAAGGGACCAAATACTCTTTAAGTTTTAGCATTGTGAGCATCTCTGGAGCTTTATATATGTTCTTCTTTTTGGCATAGTTTTCTGACAGAACTTAGATAATGTTGTCTAAGCTGAGCTCTTTTAGAGTCACAAACTAATCGTTTAATTAATGGGGACACTTTTTGGCCTGCATATAAACATCACTGATGTTTGTGTAATTACTTTCTTCAAGAGTCATTTCAGGGGGGAATTTCGTCCTAGAATTTTTGAGTTATTCTAAGATAAATGACAGTTCTATATTCTTTATTTTTGAAAGGGTTTGAACAGTGATGTAGGATCTTGTCAGGAGGGAAATAGATTAATCGGGAGGAACTTAAGGGTGTAGGAAAGATGATGGGAAAACATGGAAAGGTTTTGATGACTTGATTGAGCTACTATAAGGAGTAGGTTTATTGATGGGTTTGATTATGGTAGATGGGTCAAAATCTAAGTCTTCGTCGATGAGAATGGCATTCATGCCCACATGAAGCATTAGTAAAGGATTTTTTGTGGTGTTTAGATTAGGATTTTTTGGAGGATCTATAACACCCTTATCTATAAGGCTTTAGATGACATTCCTCAGTGGAAGAACTAATTAGTGGTGTGCCCGATGATTTGGTGAAAGTAGCAGATGGTGTCATGTATGAAGTTCGTGGGAAGTGGATTGGGTAACAAATAAGGGTCCAAAGGCTTGATGAGATTTTTGGATAAGAGAGATTAATAGAATTTTAAGAGGGGATCATGGAGCTCAGTGTATTCATTATAGGTTACAATAGGGTAGGATTCAAGTGCCCACGCAGTGATAGACTAAGAGATGTTATTGATGGCTAAGACAGTCGTAGCAACTGGCTTATTATACTTGTGAGGGGCGAACTGCCCTACTGGCTTCTTTAATTCAAATTTGGTTTTTTAATTTTGGGCATTATTTTTGATCTAAACTCCATCCCTTAATAGGGCTAAAAAATAATAGTAATACTGGCTACATATATAAGTCCTAATAGGCAGTAAAAAATTCTTCTTCACGATACTGACTTGTTGCTCCTCAGACAGACAGTTGGTTATGGAAGCAGCTTTTCTCTCCACTTACTGATGAAATTGTTGAAAAATTCTCCTGGGTTTTACTTGAGAAGTTTAAGATCTCAATTGGTTACTTCTAACTCCTAATTATACTTGCATTAAGTCATGAATTCACTAGGTATCCCCTCCCAACTACAAATCTTGGGTTCCTCTAGTGACATGAACTAATGAAGGGTGTTTTCCCTGAGGGTCTATTGGAACTTCTAAGCCTTGATTTCTTTAATATCCCCTAGCAGGCTCATGGAAGGATCTTAGTTAAGAAGATGCACAATGGTATGTCCACTACTTCTAAACATCACTAACTCGGTCATCTTGAATTTTTTCGATAATCGAGCTTTCAAATAAGGGGACTTATAGGTGTAATACACATAGTTGCATGGAATTTTAACATGGTCAAACTTCTTGGAAATAAGTCCAAGTTCTTCTTTGAACCGATTAAATTCTCCCCCCTTGGTATCGACATGAATGGGAACTGGCAGGTAAGACCTTGGCTGAGAAAGGTTTAGTATTGGTAGATTAGCAGGTGGCGATTCGTTGATAGGCGGGACATGCAGAGGATGAGGAGATTCCTAGAGCCCACACCGGCTCAAGCATGTGTTGTCCTATAACAATAGGGAAGGAAATATCTGGTTTGATAACCTTAGGAATATATTCTCTGTATCCATGTTTTTTTGGACATCGACTTGCAGACTGTCTATCTTCGCACGGAGCTGAGAAAATACTGTCATTAGGTCTGACTGATCATTGACATTATGGTCTTTATTTTCCATATGGTATCTTCGATGCGACTGATAGGTTTCCACTAATGTGGACGAGGAGTATATAGAAATATAGGGTGGCGTGATGGTAGTTCTGAGCCAATAGGGATTCAGGCCAAGGAGCGTGGTCACACCTGAGAGGTATTTTTTATATTCATTTTTGAAAATTAATATTTTATTAAATTGTTAAAATAAGGAAAGAAAATGTAGTTGGTATTTTTTAAACAAAAAGGGGAATGAAGAACTCCGAGTGTAGTTGTTATTATTAGGTTTCATATGTATTATGTTTCGCTTAGGGTGCAAATGAATAGTCAAACAAGACCCGAGTTTGGGAAAGTGTGTGACATGCGCTACAAGACACGATTTGACTTGTTTTCAGACTCACGGACAAGGATATGTTTTCAAAATGGGCCAAAAAATGCAAACATTTGGACGGTAAGATGTGCCAAAATTTTGGTAGAGTTTCACGTTGAAATTAACAAACTAGGTATGAGTTTCCTAGGGCAAACACCTATATGAGATTTATTAATAGGAGGTTAATGTAAGGGTTACCCCCTTTGGCATGACTTTCATGATATACCTCTTGCTTATATGATTAATCATTCATTGGTATGTGTGGAAAAGCCATTTGATATACCTGCTTATATGTGAATTGGCTTATGATATATCTCATGGTGACAGTTTGTGTGAGAGAGAATTCGATATACTTAATGTACATGAACGAGTTCCCTTCTATATACCTCCCATCATGATTTTAGTCAAGCGGTACGATGGGGGGATAACCATTATATATATATCGAAGGTACTTAGCCAATAGAAGGTGGGAGCCATATCTTTTAGGTTAACTGCACTCCGCAGAATTGGCAATCCATCACGAAGTGACCCCCCCGGTACGGGACAAAATTTGGGTTAAAAGTGTAGTGCTTACATGATGTAGTGTGCAAAATGCATGAGTCTTAGTTAATATATTTTTGCAATTTTTTATGTATTCTAAGAGGAATATGTAAAAATACTAAGCATGCTGAAGAGCATAGGAATATACATGAGTGGCATGAAAAAGATCTACGAATATAAAAATGAAATAAATTATAAAAATGATATAAAAGTAACATGAATCATGAAGAATATAGAAAGCATGGTGATATGTATAAGGTGTAAATAACATGGAAGTGTGTGCAAGTGAGAGTAATGTGTAAGTGTGTGCAAGTGACATGGGATATATACAAGTGATGTGAAGCATGTTAATAAGCATGTGGATCTATACAATTAGGAATAAGAATCGGTATCTACAAGTGGCATGGAGTGGGTGAATCATGCGAACAAGTAGAGTGATATGTGGAAGATATATATAAGTGACTGCGAAGCGTGAGATATATATAAGTGAGGAAAACATCGTGCATGTGACATAAAATGTGCTATATACATGTGACGAGAAAATGAGCATGACGGAGAAAAGAATATACATAGAGAGTGTGACATGAGCATGGAATATATACATGTGAGAATAAGAGTAAAAATAATATACAAGTTAAAACATATTAACAGATGTATAAAAATAGAGAGAAGGTGAAAAGGAAAATAAACCCATGTAAAATAGAGTTTAGTCCTCTAAAAATGGCGTCCCTAGAGGAGTTGCCACTGTATCCACTCGAGATCTCAGGTGTGCCTCGAAGAGGGATCTCGTGTAAAAATAGGGTCAAGGAGGAGAACTCCCTTTCTTCCATTCATGTGATATTAGCGGGCTCCCATAGACATAAAGCGACCGTCGTCAAAAGGGGTAAAATGTATAAAATGGAGTCGCCAGACTATTTTACTTAAAACAAGAAAGAGATATAACTGTCCTCAAAAACTGGCATTAAAAGACTATCTGTTGCATATGAAACCAAATAGATCATGTGTCCAGGGACTAAATTACGGTATGGAAGGGTGTTACGTACCTATTTTGCCTTTTTGATCTCTTACGGGATTTAAAAAAATCTCCTTTTTCTCCTAAAATTTGTGCAATGTATGTGGGGTGAAAAGTGTATATATGCATGAGAAGTGCGTGGGGAGTGAAGTCATCATGTCTGTGTTATTTGAAAGACGGGACCGAATCATTCAAATGAGTACAAAGAAAGAAAAAGGGTATATAAAATATGCATGTCTAATGAGACTTTTAAAACGTAGTAAAATAAGTTCTATAATATATATATATATATATATATATATATATATATATAAAGTTGTAAGCCGAACCGTGACTCATTATGAACAAATGAGTAGGCATGTTTGTCGGGATTACTAGAAATAAACACAAATGTGTTTGTAAACACTAATGAAAAATGATGACTAATATAAAGAAAAAAGGATTCGGATCCCAGGAAGAACTCGAGACACCTTTCGAGTAGAAGGGGTGTTAAATGCGAATTGTAGGTCCAATTCGTGCACTATATGGACCGTAAAAAAGGGAATTTAGAGACCTATGAATTTTATTAGGATAATATTGGGTTCGAGAGTTGACCACAGTCAAAAAAATGTTGAGAATCATCTAGTGGTCTTCGATTTAGGGTTTTGAAGGTGATAAAGGGTCCAAGGGTTAAGATGATAGTGCCTAGGCCTATAGAGGTGTATGGGCAAGGTATTAGAATGGAGTATATACACCAACTATCAAAAAGTTTGAAGCAATTTTAGCATAGATGGACTTGTATTTGATGTTAGGGTTGATGATGCTGGAAATAGCACCACCAGGTCAAGGTGTTGGAGAACTCAGATAGGAACAACAATGGTAGCACATAAGCAATATAAATGTAGAATGAGATGAGGAGAAGAGGAGAAAGACATAAAAATAAGTGGTTCAACCTATATAGGCCTACGTCCACTGTGCAGTTGAATGATGTTCACTATATAATAAGGGTACTGATGGCCTTGTGATACAATACTCACACTCCCTCTCTTACTGTATATTTTGACAGAGCTTCCGCTACAGTTTGTACTATGCCCCCTTCTTCAAGGAAGATGATAATGGTATATATAGTGCTTAAGGGGTGTAGTGTACCCCCCAAGCATGTTGTTTGCATGAATGGTTGGCTCTTAGACAACCCCATGTGGACACTTGGTTGTGCCACATGTAGATCATGATGACCAAATATTCCCTCACATGAGGGAATGATAAAATCATAACGGTTTTGTCCACATGTTCCCGATATCTATTGTACTTGCATATGCTTGGAGTGCTTGATGTCATCCACTGGAACCTCGTCCTGGTCGAGTATGATGTTTTTTGACTCCGAGATGACTATTGAGCTTGCCATCGTAAGTAGAACCTCGACTAAATAGGTCAGTCGAGGTTAGGTAAAAGAGATCACTCTTGATAACAACTACCTCAGAGATAATTAATCTGGCCCTTGGACCACTGCTGATATCAGCTATCAGTGAGGCCAAGGGTGATGCATATGAGGCCAACCCTTATCAGGACAACCCTTCTTCTGGATGGCTGGACCCTTTCAAAGACTTGGCGATGATATCAGACGATGTTGCTTCTCAGAGTACGAGGGTATACTTTGGTCATATCAATTACCCCTATCCCTTAGCCTTCTTTGTGCATAGGAGGTTGAGGGGTATATGAACCCGGCTGGTCAAAGGACATTTATGAGTAATTGTTTGCATTTGGGTTGTCATTGGGACACTTGTCACCCTAGCGACTGGCTAGCATCTGCCATAAGACAAATAAAGTGGCTTCGCGCTTAGGGTTTCAAGGTGACATGATGAGGTGCCTTGGAAACTGTGTAAAATCACTACTTTGATATTTAACTGCCCCAAAATTTTCTCTCTCTCCTTCTTTACTTTCTTCCCCATTTTTCTTTCTCGCACATGTTTTCTCTACTAAGACTCAAATCTTCCATAGCCAATCTTCTAGTTCACCTATAAACCAAAGTTCTCCCGCCTTACTCTTTCTTCTTCCAACGTTTGTTTTCACTCAGGTATTACTCTCTACCTTTGATTTCCCATTATTGGTTTGTAGCTTCTTTATTTAGTTTTTCCGGCGGGTTTCCTTTTTTTGGTGAACATTTTTACCACTGTTTGGTGGTTTTAGGGTTAGGTGAGTGGTTGCTAGGTGACCTTAGGAGATATTTGGTTGTTCCGAAAGTGGTTCAGGCCTTAGTTTCCAATTTTTGGGTTTCTCGGTGACACTCCGATCACCATCTCCGGTCTGCTGTTCCACCATTGTTCTTGGTGTTCATCATAAAACACTTTCAAATTCCAAGTGTTTGATCTTTAATATAAATGTCAATAATTATTTGTTATTAGTTCCACTTGTCAAAGTGTGGTCTCTTATTTTGGATGTTACAGCGTCTGTATAAACTTGCAGAGGAGTTTCCATCATTAAGAGAGAAGTGTTTCAAAAAAATTCGACAAATAGAGTTAGCCTAGGCCGAGGTTCGTGAGGCCAAGGCTTTCCCTCTTTGACCTATCTTTACACCTCCTTTAGATGTCTTACCCCCGAGCCTGTTGAGGTCTGTGACCCTATGTCGGAGTCGTCTACTGCAGACCCCATGTCCATATCTGAGACGATCGAGAGTGTTGACTCTTTTCAAGAGGATATGGACTATTCCCCTAAATGAAATGGAGGGTCTGAGGACGAAGAAGTTTATTCCCGTGCCTCATCTTCTAAGGACACTAGTCCCTCATGACGTTGGGTATCTGTAGAAATTTTAGAGCCTAGTGTCGTTTTTCCTCCCGCAATTGATGCCATTCCTCTATCAGCTTCCACAGGGGTTGAGTTCGCAGGGAGATTTCCTGGTCGTGTACCTACTGATGCTCAAGCCGAGGTTGTTGTAGAAGACTACAGTGAAGATAGTGAAGTTAACACCTCTATAGCTGCCGAGCATGAAAGATCTATTTCTGAGTACGACCTTTTAGTCTCCAGACATTTATATAGCTTTCCTTCTTCAATATCTTTGAGGAATCCTTTAAAGGATGAGAGGTATTTTGATGGCCGAAAGGGTGAGATCTGCGTCTATGAGCAGATGTTCAAGTTGGGTTTTTGCCTACCCATTCATCCCACCATCCGAGACATCCTTTCATACATAAACCTTAACCCTTCCCAACTCTCTCCCAACGTAGGGAGGGTCATGATAGGAGCTATCGTCTTCTGGAAGGCCGTTCATCATGCCGACCTTGAAATTTGAGTCTTCATAGGTTTTTATACTCCTTCATCTACTAAGAACCATCCAAGCTACTACCACTTTGTAACCAAATTTTTTTAAAAGAAGATGCTCGTAGTTACTCAGACTTCAAACAATAATTGGAAACCTCGATACTTCTTTATGTTGGGTGCCTAGGAATTTGGTCAAAACCAGGAATGTGGAGCCTCTGAAATGAGGACACCGCTTAGATGGGCCAAAGCCTCTTTTTTGGCTTAGGTCGACCCCGGGTTAAGTCTCGAAAACACCAAATCCATCAATGACCTTCATACCCAAGGCAAGAATGGACATCTCGTCAAGTATAAGAATTTGATGACCACCTATTACCTTTATCAGACAAGTTTAGGGGGTGGTCCTTTAGAAGAGATTCTTAAGTTTCGAAATTTTATTACCGAGTTATGTCCCGTATTTTTATTTATCTGAGCTGCTAATTTTGAGACTTTTCCTTTTGTAGAGTAAATAGACGGTATCTCAGACGACCTTTGGGATATGTCGGCCCCCAGTCTTTCCAAGCTCTTAGATAAACGAGGTAGAAAGATTGTTCCCCAACCAGTTCAAACAAAAATGGGGGTCAGCACATCCAAGGCCGATGCTGCCACCAAGAAGAGGAAACTCATGAAAATCCTCCTTCAACTAGGCCATCAAAATCTCAAAATACCAACCGTGGCATCCCCATCTCCATCAATGATGCTTTAGCTGCTCGTCTATCTCAACTAAAGATCAGTGATAGTGTGATCGACCACAGTCTATAGGCCGCTGATGCCATCGACGGGATCATAACTGAGGAAGATAAACGTTTTCTTCAATCTTTGAACATTCCCTTTCTGGCAAAGTTTGCCCTTCACAGGACAGTTTAGGTACTTCAGTGATTTAAATTTTGTTCTTTAAGTGTTGTCTCTTCATTTTTTAAGTCATCACTACTCATATGTTTGATCCTTTCTTGCAGGAAGTGCTGTCTCTTCATCGGTTGGCTGACTGGACCTTAAAAAGGATGCCCTTGATCCAAAAGGGTAAAGATGCTGAGAAAGTGGAGGCTGGGCTGAGGGTCGACCTTAAGAAGGTCGAGAAGAAATTAAAGGGGAAGGATGACCAAATTATCCGTCTAAAAGAGGAGCATACCAAGGCCCTCAAGGCCAAAGATGAGACCATTAATACCAAGTTTGATGAGGCCATTAAAACTGTTCTGACCGAGGCTCAGGAAAAGATCATTGCCAACTATAAAACTTCTGATGAGTTTTTAGATTTTGGCTTTAAATATATTGAGAGGGGAATCAAAGTTACTAGCCGATGGGCTAACCTCAATCACGAAGAGTCTGGAATCTTATCTCCAGATAACTTCATTGGTCTTGGTTTTATCGACCCTCGTCTTGCCAAAGCTCTGAAGGATGTGAAAGAAGATGCAGTAGCTCCCAAAGAGACGAGCCCTTTGGATGTCACTGAGACCGAAGACATTGCCAATCCTAAGGATGGGGTCGAAGTCATCGATGCTGGACTTGACAAGACAACCCCAACTAGCAATGGGTCGGACCCAGTCGAAGGATAAATTCAGCCCTGAGGGCCTCTTTCTGCTATTTTTATTCTGTGAAGCATTACTGTAATCCCATATTTTGTTATGAACTACCATGAGACTTTGTAACTCACTTATTACAAATGCGAGTTTAGTTCTATTATGCCTTGGGTATACTACTGTCTTCTATTAAGATGTTTTATCTCATCATATTAATGATGTTTCATCTCATAACTCACCAAATTAATAATGTTTAAGGTATGAGATCACCAAATTAATGATGTTTAGTCTCATAATTCACCAAATCAATGATGTTTAGGGTTTGAGATCACCAAATTAATGATGTTTCATCTCATAACTCACCAAATTAACGATGTTTAAGGTCTGAGATCACCAAATTAATGATGTTTAGTCTCACAGCTCACCAAATTAATGTTGTTTAGGGTCTGAGATCAACAAATTAATGATGTTTCATCTCATAACTCACCAAATTAGTGATGTTTAAGGTCCGACATAACCAAATTAATGATGTTTCATCTCATAACTCACCAAATTAATGATGTTTAAGGTCTGAGATCACCAAATTAATGATGTTTAGTCTCATAACTCACCAAATTAATGATGTTTAGGGTCTGAGATCAACAAATTAATGATATTTCATGTCATAACTCACTAAATTAATGATGTTTAAGGTCTGAGATCACCAAATTAATGATGTTTAATCTCATAATTCACCTCAATGATGTTTAGGGTATGAGATCACCAAATGAATGATGTTTCATCTCATAACTCACCAAATTAATGATGTTTAAGGTCTGAGATCACCAAATTAATGATGTTTAGTCTCATAATTCACCAAATCAATGATTTTTACGGGGTGAGATCACCAAATTAATGACGTTTCATCTCATAACTCACCAAATTAATGATGTTTAAGGTCCTAGATCACCAAATTAATGATATTTTATCCCATAACTCACCAAATTAATGATGTTTAAGGTCTGAGATCACCAAATTAATGATGTTTCATCTCATAACTCACCAAATTAAGAAATGTTTAAGGTCTGAGATCACCAAATTAATGATGTTTCATCTCATAACTCACCAAATTAATGATGTTTAAGGTCTAAGATCACCAAATTAATGATGTTTAGTCTCATAACTCACCAAATTAATGATGTTTGATCTCATAACTCACAAAATTAATGATGTTTAAGGTCTGAGATCACCAAATTAATGATACTTCATCCCATAACTCACCAAAGTAATGATGTTTAAGGTCTGAGATCACCAAATTAATGATGTTTCATCTCATAACTCACCAAATCAAGAAATGTTTAAGGTTTGAGATCACTAAATTGATGCAGTTTCATCTCATAACTCACCAAATTAATGATATTAGGGTCTGAGATCACCAAATTAATGATGTTTCATCCCATAACTCACCAAGTTAATGATGTTTAATAGCTTATGATAAACTAACACAACAAATATTCGAATAAACAAACAACAGTATGAGGGAACAATTGATATTCTCAATGATATTCACTCACTTGAGTCTGATCCATGTATTACAATAGTATGAAGGAAAAAAATTGTAAGCTCATTGGTAATACTTCTTCAGATGATCAGCATTCCAGGGGTTTGAAAAAGGCTCTCCTTCAAGGTTTTCCATTCGATAGGTGCCTGGTATGACTTAATCAATGACTATATAAGGGCTATGCCAATTTGGATGGAGCTTGTTGGGTTTTTGCCATGTCTTCTTGAGAACTAGGTCTCCCACAACTATCGACCTCTCTTTCACCCTCTGATTATAAAATATGGCAGCTCTCTGCTGGTAGGCTTCTTGCCTTACCTCGACATCTTCTCTTCTTTCCTCGATCAGATCAATATCAAGTCTTCTTTCTGTTGCATTTCCCTAAGGGTCATACATATGAATTCTATGAGTAGGAAGACCAATCTCGGTAGGGATGATAGCCTCTGAGCCATAAGCCAACATGAATGGGGTTTCCCATGTAGGAGTTTTGACTGTCATCCTGTAAGCCTATAATATAATGTACACTTATTTAGTCCATCTTCCCCTTGCTTCTTCTAGCTTCTTCTTGATCCCATCAAGAATCATTCAATTTGTAACCTCGATTTGTCCATTTTCCTGGGGTCGGCCAGGGGTGGAGAAGAATTATTTGATTCCAACCCTTTCATAATATTTCTCTAAAGATACATTCTTAAAATCGAGTCCCATTATCTGAGATTAAGGTATTTGGGAGACCATACTTACAGATGATGTTTTTCCATATGAACTGGAAGGTCCTCTGTTCTATAATAGTGATCATCGATTAAATTTCTACCCACTCGAAAAAATAGTTTATCGCTACAATCAGGTAACGATAATTGTTCACTACCCTAGGTAAGGGTCCTACTAGGTCAATCCCCCATACTGCAAAGGGCCAAGGGGACGTGATAGAGGTCATAGGTTGATGAGGTTAGTGAGGGATGATAGCAAACCTTTGACACTTATTCCATCTTTTAACATACACTATAACATCTTTGGCCAGGGTCGGCCACCAGTACCCCTGAGTAACAATCCTCTTAGCTAATGACCTTACCCTAATATGACTAGAGCAGGAGCCTTCATGAACATCTTGAAGGATATATGGTACCTCAGATGGATGAACACATCGGAGTAAAGGAAGCAAACACCCCTTTTTTTACAAAATGTCCCCTATAACAGAGAACTTTGCAGCTTTATACCTTAATTTTCTTCTCTCAACTTTTGATGATGGAAACTCCCCTTTTCG
The DNA here is from genome assembly GCA_949130495.1 of Sambucus nigra. NCBI lineage: Eukaryota > Viridiplantae > Streptophyta > Magnoliopsida > Dipsacales > Adoxaceae > Sambucus > Sambucus nigra. The sequence goes on from OX422213.1 coordinate 299,167,872, forward strand.
AATGTATTTGATAAGAGGATCCATCCATGAGGCTCCCCTATTCATATTCAGACAAGATTCAGATGTACCATCTTCTTCTTCAATGGTCGACCGAAGTAAGATTTCCACTGGTACTGTTCTTTTGATGTCAGTTCTTATTGCTGAGGCTAGTCTCGCAAGAGCATCGGCTCGGCCATTTTCTGCTCGAGGTATCCTATTTAGCTTTACCTTGTTGAAACTTTTCAACATCGATCTTACTCTTCCCAGGTATTTAGCCATTTTCTCATCCTCAAGATTCATATGCATGTCTTGAATCACTATGTACTAGGAGTTGGTTGGCACTAAGAGCTCGGGCCAAGGAGAGACCTGCTATCAGAGCTTCATATTCAGACTCATTATTGGAGGCCTTGAAGCTGAACCTCAGAGCATACTCAATGTCTCTATCGTCTGGTGCCGACATTATCAATCTATCCCCACTTCCATTCTCATAAGAGGACCCATTGATAAAAAGGTTCAATACGACATCGGCCTTCGATAAGTTTCCTTCTGATAGGGATCCTTATTTGAAGAGATATCTCCCCTCTTTATTTGTAGACACTTTCCCTCTTACTGTGCTTATCTTGGCCTCGTCCAAGGCTAGGCCGAGAAGTCTTCCTTACAGACTGTCTGAGGAGAGGGAGCATATTTATAGCGTTCGTAGGGAGGAGTTAATTAGTGGTTTTGGAGGTGGAGATAGGGTTGAAATGTCCCAAGTTTCACCAAGGCTTATGTGTATGGTAAATGGATACCATGGGTACCCCATAGAGTACAACCTATGCTGGCAGTCGAAGTTGTGCTATGTGATAAGGGGGAAAGAGTAACTAAGTTTAGGTTTTAGTTTGGGTCCTTGGGTGGTTTTTTTATCGGTTTTAAGGCTTTTAAGTCATTTTATGAAAGTTTAGGGGCTTATGTGAAATTTATTCAAACCTAATGGATTGGTTACTGATATTCCTTAGAAATATAAGTCATTCGATTAAACTTCGATTAAAAGTTGGGGCTCAATTTATATAGGAAAATGTAAGTTATCCTAATTTTTCCTTAAGGAGCATTTTGGTAATTTGGTCAAAGTCCTGGGTTTATTACGAATTTTCATCGATTCAAGTAAAATAAAGGGCTAATTAGTATGGGTTGTTACAAAATATCTTTCCAATATACATAACATAGCTAGCTACTATTAGTCTGATAGCCCAATCACTCTTAATATTTAGGTCAGTTAGATATTCAATCAATGATTTTCTCCAATCTTCATGAACACCAATATTCTCATTTGTAACTCAAGTTATATAATAGTGGTAAGAATCCATAAATGGAACTAAGTTTTAACTTTGTTTAGAAGTTATCATCAAGATTAAAGCTTTATACCTTTAAAGCCATTTAATTAACTTCTTTATTTTAGAATATACAAACATAATTTAGTGTGACATCATCAAATTTGGACAGTAAATCCAAAGCCACATGGTTATATAACATTAAACCATCATGGACACACTTGTATTCATAAATTAATTATCTTATGACCAATTTATAATCTCCATAGATTTATAATATTGAAGCTTTGCAACTTCAAAGGATTTCTACGCCCATTATAACAACCTCGTATTCCACTTGATTGTTAGAACATGTTTTTTCTTCCAATCTATATCCATGTTTATATGTTTCGATGATTCAATAACTACTCCTACCCCTGACATGATTTTAGTCTTCAAACCATCAAACCATAACTTCCACGGACTTAGAGATATATACCCTTATTTATATTCTCCTTCTAGATCATCCTCACATGGATGATTTGTTAAAAAGTCACAAATATTTAACTTCTATTACTCTTCTAGGTATATAATTTAGGAAAATCTCGGATATATCTAACACCCACTGACCAATTATATTGCACATAATAAGCCTGGTTAAGATATATTTGATTAAATCAAATTTGAAAATAACATGTACCTTTAGGCAATAGGTAGCGTCTTAGTTTCATTGCAGCAAAATACAAAGTCAAACATAGTTTTTCCATTAGAGAACATCTACATTCACAATCGTTTAGAAATATTCTGAGATAATACACAACGTTTTCTTTGTGGTTCTTATAATCTTGAGTCAATAGAGATCTAATTGATGCATTAGAGGCTGGAACATACAACTTCAGTGGCCTATCTTCTCTTAGAGATGCCAAAATAAGTGGATTGACCAATTACCTCTTGAGTGTATGAAAATCTAGCTCATGATCATCCTTCAAATCTAGTTCCTCTTGATCTTTTAGCTTTAATAAAGGAGAAAACACTTTAGTTTTTACCGTTGCATTAGATATAAATATACGAAGGAAATTAACTTGACCTAAAAACCTTTGTAATTCTTTCTTGTTTTTGGGAGTTGTGCTTTCAATTATAGCTATAATTTTGTTTTGATAAACTTATATTCCCTTTTAGCCAAATATCCTAAGAAAATTAATGTATAAATCCAAGTGCACATTTCAAAGGATTAATTTTAAGTTAATAAAGTCTCATTCTTTTGAAGAATTTTTTTAGGTGTGTTAAATGATTTGTTACTATTTTTGACTTGATAATTATATCATCAATATAACACTCCAAAAAGGTTACGACCATGTCATGGAAAATGATATTCATTCTCCTTTGGTAAGCGGCCTCTGCATTCATTGATCCAAATGAAATTTTTATCCATTCGAAGGTTCCTAAATTACCAGTGCACCTAAAAGCATTTTTATGCAAATCTTCTTCAGCTATGCATATTTTGTTATTTCCTAAATGACACTTGTTTGACAAGTTTGTATCATTATTTGATTTAAAATATGTGCTCCACTAATTTTTTGTCTAAGACAAACGATTCATCATATTCATAAGAAAATCAGTCCTTGTAATGATGTAAAAGGTCCACAGCCAGTTGCTGGTCATCCTTACTAAGGTTTGCATTGGTATATGTCACCTTTTTATTTTTTTGGCTCCCAAATTGAATTTTAACCAAGGATCCGACTGATTAACCATAAGTTATTCATACTCTACTTGTCTTTCTAATTCGTAACTATTGTGAGGATCTTCATCCTCTTTATCTTATTTTAATGCATAATTAATCGTGTTTTCTCTTCTAGTGCTTGTACTCAAACCTAGTTCCCTAAATTTATATAACACCATGACCAATCTTTCATTGGCATTTTCAACATTAATGGGTGTACTACCCAATAAAAACCCGTATTGTCCTTTTCAGTTAGTCCCATTAGACGAAAAGCTAAATCTTTCCAAGCCTCATATGAGACTTCTCCATTTGATGTCTTTAGAAATAAATCATCTTCACACGACCCTCATTCTCTTGGTAAAGTTCATCCTCTACACAGTTAAAGCTAGTGTGAAAAATCAATGGATCTGCCTTCACTTCCTCCATATTTCCCTCCTTAATTGAAAGCCATTTTTGACTCATGGAAGAAGGAATAAATTTGTTAGAGTGGATCCAATCACTATCAAGTAATGGATTGAATCTTGGTTGAACTCAAATGATAAATAAACCAATTTTATATTTTCTAGTGCCTACTTCAATATCAACTAATAGTACACCTTTGGTCGACTTTTTATCTCCCGTAAAATTAGAGATTATGATTTCAGTCAAGACCTTTTTAGCATTTTGTTTATTTATTCTTGAAAGCATGGAGAATGGCATTATATTACTAACAACGCGATTATCTACCAATATTTCATTGCTTAAAAATCTATGTATCCAAGATTTTATAAATAAGGGCTTAATATGATTAGTCATATTATTAATAGGCTCTTCAAACTCATATATTAAATCTAGAGAAGATACAAACAAGTTAAAGTTATCTACATCTAATTTTTCATATTTATCCAGTTCGATTTAAGGAACCTCTTATCCCTCTTTAGCTTGGAACCACTTTGGGAGAATCACATGTTAATTGTCACTTGTTGAGGCATAAACCCAAAGTGGACGAATTATTGCTACACAGTTCCTTAATCGGGTCCTATCGTATCAACAACTATCATTTCTTCCTTTTATTCCTCATCGAATGAGCTATATACATCTACACTCATGGCCTTCTCTACTTAAACTAGAACGTTTGAACAAGATTAGCTGTCTCATGTCTTCCTGTGGAACCTTGACTTTGGTTTAGATGAGGAGAAAACAAACCATTTGGACCCACTTGGGCACACAGTCTCTAAGTCTTCTTGACAAACCCTGTATTTTCTTTGGATTCTTCGCTATTGGGTGCGGGAAATAATAATGTCAGGTATCTTTTCTTTGATTTTGGTGGCTTCACTAATTGACACATACGAGGAGATACTTACTAAGGCTTCACTATTCTTGGCCTTTTAGGCATTTCATTAAATTATTTAACTATATTTGGCTCATGAGAAATAAAACAATCAGGAACTCCTTTTAACATTAGAACTGATTTTGGTATTTTCATAGGCACTCACACTCCAAATTACTTGTGATATTTGGCTTCATTGAAACCATGCCTGATGTATTGATAGTTCCTTAGTGTTTTTGCGTTACCTTGAGGGTAGTAAGGACTATAAAATAGTCTCATTTCTCCAAAGACATTTCCTTGTTGTTCTTCTTGGCCTTGAAATATTTGAGCTTTGGCAGCATAACAATTATTCCCATTTCTCTTAACCTCCTACCATTGTTTCCCCCTTCAAAGCAACAAAGCCACACATCTCATCATATTTCTCTCTATACATGATGTATATATATATTTTTTTAACTTTTTTGGTCTAGATCCTCAATTGTTTCAGGATTTTAAGCCTCCGACTCAACCTTTGTCTTCATCTTAAATTCGATAGGCCCTTTGTAACGAGGCAATTGAATAAATTGCATGATGGTTATTACTTTTTTCACATTGGGAAATGAATCGTCATCAAACTTCATGCTATTTCCTTCTTTCTCGGGTTACTTGAGTTTTCCTCTTTTAAAAAACACTTTGATCCTATACCAAAAAATAGAGAAACATTAGTTGAATGGTATAAGACATTATGCCATTTATAATAGTTTTTCCTTTAACTTCATTTGGCATTTTGCAACATCAAACAGTGTTAACATTTTGACTTTTAAAAGATAATAAAATATTTCATCTTCTTAGAGATATCAAATAAATAGTTTTTAATCACTCCCTTTAATTTTGAGGCAAAAGATTCTGCTATTGTACTCCTTCGAGCCAATGGTTCACAAACTATAATTTGAGTTTCTTATAATATTAAAAGAATCGATTTCCAAATTTGGATCTTTTTGATATGTTTTGTAAGAATATGTGTTTCTTTCATGCTCTTCTTTTAAAATAGTCTCATATCTAGATACTTTGGCAATTAGTTCTACCAAATCTCTAATTTTAGTTGCACTAAATTTCTTTTGAAGCTTAAATTCTAGCCCATTTTGTGTCAGACAAACTCAGAATCAGGTAGTACTATTTTATATTTTCCCTAGACCTTTTAATCCTATTTATGAAGGCAAGTTCCTTTTCTTCTGGCTTTTGACTTAGTCTAGCCAAATCAACCATGAAGACTTCTGGCTCAGTTTGGAAGAATTGTGCACGGGACGTGTGTTCCATTTCTGACAAATTTTGGACAGTGTTTGTAGGCATTGTAATGAATAAGGAAAGTTTCATTAGTGAGGCAACTAGAGAACAAATGTATTTTGAAATACTCTTTTGTCCCAGCACAATCACATTAACTAGTGAACCTAATAATATGTTCTATAGTCGAGTGACTCCTATCTCTTGAAAAAATAGAGAAAGTCGGGAACTTGAAAATCCTATCTATTTACTTATTAAGGGTATGTCTTCCTATACACCAAGCTTTGTACGCCCAAACCATTGGTCCACATATTTCATGTATGAGATCTATAATGTCGTTCCTCCCAACACCTACAAATAACTACTTATTTTGTGGGGCAACAATTTGGTTCATTATGCGTGTTGGTTACACCAATGGTTGTGGAAAAGTCATTAGTTGGGACGATTTAGAAATTTGAATGCCAAACCTCCCATTGTTCCCTAACTCTTCGAGTCTTGTTTGAACATAAGATTATTGATTATGATATAGTTCGAAGTGTCTCAGAAGCCTAAGTTTGTCTCATTTCGGTATGGACTAGTTCTCCCTACCTCTAAGAGGGGTGTTCTGCTCATTGGGTTGTTGTAACCCAACTATTGGTAAGTGTTAGATGATCCTAAACCTGTCTTGTTCACACCTAGACCAGTGGTATTAGAGTAATTTCCCATCCTTGGGTAATTTTTAAAGTTGGTTTCACCTCTATTAAGCCTTTAATACATAGGGTAATGAGGATTGGGTTGAGTAGTTGTGTTTACATTAACTTGTGGTGTATACCGTTAACCATTGGACACTATAATAGTAATCTTAGAAAACCTTTTAGTCACTGTTGTGATCATGGTGTTGATATTTTACATTATGTTTCCAAGATGACCAGGAACTGGGTTTAATTGGTTTATTAGTTGATATTGGGTATTTGAAGGCACGCCAAAAACATGTGTTGTGTTCATATTTTTGGCCAGTCGAGCCACAATTACATTCAATTCTTGGTTTTGAGCCGTTGGCCTCAACTCATGGGCAATTTCAACCATTGTTTTCTATGTGGTGTGATTGTGTTGGATAGTTGAACCAATTTCACCAACATTTTCAGAAACATTGTCTCTTTTTCTAGTATTAGCCATGGTAAACAACGATTCAACACTTGAGTCCCACCTATCATGAAAAAATATGTTTGGGTCACTTGGCTTGGTTTGTGTATTTTGATTAATTGTGAGAATGCCACACACGGTTACAGTCTTTCCTACCAATTTATTATCCTAGCCCAATGATAATTATGCGATTATGTACTGTTTGATGCTTTAATTAAGAAGACTTGTGTTTCCTTAGGGAAGACTTTGATGTGAATGCTAAATTGCTGCAATTAACTTGAACTCAAGAAGAGAAAGTGATTGGCATAAACTGAAATTAAAGTAAAGCTTCAAAATCAAAGAATAACATATGAAATAAAAGAAATAACTACGCTATAAAATGTAAAGCAAGTTTACACTAATGAAAGTTAAAAAAATAAATGTAAAGGAAAGTAAACTTTTAATAAACTCTAAAGAAAGTTACAATCTACCTTACAAACTACTTCGAATGAAAGAAATCCTCTAAATAAAATAAATTAAAAGGGGAATCAAAGAAAAAAAGGATAAACGAGTAAATGTAGTTTTTTTTTATTGTGGGAGTTCTTCTTTCCTTTGTCTTCTAGATATTTATTTATAGAGTTTCTTTCCATGCAACTGCTTTATAACTGCTCGGTGGTTACCCAATTTGATTTTTCGGCATAGGTGCTAATACACACAAATAACCATGACTTAGTGCTTAATCCCACGTCCAAAACCTAGGCGTGTGTCAAATGTTTGAGCTAGATTTTGTATTAAACCAACGCATAGACTTCAACGGTAATTTTTGATTTGTATTTCTACACGAAAAAATCTCATTGAATGGTGATAGTCTGCTGTGAATAGTTTGGGAGGGATAAATAAAATAGTATATCATATACTTTTGTGGCTTTAATGGGAAGGCCCTTTGGGCATAAAAATATTTGTGTGTAATATTAGGTGGAACCACTTATTATATCAAAGTCCATAGATGCATCACCATCGCTGTCCGTCTGTTTCGGCCTAGGCCCATGTACGGGTCCTAGGTCTTCGGCTTGGGTTAACTATGATTTAGTTTTTAGGGAAATTTTTTTTGGAAAACATATTAACAAGATAAAATTATTATTGTGATTGTAGAAATTATTTTCAATAGGTTTTTAAAAACGTGTGAGTTTAGAAGATTTATTCATCTTTACTTCCTCTACCTCCCTAATTTTGTCCTAACATTTTTTAGTTTTAAAGCTTTAAAAAAATTTCCTCCATAGATAAATACCCACAACTACTATTTTAAGTATCTAAAATTTTGTGTCTCTCATAGAAAAATTTTCTCTGCAAATATTTTCCCCCAAAAGAATTATAAGTTTATATGTATAATCATTTGCCCCACACTTAAATAGTCTGTTGTATTTTGTGCGCAACATATATTTTCTATCTTTTTTCCCTTGTGGTTGCTCCGGTATTGCCCAACCACACCACATTTGCTCTGGATATGCATTGACTTCTCAACCCGAGATCATTATGTTGACATAATTATGTTACCAATTGGTTGAGGTATTTTGACTTTGTAATAGATTTGAAAATTTTAATACATTCAAAGTATCATTTTTTTGAAAATGAAAACTTGATTTGGGTGTGGTTGTGTTGGTTTGGTTTTGGTTTTACGTGATATACATGTAAATATACTATTTACAGTAGAAAATATACTTTGAAATGCTCTATAGAAAATATAGAATATGAATGTTTGAGCAAGGTTCAAACCTTCGTAGATTTTTATTTTCCTAAAATAATGTCAGGGATTTTAACTCATTACTCACTGCAGTAAAAAAGGACTTTATTGAAGCAAATATCGGAGTTCACTGATCGCGATATCATCCATAGTTTTGAGCACATACTTAGACAAATTCTTTGTCGTGACATTGTTTGTGGGTATCTCTCTACAATGATAAAGTTTTTCGCGTCAGTGAACTCATGAGTCGTTGGTTGCGATCACTATTTGTGAAGTGGATATTTTATAAACATATTTTGAGAAAAAAATGAATATGTTTTGGAAGCCAAATCGTCTCTGAACTCAAGTTCTTTTTTGTAATCATCCTCTCCACTTGACTTAAAACTTGTCTTCTACACTTGGAAGAGCTTTACATATATGGAGATTTTGATATCATAATAAGCATATCTTGTCAAAACTCTAAAGAAAATCACTGAATTTTTTTAGAACAAATACACTTGGTCAAAGAGGAAAATTACAAGATATTTGTTTTTGAGTTTAAATACTATAGAAAATTAAACCACTATTTATCTTCTTACATTTATCTTTTTGTTTTTGAGGTGTTTGATTTTCAAACTTTGATCCCAAGTCCCATTCAATCATAAAAACTTCTACCCTCGTTCTTGAAGTAGGATACTTGTATTCTTGCTCTTGAAAAACTAGTGTAAATATATCTCAAAAACATAGTGTGAGGTTTAAGTACGATAAATCATTTTAAACACTTTCAAAACCTCTTGGAAAACTCACATCTAAGAAAGTGATAAACCAATCATAGGTGCCTTCTCAACAAACTTCATCTTCTACTTCAAAGATGATTTTTTCCACAGTGTAGTTTTGAAAGACTTTGGATGAGTCCAAAATCGGTCGTGGTTGTGTAGCATTCTCCAGCTATCTATGAAGGATATGGTGGGAAAGAATTGATATCCAATCACTGTGTTGTGTCATTCTAAGTAATCATTGATGAGTGCATTATTTTGTATATTTTATACCTCAATTTATACTTTGTTAGACCCATTTATTTTGTTTAATAAGTTTTTAGTCCATTTTGTCAAATAAAGAAAAAATGTAAGAACGATTGAATTCGAACTCAGGGTAAAAGGGACATTTCAATAATTTTTTAAATTTTCTTGTGCTAATTTGTGAAAAAAGTTGCCTAGTGAAAATGTTGCAAGTAATGATAGAATTTGGTGCAAATTGATGACCAGCTGGAGAAAAGCACAAAAAAGATGATTGAAAAAAAGGTAGAAATTTTTATTCTCCAAATTGGACGAAATTCAACAAGGGTTTTAGTCAAGTAAAAATAAGAGTCCCCAAGTGGGGGGAAATTGAGTATATTATTTCTATCCAAAGACCACAGGAGGCGGAGTGTTCGATTTCAACACTTTTATTTGGGTGATTGCAAAATAATTTTCGGCCAAGTAAAGAAAATTTCATCCCAAACTAAATACCTCACCTCTTGGCGTATAAAAGGACCCTTGGGCTCATGATTTCACACAAACTTTTTGGAAGAATTTTTTTGAGAGCATTTATTATTATTTGAGGGACAAGATTTATACTTTTGTGGGGAGAATTTTCTCAAGAATAATTGTGAGCCTCAATTAAGTTGTAAATTTAATTCATTAATGAAAATTCTATTCTTGCTTGCAATCTTATTATGTCGTTCATGATGCTAGTGTAAATTCTCTACTAGGACTAGGTAAAGTTTATCATGTTTGATTAGTATTATGAAGTTGGTTTACTTTCGTTTTCATTCCCGACATAATTTAAATGTTTCAAAAGTTTGGATTTCACTTAAAATGATCGCGAATGTGTTTTAATCTTTCAGAAGTGATTTCTAATTCATATTTTAAGAATCAAATTGTGTAATTTTTTATGGGCTATGCTTACATTAATTATTTTTATATCTCATATTGAAATACAACGTTAAGACTTAAAATTGATAATTCATACTTTAATTTTTGGTTTGCGTACTATTTGATGGGTCATGCTTGTACTCGATTGTTTTTATAGTCCTTTCTTAAAGAATACATTTAAAACTTAAAATTGATATTTTTAATGGAATAGAGATTTCATCCGTCTAAATTAGAGAAGTTAAATTTTGTGTGAACTTAAATGTTTTATTTTTCTAATTGAATGTGACGAGAGTTGGTTTAATTTGAGTTATAAAATCAGGAATGAAAAATTTAAATTAATGCGTAATATTAGTTAAAATTCATAAATGGATCCGAAATCCTAGTTTCTCCCATAATTAGTTATATATTCTTTGTTGCTTCCATTAATTGATTTTATTCTTATTTTAGTAATAATTCTCATCTTTATACCGTACCGTCTAGTTGGAAAGTTAAAAACTTATCATGAATTGATGAGTCTCCATGGGTTTGACCCGTACTTACACAAGTGTAAGGACATTGTCCGACACAATTTATTATGTCGTATACCGCTATAAGTCGAAGGATTGAGAAGATTACATCTACAAGAGATGAATACGAATCACAAGAAGGCTTCAACATTCAAGCCCAATAAGGATGAATTTGGTAAATTATGTTTAAGTTCCATTTACATTTCATATTAAAAGTGTTGGGATATTTTTTATAAAAGTTAAATATTTTTCTAATTATGAAAAATATTCTTTGAAATTTTTATAAAAGGTTTTTATAAAGTTAGTATTTTTCTAAAAGATTTTTTGTTAAAAACGTTGTTCAGATTCGTAAGAATTTTGGTTTTTAAACTTTCCAAAGTTTTTAAATATCTGCTCACAAATCTCGGGATTTACGCCTGGTCATTCAAATGAGATAAGATCTCGTTCGAATGAGATCAGATAGGGATGGCAATTCGTGTGCGTCGTGTCGTGTTCGGGTCGTGTCATGTCGGGTTCGTGTCAAGTATTAGTCAACCATAACCCGACCCATTTAACTAATCGTGTCAGATGAGCAAACACTAACACGACCTATTTATTATCGTGTCGTGTTCGGGTTGATCCGCATAACCCATTAAGTAAAATATAAAATAATTTTATTCTTCTCTCTTAACCAATCATACCAATCATAGGCCTATAATAACTTAAATTTAATTAATTTCAACTTCTTTCAACACATAAATAATTTATCATTCGATACTCCATGAATTTTATAGAATGCCTATCAAGATATATAAATTATCTAATATATTTTCCATAAAATACAAGTTAAGCGGGTCTATTCGTGTCATTTTCGAGTTATACGTGTTTGACACTAACCCAACCCGTTTATTATTCGTGTTGGCCGGTCGTGTCATATTCGGGTTCGTGTCAAGAAATCGTCAACCCTAACCCTCTAACTTCGTGTCGAGTTCGTGTCGAGTTATCATGTCGTGTCAAAAATTGCCACCCCTAAGATCAGATATCATTCAAACTACAATAACTATCATTCGAACGACATGAGGTTTTAGCTGGCACATCACCGCCTTAAATGATGCTATAAAAAGGGTGTCAGACTGTTGATTTTCGTGTGGAGAAACACTGGTTTTGAACATAATACGTTTTTGAGTGTTTGTTTTATTCTCCAACCATTTTAAAGGGTTCAAAATTTTGTTTTACAATTCACAAATCCCAGTTACTTTTGTGTGAGTTTTTTTGTGGAACCCAAAACATAGCTTGCTATTGTTCATCCTTTGTGGGGAGATTTCTATAGCCGAGGGTTGCGTGCTATTGTGGAGTGAGTCTCTACGAAGTTTTTATGACTGCATGCCATTGTGGATCAACTGCGTGTTGATTCATTGCTGACCATCTGGAGCTTTTGCGGGATCTCTAGTTGAAGATGACGAACCGACACCCGTGGGTATTCGCTGTCACCCGTTGATTTGAAGGTTTGAAGAAGACACCGTGCGTTATACTTGTGGGCGATTATGAAGTTGTATGTAAGTCAATGGTCTTGTAAACTTGTCAAGGCGATAAAAAGGTTTTTACCCGAAAGGTTTTTTTTTTCTTCTGAATTTTTTGTCTTTGTTTTATATGCATGATTTGAATGCTTTATCTGATTTGCTTGGACACGTAGTTGCATGTTTTAGGTTTTTGTGTGAAACCACCATTGGCAATTATTTCAGTCTCAACAAGCTATATATAATAACCCGTGCACTTGAAGTAATTTTATAATTTGACAACAATCTTCTCTTTGTAATACTCTACCATATTGCATTTGCCCTTTTGTCCTGCCTGAGGTTATTTCCCATTATGGGGTTTTCCTTATACGATGTGTTGTGTGATTGTTTGCTATATTTCGTATTTAGATTTAATTACCTATATTTGTAGATAAAATTTGGTGTTATATACTTGGTAATCTTTTGATCACATAGACCTAGGTTGTCTCTTTTGTACCTAAAAGGAATTAAAGGAAAATATCTTTTCTATTAAGAAAATAATTTTATTGGGTACCTTAACTCAATTTAGGTTTCGAGCCCACCGCACTCTCTACATTAATAGTATTAATCACCTCGAGGTTGATCTAGTGTGCTTTTTAATGGAATAAAGTTTGTGGGATGGTATTAGAGACTTAATTGCTTCATATAGTACTCATGCATTCACTAAACCTTTAACCCATCTGATTTTTTGAAACACTATCTATGTACTTCTTGTGATAAGATAGTTTTAAAATCAAAATTTTTACTAAAGTTAAATTTGAAATTTATTATTAAAGTAAAAATTTTAAAAGAGAAAAGGATTTGAAGAAGAAGAATGAAGATCGCTCTTCTTTTCGATTTTCTGTTGACACGGATTATTTACATGAGAAAATAAAAAACCTTGAAAATGAGAAAATGAACATTTTCAATACGATAATTTTTTATAAAAAGATTTTTTTTCAACTTATAGATGATCACTAATGTTATATTTATCTTAGAATTAATTAACTTGGTTTATGCTTTAATGCTTTCTTAGAATTTCTTGATGATCTTGTTGAAGATAAGAAGTTGGCCACGGTTGCAGATGAATGTTCATATTGAAAAATGAGAGATATGATTTAATCATTTCTCTGGACACTTTGAAAAAGAAGTTTCTAAGTTGCGAAGAATCCAATTTCAATCTTTTGAATTTTTTTGGAATAAACAATAAAGACTTGGATTCTAGAAAAAAATTAATACTTAATGGAGTTGTATTGCATGATAATCCTGGGGTTTTATTATTAAAACCATGTAAAGACATTTTATTTTGATTAATAAAGGATTATCTTTATTCATTTTGAAATGAGAATCAAGTTTGTGAGAGTACTTTATATTTCTGTAGATATATTGTTTCATATTAAATGTCGATCAATAGAGCTCAGTAGGGATTCCACTATATTGGCTTCAGATTGATTACAAGGAGATCAAAATTCCAGTTATAGCCTTATTGAAAGGTTCAAAATGTAGATATAGTTTTGAAATCCTATCAAAATGGCTGCGATACAATCACAGTAGTTTATCTCAAACTATGACAACCTATATAATGATTCGAGAACTTGTATGATAGGTCAATAGAGGATTGTGATTGGTACATCCAAGGATTTATTGAACAAGACCACCCATAAGATTTGAGTTTAAGGGTTGTCTTGATTAGACTCAGGCAATCTCACATCATTTGCAAAGGGTGCATAAATTCTTAGTCCCAAGACTTATGAGGATTGTAATGCTTATACAATTTATTTCTTTGATTTATATGGGTGCAATTTGATTTTAGATTGAATTAAATGATCCCCACATATTCAGTGAAAGTTATGTGAGTATGTTTGAGATCTTAATTAAGAGTAATTTGTGTCCAGGGATACCGTGGATTGCGATACCCTCTTGATGAGAACACAATATATATTGACTTACTTGACTCTGCATATATAGGAGTTCCAACTAGTTTGGATATCTAGACAAAATAGATTAGATTTTCTTGCTAACTCCATCTCCTAAAAGGTACAAAATCCATGAAGAAATATAGTCCAAGAGAACCTTTAAAGGGAAGTTAATTCTAACCCTAAAACCATAAATAGGACACTTACACTGCATCATACATATCACCTATTTGTTTTAATGGATTTTTCAACACCTCAAATCTTTTTAAAATCAATTTAATTAAATACAAATCATTTTATATAATTTTAAACAATTTTCAAATGATTTTTGAATTAATTAAAATTTGTTTTTAAAAGTGTTGTGAGTATAAATTGAATTTTAGAAACTTATTTTCTATACTGATTATTTGCCTGGGTAGAATCCAAAAGCGCTAGAGAATTGGAGGTGTGCCGTGTAATTATTTTCAACATGCGTTTTTGTTTACATCTGGTGCGTACAGGTGTTGGTTGCATATCGATTGGATTTGTGTTTTCTATTCGACACATAATGCGTACACATTCTCAGCCCTTGGATCATCTTAATCAACGCACTGCATGCGATTTAACTCAATCCTTATGAACCTAGTTTAAGCCAATCAGTATTCGTTTAACCCACTACTTTTGTTATACCGTTGGATTAAAGTCAATCTCTTAAGACTCAATCCCAACCATTGGATTGAGGTCGAAATTCTGGATCCTTCTACGTTTAGTATAAAAAGTACCTAAATCTCAGCATTTAGAGACTTTTTCCAATTCGTCATTTCTGAGAGAAAAGAGAGAGTAGAGAGAAGAAAGAGAAGCGATAAAGAGAGGGAAAAAATAAGAGAGGTATTAGAAGAAGAAACCTAACTTTTCTTCGTAGTTCATCCCCCCGAGTGTTTCTCCCAAACCAAACACCAAAACCTAAATAGTTCCAAACACCAGAAAACCCATTTTTGAGAGTTACATCCATTTAGGGTTTGTGTGTTCTTAGTGTTGTGTTTTCATTTTGAAGACCTTTTCAAATCTTTGATTCTCTCAGAAATCATCTCTAAAAGAGACTTAAGTTTCATTATTGAAAGTGAGTTTTTCTAAAAGAGAACATCACACGACTTTTCTGTTTCTCTTTTTAGATCTTGAATTTTCAATCTATTCTGTTTCAACGAGTTTTGAAATAAAAACTTTAAGTTTCAAAATATTTTTCAGATCTGTTGAGTTATGTGTTTCTAGTTTTTTTTTCATATTTTATGAAATACTGGTGTACAAAATTAAGAAGGAAAAAAAGAACTCGTATTACAATTTTTAGGTGTACAGATCTGAAAAAGAAGTTGTATGTCAAAAATTATTGAATCATTCTTTGCATGTTAAGTCAGAATCTGTTTTAATA
Organism: Sambucus nigra; assembly: GCA_949130495.1. Taxonomy (NCBI): domain Eukaryota; kingdom Viridiplantae; phylum Streptophyta; class Magnoliopsida; order Dipsacales; family Adoxaceae; genus Sambucus; species Sambucus nigra. Next base: position 299,183,501 of record OX422213.1, read on the forward strand.
GTATACTTCTAGTCTAGTTGGATCTCAATTGGAGGTTTACAATTTCAAAAATATTTTCAAAACCCAGAAATTGTTTAAGACCTTGAACTGTCTTCTGAGCAAGGTATCCTTGAGATCTGTGGATAAATAAAAGATCAAGAAGTCTTGGATTGAAAAATTAAGATTCAGAAATAACTTTCATTTTAGAACTGCTGTAATTTGTTAGGAAAGTTTGTATAAATCTTGAGAGGGTGAGTTGCATGTTTGGATGTAGTAGCACATCACAGATACTATCTTACACGAACACTTAAACACTGTGGTTCTGCTTGAGAATATTGAATTTGAAAGAGTTACTGGAATCATAATTCAAAGAGAAGGAGATCAAGGAAATTACAAAGGAGCAGCAAGAAAATATCAAGTTCTAATTCAGAATACCTTTGGAGTGGAGAATCTCGTGTAGGTACATTCTGAACTTAGGTTAGGATCTCGGTGGTTTGCTTAAGTGTTGTAACTTGATTTTTATTCTAGTAGATTTTGTTTTTCCCCGTAGAGGGCACTGTGGATGTTTCCCTTATTTAAAGGTTTACCACGTTAAAATTCCTATGTCTATTTATTTGAATGTTCTCAATTGTTGTTGCGATTGGGACTGCTTGGTAACTTTAGTAGATGTTCATTAACAAGTAAAAAGTAAGGTAATCAACTATCAAATTTACTCAATATATTCAGAAAATCTTTTATAACACATCTTGTGTTTTTTGAAAAGAGTTTTACCCAAAAAGTTTATTCAGAGTTTACTCAACTATAACATTTTGTTATCCACCATGTAAACAAAGATTTTAGTATTAAAGCCTTTCTTCAATTAGTATCAGAGCAGGAACACCTTTTGTGATCCTGAAACTTGAGAAATTATTTTCGAAAGTTCTTTCTGAAAATTTCTGAGTATGGAAGAAAAATTTGAGATGTTAGGTAACCTATCCAGACCACCATTCTTTGATGGAAACAATTTTCCATACTAGAAAGTACGAATGACTGCTTTCATTCAAGGAACCCTGGGTGATGAAGTCTAGGAAATGATTGAAATAGGGTTTGAACATCCTACTAAACCTACATCTGTCACTGAATCAACAAGGATTAAGAAACTTCTCAGTGAATTTACTAAGGAAGAGAAAAAACTATCTCTTGATAATAACAAAGGAAAGAATGCCATCTTTATGTCCATTAATGAGCATGAATTCAAAAGAATATCCATACGTTCTACTTCTAAAGAGGCTTGGGACACTTTAGTTATTGCTCATGAGGGTGATGAACGTGTCAAAGCAGGAAAAACCCAAATGCTTATTCAGCAATATAACACCCTGATTATGAATGACAATGAATCTTTTGACGATTTCTACATAAGGTTAACTGATATTTTTACAAAACTTCATGCAAATGGTATAACCTATAGTAGAAAAGAAATTGTGTAAAAGATTCTTAGGTTATTGACATCTAAATTTGACGATAAGAGATATGCTATTGAGGAAATGAATGACCCTAATATGACTCCCAAATTACTTAGCAGTAAACTTAGGACTGTTGAATTGGAACTAGATTTTTAAAAGCAATTGACCAGACAGACTAATAAAGCCTCTAGTTCAAATGTTGTGTTTTCATCTACATTACCAGTGCCTAATTGAACTCTATATACTTTGACACCGACTGTCATGAAAACTGTGATTTGGAAAACCTTGATAATGAAATAGCTTTTATGAGTAACCATTTTAAAAAGATTTTGAAATTCAGAAATATCGTAGCCTTGAAACAAGGCAAATCAAATTATCAAGGTAATTAATCTCACAGACCTCATGACAGAGACAATACCAAATACACTTATGACAATTGGAGGAACTATGACCCCAACAGACCTAAACGTGACATAAAAGATGTTAAGTGTCATCGTTGTGGTAAACTTGGTCACTATACTAGTAAATGTCCAACTAGTTTTATCAATAACAAGGCCAATATGTGTAAGACATGGGATGACTCTAGTGATTCTGATGAGGATGAAACTGAGTCAACCCAAATGAATGAGTACTGCATGTCTTTATTTGCTAAGATAATATATAATGATGATGAATGCTTGTCTGTTGATGCTGTTAGTAATCATACTGATAATTTTGTTCCTATTACTACTGAAAGATTGTGTGTGAGTCAAAGTCAGAATATTGATGACTATTTGAACGTGTGCGTGAGTAAAGAACCTATAAAAAATATAGGGGACAATTCACACGATGCACATAGTGAGTCTGATGATGATCTACCTGATTTACATGAATTGTACACTAAAACGGTTAAGAAGAGTGCTCGCCTAGAAAAGATGATAAAGACCTTAAGTGAGTGTATCAATTTACTTAAACAAACCATTAGGAAGAACACTGAAGATTATACTGCCCAATGTGTTGCTCATGAGACTGAGATTGAGAATTACATCTTGAGAATAAATTCTTTGATTCAAAAGAACCATGAATTTGAACAAAAATACAAGGCAACCCTTATTAAACTAGAAGAGTCAAAGAAAAAGGTTTCAAATGTGTTTAAAAATGCCAACACTTTGAAACACAAAACAAGACTTCTGAAAAAATTGTTACTGGAAGCAAATTTGACTCTGAAGATAAGTCTGGCCTAGGTTTTAGAGAAATAGTGCACACAAGTAAGACCAAAGTTTCTCCTGAAAATGTTGCTTTTGTAAAACAAGGCCAAACTTCTCAAAATGCTCAAGAAGGTGAACCTAGTCTCTATGTCTCTCAATCAACACATAATCAGTACAATCAACAGTTAAAACCAAACAGTCAAACCAAATATGTTTATCCTTCTGCCAAAAACCAAAGACAGAAACCTAAATCTAATGATGACAGGACTACTGTAACCAATAGATCCAAGCCAATTTTCAAATACTTTATCAAGAAAGTTAAGTCCTATACCCAACAATACTGTTCCTACTGCGATATTTTTGGACATACTTTAGATGAGTGTTTCTGGAAAAGTACATACACTCCTACCTACAAGAACTTTAACTATTCTAGGAAATCCAGAAATACTTATGTACTTCCTAGACAGGCCACAAATAACTCTAACTCTAAGAAGAAAAAGGGAGGGTCCAAGACTAAGAAAAAATCATTTATAAAGACCCCTCAAACCTTTTCTAAGTCAAAAGGCCATAAATTTTTTAAAACCAGGCCTATTTGGATTAGAAAAGATGATTTACTACCCTAGCTCAAGTGCAACATTGTCATTTATGCGTTAAAGGGACAAAGTACTTCAATTGGATGGTATTTAGACCCCGGATGTTCTAAACATATGATCGGGGATGAAGCAAAATTGACAAATAAGACAGACTTCCTTGGAGGTAGTGTCATGTTTGGTGATGGTGGTTCCTCTAAGATCATATGTAAAGGAACATTGAGTGAACAAGGGCTTCCTGAACTGAATGATGTTCTATTAGTTAAAGGCCTTAAATCCAATCTCTTAAGTATATCACAATTTTGTGATTCTAATCACTCAGTTACCTTTTCTGATTTTTTTTTAAAATTATTGATGAAAAAGGTAATTGCATCTTAACAGGAAACAAAACCCCGAAAAACTGTTACACAGTAATTCCAAATTTTGAATCTGGTAATGCTTCCAGATTAGAGGATTCTGATCTATGGCACTATAGACTGGGACACACAAATTATGATAATCTTAGAAGATTGAGTTCCTAAGAGATAGTTAGAGGTTTGCCAAAAATTTAAAAATTTTCTCCTATATGTTGACCTTGTCAGGAAGGAAAAATAAGTAAATCCCCACACAAGAAAGTTAACGATGTCCTTACCACTAAGCCTCTAGAACTAATTCACATGGACCTCACGGGTCCTTCAAGAACTATTAGTTTCTGTGGAAACTCTTACATCTTAGTTATAGTGGACGACTATACGAGATATACATGGGTAGCTTTTATGAAACAAAAGTCAGATACCTTCAATGAATTCTTAAGAATCCTATTAAAAATTGAGAATGAGAAGGATACCCAAGTGTGTCGAATTAGGAGTGATACAGGTAGAGAGTTCAAGGACTCTGGAATTTCTTAGTATTGTGTAGCCAATGGCTATAAACATGAGTTTAGTGCTCCCAAAACCCCACTGCAGAATGGAATAGCTGAATGTAAGAATATGACTTAACAAGAAATGGCTAGGGTTATGTTGCATCCTAAGAATATCCCTATATACTTTTGGGTAGAATCTGTCCAAACCGTGTGTCACCTTATTAATCGTATTTACCTCAGAAAAATTCCAAAGAAACATCTTATGAGTTATGGTTCTACAAAAAGCCAAACATAAAATATTTTAAAAACTTCAAAAGTATCTGATGTATCTGCAAAGATAGAGAGAACCTTTAAAAATTTGATACTCGAGGAGAAAAGTGAATTTTTCTTTGCTATTCCCAAAATAGTAGGGCTTTGCGTGTGTTTAACTACATAACCAAAACTATTATGGAATCAATTAATGTAATTGAAGATGACACAAGTGTGAGGAGTAGTGATAGTCAACCAGTAACATTTGATGAGGACGAACCTGTTTTATCCCCTGATCATCAAGATGATACTGATTCACTGCCACCTGAGAATCCCTCTGTACCCACTTGGGTTTCTAAAGATCATCCCACTGAAACCATTGTCGGTAATCCTTCGAAACCAGTTAGAACTAGATCCTAACTTTGACAAGTGGCACAATTTTCTTGTTTTGTTTCTCTTGAGGAACCTAAAAATGTTAATGATGCCCTTACTGACTCATTTTGGATAAATGCTATGCAAGAAGAGTTACTCCAATTTAAGAGTCATGATATTTGGAATCTGGTTTCTAGACCAAAAGATTCGAAGGTTATTGGCACAAGATGGATTTTTAAAGACAAAATTGATGAAAATGGGGAGGTAATTATAAATAAAGTTAGGTTGGTTGCACAAGGATACTCCTAGATTAAGGTAATTTATTTCGATGAAACTTTTGCACCCGTTACTCGTCTGGAATCAGTTCTTCTCCTCCTTGCAATATCTTGTCATATGCAATTCAAATTATTCCAAATGGATGTTAAATATACTTTTTTAAATGGAATTTTGTCTGAAGAAGTTTACATAGAATAACCCAAAGGATTTGTTGATCCTGTACACCCAGACCATGTCTTTAAACTTAAGAAAGCCTTATAAGGTTTGAAACAAGCTCCTAGAGCTTGGTATGAGAGACTGATTACCTTCTTAGTGCCTCACAATTTTGTCCGTGGCAGAAATGATCAAACATTGTTTGTTAGAAAGGAAAATCAACATGTCTTAATCTCACAAGTATATGTGGACGATATTATTTTCGGTTCCACTTGTCCCAAACAAGTAGAGAATTTTTCTGATATCATGCATAATGAATTTTCAGATGTCGTCAATGGGTGAACTACAATATTTTTTTGGGTTTACAAGTAAAACAATGTAGGGATGATCTTTTTATTTCTCAATCCAAATACGCTGCAGATTTAGTTAAAAAATTCGGCTTAGAAAATGCTAAAATTTCTAGAAACCCCATGAGTACTTCAACTAAACTTTCTAAGGATGATATTGGGAAAAGTGTAGATCCCACTCTTTATAGAAGTATGATAGGGAGTTTACTGTATCTTACCACGTCTTGACCCGACATATCCTTTGCTGTGTATATATCTGTGCTAGATATCAAAGTAACCCTAAAGAATCTCACTTATTAAGTGTAAAAAGGATTATTAAATATATTAAGTGTACTATTAAATTTGGTATTTGGTACACAAATGATACGACTAGTTCTATTGTAGAATACACCGATGCCGATTGGTCTTGTTGTTCTGACGATAGTAAGAGCACATCGGGTGCTTGCTACTATGTAGGCAATAATCTCGCAGGTTGGTCGTGTAAGAAACATAATTGCATTTCATTATCTAGCGTCGAATCAGAATATATTGCAGTTGGTAGTTGTTGTGCTCAATTACTATGGATTAGACAAATGCTTACTGATTATGGTCTCATAGAAAAACAATTAACCATGTTTATGATAATCAAAGTGCAATTAACATTTCCAAAAATCCTGTACTACACTCATGAACTAAGCATATTAAGATTAGACATCATTTTATCCGTGACCTTGTGGAATCCAAAGATCTCATTATTGAATATCTGAATACTCAAAAATAGCTCGCGGATCTCTTTACAAAACCTTTAGATAACATTCAATATGAGTATTTGCGAAAAGCTATAGGCATGATCACTCTCAATTAATCTATATTTTTTGTGATTTATACCCCTTGTATATTTGAGAAAAATTGGGGGAGAAGATCTTGAGTATTGCTTAGGATTTTTCTATCTATTTCGTATTCTAACTCAACTAATATGCCAATTTAGTGTTTATCTTGATACAGGCATTTCAGATCCGTTGTTTATCCTTTTAGGGTATTGGTCCATGTATAGTTGAGTGATGTATTTTTTACCTTATTTTCGGTTCCAGGATGGGAAAGGGTAGTTAGAATTTTTGTATAGGACAAATAGGATTTATTTTTTTTTGACCCACGAGTTTTGAATACTCAAGGGAATTTTGTCTCTAATAACCAAAGGGGGAGATTGAGAACACACTATATATTAACTTACTTGAGTCTGCATATATAGGAGTTCCAACTAATTTGGATATCTCAACAAAATAGATTAGATTTTCTTGAGAACTCCATCTCCTCAAAGGTACAAGCTCCATGAAGAAATCTAGTCAAAGATAACCTTCAAAGGGAAGTTAATTCAAACCCTAAAACCACAAATAAGACACTTGCACTACATCATACATATCACATATTTGCTTTAATGGCTTTTTCAACACCTCAAATCTTTTTAAAATCAATTTAATTCAATACAAATCATTTTATATAATTTTAAACAATTTTCAAATGATTTTTGAATTAATTAAAATTTGTTTTTAAAAGTGTTGTGGGTATAAATTGAATTTCAAAAACTTATTTTCTATACTAATTATTTGCCTAGGTAGAATCCAAAAGAGCTACAGAATTGGAGGTGTGTTGTGTAATTATTTTCAACACGCGTTTTTGTTTACATCTGGTGTGTACAGGTGTTGGTTGCATATCGATTGGATTTGTGTTTTCTATTCGACACATAATGCGTACACATTCTCAGCCCTTGGATCATCTTAATCAACGCACTGTATGCGATTTAACTCAATCCTTGTGAACCTAGTTTAAGCCAATCAGTATTCGTTTAACCCACCGCTTTTGTTATACCGTTGGATTAAAGTCAATCTCTCAAGACTCAATCCCAGCCATTAGATTGAGGTTGAAGTTTTGGATCCTTGTACATTTAGTATAAAAAGGTCCTAAGTCCCAGCATTTGGAGACTTTTTCTAATTCGTCATTTCTGAGAGAAAAGAGAGAGTAGAGAGAAGAGAGAGAAGGGATAAAGATAGGGAAAAAATAAGAGAGAGATTAAAAGAAGAAACCGTAAGTTTTCTTCGTAGTTCAACCCCTGAGTGTTTCTCCCAAACCAAACACCAAAACCTAAATAGTTCCAAACACCAGAAATCCCATTTTTCGAGAGTTAAATCCATTTAGGGTTTGTGTGTTCTTGGTGTTGTGTTTTCATTTTGAAGACCTCTTCAAATCTTTGATTCTCTCATAACTCATCTATAAGAGAGACTTAATTATTGGACATCACACAACTTTTCTGTTTCTCTTTTTAGATCTAGTATTTTCGATCTAAAATAAAAACTTTAAGTTTCAAAATATTTTCATATCTGCTAAGTTGTGTGTTTCTAGTTTTTTTCTTCTTCATATTTTATGAAATACTGTTGTACAAAAATAAGAAGGAACACAAAGAACTCATATTATAGTTTTTAGGCGTAAAGATCTAAAAAAGAAGTTTTATGTAAAAAATTATTGAAATAGTCTTTGGATGTTAAGTTTGAATCTGTTTTAATAAAGTAGACTTCTAGTCTAGTTGGATCTCAATTGGAGGTTTACAATTTCAAAAATATTTTCAAAACCCAGAAATTGTTCAAGACCTTGAACCATCTTCTAAGCAAGGTATCCTTGAGATATGTGGATATATAAAAGATCAAGAAGTCTTGGCTTAAAAAATCAAGATTCAGAAATAACTTTCATTTTGGAACTTTTGTAATTTGTTAGGAAAGTTTGTATAAATCTTGAGAGGTTGAGTTGCATGTTTGCATGAAGTACCACATCACAAACACTATCTCACATGAATACTTAGACACCATGGTTCTGTATGAGAATCTTGAATTTGAAAGAGTTGCTGGAATCGGAATTCAAAGAGAAGAAGATCAAAGAAAAGACAAAGAAGCAGCAAAAAAAGATCAAGTTCCAATTATGAATACCTTTGGAGTGGAGAATCTCATGTGGGTACATTCTGAACCTAGGTTAGGATATTTGTGGTTTTACTTAAGCGTTGTAACTTGATTTTTATCCTAGTGGATTTTTGTTTTGTCCCGTAGAGGGCACCATGGATGTTGCCATTGTTTAAGGGTTTTACCATGTTAAAATTCTTGTGTCTATTTGTTTGAATGTTCTTAATTGTTGTTGTGATTGGGACTGCATGGTAACTTTAGTAGATGTTCATTAAGAAGTAAAAAGTAAGGTAATTAACTATCAAATTTAATCCATATATTCAGAAAAGCTTTTATAACACATCTTGTATTTTTCTAAAAGAGTTTCGCCCAAAATGTTTATTCGGAGTTTGCTCAACCATAACATTTTTTTATCAACCTTGTAAACAAAGCTTTTAGTATTAAAGCCTTTCTTCACTTGATAGATTTATATGATTTTTTTACTAATAAAACCTGATCAGTGGATTATGTTAAGTAGAACAATAAGTTAAGTCTGAGAATCAAGGGATTAAATTAGATGTTGGTTATAGTTAATTAACGAAAAATTGATTTGACCAAGCAGGGATCGAAATATTAGTGTGGGAAATTGTATTATATACCATTATCAACTTTGGAAATAAGACCTCATTATATTATTCTGTTTCTCTGATAATTAATTTGGAATGGATTCAATATTATTTAGTAGAATTGATTATGATTAAAAAAAGATGACAAATAAATTACAAGATTTATAATTTGGGATTTTTGAGTATTTATTTGTAAGATAATTTAATTAATTGTCTTGGGTCTCTAGTATAGGCCACATACAAAAGTAGTTAGACCCGAATTCTCAAGAAACCTAATTTTTCCCAAGTCCAACTCTTAAACAAGTATATATGGATTTAAGTTGGGGTTATAATCTTTGTGATTCAATATTAGGGTTTGATAAGGGTGAGAGAAAATACTATTCATATTTTTGTGAAGGACCCTAGAGATAAATGAACACCCCGTAATTTTGAGAATATTTAAATTACACGTGTCATAGTAATTTAATTAATTTTAGAAATAAACTGAATTTATATAAATATTACTTAGCTAGAAATGGATTAATATTTATGTGATATTATATTTACTTGTGTGATAAGTAAATGAAATTGCATTATATTATAACACATCACAAGTGAGTAAGAGTGACGGGTTAATAGTATCTTATTCGGGATATATTATTGGGAATAAGATGGTAAATTGTTGATGAACGACTCGTATGATGATTTCGAGTGCACAAAATAGTCAAAATTTAGTACCCGAGGGTAGTGTTTGGGTCTCGGGAGCTTTTTAGACTAGTTGGGACTAGTATATGGACATTTTGGTCTTTTTAATGGGATGTGAAGAGACAAAATGGGATTTTTATTATAAATAAAGTGTTTAGAGAAACCAACCATCATTTTACAAAATACAAAAGGTTCTTTGATAGAAATCAAAGGGTTAGAGAGAAAGTGAAGAGAAAAGTGAGAAAAGCTCAAAAGTTTCAAGAAAAGCTAAAGAAATTCTAGGATAATTCAAGTGAAAGGATTTGTGAAGAAGTTTGTGGACTTTTGGTTAACATCTACAATGAATTCAGAGGCTACAAAACTAGAAGCAACTAATTATCTTGCCAAATATTTAAGTGTACATTTAATTTCATATAATGAATGGGAAATGGCTTTTAGGTGGGATTCATATGGATTTTGGTTTTGGATGAATGATTTCATAACATGTACGTGCAAATATTATGGATTAAAATCTAGAAATTGAAGTCCCATGTAAATAGATGAACCCTTGATTTAAAAGATTTAAAAATTATGAATTATTGGGATATTGATGAGAATTTCATACATTGTGGAAAATAATGAGGAATTCCATGTAGAGATCATGTGTAGATAAATTATATGTTAAAGAGGATTTAGTTCTTGTTTAGGAATCACGTGAATTAATAATTATTGGAGAAATATTATTTGAGGATTTATTAATGGAGATTAAACGTGTGTGATTTACATTGTTCGTGAGTAAATTTTGAGATGAATTATGATTGTCCCAGGATAATTTAGGACTTCTGGAAATCATGGTAACACTAATAGAAATGCCTTACGATGAAAAGGGGTATATCCGGGGTATGAATGTGCGTATTTTGAAGGAATATTACTTGATAAATTCATTAATGAATTTATTATGAAAATTCGAGAAAATGGGGATATGAGTTGATTGAGAGTTATACGTGTCTAGAATTAATATTATATTGATCAATTAATTAATTAAGTGGATAACTAAGTAATTAAGAAAGGAAATTATTTCGAAAAATGATGGGCTAGTGCCACGAATAATAGGCACAATTAGCCAAAATTATTGAGAAAATATATATGGGTATGGATATATAAATATGCATGATATAATTATGTGAACACACCCCTCTAGTGCTATCATCGGAGGTTGTGTGATGTGGGTGATATTCCCTGGAGAAAAATAGCAGGCTAAGTATGGACCTCAGGCCATAATGACACACATGTGCCCTTTGAGGTAAAAGTTTGAAGTGAGGTAATTTGGGTATGGTTATGACTCACTATCGAAGAACCTATAACCGCCTCCAATACATTTACGATTTTATCAAGGTTCGGTCTGAGAGTCCGACCCAGTGGCCCAATATGATGTGTGTATGCCCTGGTGCATGATAGCATATTAGAGAATCTGATCCACTGAGTTATTACTCTGAGGATGGTGGTTATACGTATATAGCAAGTGATATATATATATACATGCATGTGTGTGCAAAAATATATACGAGCATGAGATACTAAGTGTGAATATTAATTTAATAGCTAGTGAGAATTATTTGGAATGAATCAATAAATTATAACTGAGAATTATAATTGTTTATAGTTGTGTGATATGAATTGATTAATTATAGTTGATAATTATAATTATCAAATGGATTGGAAAAATTAATTATAATATACGTGTTACACAGGGTAACGTATGGACTTAAGGGAATATTGAGACTAGTTACTCTGAATAGCATACTTAGGGGTTAAAATACATACGCTAGGTGTGCATTATATTTTTGGGGTGAGGATTATATCATGTGAGTGTGACTCAAATTTAAATATGGAAGAATATATTCATAATTATTATGCATTTTAATTACTTGCAAAATATTTTCAAAAGGTTTTAGCCTCTGACATGTTTCAAAATATTTTCAAAAACTTTTAATTGTCCAGCCACAAGGATGCTAAACATGCTTATCACTTTTAGGTCATCAACGTTGCAGAAGCTTTGGAGTGTTGCAGGGTTTGTTTAACCATTTTCTATTCTTGAGATTCTAGCTAAGATTTAATCAGTTATTATCCTGACATGTCGCCCAATGTCTATTTTATTTCAGTTTTATTAGATTATTGTATTGGATTGTAAACCGATGGTTAATTTGGTTAATGTATTTTAGTATATTCTAGTATTCAGATTTGATTATATGATTGTGGATTTAATTATTGATCTTGCATAGTTGATGATGAATGGTGCTATTTATGTTAATTTAACTAAAGTTCAAAATTGATACACGATTTGATTAAATTATAGGTGGTTAGTAGTAAATTAGATTTTTGATAGTGATGCTAAGAATTAGCCATTTTAGATTCATGTTTTATTTTAATAGAGGGATGGCTACTCGTTATTTAAATAAGCAGGGTGTCAAAGATGGTATCAGAGCATCAGGTTTGAGTGTCCTTAGAATCTGTGCGGACTTACTACATTTTCAGCGTTGTTTTTATTTGATGTGGAGCCCTATGCTTAGGAATGTTGATTCATATTGTGATTTACGTTCTCCTACTATTACGTATAATTGAAGTGAATTTTATACGAGTTTGGTTAGGTTGGGTTGCATATGCCGAACAATGGATTATAATCATCGAGGGCCGTTAGGAGGAATACAGGAGGAGAGGCTTGGCCGGAGCCACAGACTATTCGGGGAATGAGGACCACAATTGAGAATGACACTATTGTTGCTTAAGAAGTTAATGCTACAAAGACCTCCATTGCGCGAAAGTTTTCCAAGCCTCGCCATAGAGGACGATGGTGCTAATGTAGACTCACCTATTTCATTCAGTAAGGGAGAGAGTTAATGGGGCCATTCAGAAGGGCCATCCTCCGATGTCTCAGGGAAATGCAAACGTTATATTAACTAGCCAATGAAAGGGAAACATTTAAAGGTGTTTGAGTATGGTCGAGTGTAGTGACACTTAGACATAAATTTTGGCAGTTTTTACTCATAGGAGTAGCGTTACTAGGGTGGGAGTCAATCACCACATATGAGGAAAGATATACTATACAAATTAAGAAATTTTGGGTACAGTTTGATCGCACGTCCTTTCATACGCTCTTCAAACAGAGATGCAGAGAAAGATTCGGGATTTGTCACAAGAGGGCCGAACAGGGGTCGAGTATGAGGAAGAGTTTTCTTGTTTAGTAAATTTGTACCCGATGAGGTGGATACGAAGGCTGATGAACTCCTTAAGTTTGATGATGGACTTAAGAGTAAAATTCATTAGCACTTATAGGAAAATCCACCTTGGACGACTTATGTCGATATTGTCAATGCCATACTGTTGTCGTGTTAAAATCCATGATTCTATGGGAAAGGAGCTAAGAGGTTAGAGAGTCTTGTCAGTAGGGCAAGATTGGATGTAATCGGTGCTAGTGGGGCCCCACAGGGGGGATAAAAAAGAGAGGGACCCATTTAAAAGATTCAAATGAAAAGAATTTTGACCGAGTGAAGGTGAATTTAGTTAGGACTACCAGGTCCAACAACATGTTCCACAGGGCCAACAGAGCCAAGGAAATAATTGGGGTAGCCATAAGGACCGAGGCTACCAGAGCCAGAGAGTAAGGAAGCCCCGACATGGCTTGTGGGGTCAGGGACAAGGGGATTATTCATGAAGGTGCCTTATATGTGGCAAGCAAGACCCCATGTGTTGATCTTATTCGCAGAGAGATAGGGGATAGGAGCAAGGTGCCTAGTAGGGACAACAGTTACAATAATTTTATCCTAAATTAGACATGAGTATTACGTCCAAATATCATTTGAACAACCAGTGCCATTGGCAATGGAAGGTAAAATTTTTATTTTTGGGCAAGTGGGGTAAATTCTGTATTAAATGAGTGCGTCACAGTATTTTATTAGCACTATATTCATGCGTGAGACGAGTTTAGTGGATGTGTCACTAGTATTACTATTGTGTGTATATATTTACTGTTGGTCAGTAGGGCTCTCTATAGTTCCATTTGCAGGGGAGAGGGTGTGGAGACTGAGAGGATATGTTTAGTCTATTTACTCATTTTAGAGAGATGTAATATGCGAGTATGATTTTATCCTGGGTATGGACTGGTTAGCGATGGTTTAAGCAACAATGGACTGTTACAGTAAGGCTATCGTGTTCGTTGTTCCAGGGCATGATGTGTTTTTTATGTCTCACTTGAAAGAGGGTTGAGCGACAATTATATAATACTATAGAAGAGACTTCGGAGAGTATAGTTGTCTCGTATTATTTAATCTCGGTGTGTAGGGACTGTACTGATGTGATTTAGGGTATATTGGGTTTAATGCTTAGAGAAGAGATTTAACTCATTTTTGATTTAGCACTGGGGACTTAGTGATAATGCGATCACCGTATTGTAAGAATCCTTTAGAGACGTTATAGTTGAGGATTATATTTATATGTCTGTGGATAGGATTTTGAGTGTCCCGGTTATGTACTTTGGGTTAAAGGATGTCGATAACCCACAATGCCATGCAATGGGGCATTGAGAAAATTCATTGGTTAGATTTCAATTGTGTGATGTCCCATACATGAACCTTAATAAACGTCTGGAGTGTGGAGACGTTATTGGATACCGGAGTATTGGTTTTGAATGATAATCATTGTATGTATGGGGAAAACAATTTGAGCTAAGAGCTATTGTACGATATAAGGAGTGGAGACGGGTAGTGCTATGTAGGAAAAATTGGCAAAATTTTTACACCACTAGTGGGTAGGTGGGACAACCTTGAGTATCATTAAGTCGTGATTAGTAGGGTAACTGAGTATAACCTTAAAATATATCCATGCCGAGTAAGAGGGTTCAAGTTTAAGAAAAATATGCTATATCTATGATGTTTGTACAAATATGCACGGGATATAGTGTGTACGGGTGTCATGGTTAGTTTGATTTTCAGAATTGTTCGGTTTAAGGGGATGTGGCAATAAATGTGTTGAACCGTATGCCTATAGGGTAGTAATAGAAGTATTAGAAGAGCAAGATGGACTGAACTTCGGTTGAGGAAGGATATAACATTAATATATATATATATATATATATATATATATATATATATATATATATACATACAAAAAGGGAGCTATCATGCCTGAGTTGGGTTAAAAAAATTTGGATACATAAGTGAGGGATCTCTCTCTAACTAAGGGAGGGTCCAACAGTTTTGGAGAGTTGAGGGGAGTCTTACTCAGTCAAATGCTGTGGGTGGCCTACTCATAAATAGGCTGTGGAATTCTTATTAAACAAAGAGGAACCGGGAAAGGGAGTAAGAGGTACCACGAGAAGTGGGATATCAAGCATGTGAGTCGATGTGGAGTGAGACATATTGAAGTTGTCTCCAGATGCATCACTCGTAGATGGGAAAAGGTTAGCTCGAGGCGATCCACTAGAAATTTTCAATGATTGATGATTCTAGTGACAGAGTGGATAGGCCGACTATTTAAGTTCATTATTGGTTTACCAATATCGTTGAAAAATCAAAATTCCATCTTGGTTGGTTAATGGGTTGACTGAGAGGGAGTGATTATTATTAATTGGGGAAGTTACACTGTCGGGTAGTGTGTCCATCGTTTCATTAAAGAAAAAGGAATAATTTGGCACAGGGTGTCGCCCAACATTGTTGTGAATCATGATGAGATCCTTGAATCCCACCTCGAACCGATGGGATAAAAGTTAAAATGGGAGCAAGATGTATTACTGTAGGTCGAGGGGTAAATAGGAGAGTTGGCTAAAATTTTGGAGAATGCGAGAGATGTGTATTTTGGATTGCAAGGTAATTGGGATGAGTAATCATCGTGGCAAGGAATATTTTGAGACTTTGTGTGGGAAATTTTATCGTCTGCCCTCTGGTTGATTAAAAGGAGGGGGAAACAACAAGTTTTATGGACCATATGTGAATTAGAATTTGTCATCGTGGATCAAGTTAATTGAAGTTATTTTTGTATAGTTCAGGAACGTCGTAAGAGTTACGTCATCACAAAATGAAGAGTTAAAGACTGATGTAAGTGATCAGAAATTACTGCGAGTGTCTCCCATGAAAGGGATTATGTGATTTGGGTAAGAAGGGAAGTTGGCACCTAGGGTAATGAGGCATTTCCACAACATGGAGGTGATAGAGCTAGTGGAATCTAGGCCCGTCTTATGAGAGTATTTTTAGCGAATTTATGACAGTTTTGCATATCATAGTATAAGTGAGACCTTAATAATGATGGGGTATAATAGTATGAAAGGATTGAATAGATATATCGATAATCTCGGTCCGTAGTGAATAGGCCTCTAGTCAGGATAGTACCACTAGCAGGTGTATAGTGGCGGCACCAAAATATTATCAAGGGATGATATTGGGTACGTTTGGAAGTCATGTGGGTAAGAATCCAAAATTTTAGTACCAGGGGTATCTGAATTTTGGGGATGAAATTCCTTTGCTAAGGAGGAAGTATGTAACACCCCATAATTTTGAGAATAATTAAATTACACGTGTCACAGTAATTTAATTAATTTGAGAATCTAAGTGAATTTTTATAAATATTAATTGGCGAGAAATGGATTAATATTTATATGATATTATATTTACTTATGTGATAAGTAAATGAAATTACATTATTTTATTTTACATCGCAAGTGAGTAAAAGCAACATGTTAATAATATCTTATTTCGGAAACACGTGTGGGGCCGTGTTGGGAATAAGATGTAAATTGATGATGGGCGACTCGAATGATAAATTTGAGTACACGGTTGATTCAAAAATGGTCAAAATAGTCAAAATAAGTACTCAGGGGGAGTCTTTGGGTCTCGAGGGCTTTTTAGACTAGTCGGGAATAATATATGGTTGTTTTGGTCTTTTTAATGGGATGTGAAGAGAAAAAATGGGATTTTTGTTTCAAAATAAAGGGTTTAGAGAAACAAACCATCATTTTACAAAATACAAAAAGTTCATTGAGTGAAACCAAAGGTCTAGAGAGAAAGTGAAGAGAAAAGTGAGAAAAGCTAAAAAGTTTCAAGAAAAGCTAAGGAAATTAAAGGATAATTCAAATGTAAGGATTTGTGAGAAAGTTCGGGGATTTTTTGTTATTATCTATAATGAATTCAGGCATGACAAAATTAGAGGCAATTAATTATCTTGCTAAATAGTTAAGTGCACATTTAATTTTATGACATGGTTGGTAAATGGTTTGGGTGGGATTCATACGAAATTGGGTTTTGGATAAATAATTTCATAACATATATGTGTGATTATTATGGATTGAAATCTATAAATTAGAAACCCATGTAACTAGATGAATCTTGATTTAAAAGATTGTGAAATTATGAAGTATTGAGATATTGATGAAAATTTCATACTCTCTGAAAAATAATGAGAAGTTCCATGTAGAAATCATGTGGAGATACATTCAATGTTAAAAAGGATTTAGTTATTGTTTTGGATTCACATGAATTAATAATTATTGGTGAAAGATGATTTGGGGAGTGATTAATGGATATTAAACCTTGTTGAAATTCGAAATGGGGAAGAACTGGGGCTGTCTACAGGGGGAAACCAATTCGCCCTCAAGCCGAACCGCTTTGGCTGCCCAACCATAATCAAGTTGGAAATTATGGTAACACTGATAAAAATGCCTTAGGATGAATAGGGATATATTCGGGGTGTGAATGTGAGTATTTGGAAGTAATATTTCTTGGAAAATTCATTAATGTATTTATAATGAAAATTGGGTAAATGGGTATTCGAGTTGATTGAGAGTTGTACGTGTCTAGAATTAATATTATGAGAATAAATTAATTAATTAATTAAGTGGATAATTAAGTAATTGAGAATGAAAATGATATTAAAAAAATGTTGGGCTAGTGCCACGAGTAATCGATATGGTTAGCCATAATTATTGAGATAATATATATGGGTATAGATATACAATATAAATATAAAATTATATCTATGTGCATGATAAAATTATGTGAACATACCCCTACAGTGCTATCATTGAAGGTTGCGCGATGTGGGTGATCTTTCCTGGTAATAAATAGTAGGCTAAGTACGGACCTTAAGTCATAGCGCTACGCATGTTCCCAGGTTTACGTTCAAAGTGAGGTAATTTGGGTATGGTTATGACTCATAATCGAAGAACCAACAACCGCCTCCAATACGTTTACAATTTCATCAGGGTCGGTGTGAGAGTCCGATCCGGTGGCCCAGAATGATGTGTGTATATACGAGAAGCTACTCCCTCTTCTCGATGTTGTCCATCCCCAGGTTCCATCTGGAATTATCTGGAATACAACAAAGTTCTAACAACCAGTATAAACAGTTTATACTACTAAACTATTGGTTAGTACATAAACAATTCATAAATATCAAATTAACTCAACACTGCCATCTAATCGTCACACACATCCAGAATTAATAACCACGCTCTGATACCACTAATTGTCACACCCCAAACCCAATATCCATACTAATCATTCATTATTAGAATAATTAAATCATAATCTTGAGCCCATTGGAAATATAATTTATCTATCCATATTTTCCTACATAATGAACATAATATTATTCTTATATCATAAAATTCAATATCAGAGTCATAATTAAGCGAACATACAATACCGTGATTAACTATGATGAACTCAATCCATACTAAATCAATATATACAATATGTGAGT
Source organism: Sambucus nigra (assembly GCA_949130495.1). NCBI lineage: Eukaryota > Viridiplantae > Streptophyta > Magnoliopsida > Dipsacales > Adoxaceae > Sambucus > Sambucus nigra. Next base: position 299,201,877 of record OX422213.1, read on the forward strand.
ATATTAAAATCTTCAGTGTGACAACGATAAAATCCCATTTTAAACCCCAGCTCTCTCCAACGGTGCAACTCTCAAAGCTACCGGTCATATGGTATCCTAGCTGGCAGCGTATGAACCTGAAATTGTTAAAATACAAACCGTAAGTATTAAGCTTAGTGAGGTACTCCTTACCTGAAATATAATAACAATTCTATATCGAATATGTAGATATAAAATCCGAACAATCCTGCCCATTGGCAATAACAAATCATGGATCATAAGATCCAGATAATTCTGCCCATTAGCAATAACAAATCCTGGATCATAAGATCCAAACAATTCTGCCCATTGGCAATAACAAATCCTGGATCATAAGATCCAAATAATTCTACCCATTGGCAATAACAAATCCTGGAACATTAGTTCCAATAAATCATTGGATCTTTGTCCAATTCCAATCCTGGATCATAAGACCCAAACAAATCCTGGATATTTTAATATCCAAGAAAATCCTGAATACCGAAGTATTCAAACCAATCCTGGATCATGAGACCCAAACAAATCCTGGATATTTTAATATCCAAACAAATCCTGAATACCGAAGTATTCAAACAAATCCGCTCTTAGAGCTATATTCATATTTATATATGAAACGAATCATAAGTACACTCACCTTGACAGTTTAATTGGCTTTTCCCTTGCTTTTATCTGGTACTTGTTCAATCAGTTCTTCTTCCCTTCCTATCATTCTTACAATATTAGTATCATCATAAGAATATCAATAATCCAAAGAATGATTTAAACATAATTCAATCCATAAGCATCACATCATTTCATTCAAATCATTTATCACAAGTGAAGTTCCATCCCAATCCATGTCAAATCATAGACCAAATATAAATTCATTTATTCTTGTAAATTCAATCCTTGTAATATTATTATTCCAATACAAAAGACGATACATCGTTTTAAGTCTCCTAGAGCAAGATATGATAATTTCTTTACCACATATCAAATCTGCCCTATAGGCTCTTTCATCGTTCATTCAACTTCCAGGAATTTCCATAATTTTTCTACATCATAAATTTATGTGATATTTCACCCAACATTATTAAACATACTGAACAATACAATATTAAAATTTCATAATTTTCAGAGTTCATTTGCTATGTCAAGCAAAACATCGAACACATGGCGGGCATACTTTCACCCTTAGGGCAGATTTCACACCCGAACTTCAAACTCTCACCAAAGACTCATTTCTTGGTATTTTAACATGATTTTAGGATATGTCATACATATATGAGTTCAGGTTAATCTCCAATTGGAATCAATCAATTCCAGTAAGTACACAAAATATATGGAAGTTTGAATAAACAGAGTTTCTAAACAAAGCAATTTTAGGGTTTTATACATTAAACTTAACTTAAACTTTCATCTATCCAAACATATATATCAAGGGCTGAAATTTTAGTAAACAAATTATGGTTTCTATAATCTAAAACATAAATATAAGAAAAAAATAATATTTGCAGTTAGAATTACCTTCGGGGCTTTTACGTAATTTTCTATGAATTTTCTTCAATTTTCTCCTCACTTTTTCTTCCTAACTTCCTACTTCTCTTTCCTTAAGCTTAAAATCTCTCATGGCTGCATTTTGGATGAATAAAGAGGTAATTCTAAGGGTTTAAGGTCGGCCAAAGACACCACCCTTCCCAACCAATGAGAATAAAACATTTGTTGCCATAATAAGACAAAATACTACTTAACGGATGGACTATTTTGCCCTTATTTCGTAATTTTGGTATAACTTCTCACTCGAACCTCCGTTTCACACACCGTTTGTTGTGTTACAACCATAACTCACTTGTCTAAAACTATATAGTTTTCACCTCAAGTCAATTGTTATGTCATAAAGGTCAAAACTAGCCTTAAACATGAACATTCCTACCGAAACCTTCAAAATTTTGTATTTGTATCTAATTCGACATTTCATGCTTTTTGAAGGTAGGATTAGACTAAACATAATAAATTAACATCACATATATTAATAACACACTAATCATATCACATAAGCTAGGCATGATTTAAGCATAATTAATCATAATTATATTCGGGTTGTCACATAAAATCTAAAATTGAATCACTCCCTGAGGATTTCTTACGGTACCCGACTTACCGTTGTGCTTGCCTCGCAAGTGTAGTAGTAGCTTAGGTTTTTGCATGTAGAGCGGGAGCCAAAATCAACGATAGTGTCCCTACACGAACACTCGGTTTCCCTTGCATCAAAATGGCGCCGTTGCCGGGGAGTGTGTTTTAGATTTTTATTGTTTTATTGTTTCGTAATATTTCTTTCATTCATATTTGTGTTCTTTATTTTCCCCTTTCTTTTTGACTTGTGCTAAATTGTTTCGAGAAGCTGAAATCTCGGTGCTTGTCACTTTTGTTGAATAGATTATTTTGAAATGTCTCGCTATTACGCTTGAGATAACCTTAATTGTTATGAGAATTGTTTTCCAAGTTATACTCCCAAAACAATGAGAGAATGCCTACAAATTCGTGAAGATGAGCGCATTTAGCGTGCAATTCAAGAGTATGTAAGTAATCCCTCATTGCCTTGTGAGGGTAATTTGGAATGCAGGGAATCCATTAGCTATGAGCAACCCGCACAAGAAGATGTAATGTCTTCTTGTTCGTTTGATTATGAGTTAATGATTAAGGAAATCAATGACCGATCTGAAAGTTCTCAAGCTTGGTTGTTGGAAAATGATGCTATGCTCGATGAGATTATTTCTTTACAAAATCGGGTCGAGGTTGAAACTTGCTTTTCATCTCCACCCCTTTTTGTTGAAGAAATAATTGAGAGTGATCCAAGCTTTAGCACTTTCAATTTTCAACCTCTTATTAATTCTTCCGATTGTATTGAGGTTGTTGATCCTTCCTTTCCTTTACTCCCTACTATTCCCGAACAATTAAATTTATCACAATAATCGGTTGAAAGTCTTGAGGACTTTGACCCGATTCTTGAACGAGTTGTTATTTTGAGATGCTTCATATCATGGGCTATTCATTTGCACTAGCCCCACCTCCCCTTCCAATTGAAGAATCTTAGGGATGTGATTTTGATTTTTCTAGACTAATGTAGTATTGTCCCCTATAGTATCCAAATCTCCCATCGTCCGCCCAAAATTTTAAATTGGCGTTGGTTCACTTTTTTCACCACCCACATGCCTTCCGTTGTTCAAACGGAATTCATATCTTTCGGGAGGCATGTTCGCTTTGGAGGGTCCACCGTTGATCTTTCAAAGTCAAAATATTGTTTGGGTGGACCCTCAACTATTTAGACTTCTAGTGTATAGTTAGTGTGTAGTCTAAATAGTAGGTTGTAAATAGTTAGCTTTTTAATTTTCTTTCTTTCCTATTTTTCTTTCCTTTTAATTTAGTGCAGTGTAATTAGTTAAATTTTTGTTATTTGTTTTTGCTATGCCCGGTACTAACTTGTTTTGTAGATTTCATTTGACTCACGCTTATGGTCATCGCTCCAATTTTGGGTAATATCGTTCTTTTCCTCTTTGTGTTGTGTTCTTAATGTGCATTGAGGACAATGCAACATTTAAGTTAGGGGGTGTAGGATATTTTATCCATTTCTTTGTTTTGTCCATTGATTTGCTTACTTGTTAGTTACTTAGTATGCTTTTTGTTAAAAATTAAAAAAATTCAAAAATATTTTCTTTCTTTTTTCTCCTTTGTTGGGCATTTTGCCTTGTTTTCGATGATAAATTTTAATAATCGCCCGATCCGATTGACAACTCAATGATGCATGTTCTCGATTTTAGAAGTTATTAGACTTTAGTCCTCAAATCATTGATATTGTGAATAACTTCATGAATTAAACTTTATCCCATGAGCATATGCACTTGCCTTGTTATATTGATTTGGATTAAGATTTTTATAACTCGGTAATCTTTTGTAACGTTGTATATACTTACACCGAGTAAGCTTTGTACCTTTCATCGTTTGTGAGTGTATACACTATTCTTTCCTCGTTAAAAATGTTAAATTCATCTGTAATCTCTCTATTCTTTCATTGATCGTTCATTAATTGAGTGTATATCTTGAAATGTGTTACTTGAGCATGATTTTCATATATTGTTTTGACTTGATAATTGCGTAAACTTTATGAAATGATAATAGTCAATATTTGTTATATCACCCATATTAGCCTTGACCTCACCATATATGTTTCCCTAGTCAAGCCCTTTGATCCTAAATACCAGCCTTTCGTTTCATTACCCAAAATCCCATAACCAACTCCGAATTGGAGTTTTAAGCCATACATACACCTTCCATACCTTTGTTTGGAATGTTGCTTGGGATTGAATGATGTTGTTGTGATGTCAGTTGCAATTTACGCATATGAGAGTGATGAAAGAAAAGAAAAGAGTAGTGAAAAAGAGAAGAAAAAAGCAAAAAAAAAAAGCAAAAAGAAAAGAAAAGAAAACATGAGAAAAAGAAGAAAATAAAAGAAAGAGAAAGTTGTATATGTTGTGTATATAGTCTAATAATCCTTGTTACTCTCCAAATGTTATATCTAATGCTTGTTCGGAAGTTACTTTCCATTTTTGATATTGCCTGCATCCTTCCCCTTATTCCAAGTTTTCATCTCCGAACACTTTGAATCTGTACATACATATCCTTCTTTTCGTACCCTAGCCAAACCTACATTACAACCCTATCAAGTCCTATGTGATCTTAGGGTGCATTTAATTTAAAAGTTTAAATAGTTTTGATAATCTGTGAAAATGCATTTCGCCTCTTTTAATGAGCAATATCTTTCATTGATATTACAAGTTTTTCATTTCCTATATAGCGTTCTTCATTTACGACACGTGCATGGCCTAGTTTCCTTTTACATTTACTCTTTATGCCCGCATGTCCCATGTATTACCTCCCATTCTGAGTGATTTCATTTGTTGAGTGTTATGCCCGTGAGGATTGAATGTATGCTTGCTTTGATTAGTATCTAGTTTATATAAGTTTTTCGTCAAATCACACTATGCATGTGCTCTCCCCCCTCCCACTTTTAAAGTTTTAATTCTATGAGGTGCATTCATCTTGTTAATAACAACGGACTTCAGCTTGAATTCGTTCAATATGCTAATAACATGTTTGAAATCTTTTTCGTTGTTGTTGAGTTTGTCGCATGTTGGGAAGGGCATATTTTGAAGAAACCATGTGATGTTTGTGGGTGTCATCTCTGAAAACCCTCACGAGACGGCACTCGTCCACTAGGGTAACCTAGGGGTTTAACGGCTTATTGCATATGCTAAATGCAATCGTTCGCCCACGAAAGTGGCCTTATCCTCTCTTATCCCTTTTTGTACTTGTTCCTGCTTTTTGGTTTTCTTATATTTCTTGTTGTTTCTTATTTCATTGCTAGGGACTAGGAATGTGTAAGTTAGGGGGTGTGATACGATGCAAATATTGCGTATTTCACCTGTTAACCTATGCATTATTAGCCCCCTCGGGTTTCTTAATCCCTATATTTATGCTCATTAACCAGACAACCTCGGATTTCTATGTTAACATGTTTTGCAGGGGTTAATTGAGCTTTTGTATTTATTTGGATGATTAGTATGAAGTTTGGATGCATTCCGGCAATGTTCCGTACACAATCGCACGCGCAAGGGAAATTTAGTCATTTCACAATTTGGGCAACTGGCGTAATGTTTTCACGGAAGTTTAAGCCCTCTAAACAAGCTTCGTGTGGCCATAAACGGTGCACCAATCGGAGCTATATCAAAGAAGTTACGAGCTCTTGTGCGGAAGAGAAAGACATCTCAACCAAAACAGGGGAAGGGATCAAAATCCTACAGGTGCGAATCGATTCGGACCATCCGAATCGATTCGGTAGGAGAAAATGGAAAAAAATCACATTTGCGAATCGATTCGGACAATCTGAATCGATTGTCCCCATTTCAGTATGCTAGTTCCTCTGTTTTTGAATCGATTCGGACCAGCCGAATCGATTCGCCCCTTTAGCAGCCTTCGAGGAACCTCCTTACCGAATCGATTCGGACCAGCCGAATCTATTCGGTTCTGTAGATATTTGTTTCTTCTTTTTATTACAAGTTTGCCATTTCGATCTTTTTGTATAAATACCAACTTCCTCTCATTTTGAGAGACACACTTAGATAGATTAGTTTAGGGTTAGGGTTTTGAGAGCTCTTCTTCTTCCTCATTTGGTGTGACAACTTTTAGGTGTTGTAAGTTGGATTTTTCATAACCTCTACCATTAATATAATTGTTATTCTAGTTTATTTCCATTATTGTAGTTTAATTTCATGCTTAGATAATTAGTTTTAGTTATTTATTTCTTGCTTAATTAGTTTATTGCTTTGTTAATTAGTTTCATTTATGTCTTGCCCTTAGATAAATAGGGTCGGGGTTATGTTTTGCCATTTACGGGTTTGGGCCTCGAAAGTTAGGTTTTGTGTAAAATTGCATTTAATTGAAACCTCGTGTATTAAAGTCGGATTATTATGCATTTAACTTTATTTGTCACACAACTTTAGTGTTTATAGCGATAATCCGAATTTAATCCGCGTGTGATCATTTTCCGTTAAATGTTTAATCTCGCAACTTTGGGTTAAATTCCTTATTGTGTGATGTTTATGCTTAATTGAAAATGCTCGATTAATTATTTTCGAAACGAAATTATAATTATTAGTTGTTTAGCCCTTGGTGGGGATGCGATCTCGACTCTCGTTTTATTAATTCTCATTTAGACTTAACTTCTTAATTTTTCCCTTTTCTTTATTTCCAACCTATCACCTTTTACACTTTTATTCCTGAAGTTTTAAAACAATTAAAAACGAAAATTCAATCACTCCCTGAGGATTTGTTACGATACCTGACTTACCGCTGTGCTTGCCACGCAAGTGTAGTAGTAGCTTAGGTTTTTGCATCTAGAGTAGGAGCCGAAATCAACGACCGTGTCCCTACACGAACACTCGGTTTCCCTCGCACCAGTAGGTTGTGTTTCATTGAAAAGATTTCATTAGAAAGAAAGCATCATCAATTTTTTATAAGTATTAAACTCAAATGTAGAAATCTATTAAGAAATCTTTCATAAAAGCATGGAAAACAGAATTTACCTTGTAACCTAGGTAAATTGTAGCAGTGAATCATAGAAATAAACCAAAAATTGATTTCAATGCCTTAACGGTCATCGATCTGCAATAGTAGACTCATTTCGTTTCATTTGCTTAAGTGAGAGATGTGAGACTAGTAAGTGACAAAGTGAAAAGCGATGCATTCTACATCAATGATCAATTAGAAAGAAAGAACATAATACAAACAATTTACCTTATTTACCTTATAATGTTTTCTCAGAACATTTATGAACTCGATACAACCCGAACTTCAAATCTACTTGCATTATTGACGATATAATTCGCAACACATCAACACGGCAATAACATAACTAAATATTTTAAAAAATAACAAAGTAAAACTATGCTGAAATCCCCCCAAGTTAAATAGAAAACTGTCAATATATCAGATAGATAGAGATTACTGATATATGTTTAGTCATTCACATATTAGTTTGGAGAGTTAACTTGATGCATAAAAAAAGTAACTAGAGATGTTTCTTGGTTTGGTGTGGCTGTGAAATGCTCAAGTCCTTAATTCGAAATTTGTGCCATGTCTGTAGTACCGTTTGGTCATTAAACCAAAATTTAAACGATGCCATATGAATGATTTTACCAGACATTACCTCTGAGATGGTCTCCACCATCCATTTATGTAATAGATGCATGAAAGAGCATATGAATTTAAAACCAAGGCAAGTCCGCAACAACATTCGGTGTACTACTATGACATGTTTGAAGTGCATTATATATCCGCAATAACATGTGGTGTATTAACATTGTATGAAGCCAAATGATCAACAAGAGACCTAGTCTTAAATATTCCATACGTGAGCAGAAGTTTCATAGCCAACCATTCTTGTGAGCATTCACCGCGTCATTGATGATAATAATGATAAAAACATGAGTTGGATCCTATTGATCCTACTTAATAAATTAATGATTGATCTTACCCTGAGTCTCATCAGATACAAAAAGATACTGCAATGGTGATTCACATCATTAACAATTAATTGCTGCGGTTTATGGTCACGAATGGAAGCACTCACCTATTGGTTCCACAACAGATAATTGTTCTCATCAAGTTTTGCATAAAGAGAGTGTGAAAAGAGAATTAGACGAAGTCGAGTGTTTAAATTGGTGCTAAGAAAAACATAAAACTAACAATTAAAAAACTATTACAATGGTCGAAATGTGAAGAGTAAAATGAGGCATATTGCATAATAGTGCTTCTGACAAAGATAAATTATCCACTAAATGTGTAAGATAATCTTTCTTAGACATTCAGTAATCAGGTATAAGAAAAAGACAACTTTTAGGAGCAACTTGCACTATATACGGTCAAAAGCAATATTCCCTTAAGAACGGGATGAGCACATTACATTAGCAGGGCTGACTTATCATTGAAAAACTGGGAAAGGGATGAGCACATTATCAAAAGCAACAACTTCCCTACTTTCAATACCAATCGTTGTCGTTTCATACTAATTACATTATCCGGACTGAATTATCATTGAAAAAATAGGAAAGGGATGAGCACATTATACATGGGAAATTAAAAGAATACAACAGAAATAAGAAAAGTGACTGAGCTGGCATTTTTTCAAGCACTTGGAATTTAATAAAGAAAAATGTCAAAATTCCAAGGTCTATAAATGATTCTTCTAAAGGCATCAACATAACTGATAGTTTACAAATAGTAAACATGAAAACATCCTTAAAAGACTAAATTAATTCATATGAACTTGTACATAGAAACCAAATGTAGTTCTCCCACGGTCCATGTGAGATCCCCTCATACATCATTAATAAACTTAATCCCTAAAATCAAGGAGGCTAACCATCAAGAATAAATTAATCAACTCGTATATACTTCTAAAATCACATTGTCAAAAGAAATACTAATAAGAGAAGTCAGAAAACAATGTAAGAGTATAGCATCCATTGAGTCGAAAATGCATATAAAACATTTATTGAGTAGAAAATGCATATAACTCGTTAAGATAATAGAGCTTAGCAAATACATACAACATATAAAACAATCATTAAGATGAATTTCATATCATTATCAAACAAATACAACATATAAAACATTCATTAAGATAATATAGCTTAGCAAATACAGATAAAAACTTCAATAAAATTCACGAAAAGCTTACAGTTAGAACATCAATATGAAACGAATCTGAAAACATCAATTAAATTCATTCCAAGTAAACATCAATGTGTGTGAGTGACATATATGGTGAACTAAAAATGGTAAACCGTAATGATTTCAAACTCCAAAAAGATAACATACCATTCAGCATCTTGTAACTAATTTCTAGCTAAACCATTGTCAAATAAACCTTTCCCCCAATTTTGAAACTCTCAAAACCTAAAACATGCATTTAAGCACCTAAAAATATTACCTAAAATGCACAAAAAAGGGGAAAAATAAAATCTATAAATAGACACATAATAAAGAGAATAAAAAGAGTGTACTTGTTTAGGCTGTTCCAGGTATAATCAGTAACCTGCAAAAGAAAAAATAAACAACAAACCACAAAAAAAATGATTAGATCCCAACAGATAAGCATAAATGTAAATATAAACATACATGTAAACAAATATAAAACAAAATGAATAAAATCAAAATAGATCTTAACCAAAATTAAAATGAACAAAGTCCTAAAATGAATCCTAAATACAGTGGATGTGGGTATGTATCTAAACAAAGAGAAATGGCAAGAGTCTAACAAAGGGAAATCGCGTGTATGTGAAAATAGGGTTCCATTTGAAACCTTCGAACCCTAGATTTCCATTTGAAACCTTCGAACCCTAGATTTCCCCCAAGATTCATTCGAGAAAGATAGCAAAGTGATTTACCTTCTGATTGCTAAAGAACAAATGGAGAGAGAGAGAGAGTTGTACGATTGATAGAGAGAGAGATCAGTGTACTCAGCTAGTGTGTAAAAGTTTCCAATGTGTTAATTTCCTATTTTATCCATATATTTGAATTTTGGGTAAAAGGACAAAAAGAAATGAAGGATGTTAAAAGAGGGGAAAACCAAATATTTAAGGGATAAAAATGGTAATAGGGGTATTTTAATCTCAACCATTGGATTGTTGCCTTGGTGGCCAAATCCTAGCCCCTAATTCAGTTATCAACTTATTGAATAGTAACATACTTTTACTCCTTATATATATATATATATATATATATATATATATATATATATATATATATATATATATATATATATATATATATATGTTGTAGTATATGTAATATATATATTTACTAGCAGAATGCCCGTGCCTGAAGGCATGACGAAAATTTTCCAAGGTATTGAATGCGTTAAACAATTTAAGTCACAAATATGAACAATTTTAGAAACTTAAAGAGCAAAAACATCATATGCATCAAATAAAAGTGAAAGTAGTACACAACAACAATATTAATAGTACGTCATGGACCTCGCATAAACATCATATGCATCAAATAAGTCATTAAAGTTTTTTACAACACGAAAGTGTAAACATTTTAAAAAAATTAGACAAAATTTCCTTTGTTTATAGGACTATCCACCCTGTTAAAGAAATAAAAAATAACCCAACAAAAACAATACCATAATAATTATAAAATTATGACAAAAATATCAAATGAACATCTAGTTGAATATTCAGTAATTTTGTGATCAACATTTTCTTCGAAGGGTCCGCGGGACTTTTCGCTGCGCGAAAACATCAAGTATTTCAAGTCCTACCACAACACTGCAAAAAATAATCAAATAATCAAAAACATAACTTGTATGCTTTATAGACATTTGTATGCTTAAAATACAAAGGGATGTGGATGAGATAGTATAACTGGAATTGAGGTAGCTGTAATTCTAATGCATCACCCAAAAATAAATAATAAAATCAAGAACTGGAAACAATTGTGAGATAAAAGAAATGGTTGGCCATTAAAGAATTACGGGGTTTCCTGAATCACGGGGTTTACTACATTTGTAATACATTAATATATTAATTGTGAAGTCTCCTACTAAATTTCAATAAATCATTGGATACAATAATATATTACTTACGGAGTGTCCTAAATCTCGACATATCATAAGGTGGTGAATCAATTAATATTCCGGTAATAATTCAAACTATCTCTACATACTAAGAAAGTTGCACCAAGAACATTAAGAACTAAACTTTACACTGAAAAAACTACCATGCACCTTGTGTAATGAATCCTATGAGCTGCAAGGGGCTCTACAAAAAAATATCGAGTTTAATAAAACATATATTTCACTATCTCCATCTTCCATTTATTTCCTAACCCCCAACCTCCATTTAATACACATGCGCGTACCATGCTAAAGTGTGCGAAGATTAGTCTTTTATATTAAAAAAGGTACTATATTACAACAAAAACAAAAACAAAATGCAATACCATAACCCCACCAATCTTTTTCTTCTCGACGCGGGTTAAAAAATACATGATTGGAAATGATGCAATAATGTTTCGAACCGCTTTTTCTAAAAAAAAATGATTCTTATAACAATAACATAAACTTATGAAAACATTAACCAAAGTAAGGGTGAAAACAAAGAATGAGAGGCAACCTCAAAACAACCCTTCCGAAAAGAACCCCACTGTGAGATTATATATAGTCTGAGACAAAACAAAAATTTTAGAACAACTGGAAGAACAAACTTGTTGATCCATCCCCGTATGATCGTAAATCAGTAGGTCTGACCAATGCCCTACATAAAGGGAGAGTTATTTATCTCTCAAACCATTCGAAAACAGTCTTCTCAGAAGATGTGTTTGCAGTGCAATTTAATTGGATCATGTATCTTCTCCTGGAAAATAGCACAGAGGTCTCCGGGTGCATTTACCTGTTTAAGTGTTGCATGGGACCCATAATGCCCTTCCTTTCGTGATAATGCCTTCAACGTAGCAAAAAGAGATTGGACCTTCTCAACAGCTCATGTAAGCTTGAAACTTAAATATACTCTTCCACAAACTTAAGTTATACGATTAATAGAGAGAGAGATCAGTGTACTCGGCTAGTGTGTAAAAGTTTCCAATGTATTAATTTCCTATTTTATCCATATATTTGAATTTTGGGTAAAAGGACAAAAAGAAATGAAGGGTGTTAAAAGAGGGGGAAACCAAATATTTAAGGGATAAAAATGGTAATAGGGGTATTTTAATCTCAACCAGTGGATTGTTGCCTTGGCGGCCAAATCCTAGCCCCTAATTAAGTTATCAACTTATTGAATAGTAACATACTTTTACTCCTTATTATAGTGTATATATATATACTATTTTGTGGTTGTTTTACGTTTTCACCCTTCGATGGCATGTTTTTATGCTCAAGTCTAATTTTTTTCAAATTTACATCGTACACTCAAATCGAGATCCCCGTGACTACGCGGTCGGTTCCTAAGAGTCACACTAATCCCGTGTGAGGTGTTCATGACTCTTACCAGACCGTTTTGTGTTTGTTTTACGTTTTCACCCTTTGTTGGCATGTTTTTATGCTTAAGTCTAATTTTTTTCAAATTTACGTCGTACACTCAAACCGAGAGCCCCGTGACTACGCGATCGGTTCCTACAAGTCACATTGGTCCCGTGCAAGGTGTTCATGCCTCTTATGGGACTGTTTTGTGTTTTCATCCTTAGATGGCATGTTTTTATGCTTAAGTCTAATTTTTTGCAAATTTATGTCGTACACTCAAACCGGGAGCCCCGTGATTATGCGGTCGGTTCCTACGAGTCACATTGGTCCCATGCGAGGTGCTCGTGATTCTTATGGGACTATTTTTTTATTTGTTTTACGTTTTCACCCTTCGATGGCATGTATTTATGCTAAGTTTAACTTTTTGCAAATTTACGTCGTACACTCAAACTGGGAGCCCCGTGACTACGTGGTAGGTTCCTACGAGTCACATTGGTCCCGTGCAAGGTGTTCGTGACTCTTACTGGACCGTTTTGTTGCTGTTTAAGGTTTTCACCCTTCGATGACATGTTTTTATGCTCAAGTCTAAGTTTTTTATAAATTTACGTCGTATACTCAAACCGGGAGCCCCGTGACTACGTGGTCGGTTTCTACGAGTCACATTGGTCCCGTGCGACAAGTGAATAAGATGGGTGGTCAAAAATTAAAAACCCAAGAATAACTTTCAAATCATGACTAATTTGTATTCCCATTTTCACATCTCTCCTATTATGCTCGGACTAATCAAGAATATCTTAAAGCTAATAAACAAATGGTTACCAATTAGTTTAATGTGGACCATTGCAGAGAAATTGACACACCTTAAACCTAGAAAGTGGCGATCCATTGGATAATTCCTTTTTTCTAGTGTTCACCCTAACTATTCTTTATTCAAAATTTATGTACTGCCCCCCAATAGAAGTGACAAGAAACAAATGCCCCAATAATACCCAAGCTAGTTGGATGGAATATTTGTGGAGTGAAACTAAATGTAAGAGAGATTAAAAGTTGGATCAAAGTAGTTAAATCCGAAACCTTTAGGAATGTGATACGTATATATTATTATACCTAAGATCTGGTGTTGATGTGGCTGACGTCAGTTACCAACACCCTCAAAACTGCTCTCACCTCTCAATCGAACTCCAAATGTAGTTCCTCCATCTCTAACGATGATGAGCTTGAAGTGCCTACAGATAAATAAAGACGAGATAAATACAAAAGATCGATCGAATCATCATAAATAAAACTCAAACCCTAACTCTAACTATAATATTACCATTTCAGTGTTGATCGCCCGTAATCGTTATGTTTTGAACTCCCTCCGTTATCTCCGCCCACAATTGCACAGATTTAACAATGAGTTTGATTTTGTAAAAAATAAATAATAGTTTACATGCCAATATAACCCAACAAAATAAATTTAAATAAGTCAAAATTAGACTAGAAAAGTAATGAAAGTCTTAGCCAACAAGAAGACGAAGATGAATGTTCTATGACTACTCGTTGAAAAATATTATTTGGTATCAACCAATCCTAAAAATTATACAATACACAAGAATAAATTATTAGGCATCAACCAACTCTAAAAATTATATAATACACAAGAATAAATTATTAGGCATTAACCAACTCTAAAAGTATACAATACACACGAATAAATTATTAGGCTAGCAACTGTTTTTTTTGCTGTGAAATCCAACTCTGAAATCCAGCCAAATCACAAACCACCAACTCTTTAATCGCAGATGCCCTTTAATTGAAATTTCAATAAACCAATAAGAACATTGAGTAGTTAATATATATGGGGTTCTCAGTATACATAAATCATATGCATATATGAATACAAATACATTTTTTTACATACAAACAACATGAATAAACCAGGATTCTGATTTGTTTTTTTAAAATTCAGATCCAAAATAACACCAGATCGAGGAACAAAACCCCCAAAAGATGAAAATGGCAAAATGAGATATAAAAATATTGTGAACACAACACAACCAACTCTACACATAACAAAGGCAAGCAACACCTCGATAGTATCAGTTGAATAAATTACCAAAATGGTAGACAATCAAAACCTAATTATGTATAAACCTAACTATGAATTAAAACCTAAATATGTATAAATACCTTCATTATATCGACCAAATCTCTTCGTCTTTGACGAGAGAGATAGGCATAGCTTATTCAAGCTATGGTCGACCAAGCTTCGTCTTTGATGCAAGAGAGAGATAGAGAGAGAGAGAGAGAGAGAGAGGGAGAGCTGGACGGAGGAGACGGAGGAGAGGGAGAGCATGATGGAGAGGATAGGGAAACAAAGGTTATGGTTCGATTTCGCTGAGAGAAGGTGAGGGAGAGTTTTTTTTAGCCTTTTAGTTAACTTAACACCCAACAAAAATAAGTAACAAACAAATAAAATACTTTTGGCATCACAATTTTCTTTGTTGCCAAAAGTATGATATTTTTCCCAACCCACTCCTATGTTGCCAAAAGTTAAGTCATGTTTGGAAACAAACAAATATGATACTAAAAGCTAAAAAAATTCCCTCTTTTATTTTGCTAGCTTCCCACTTGAAATTTTAACTTTTGGCAACAAGTTTTATTTTATGTTGCCAAAAGTACAATGTAAAATGGTCTTTTGGCAACATAATTAAGATTTTGTTGCCAAAAAGGTATCTTTGGCAACAAAAATAGATTGTGTTGCCTAATATTGTTGCTAATGGTGCAAATTCTTGTAGTGGACCATTTTTGAAAGGTGCTTCGTCCATCGTCGGTGTGGGGTGAATGTAAAGAGATGGAGTTCCCAGCCTATTTTTCACAAAACAGGCAAAAGAACATGTTGTCACTTCGAGAGGGCGGCATCAAGGAAAAAATTGATGCATACGAAACTAATAGATCAGAGGTCCGAGGGCTAAGTTACGAAATGGGAAGGTGTTAGGCACCCATCCCACCCTTTCGATCTCTTATGGGAAAATGTTAATATTTTCCTTTATCCCCGTGAAGTGTGTGTATGTGTTTATATAATGGAGATTGGAATTGTTTGACCCATACTATGAAAAAAGTGGGGTGAGTTCATCCACATGAGTATTCCCAAAATAATAATAAATGTATAAGATAGAATATGAGCGTTCATCGCGATATTAATCGTTATTGGGAAACAGTAATATGTGTGGGATGAAATGAGAACAATCATATTATACGTATATGCATGATAATTATGAAAATGAGGGATTTTGAGAAATTTGGAGAATAAGAGAAATTGGAAACTTGGACTCGAGTCTCGAATTTTAATTCGAGATGCCTATGTAGCCTATAAAGGCATCAAACTCCACGTAGTTCAAAAGTAGAATAGGGGTGGGTTTTATCCTATTGATTCAAACGAAATTTTATTATATGTGTACGTGTAGAAATGTGTTTTTGGTTTTGAAAAAAGTGTGATGGGTAATTCTGTTCGGAATTCACGAGTGTAACCCTCTTTTATTTGTTTTTAGTTTTTTTATGGAAAATAAAGTATGTGCAATATACTAATAAAAGTGTAGATGTTAATATGTATGAACTAACGTGAAACTAGATTATGAATCTAATGTAACTTATGCAAAAACAAGAGATTAAAAGAGAGGGAGAAGGAATTGGACCTTTCCTTGGAGCTTGCGTTTTGATCTTGGATGAACCACTTTGAATGTTGATGAATCTTGATGAGAGAGAAGGATATTTTCCAAATTGGGTATGAAAAGGATGGCTATTTAGGCTTAATTGGAACTTCTCATATGGAACTTCGTTGATTTTGAGAGAATGTTGCTGAGATCACTGATGCTGATGGATTTCTTCTTCTTTTAAGGACTAAGGCTATGGAACCTATTTATAGAGACAGGGGGTACTGATCATCCTACCCTAGGGTGTGCCTCTTGACAGGTAACCCTTGACACTGTGCCGATAGGCAGGGTTCAAGACCTGCCAATTGGAAGTCTCATGCGGACTTTTCGGGAAAAATGACGGTAGCACACAAACCGTTGATTTGAATCATGTACGGGGCATACTGTTAGTAAGGTACTTAAGCGACCTTTAAGTGTCCTTTGGATCTCTCCCGAGTTCGAAAGGTTACTTTGGGTCAAATATGGCTCGAAAGAGCACGTTAATTTTTTGGACGGGAGATCGTTAGGTGAAAACGGATCATTCATCAGTATGGTAAGTCAAAATCGTGCGCGGGTGGATCATTGGAAAGGTTTGAAGGTCTACTTTGTCATTCCAAAGAGTTTTTCTTGGTTTTGAAAGTTAACCTTGGTTAATTGGGGCCCATAAGCGTACGATGACCTCTCTGAGTAAAAAGGATCATTCGTCCGTATCGTAGGTCAGAATCGCGCATGGGGAAGATAATTAGAAAGGGTATTAAGTGCCCTTACGAGATTCATTCAGTCTCATTCTAGATAAAGAGTTAAATTTGATCAAACGGAGTCCGAGAGTGCCTAGTGTCCTCTAGATCGATTTTTGAGGGAAAACTGATCATTCGTTTGAATAGTTATGCTATTTCCCGCACGGGGTAGACCATTGGAAAGGGGTTTTAGTACCCTTTGAATATTCAAAGAGATTTCACTATGATGGTGAAGTTGACTAGGGCCAACTCGGGGCTCAGGGTGCCTGATGGCCTCTAGATCGGTACTCAGAGTGCGAACTAGGTTTGCGGTGGAAAGGGTAAGGGCTAGGGGTCTAAGGAGAGACTTAGGGGGTCTTAGAATGTAGTGTCTACAGAGCCCCTCAAAGAGTGAGTTTTAAATAAGTGATGGCCATAGAATAAACACCAAATGATAGAGGGAGGTCAGTCCTATGGACCTAAGGGATGTGGATGACCTTTTCAAAGGGTCAAAGTTAATTTTGACCTAAAAGAGGTGAAGATTGAGGACCGAGGTCAATTTTGACCTAGCCGAGTTGATGATCCAGGATCGAGGTCCATTCTGACCTAACTGAGGTGATGATCCAAGACCGAGGTTAATTTTAACCTAAAGTAGGTGATGACCGAGGACCGATACCAATTCTAACCAAACTAAGGTGACGATCCAAGATTGAGGTCAATTCTAACCTAAAAGATGTAACGACTGAGGTGAATTCTGACCTAAAAGAGGTGAGGACCGAGGATCGAGGTCAATTCTGACCTAACTAAGGTGACGATCCAAGACTGAGGGCGAGTCTGACCTAAAAGAGGTGACGACCGAGGAACGAGGTCAATTCTGACCTAACTAAGGTGTTGATTCAAGACCGAGGTCAATTTTGATCTAACAGAGGTGAAGACTGAGGACTGAGGTCAATTTTAAGCTAACTGAGGTGACGATCCAAGACCGAGGTTAATTTTGGCCTAACAGAGGTGATGACAGAGGATCGAGGTCAATTATAACCTAACTGAGGTGAAGATCCAAGATCGAGGTCAATTCAGACATAAAAGAGGTGACGATCGAGGATCGAGGTCAATTTTGAACTAACTAAGGTGAAAATCCAAGACCGAGGTCAATTCTGACCTAAAAGAGGTGACGATCGAGGACTGAGGTCAATTCTGACCTAACTGAGGTGATGATCCAACTCCGAGATCAATTCTGACCTAAAAGAGTTTACAACCCAGGACCGAGGTTAATTCTTACCTAAATAAGGTGACGATCCAAGGACGAGGTCATTTTTTGACCAAAAAGAGGCGACGACTGAGGATCGAGGTCAATTATGACCTAACTGAGGTAACGATCCAAGACCGAGGTAAATTCTAACCTAAAAGATGTGACGAACAAGGACCGAGGTGAATTTTGACCTAACCAAGGTGATGATCCAAGACTGAGGTCAATTTTGACCTAAAATAGGTGAGGATCGAGGACCGAGGTCAATTTTGACCTAACTAAGGTGACAATCTAAGATCGAGGTCAATTATAACCTAAAAGAGGTAACGACAGAGGACCGAGGTCAACTCTGACCTAACTAAGGTGACGATGCAAGACCAAGGTCAATTTGACCTAAAAGAGTTGACGACCGAGGACCGAGGTCAATTTTGATCTAAAAGAGGTGTATTTTTCCTTGAGGAAATTTGGGGACTCCACTAGGGATAATTTATTCTTCATCGGATATTGGGAAAGAGTGAATGATCCCAGGATTTTTAGCTGGGGAATATTCGGAGCATCTTTTGGAGACGTTCTTGGGGAGAATCATTCTCTGAAATTTTGCTGGGGGTGTAAAAAATGTTTTCCTTGGTGAACAAGGTGCTAGAATCGATTTGGCAATTTTAGAAAATTTTCAGGAATTATTTGGGATTTTTTGGTTTTTTTTTTCTGGATTTTTTGCACGAAATTTTAAAGGGTATGCCGACCGGCATAGATGGAGATGTGCCAATAGGAATTGTCACAGTCTTTTGGGGTACCTCAAGCAGGTGATAGGATCAGTGCCGATCGGTGGGTGGAGGGGACTGCCGATCGGCATGACCCTTAGACTCTTATAAAAAGGGACTGGTTGCCCTCATTTTATACAACTTTGTGACTTCTCTTCTTCTGCTATAAACTTCTGTAAATCATCCTAACGTTCGAAATGGCTGACTTCTCAAGCAGTGAAACCCATATGGCATGGATTAATGCTGACGACTGGGCAGGGTTAGTGTGGAGGGCTAGGGTGCCCTTCGCATTGGGTTGTAAGAAATCTTTTGACTCGTTTGAGCCGGTGGAGGATGATAAAACTCTTTTACGTGAGCTTTCGCATCATCTCTCTTCTAGGTTGGTGAACCCTGGTGGCTATGTAAGTATTGCATGACTCTTAGTATTTATTGCTTTTTTCTTGACGAGATTTCTTTATTTTTTAAATCTGACAAGGGTTTTCCTCATTTCTTGATAGTCTGACGTCCCCATGTCGACTATTCATGCCCATGGTATGACAAGGCTTAAGGACGTTTGGTAGAACCTTCCTCTTGTGGTGTGTTGGATGGTGTCATCGGCTAGTTTTGGGAGGTTGGTGTCTGCTTTAGATGAGACGCCTCGCTCCACTCCAGTTCTATGTGCTTTGGGAGAGACGTGGTGGGACACTACCCACACCTTCCATTTTGACTTCGGGGAGATGACGATGACTCCCATTGATGTGCATCAGTTTCTAGGGTTGGACTATGAGGGTGCCCAGGTTGAGGTGGATAGGACATTGAGGGTGACATCGGAGGTGGTGACGGCAACTTTAGGTGATGTGAAGAGAGTGGTTTTCGGAGACTCTCTCCACTTGTCTTCTTTGAGGGATATTTTACTGAGGAGGAGGGTCGATGAGGATGATGGGCATCAGGTGCGTTATATGGACCGCTTATTTATCTTGTTGGTGATAGGAGGTTTTCTTGAGGCGAAAAGTGGCGACGTCGACCACTTGTGGTTTTTTCCATTTCTAAGGGTGTTTTCTAACATCAACTTCTATGATTAGGGGAGCCCAACTTAGTGACCCTTTATTATTATTTGGATGCATTCAACCGGTGCTATCAGTTGACTTTTACTAGGGCCACATATATTCTTGAGGTATTCTTTATTTTGCGCACTTTCCTTTAAGCATTCACATTTTCCATTCATGCACTTCTTTTTTATTTCTTGAATATTGATCCTTGTCCTTTGCAGATGTGGTTCTATGAGGTGATTGAGTTGAACACCAAACTAATTTCTTTGAAGGATGAATCTGTGGGGGACTTCTGTTGGATATTCTGGTGGAGGATATCTAACCGGTAATCGAAAAAGACTCTTTCTCTAGAGATAGTGCGCCAGGTCCTAAATGGCCTGACGAGGGAGCGGGAAAGCATTCTTTTGTCTTGATACTATTCTTTTCTTTTGATGATCTTTTATTGATATTGATTATTCTTTTTTTCTCGAGATTTATAGTTGACCTTTTATCCTTGGGGGATGGCCAATTACCACACCGGGGTAACTGGGGGACATGCGCAAATGTGACACCTACTAGCACAGGAGTTTGGCTACTCCTGGTATCTTGGGGATAGGGTAGTCTGACAGATCGTGGAGGATGAGGTTGCGATGATGCCAATGCAGCCCCCTGTGTTCATGAGGCGAGTACGAGAGATGTCTTAGGATGCTTAGGTGGATGCGATGATGGGAGAGCCATAATCTCTGTACATCGACATAGCGGTGTTATATGACTATTTGGACTTCATCTCAATTTGGATGATCCCTCCTAGTATATATGATGTGATGCATCTCCTAGGGCAGGCTCGAGTCGACGTGCTTGGTCCTCTCATAGCGCAGGTGGTGCATCCAGGTTCGCGATGACAGCAACGATGTCAGGGCCTTCTTTTGTGCGGCTCCATTCTCCTAGCTACAACCTTAGACAAGCTGATGGGGGGTTGGTGCGTTTACAACATCGCCCTCATACGATGGATTCGGAGGAGTTGGTCCTGACAGAGGAGGTCCTTCAGCCTGCGATATGCCTTTTTTGATTTCCTTGATTTCTTTCTTCTTCCTCATGCTTGACTGATTTTATCTTTTCCATTCTTCTTCACAGTATATCAGTATTTCAACCACTTGGCTGAAGGACATCAGGGACTGGATATCTTCGGAGACTGCTCATATTCATGAGGCGGCTCCGATCCCTTCTTGCTTGGTGTCGTCTGCCTCATTTGGGGAAGGGTCGAGCTCTGGAAGTGGAGGCACATCATCTCATCGCAGGGGGAAGAGGGCGCGCTGTAGGGATTGGGGATCTTAGAGAGAGAGAAGAGAAAAAAATTAAAATTGGGTTCGGGCTGAATCCCGTTGTTTTTCTGCTTTTTTTGTTTCCCTGTAAAATATCCATGTAATAGAGAAAAACATATACAAAAAATGGAGTTTGTTGTCAATTTCTTTGTTTAGTGATTAATGCACATGATTTTTTTACTTTTCTGTTGAGACAGTAAAAAGAATTTAAAAATTGATTTGAGAAGGATTTTATTTAAAATGAGATTAGTAAAAGCATAAGTATAAAGGAAATTCAAAATTTCCTTAAGATAAGAATTATTTGTGTTGGTTTTGTTTATTTTGACAAAAAAGGAAGAAGGGAATTTTCCCAGAATATGGGGGTGTTGATCGGCTTGACCCCTGTCCTACCTAGTGGTATATTAGTCCATTCCAGTTAATCTAAGGTTTTGATTGCACTTTATTCAATTGCTTGGTACTTGGTGGGGCAAGTATTACTCCGATTTCTTCAAGTTTTCTTGTCCTTCCTTAAGAGTTTTCAAGTATAAATAGGGTTGTAAATGGGCTTTCCTCCTCACACTTTCATTTTCTTTCTTTTTCATAGTCTTACTTGCTTATTATCCCTTTTTTGCAAGATGTCTCTCCCTAGTAGCATTGAGTTCGCCAACTACCTCGAAGCCTTGGAAGCAATGTGTTCTTACAATGTCGATTATGGCACCTTCCACATGCGGTGAGTCTCCTTGTGGAGCAACTGCCCCATTGAGTGGAACATGCTGATGGCGGCTATCGAGTTTTGGTACCCTGAGGATCATGTCTTTCGCTTCAGGTTGGATGAGATTTGTCCTACCTACGAGGAATTATCTGCCATGCTAGAAATAAATCCCAGCGTTCTGCGGATCTGCCTGAGTTTTCCCGCTCTCCTAGGGAATTATTAGCTGGACTTCTTCATATTTCACCTTCGACGTCCAGGCCATTGGTTGCTAGGGAATGATTTCGCTTTCGGTGGTGTTGCAGTTCATGTATTCACAGGATGTGGGTGATGCTGGATATTCTGGGGCCGTCATCCTCGACCTTGTTTCAAAAATTCTATTGGTGACTGGGGAGACGCTGGTGGACCCCCAACTGGCTGTTGTCGTTTCTTGGATGTCATACCGTCGTAATTCTAAGGCGGTGATATTAGGAGAGACCTTGAATGGCATGGATGCCTGGCGAAAGGGTCGTTCTGACTTTTTGAGAGGGATCCCCGTGATGTTGTTTATGTGGTTGTCTGAGAGATTTCACATGGTGGTTACACCTAAGTATCCCTTGCCGATGATTCCAAACTTCTTATCTCGCTATTTCATTAACGTTGGCCTGGACATTGAGAGTTGGGGGAAGTGGTTTGTAGAGCATGGAGCTTTAGGCCTACGCTGGTCTGCTCCATGGTAGGGAGAACTACTGCCCATTCTAGAGCTCGAAGATTATCAATACATCCGACTGGTTGGCCTCAGCCAGATCTCTTTCTACTTTCCTTGGTCTCTTTTGCGTCAAAATGGTTGGGAGAAAATTGTACCACTGCGAACACTGGATTTCTTTCCCGTGGAGGACCTAACAGAGCGTATGAACGTGCAACTGGAATTTTTATAGGAGAACCGACGTCCATCGACTCGTCCCTCTCAATCTGTTAGGCGAGTTTGTCATGTCTCAGGGACTATATGAAATGGTTGTGGATGAGAGTGGTCACCAAGATGCTGGTTGTGGAGACCGGTTAAAGGTAGATTGCCTTCTTTGATACTTTAGAGGGAGGTATTGTGGTTTTTCCAAAGCTAGTCTAGGCTTATCGCCCAATTGAGCATCAGTGGCATTCCTTCTAGTTAAGGGAGGTTTGGGGACCCCAGGATATGGGAGATGGAGGCAGCTCTTTTGGCAGTTAAGGGTAAACTTTATGAAGCTTCTGTATGCTATTTGGTTTTGTTTGTGATGATTCTGGTTGTTTAGGAGTAGTGGGGTTTGTTTTTGGGAAAGTATGTGTAGGATGGAGAGGGAAGTCATTTGACTCCTTACGGCGTTGTAATTGTACCGAAATTTCAAATAATGAAATAAATAATTTTTTGATCATCTACTTGTGCCTCTTGATGACTTTTTGCATTTTGAACTACCTATACTCATCGCTAAGGCATACATAATCCTTTTGTTCATGTACATGTTAAATTGAACCGTCGTTCTCGAGGATAAGAAAAGGATAGTATTTTGTGAAAAGAAGGGGGCCGCGCTCATGTGAAGGGATGAGCTGCCTACATACCTATGAGGGTTTTGAAAATTTTGAAATTCATTTTTAAAACTTAGAGGATCAGTGATGATGCTGGAAACAACACCACAGGTATGAGGTGTTAATAAGCTTAAACTAGTAATAACAATGGCAGCACAAGAGTGAATATCTACTAGAGGGAGGTGAGGAGAAGAAGAGAAACACTAGTATATAAATGGTTCAGCCAATTTGGCCTACGTCCACTGTGAGTGTATTAGTAATTTCACTCGATGAATGCACTAATGGCCATAAATACAATCTCTTAAACTTTCTCTCTCTATTGTGTAAACCAACAGAGTTTTAGCTAGGGTTGCAATTATCTATCATTTTACGAGGTAGAGGAAGACCTATATATATAGTGATATGGGGGGTGTAATGTACCCCCAAAGAATGCAATGAGCATGTGTATGAGGATCGAACCAGCATGATGATGACACCTGGCTGATCTTATGTAGATAATGATGACCACAAAATTCCCTCACATGAGGGAAATTATTCGGTTATAACTGATTTCCTCACGTGTTCCAAAATTTACAAGTGCTTGCATATGCTCGAACTTGTGTCCTTGACTGATGTAACCTCGGCCTGGACGAGTACGAGGTTGGTGAAACCCGACGATGTTGCTTTGTATTATCAATAGCCATTATGACCTCGGCTGATAAGACTGGCCGAGATTGGGTACGAGGTGAGATGTAATCGTCGGCTCAAGCAGAGTAGGATGTTGACAATAACCTGTCCCCATAAGGCGCTGCTGACTTCAGCTGCTACAGAGTCGAGGTTGGTAAAAGAGAGTCGATCTTATAGAATATGACCTTTCTGATGGTAGTTGTGAGCTTCTCGTCAACTCGACTGTGAGACAGACCGAGGTTAGTGACTCTGAGTACGAGGGTGCACTTTGGGCATATCAATCACCCCCTAAACCTTAGTATCCTATGTGAGCAGGTGATTAAGGGTTATGCTTGGCCGAGGATGGATCTCTTTTGGTGTCTTGGGGAATGAAGTGATTCTCTGCCACATATCACTCATCTAAGTGAGCAATGTGCCCCCCAAGGTGTGATAATTCTGACCGTTGTCTTTTCGATTCCCTAGGGCAATGATGGGTGTGTTGGAACGTGTTCCCCATCATTGAGAAGGTTTAAATATAAACCATGCACTAATCAACAAAGATAAATAATAAATCTGAATCACTTACTGAAATAAATACGACTGGATTTAAACGTTCCAATTCAAAACCTTAAGCTAAAGAACCACAGTACACTAAATCCAACTAGAATGAATAGAAAGTAAACTAAATACAATCTCTGATAAAATGTCTAAGGAATGGGCGACACATGACCTAAATGAAAAGCCTAGATAAACTGAGAGGAAAGATACTAACGTCTAATGCAAAGACCTATAGCTTCCACAGTAACTGCAGCACGCAAAGCGACCCAAGTCTCTAAATCTGGTGACCCTGTGGCTGAGCAACTAACATAAAACATATATATATACATATAGAAAGATAGAAAAGAGATGAAAGATACGGGTCAGAGCCCGATGTGTAAAAATGTTTTACAAGTATTTAAAATTTCTTTAAAGCAAGTATTATGTACATGTTAGATTTATGCTCTCATGTGAAGATCTCACCCCTCTTCTATTGTGCACTCCTAGCGCATCTTTTATTTAGTACTAGTAACTCTTCCCAAGATATCTAGTTCAAGTCACTTAACACTCTTTACATATAACAATAGTGTTCCCATATTGCCCATACAATACTCCATAAGTTGCTTGTCACATATTACCACCTATCACGTTTACTATAGGACTATTTAAGTCTTTATCTCTTTAAGATTAAATTAATTGCACCCCCGGTTTAAATCCCATTACTGCTATTAATATAATAATCATGTACCCCTGGGTTATCACCCATTCGTACGCTTAAAACAATATCATTGCACCCTCGGGTTATCACCCATTAGTGCGATAAATAAAATATTACACCCCCGGGTTATCACCCTTTAGTGTATTAACCACATAACGGGTTATCACCCATTAGTGCACTTAGAAAACTATCAAGTAATAGGCATACACACATCCTATTAAAATTTATAGGTATTCTCCCAACCTATTTGTATACTTACCATACATATTTTCTTCTCATTATTACATATTTTATACTATTACTAAATTACCTCAACTCTTTAGTAATTTTCGAAATAACTCTTCTTTCTAGATTAATTAAAGTATAAAACTCACATACTTTCTCGTAGACCTGCCTCGTATCAAATTCGTTAACTGGAAATTTCTCTCACTCGAATAAACTGGAAAATTCCAAAACTGTCCCTAAGAAGTTTCTCAGAAATTCACCTTGTCACTCAAACCAGATGGCAATGTCGTTTGAACGACTGCCACGTGTCATTCGAGCGACTTCGCGCGAGATGCCTATCTCGCTTGAACAACCTTCGCGCGAGACCTACTATTTCGTCTTCTTCCCAGAATTTTAGCATTTTCCCACCATTTTTAACCCTAAAACATCTACGGTTCATTCCCAAACACCCAAACAGCAAACGCAAATGATGTTCCAACATATTTAGATGATTTCTAACAACCTAGAATCATTAAATCCTCCCCATACACCAATTTAATAAGAAATCCCCAAATTTATTTAACAAGAACCCTAGTTCTTAATTTAAGATCATATCTCCAAATTTAACCCAGATTTGTACATGGAAATTGTCATAAATTCGTGGATGACATCCTATCTACATGAAGGAATTTAATCTCTTATAAATTTAGACCCAAATATGAACCAAATCATCAAAATCCAATCTCATAATTTAATGGGCTATCAACTACTCTAATCATGCACATAGTTATTACTAAATCATGCAAGTAATAAACACTTCCCTCGAATTAGTCATCTGATTTCTTAATGTTGTTGGTATGGGTGTGTTCCTCTTGTTCCGATATACACGATGGTTGTGCAAGATGGTGCTAATAAGGCCTTCCCTCTTGGAATTTGTTCTCCCTCACACCCTCTGTGGCTGTTCTTTAATTTTTGTATCTCTCAACCATAATGGACCTCTCATGGCTGATAAAATAACTCCCAATTTTCGTCCATTTAATTCCTCCAAAAATCAAAATTCCAAAATTACCCCTACGGAGTGCCGGTTTGGCCTAAAAACCATTCGAAGTCTAAATAAAATACCTGGGTAGTATTTTCTGACTATTTCGACCCCCTCGGACTCAACGGTGCACTCAAAATTACCATACGAGTTACATAAAAATAATCTACTTTTCATATTCCTTTCAATTAGTCCTGACACGACTCACGCGTGTCCCGACTTAAAATACCAAACTGTCGTATATTTCACTCTCGACAATTTATCAGATTCAGAAATTCCATATTACTTATTCACTCAATAATATTCAATAATTCTCGTTAATAAGTATTAACTCTTATCGCGCTAGTTAATAATTATTTTAAATTCGGATTAATTACCAATTAATTCTCGCATATTAATTTAATTAATACCACAATAATAATTAATTACCTAATTATTTAGGTTCTAAAAAATACGGGGTGTTACATACTTCCCCCCTAATAACGGAATTTTGTCCCGAAATTCAGAAAGTAAGGCATACCTGGTATAAATAAATCTGGATATTTCTCACGCATATCCGTCTCTCGCTCCAAGTGGACTCCTCCACATTGTGATGCTGCCACTGAACCAGCACAAGTAGAATTACTTTTAACCTCAGTCTCCTCTCACTATAATCTAGGATAGCCACTGGCCTCTCCTCATAAGAACTGTCGGGCTGTAAATCGATCTCCTCTATTGCGATGTGAGTGTGGGCCAAGTCATCCCGTAGATACCGCCTCAATGACGATATGTGAAACATATCATGAACACGGTGAAAGTGTTTCAGTAACCCAAGTCTGTATGCCACTGGCCCATTCCTCTCGATATTGGGAAATGGGACCACGTACCTTGGAGCCAACTTCCCCTTCTTCCCAAACCTCATTACTCCTTTCATAGGAGATACATGTAGTAATACT
The DNA here is from genome assembly GCA_949130495.1 of Sambucus nigra. Taxonomy (NCBI): domain Eukaryota; kingdom Viridiplantae; phylum Streptophyta; class Magnoliopsida; order Dipsacales; family Adoxaceae; genus Sambucus; species Sambucus nigra. The sequence continues at coordinate 299,229,485 of OX422213.1, forward strand.
TTATCCTCCATGATAAACTCTCGAAAGGACCGCTTCACATCGGCGTAGCTCTTTTTTCGGTCCTGGACTACCCGAATGTGACTTCTGATAAGCTCAATCCTAGCTGAAGTCTCCTGAATCACCTCTGGTCCGTGTAACTTGTTATACCCCACCTTTAGCCAACAAGAGGGAGAGCAGCATGTCCTTCCATATAATGCCTCAAATGGGGCCATGTCGATCATGAACTAATAGGAGTTATTATTGGCAAAACTCCACCAGTGGAAGATACGGCTCCCAACCTCCTCCAAAATCAAAGACACACATGCATAGCATATCCTCCAGCATCTGATTGGTACGCTCTATTTTTCCATCTATTTATGGGTGATAAGTTGAACTCAATCTCAACTCTATACCCATGGCCTCCTGAAAGCTCTCCTAGAAGCGCGACATGAAAATCATATCTCTATCAAACACGATATCTAGGGGCACCCCATGTAGCCTAATGATCTCGGCAATGAATAACTGTGCAAGCTGTCCCGTGGTGTAGTCTATCTGTACTGGCAGAAAATGAGCTACCTGGGTCAATCGATCCACTATAACCCATATGGATTCCTGACCGCACTGTGATGTAGGCAACCCAGTAATGAAGTCCATGGAAATACTTTCCCATTTCCACGTAGGTATCTCCAATGGCTGAAGTAACCCTGGCGGTCTCTGGTGGTCCACCTTTACCATTTGGGAGGTAGAATATTTGGACACGAACTCTGCAATGTCCTTCTTCATCCCACTCCACCAGTACAACCGCCTTATATCCTGGTATATCTTATCCCCTCCGGGATGTACCGTAAATCTGGATTCGTGTAGCTGTGTCATAACTGCATGATGTAAGTCTTCTCCCTACAGGACCACTAATCTCCCATTAAATCTCAAACCCCAATCAGAACTCACGGAATAGGACTCAACATCCCCAGCTAGGAGCCGTACAATCTGCTCATGGAAAAAAGTATCTATTGTTTGTTCTTGTATCACCCTCATAACAATCTTGGGTGTGACTAACATAACAGATATAAAGGAACGGGCTACCATGTCCTGGTGTCCCAATTATTTCCACTTTGCTCTCCACACTTCCACTACGTCACCTACCGGCCTACGACTTAATGCATCAACAACCACGTTAGCCTTCCTCGGATGGTACTGTATCTCGAACTGATAATCCTTCCCGGTTATCCCCAAGAAGCTACGCACCTCTGTTGGTGTCGTGGTCTGTCCCCACTCCCTCACTGCCGACACTTTGCTCGGGTTAATCGATATCCCCAATTCCGATACAACATGCCCTAAAAACTGTACTTCCCGTAGACAGAATCTGCACTTCTCATACTTAGCATAAAAATGATGCTCTCATAGGTTCTGAAGAACCTGTCTCAAAAGTTCGGCTTCCTCCTCCTTAGTGTGTGAATAAATTAGGATCTCATCTATGAAGATGATGAAAAATTGATCCAAGAACTCCATGAACACTCGGTTCATCAAGTACATGAATACGGATGGAGCATTTGTCAACCCAAGCAGCATGACTATGAACTCATAGGGTCCATACCTAGTCAAGAAAGCAGTCTTTGACACATCCTGCTCCCTAATCCGTAGCTAATGGTATCCCGACCTCAAATCTATCTTCGAAAAGAAGGTTACTCCCCTCAGCTGGTCGAACAGGCCATCAATTTGGGGCAATGGATATTTATTCCATATCGTGGCATTGTTCAACTCCCGATAATCCACGCATAACCTCATTAAACCATCTCTCTTCTTTACAAATAGCACCGGAGCGCCCCAAGGCGAGGTGCTCCTACGAATGAAGCCCTGGCCTAACAGCTGCTCTATCTGATCCCGTAACTCCCTCATCTCCGCAGGAGCCATATGATATGGTGCACGCGCTATCGGTCGAGTGCTCGGCATCAAGTCTATAACGAAATCTATCTCTCGATGGGGGGGGGGGGGTAGGCCCGGTATCTCCTAAAATACATCCGAAAACTCACAAACGACTGGAATCGAATCCAGGGGAATCACTATCTCCTTAGATGTATCCTCCTCTATGTAATACAAGTGGGTTGAAGATCCTCCCTCTGAGCGAGGCATCGCCACCAAAAACATCTCCTGCCCCGTAATGGTAAAGATAATACTCCTATCGGAATGGTAAAGATAATACGCAGCGAGCCAATCCATGCCAATAATGACATCGTGCTCATGCATATCTAACACTAGAATGTCTGTAGGTAAAATCAAACTACCAATCTCTATACTTACGCCCTGGCATATAAATAAAATCAAATACCCCTTCCCCAGTGGTGAGTCTACGCATGTCACTGTACTCTCTGCCATGACTAATAACCCTACAGCCCGTGCAAAATGAGTAGATATAAAATAGTGCGATGCCCCAGTATCAAATAAAACTCTACCCATAGTGCCGTGTATAGGAAATGTACCCTCAATCGCGGGTGGTGCCTGAGGTGCTGCTTCCTGGTGGACGTTATAGACATGTCTATACTGTAATTGCCCCTGCTGAACTGGGGTTATGGGAAAAACTGGAACTGGTGCTGTAGCTAGTAGGGAGGTGGGAAAGATGGGTCTCTGGGGATCCTGATGAGCACCCTTCTACCGAGGGACCCTGTACCTATCGGGGTAATCCTGCTTCTTATAGCCAGTCTTGCCACAAGTATAACATTTGCCGACGAAAATTCCTCCCCTTTGTCCCTGATAACCTCGGCCCTACTAGTCGTTACCACCCCTACCTTATCCCTGATGGCCATGTTATCCTCCCTGCTGTTGGCCTTGGTGTCCCTGTCTGAAGCCCCTATGACCATGCCTGAAACCTCGTGAACAAAACCTCTTAGAAGAATCCCCCTACTGGGAACCCTGCCTCTAACTCTGATCAGCAGGTGCCCCACTGGAACTACCTTACCCTATCTTGCCCATATGGTTGGGCTCTCCTCCCCGCTTGCTTCCCTTAGCATGGAAGCGATTGTCCTGCCAATGTAACAATGTTGCATTTAGGACATCTGTGTAGGAATGTAGGGAAAGGTTACCCAAAAGATGCTGTCGGATCCTCCAAGTAAAACCATCCATGAACATCTGGATTCGTTTCACCTTAGTAGGCACCTCGTAAGGTACCATATTAGTCAATCGCATGAACTCCTTATCATATTTTGCAACTGTCTTCCCTTCCTGGGTGAGGTCTAAAAGTTTTCACCTCATCTCAGTCTTGATGGCAGAAGGAAAATACTTTCGGTCGAACTGCACCCAGAAATCAGTAATCGACATAAAATACCGCTCCTCTGTAGTTGTAGTGGACTCCCACCACTGTAAGGCTGCCCATGTTAGCTTTAAGGTAGCCAAGACTTGCCTCTGTACCTCGGTGCACTCATACATACGAAGGTGTCTCTGTATATCCTTCTTCCACTGACTCGCCAACACTACATCAAAATTGCCTAAGAACTTCGGAGGATGCGCTTTCTGAAAAGAATCCCTGACTCTCTCCCATGCAGTAGGGAAAATAAGAACTTCAGGTTCTTGTTGTACCACAGCTAGTGCTACATTTATTACATGTGCAATGATGGCAGCAACTTCTGTACATTCATCATGCCCTGAGCTGGAGCTGGCTGTGACTCTGGATGGGCATTCCTGTCCTTTGGTGCATGTCGAGGAGGAATCTAAGATGAGAAAGAAGTTTAGTAGTCCACAGTTATCGTAAAATCTCAAATAGCTGAAGACGTGATCGCATAAATAAGAATACAACAATCCTAAAGATAAGGCTCTATATCAAAAGACGCTCAGCTGAAAACACAGTAAGCCGTACATATCCTAAAGGACTCTAGAACCTGATTCTCTAATACCACCTGTGACACCCCGCCCAATTAAATATCGGGTGATCAGTCCTTTATAAAATTTTAAAACAGAATATTTGGTTGGTTCATTCTTAGCATCACTGTTAAAAACATTAACTTTAACAATCACATAATATAAATCAAGCTGGTGCCAAAATACTTTTTCCTTTTTAATTTGTAACCAAAAAATCTATTATTTAATAAGTCAAAGAATTTAAATATAAACCATTCACCAATCAACGAAGATAAAAAATAATCTGAATAACTTACTGAAATAAATATGATTGGATTTAAACATTCCAGTTAAAAACCTTAAGCTAAAGAACCACAGTAAACCAAATCCAACTAGAATGAATAGAAAGTAAACTAAATACAATCTCTGATAAAATGTCTAAAGAATGGGCGACACATGCCCTAAATGAAAAGTCTAGATAAGCTGAGAGGAAAGATAGGAGCATCTAATGCAAAGACCTACAGATCCCACATCAATTGCAGCATGCCAAGCGACCCAAGTCTCTAAATCTGGTGACCCTGTGGCTGAGCACCTAATATAATACATATATATATATATATATATATATATATATATATATATATATAGCAAGAGAGAAAAGATATTCAAGATACGGGTCAGAGCCCGATGTGTAAAAATGTTTTGCAGGTATTTCAAACTGCTTTAAGGCAAGTGTTATGTACATGTTAGATTCGTGCTCTCACGTGAAGATCTCACCCCTCTTCTATTGTGCACTCCTAGCGCATCTTTTATTTAGTACTAGTAACTCTACCCAATCTATCTATTTCAAGTCACTTAAGACACATTACATCTAACAATAGTGTTCACGTATTGCCCATACAATACTCGATAAGTAGCCTGTCACATATTACTACCTATCACATTTACTATATGACTATTTAAGTCTTTATCTCTTTAAGATTAAATTCATTTGTCCTCATTTCCAAAACTACTAGTTTCTCTTAGTAGAATATCTCATAATTTTTCATATATATATATATATATATATATGTAAGTCTTGTACCCTCGGTTTAAATCCCATTAGTGCAATTAATATAATAATCATGTACCCCAGGGTTATAACCCCTTAGTACACTTAAAACAATATCCTTGCACCCCCGGGTTATCACCCATTAGTGCGCTAAATAAAATATTACACCCCCGGGTTATCACCCATTAGTGCACTTAGAAAAATATCAAGTAATAGGCATACACACATTCTATTAAAATTTATAGGTATTCTCCCAACCTATTTGTATACTTACCATACGTATTTTATTCTCATTATTACGTATTTTATAGTATTACTAAATTATCACAACTCTTCAGTAATTTTCGAAGTAACTCTTCTTTCCAGATTAATTAAAGTATAAAACTCACATACTTTCTCGTAGACCTGTGTCGTTTCAAATCTGTTAACTGGAAATTTCTCTCACTTGAATAAACTGGAAAATTCCAAAACTGCCCCAAGAAGTTTCCCAAAAATTAACTTTGTCGCTCGAACTAGATGGCAATGTCATTTGAACGACTGTCACATGTCTCTCGAGCGACTTCACGAGAGATGGCTATCTCGCTTGAACGACCTTCGCGCAAGACTTACTGTTTCGTCTTCTTCCTAGAATTTCAGCATTTTCCCACCATTTTTAACCTAAAACCTCTACCGTTCATTCCCAAACACCCAAAAAGCAAGCCCAATCGATGTTCCAACATATATAGATGATTTCTAACAACCTAGAATCACTAAATCCTCCCCATACATCAATTTAATACGAAATCCCCATTTTTATTTAACAAGAACCCTAGTTCTTAATTTAAGATCATATCTCTAAATTAAACCCAGATTTGTACATGGAAATTGTCATAAATTCGTGGATGACATCCTATCTACATGAAGTAATTTAATCTCTTATAAATTCAGACCCAAATATGAATCAAATCATCACGTTTTCATCAAAATTAAATCTCATAATTTAATGGGTTATCAACTACTCTAATCATGCACATAATTATTACTAAATCACGTAAGTAATAAACACTTCCCTCGAATAAGTCATCTGATTTCTTGATGTTGTTGGTATGGGTGTGTTTCTCTTGTTTCGATCTACACGATGGTGGTGATGGTTGTGCAAGATGGTGCTAATTAGGCCTTCCCTCTTGGAATTTGTTCTCCCTCACACCCTCTGTGGTTGTTCTTTACTTTTTGTATCTCTCAACCCTAATGGACCTCTCGTGGGTGATAAAATAACTCCCAATTTTCGTCCATTTAATTCCTCAAAAAATCAAAATTATAAAATTACCCCTCGGGGTGTCGATTTGGCCTAAAAACCTCCTGAAGTCTAAATAAAATATCCGGGTAGTGTTTTCTGACTATTTTGTCCCTTCCTGACTCAACAGCGCACTCAAAATTACCATACGAGTTACATAAAAATAGTTTACTTTTTATATTCCATTCAATTAGTCCTTACACAACTCACACGTGTGTCCCGACTTAAAATACTAAACTGTCGTATATTTCACTCTCGACAATTTATCAGATTCAGAAATTCCATATTACTTATTCACTCAGTAATATTAAATAATTCTCGTTAATGAGTATTAACTCTTATTACGCTAGTTAATAATTATTTTAAATTCGGATTAATTAACAATTAATTCTCGCATATTAATTTAATTAATCCCACAATAATAATTAATCACATAATTATTTAGGTTCTAAAAAATACGGGGTGTTACAGGTTATCCTTGTAGAGGTTAGGTAGTTTTGGGACTGTTCTATATTGCTTCGAGGTTGTTTGAGCCAATAACCCCTTCCTTTTTGGCTTCCGACGAACTTCTGGTCACCTTCTCCGGTGACCTGTCCTTGAGTGTTCTGGTGTTCTTCATTTGAGACCTGTCAACTTCCACCCTTTGATCTTTAATTTAGGATCTTTAAGTTGGGTCCCTATTTGTATCTTAGTCTTCCCCTCAAGTGTAGTGTCATCTTCCTTATGCTCAGACCCTGGTACCAACTTATAGAAGAGTTCCCTTCTCTTCATGAGAAGACTTTTGAGAAGATTAGGCAGATAGTACTAGCCTAGGAGGAAGCTCGTGGGGATGAGGCCTTTCCCCTCAGACTAATTTTTCCTCCTCCACTAAAGATCATATACCCTGAGCCTGCAGAGCCTATTGAGCCTGTAGAGGTTCCTGAGGATCGTGTCCCAATGTCTGAGTCCTCTTCCTCAGAACCTATGTCAGTGTATGAATTAGGTGAATTTGTACACTCTTTTCAATAGGCTATGGATTATTTTCCTAGGCAAGGTGAGGTTCCTGCGGAGGCCTAGGTTTTAAGTCGTGCCTCGTCCCACCAAGGTGCTAGCACTTCGCGTAGGTCTTTCGATGTTGAAATCTTAGGGCCCAGCGTAGCAATTCTGCCTCCCATTGATGCCATTCCGTTATCAACTGCCACTGGGGTTGAGTTTTCTCAGAGGTTTCTTGGTATTTCCCCAAAAACTTCCCAGACCAATATTGCTAGGGATGGTGACGATGATGAAGGGAGCGATCTTGACACCTCTAAGGCGATCGAGTGTGAGAGTACCATTAATAAATACAACCTTCTTACTTTCAGGCACCTCTATTCTATAGATTCTTCAATTATACTTAGGAAAACTCTAAAGGATGAGAGGGCCTTCGATGGTCGAGATGGAGAAATTAGTGTTTATGGGCAGATGTTTAAGTTGGGCTTTCGTCTTCCTATTCACCTAACCATCAGAGGTACACTCTCTCATATAAATATTACCCCTTCCCAACCGTCCCCAAATGTCTGGAAGTTTATGATTGGGTCCATCATCCTTTGGAGGTCTATTCACCATCCATACCTTCCAGTTAGAGTTTTTATAGGCTGTTATATTCCCTCGTCTGGCAAAAACCACCCCAGCTACTACCACTTCCTATCTAGGAAATCAGAGAAGAAAATGCTCTTGGTTACCCAAACTTCAAACCATAATTAGAAACCTCGGTACTTCTTTGTTTTGGGGGCATGGGAATTTGGTTCAGATGAGGCATCTAGAATGTCGGTTCTGAGGACCCCTATGAGATGGGGGAAGGTCTATCTTACTGCTAAAGCCGACCCTAGACTTATCTAAGACAATCACAAGAATATTGAGGACCTTCGCAATCAAGACAAGAATGGTCGTCTCGTTAAATATGAGCATTTAATGACCCCCTATTACCTTTCTCAGATAGATTTGAGGGGTGATCCCCTAGAAGAGCTTCGTAAGTTTTCAACATTTTTCTTACCCAAGTCATACCTCTTATATTTTTAATCTCTGACTGACTAACTCAAGGACTTGTCTTGCAAAGCATCCAGCAGGTATATCAGATGAGTTTTGGGAGATGTATCCTCCTAGTCTGGTGAAGCTCATGGAAAAGAGAGGTGGTAACAATGCACCGCCACCAGTGTAAAAAAAATAATGTCGGCACCTCCAGGGTCGACGCTACCAAAAAGAGGAAGTTCACAGCTGAATCGGCGCATACGAGGCCGAGAAAGACCCAGTCTAGGGATCGTTTCATCCCCATCTCTACAGATGATGCCTTGGCTACTCGTCTATCTCAGCTCAAAATTGAAGATAGCCTGATCGGCCACAGTTTGAAGGTTGCTGATGCTATTAGTTCAATAATGACTGAGGAATATAAGAGTTTCCTACACGCATTGGATGTCCCTTTACTGGCCGAGTTTGCTCTCCAAAAGTCAATCCAAGTATTAATTTTTTGCTAACTTGCTCACAAGTGTAACATCAACTTTTTGGAAATTATAAATCTTACGTTCATGCATCTGATCTTCTTCTACAGGGTGTCTTATCTTTTCATCGTCTTATTGATTGGACTTTGAAGAAGATGCCCCTTATAAAAAAGGGTAAGGAAGCCGAGAAGGTTGAGGCCTCTCTGAATGAAGAGGTTGCAAGGTTGAATGTAGTCATTAAGCAGAGGGACAATGCCATGGCTCAGCTAAAAAAAGATCATGATAAATCTCTGAAGGCCAAGGATGATGTTCTTCAGTCTAAAGTTGATGCTGCAGTCAAGGCTGCTTTGGAAGATACTGTTGAGAAGACCGTCGAAGACTACAAGGTCTCAAATGAATTTGTCAGCTTCGACTTTGAATACCTAGATATGGGTATCAAAGCGACTAAAAAATGGGCAGCCATGAAGGAGAGTGAGTCTAGGGCCTTAACTGCCTCAGACTTTGTTAGTCTCGACTTTGGAGACCCTCGATTTGCTCAGGCCTTGAAGGAAGTTGAAGAGGCTGATGTTGCTCCAGCCGAGACTGCTCCTCTCGAGGTCACAGAGACAAAAGATGCTACTCATCATGATGATGGAGTTGAAGTCACGAACATCGATTGTGACCAAACGACTGTAGATGTTGGTGGGTCAGCTCCTGCCGAGATCTAGGCTCTTTTCTTGTGAAGCTTTTCAATAGTTGTAATTTTGATCCCCCTTTTGTCTATACCTCTTATTTTTGTGAACTCTGATGGCTTCTTGACATTCTGGCTCGCAATCCTGAATCCCTTTTTATGATAATCATAAGTAGTTCAACTTCTTCAGATTTTATTGTTCATACTATGTTTTGTTTAAAATTTATATGTTGGTCTTGCCCTATAATTACGATATTTTACATCTTATTTTCACCAATCTAATATTGCTTGAGGTCTGAGGTCACCAAACTATGGTGTTTTACCCTCATATTTTCACCAAATAATGATGTTAAAGGTCCGAGGTCACCATATCATGGTGTTTTACCCTCATATTTTCACCAAATAATGAAATTTTAGGTCGAGGTCACCATATCATGGTGTTTTACCCTCATATTTTCACCAAATAATGATGTTTTAAGGTCCGAGGTCACCAAATTATGATGTTTCACCTCATATTTTCATCAACTTAATGATGTTAAAGGTCTGAGGTCACCAAATTATGATGTTTCACCTCATACTTTCACCAACTTAATGATGTTTTAAGGTCTGAGGTCACCAAACTATGATGTTTCACCTCATATTTTCACCAAATAATGATGTTAAAGATGTGAGGTAACCAAATTATGATATTTCACCTCATATTTTCACCAATTAATGATGTTAAAGGTCCGAGGACACCAAATTATGATGTTTTACCTCATACTTTCACCAACTTAATGATGTTTTAAAGTCCGAGGTCACCAAATTATGATGTTTCACCTCATATTTTCACCAAATAATGATGTTAAAGGTCTGAGGTCACCAAATTATGATATTTCACCTCATATTTTCACCAAATAATGATGTTAAAGGTCTGAGGACACCAAATTATGATGTTTTACCTCATACTTTCACCAACTTAATGATGTTTTAAGGTCCGAGGTAACCAAATTATGATGTTTCACCTCATATTTTCACCAAATAATGATGTTAAAGGTCCGGGGTCACAATATCATGGTGTTTTACCTCATATTTTCATCAACTAACTGATGTTTAAAGTCTGAGGTCACCAAATCATGGTGGTTTACCTCATATTTTCTCTAAATAATGATGTTAAAAACATATAATAAAAGTATCAGTGCAGCATTGCTATCTTCTCATTAACATCCTTTGTATAAATTGGTACATGTATTACAAAAAGATTAGAAAACTGCAACATCATATGTAATACTTCTTTAAGTGATCGGCATTCCAATGATTTGAGAAGGGTTCTCCTTCCAGATTTTCTAGCCGGTAGTTACCAGGTACAACCTCATCAATTAGCCTATAAGGACCATGCCAATTAGGATGGAGCTTATTTGTTTTTTGCCACGTCTTCTTCAGGACTAGGTCCCCCATAGCTATCGACCTTGACTTTACCCTCTGATTATAGAATTTCGTAGTTATCTGCTAATAGGTTGCCTATCTTATCTTTGTATCCTCTCTTTTTTCCTCAATTAAATCAAGATCAAGTCTTCTTTCTTCCCCATTCCTCTGAGGGTCATATGTCTAAACTCTATGAGTAGGAAGTCCTACCTCTATTAGGATGACAACCTTTGAGCCATGGGCTAACATAAATGGAGTTTCTCCTGTTGGTGTCCTCATTATCGTCCTGTAGGCCTAGAACACAACATATACCTCCTCTATCCATCTTCCTTTGGCCTCCTCCAACCTCTTTTTATCCCATCAAGGATTGTTCAATTTGTGACCTCAGTTTGGTCATTTTCCCGGGGTTGGACAGGAAAAGAGAAGAAATGCTTGATCCTTACTCTTTCGCAGTATTTTTCCAAGGATATGTTCTTGAATTGGGTTCCATTGTCTGATATGAGGATGTTTGGAAGACCATACCTACATATGATGTTCTTCCAGATGAACTGGAAAGTCTTCTGCTCAGTGATTATGATTATTGGCTCAGCTTCTACCCATTTGGAGAAATAATCAATTTCCACTATTAAGAACCGATAGTTGTTTATAGCTCTTGGCAAGGGTCCTACCAAATCAATGCCCCATATTATAAATGGCCAAGGGGAGCTAATTGAAGTCATAAGTTGGTGTGGCTGATGAGGGATGGTGGAGAATCTTTGGAACTTGTCACACTTTTTCACATACGTGGCTGCATCTTTGGCCAAGGTCGGCCACCAGTACCCATGAGTGATTATCCTCTTAGCCAACGGCGTTCCTCCTATGTGGATAGAAAAAGAGACCTCATGTACATCATGCAAGATCTACGGGACCTCTGAAGGGTGGAAACATTTGAGGATAGGAAACATGAATCCCTTTTCATACAGGATATCTCCTAAAATTGAGATTTTAGCAGCTCTGAACCTCATCTTTCTCCTTTCTAACTTCGACTCTGGCAACTCTCCCTCTCTGATGTATCTGATAAGAGGGTCCATCCATGAGGCTCCCATACTTAGGTTTAGGCAAGTTCTAGTAACCTCTTCCTCTTCGATGGCCGGTTTGAGAAGAATCTCAACTGGTACTGTTATCCTTATGTCTGTCCTTATTCCTGAGTCCAGCCTTGCGAGTGCATCAGCTCGACTACTGTCTAGTCGAGGTATCTTCTTCATCTTAAATTCCTTAAAGCTCTCTAGCATCGTTCTCACCCTCTTTAGGTATCTGGCCATCCCTTCGTCTTTGGCCTCATACACCCACAGGATTTGGTTCACGACTAACCTTGAGTCACTATTGACTAGGAGCTGGCCTACATTGAGGCTTTTGCCAAAGAGAGACCTGCTATCAATGCCTCATATTCCGACTCATTATTTAAATCTTTGAAGTTGAACCTCGGCGCTTATTCAATATATGTTCCATCTGATGCAAACATTATCAACCCTGCTCCACTTCCACATTCACAGAACGACCCATCAATGACAAGGTTCCAAGTAGTTTTATTAGAGGAGAAGCTTCCCTCTGATAGGGTCCCCTTCTTAAAGAGGTATCTCTCTTCCTCATTCTCAACTGCTCTTTGCCTGGTTTTGTTTGACTCAACCTCGTCTGAATCTCGAAAGACGTTTCTTTCTGGTTCATTTGTGGCCCCGTGACTCTCCTCAAGATCGACCTCTTCCCAGATAAACTCGGCTACAAAGTCTGCGAGTGCCCGTCCCTTGATGGAAACCCTGGGTTGATAAACAATATCGTATTCCCCCAACTCAATTTCCCAGGTCATTAGCCTTCAAGACTTCTCAGGCTTATGGAGGACCTGTCTGAGTGGGGAATCAGTGAGGACAACCATGGAGTGGGATTGGAAGTATGGTTTCTTTTTCCTTGAAGAATGTATCAAAGCATAGGATAACTTTTCAATTTGAGGGTACTTCTCCTCAGATCCTTGGAGTGATTTTCTATTGAATTACACAGGTCTATGCACTCCATCCTCTTCTCTTACTATAGTAGCGCTGATGGATGACTCTGAGACAACTAAGTACACATATAACTTCTCACTCTGAATTGGCCGGGATAGTAGTAGGGAGACCTGAGGTAGGACTTGAGCTCTTTAAAATCAATGTCATATTCCTCATTCCATTCAAAGGCCTTTTTGAGAACTTTGAAAAAAGTAAGACACTTGTCTGTGGCTCTTGAGACGAACCTGATAAGTGTAGCAACTCTTTCGGTTAGCCTCTGAACGACTTTGATAGTTCTTGACGTATTTATTTCCAACAAAGCCTTGATCTTCTTAGGGTTAGCCTCTATTACCCTTTTGTTGATGATGAATCCCAAGAACTTTTCTGCTCCTACCCCGAAGACACATTTGGTCGGGTTGAGCTTCATTTTGTATTTGTCCATGGTGTTAAAAGTTCTTTCAAGGTCGTCAACATGAGTGTTGGCCTTCAGACTCTTCGTCAGCATGTCGTCCACATAAACTTCCATAGATTTACTTATTTGATCCCCTAACATCTTATTTAAAAGATGTTGGTAAGTAGACCCTACATTCATCAGGCCGAAGGGCATGATCTTGTAGTAATAGGTCCCCTTATCTGTGATGAATGCTATCTTCTCTGAGTCTTTCAAATTCATGAAAATCTGATTATACCCAAAATACGCATCCATGAGGCTCATGAGCTCATGTCCTGCTATGGAATCCACCATCTGATCTATACGAGAAAGAGGGAAACTATCTTTTGGGCAAGACTTATTTAAATCAGTGAAGTCTACACACATCCTCCATTTGCCATTACTCTTGGGTACTATGACAGCATTAGATACCCACTCAGGGTATATTACTTCTCTGATGAACTTTGCCTCTTCAAGATTTATAACCTCGTCTTTGATGACATCATACTTCTCTCTTGAGTATATTCTTCTTCTCTACTTAATGGGCTTGGCATCCTCCACAATATTGAGTTTATGGCACATAATCTTAGGATCAATATCGGGCATGTCTGCATGGCTCCAAGAAAAAATACTCTGTCTCTTCCATAACAATTTTACTAGCTCTTCCTTGATCTCAGGTCTTAGATCTTTATGGACTTGGATGGTTTTTTCCAGCTCATCCTCATTAAGGATGATGGATTCTACCTCCTCTGAGGCCTATCTCTTTTTTAGATTTGTTTTATCTCTAGGATCACGTGTGTCAATGTTGTACGTGGTTATTGCCCTCTTATGAACCTCTCTCTCTTCTGCAGAGTTGAATTATCATTCTCTTGACGACGTTTGGTCACCTTTCATTTCCCCTACTCCATAAGGAGTTAGGAATTTAGCATTCGGTGGACCGTTGAAGGCACAATCTCAAATTCCTTGAGGGCTACTCGTCCTATGACGAGGTTGTAGGCTGAGAAGATGTTTTCATCCATCACAAAGAAATTAATTTTTCTGGTCAAACTCTTAGGCCATTCATCTCCCATACTCACATCCATTTCATACATACCTAACGGATGAACCTTTTCACCGCTGAAGCCAATCAAAGGATGATGATAAGGGATAAGCCTAGCCCTGCTGAGGCCCAAACTCTTGAAATAGGGCCAAAACATAACATTTACAGAACTACCCCCATCAATGAGAATCCTCTGAACCTCACACTCATGCACCCTTGTGGTGATGACTAAAGGGTGATTGTGGGGAGCTAAGATACACTTGAAGTCAAGTCGTGAGAAGTCAATGATGAGGGTGTCCATATCTACCTTCTTTCTCTTTTCGTTCTTAACCTCTATAGATGACAAGTTTATAACCTCAGATTTAGTCACTTCTTTGGCCTCTGCCACATGATCCTTGCGATCTACTACCTCTGAGCCACCCCCTTCTATCCCCCCACAGATAGTGTTCACATAAAAAACGATCATACCGACCCTCTTCACTCGAGTATTAGCATTTTTTGAGGCTGTCATACTGCTGAATTGGGTTTACCCATGCATAGGGTGCTTAATTTCAATTCTCCTATCAGTGATTTGATGAGAAGGTTAAACCTGGATATCCTCGAAGAAGTTAGGGAAGAAGCAGCAATAAAAAATGCAGCGTATCAACAACAAACAGCTTTGTTCTATAACAAAAGAGTGAAGAAGTGTGATTTGAAGGAAGGGGATTATGTGCTGAAGAAAGTGATCCAAAAGAATAACAAACTAGAAGCCAACTGGCATGGACCCTATAGAGTAACATAAGTTGTTCGTCCAGGGCATATAAGATTGAAACCTTGGAAGGAGAAGAATTCAAGAATGCATGAAATGCAGAGCATCTGCGCAAATATTATCAGTAATTGAAATTCCTATGTAATACAATTTCTTCAGTGTGAATAAAGTGATGTTTCACCCATTTTCTCTCTTTGTTGAAATCTTTTTTTGAAATATTAGTGCTACACACTACACATCAATTAGTCGGCAAATCAATTACCACCAACTCCGGTTGGTCGGAAAATCAATTACCACCAACTCCAGTTGGTCGGAAAATCAATTACCACCAATTTCGGTTGGTCGGTGAATCAATTACCACCAACTCCGGTTGGTCGGGAAATCAATTACCACCAACTCTGATTGGTCGGAAAATCAATTACTACCAACTCCGGTTGGTCGAAAAATCAATTACCACCAACTCCGGTTGGTCGGCGAATCAATTACCACCAACTCCGATTGGTCGGCGAATCAATTACCAACAACTCCGGTTGGTCGGGAAATCAATTACCACCAACCCGGTTGGTCGAGAAATCAATTACCACCAACTCCGGTTGGTCGGGAATCAATTACCACCAACTCCGATTGGTTGGCAAATCAATTACCACCAACTCCGGTTGGTCGGAAAATCAATTACCACCAACTCCGGTTGGTCAGAAAATCAATTACCACCAACTCCGGTTGGTCGGAAAATTAATTACCACCAACTCCGGTTGGTCGGGAAATCAATTACCACCAACTCCAGTTGGTCGGCAAATCAATTACCTCCAACTCCGGTTGGTCGACAGATTAATTACCACCAACTAAGCAGGAACATGGGATGCAAATCATTCCATTACTTAGTCCCAAAGAGTGACAAGTCACTATAATAAAACAATGAATAGGACAAGTTCCATTATCCAAAAACAAAAGAGAATTTACACAAACAAACAAGCAAGGACATTCTACAAATTATTTAGAAGAAAATAAAATGGCAAAAGACTAAAATTTTCTTCATTCAAATCAAGTAGAATTACATATGATGTGAAAAATATACTTCATTACATAAAAACCCTATTCTATTGATTTTTCCCTTCTTCCTTTGAAACAGGTTCTACCCCAGCAGGAGGATCATCTAATGCATAAGGGAAATTTATAAAGTTTAGATCTCGCAGCATTTGAACATTCATCATGGAGGGACGATCAAGCAAATTCTTTGGGCGGGATATCTCAAAGTTTGCATGAAGACTGTAATCGTCGAGATACTTGGAGATTAAGCATTGAGGAATTTCCCGAGCAGGAATCCAACTGATGTCAAGCTTAAAAGGAGGTACGGAAAATCAAGCACTCCAGGGTCATAATAATCCCATAAGTAATGGCCCTGCTCCAATTTTAGCACACACAATGCATTCAACCACCCTTGCTTGTACCCCTCGTTACTTGACTGTTGGATCCGAGCATCAAGATGGTAAAGGGCTTCATTATACCCAGCCATCCAAAACTCTCTGGGTTGTTTATGTAACTGATAAGTTAACCTCTCCAGTTGCTCGCGGAGACTCTTCGCCAGAATTTCCTTATTTTCCAAAGTAGAACTCTGGGAAGAGAGTTGGTCAGTAAAATTCAGAATTTTCTTGGACATTTATGCTAAAGCTTGATTCTTCGCCATCAACTGAAATGCCTAATTCTCTAATGCCGATTGAGTTCTCGCTTCTTCAATAGAAACCCGACAAGCCCTTGCTCGTCCACGAGAAGAAGATCTTGCTCGTCCACGAGTAGATGTGGAGGATCCAGCTCTTTTCAAAGTTTCCAACTCATCTCGTAAGTTACCATTTTCTACCTCCAAGAAAGAAAAACCTTCATCATTAACAGGGACCAAGGCTCCCGAAGAAGATGCAGCAGATTTGAGTTTTTTATCTCTTCTTGCAAAGCAATGTTCTCCTGCTCCAACAACTTGGCGATACGCATGTGCTCTTCAACTTCAAGCTTTAGAACACACTATTTCTTCTCATAAGCAGAGATAAACTTGTCATACCCTTTGTCAGCACTCAGTTATTGATATCTTTTCTCGTATCCTTGGTGTAAAAAGGGTAGAAGATTCTTTACATTACTGTTGGAGTTCCTCGATCATTCCTTGGAGATATTCAATCATCTCGCAATAGGCCACATTGTTGGCAACACGATCGAGTAAGCATTTTAAGTATTAATAAGCTTCAACTGCTCGTTCAGATGCATCTGAACCAAGGATATCAATGATTTGATCCTCATTAAGATCTTCATGACCATCTTTAAAATAGTCATTGAATTTCTTCATCAATTATGTGTCATGAGCTGATAAGAGCTCTATCCTGGCCATAAACTAGCAAAGAGAAGAAATAAAAAGAATCAATAATGACACAGACAGAGAGAGTAAAAGGTAAAATTTAAGATGAACAACTGAAGTTCAAAATTTATTTCATCATAAGAGAAAATACAAAAAACCCGAACAACTCTACACCTTCTCCTTGTTTCCTATGACTTCCTTAGAAGGTTTGGAGGAATAGACTAGTTGCTCGGAGGACAAGAGTAACTGCTCGACACAAGTACTAGTTGGTTGGAGTTTCTCAGAGAAAAGTTGAATAACAAGAATAGCAGGGACCTGATCTCCAATCATCATAGAAGATTCGTCTGAAACATCTTCATCCTCTTCTTCTTCTCCAGGAGAGGGAGGAGGGCCATGAGTGTGCTGCTGAAATAATTCAGAATTCTCAGCAACTTTCAGTTCCTGCAAGGCTGCAACCCATCCATCCCTAAAATATTTGAGGTTGGCATACTCCATTTGAGAGGATATGGCAGCCAGTCCCTTATTCCATCCTTTGTCCGAACCAGCACTGAATGATTTTTTAACTGCCTTCTTCCTTTTTGCCTTCTCAGAGGAGGTCTTTTCCCTAAGGAGCTCCTCGGTAGCCTTCAACTTCTCTTCCACCTCCATTTTTTGTCGCTCAATATCTTGAAGTTTAACAACTTCCTCTTAAGCAGACTTGAGCTTCACTTCCAGCTCCTTATTTCTTTGTTCAAAGTCTTTGTTGCTCTGCTCAAACTCCTTTAACTTCTTCTCCAATTCCTTGGAGGCATTCATAGCTTGATTTCTGTCCAGCTCAATGGACTTGAATTGCTTCTCCCAAGAAACTTTATCTTCCTCGTATTTTTTACGAGAGTCTTTTAACGACTGAGTAAGCCCAACAAAAGCTTCCTCTACTCCTCCCGAGGAACTTGAAGCCCTAATAGCTTCATCCTTCTTCAAAATGATGTTAAAACACATCACCAGCTGAAAAAAGAAATCACTTAAAGTCAATACATGAACATAGCATTAAAAAATAAAGGGGTAGAGCTAAAGATACTTACTGAGGCAATGTGTTAAGCAGCCAGGGTAGTGATTCTCTCACGAGAAAGAGTATCTTCAATGCCTTGGACTTCTGGGATAGTCCAGGATTTTACCAAGCCCATAGCAGAGCTCGGAGAAACAAAATTTAGAACACTACCTTCAACATTTAAAGGTTGAGAGATAGGTTCAGCAGGTCTCTCAGAAGAGATTTTCTTTAACCTCCTCAGAGGAGCAGGAACATTTTCAACTAAAGACGTTGTCTTTATTGGTGATATGACAATAACCTCACTCGGAGGAGAGATAGCGACAGTCTTTCTCGGAGCCAAAGGGGGCTTCTCGATAGCCTTCTTGGCAGCAGTAGGAGGGGGTACATCAGTGGTTTTTGTCCCTTCTTCTGTGACATCTTGCTTACTTTTATTTTCCTCCACAGTGGCAGAGGCAGATTTGTCAAAAAAGGCAGGAGCTCTTCTTTTCTTCATCAAATCACTGATAGGAATACTCGACTCAGAGGAAGAACCTTCCATACTAGTCTCGGAGGCTGGCACTTGGTCGAGATTAACTATCACTGGACGAGGACGAGCAGTGAAAGATGAAGTATAACTTTTGTACTACAATAAGTAAGAAGCAGATCTAATATGCTCCTCAACAACAGATTGATGCAAATCCTAGATAAATTTCAAATGCTTTAAATTAACATTAGCCTCTTTTGGAGGTTTTCTTTTACTGTCAACTTCCAGTGATGCATTTTATCAAACATAAAGAAAACAAGATTTCAAAAAATAAAAACAACCTATCCGATTGCCATAAGGTGGACATCTGGGACCTTGGTATATGTCATCTCCATTTAATGGAGGGTGTTGCCAATTTTTCATCACCACTCCATGATCAAAGTAATCCCTATTGGCATCAAGAAGATTGACAATTAACGCTTTATTCAAAAACCTAGTTTTTAAATACAAATTACTATCGCTGATAACCCATCTGTAGTAATACATAAACTCTGGAATCCCTAAACGGGTTCCATGAAGTTGATTTAACCTGTGTACGCCATTAACTATCCTCCATGTATTTGGAGCTATTCTTGCAGGTACAACATCAAAATATTGGAAAAACTCCAAACACAAGGGATTTGGTGGGAAAGAAAAGCCACATTCGGCTATAAAATGATTGGGGAACCAATGTCCCTCAGCCAAAGAAAAATAATCAGAGGGTTCAGAAAGTTCTTCCAAAATAACCCACGAAGGGATTTAAAATCCAGACTGAAATTTGTCAAGCGATTGAACAAGGTAAACCATGATGAACAAAGTAAATAAAAGAGAAGGAAGAAAATCTTATAGAAAAAGAGAGATCAGTTGACAACGAACGATGGAAAGAACGAGGCACAATATAGAAAGAAAATGAAGAATTCAAAGATACAGATTTGAAAAGTGAAAAATGATAGGATTTCTGCCACGCTTAAATACTTTACCTCGGGAATAGGGAAAGGTAATGATTACAAAGGAGGACGTTTGCATCTCCGGCGGATACAAGAAGAAAAAGGGCGCAAATATCGAAGTGGGCATGAAAATTAAAAATATTTATGAGTCCTGATATTATGCGCTCAAGAAGGAGTTATATACAATGAACATTTTCCGAAAAACTATAAAAACCAATAATTTGAGTAGTTTTCGAGCAGCATATTCCACACTTTTCTTCAACCTCAAAGTGTAAAACATTGGGGGCTTATGTTGATACCAAATTTAGTCTACTGACGTGGACCATTCACTTGAAGACACGTGTTAACCTATGTGGCAATTACAAACACTTTCAATGAACAGTATACTATCACTGAGCTACTCAAGCGCCCTTAGCAACTCAATCATACCGAGCAGCTTAGGCGCCCCGAGGAGCTTAAGGCTCCAAGAAACTTAAGCGTATCGAGAAACTCAGGCGGTCCGAGAAACTCAACATACAGAGCATCCAAATCAGGAGAATCAAAAAGACGATTGCGCATTAAATGCTCATTATTATCGTATAAATGTATATGCCTACTAGATAACAGTGCATTGTCATTTCACATGTACAGCCTCAAGGCTATAAATACATTGTAACCTCCTCATTAGAAGGGAACTCTGGATCTCTTGGTAAACCATTTATCGAGATTTCCAGTCAAACAGTCAGCAATATAAAAACAGTGGATATAGTCCATTCTTATAAGGCTGAACCACTTTAAAAATCTTTTGTCTTATTTATTTTATCTGTGATTGATAAATTAGAGATAATCTAATTTTTTACATCAACACTCGCGATGTAGTATCTGAGGCTTTTGTTCTTCCCTTACTTTACATAAAGCAAGTGAGTTGTCTTTTTTGAGGTCTTACCCCAAAACAGAAGTTATGAATAAACCGTTCGGCCAAACCTTTAAAATTTTCAACTGAATTTTTAGGAAGAGATGTGAACCAGATATGTGCAGCCCTAGTCAAAGTGCTTGAGAAATCTCAGAACCTCATCTCATCAGAAATTGAATAAATATATTTTGTATATTGATATATTTTAATATGATGGACTAGGTTAGTACTACCACCATACTTGGGAGATACCACTGGAGGTTTAAATTTGGCAGGGGTTGGGAAGTTAACAATCCTTGCCATAAATGGTGAGTCCTCTGAGTACCCCCTCTGTAATGGGTCTCGGATTTTTATGAGGTTCCTATCTTCTCTTTCAACTTGTGAATAGATTCATTCCATGGTTTGGCAACATCGGCTTGACCGAGGTTGTCCCCATCCACTTTTAAAGGGTAAACTGAGGGTTCCCCAGCTATTGGGCAAAGTCGCTTGTTGACTTCCCCTAACCACAATCTCAGCCATGTGGGGGGTCGGCCATGATGAGGCTGATGATCACCACCTTCTCTTTGTGAGCCAAAAATGCTTCCTGAGCCTTTCAAATGCCTACCCTCTACTTAAGCGATTAAAAGTCGACCCTCTACATCTTACATCATCATCTCGTCTTTCACATTAACCTCGGCTCTGCTGTATAGGACGTACAGTGTTGTTTGAGACCTCATACGACTCCCAACAGTCTTTCGGGGCATCTTCTGCCTCAATGTCATCGTACTTATCCTCAGGGCAAGGTTTTTCTTTCCTTCCCAGGCGTAAATGCCTAGGGTCAACAATATCCCTCCTCCATTAAGGAGTGGGTTGGTCCTTTCATGGTGCCTGGGGTGGTCCCCTGGCCTCATGCTGTGGCTGAGCAACCGCCAGAGTAATCGTCTACGGTGAGACCCCAGGTGGTCTCATTATGTTTTGGCTTAGCTGGGAAAATTGCTCCTACATCACTTGCTGAGTTGAAGTCAAGGACTTCAAGGCTTTTGTCACCTCAGCCATGTCGAACTGGGGTGGTGCCTGGATGGAACTGGGTCCTCCAGCACCAGATGGTGGAAGAGGTGGTGGTCACTTCGATTCCATATGCTTGAGCTTTTGATGAGAAGACTACGGATCTTGGAAACCTTAAGGGACCTCTTTCAATGGTGAAATAGCTCCACGCGAAGGGTGAGGACGGTTCACCACCAGAGTCTCCGGTGAGGTTAAGCAGTAAAAGATGAAGAGATGAATCTTCTCGTTCCCACAGACGGCACCAAAATGATGATGTTGGAAATAGCACCACCGGTATGAGGTGTTAACAAGCTCAAACTAGTAACAACAATGGCAGCACAAGAGCGAATATTTAGTAGAAGGAGGTGAGGAAAAGAGGAAAAACACTAGTATATAAGTGGTTCAGCCAATCTGGACTACGTACATTGTGAGTGTGTGAGAAATTTCACTAGATGAAGGCACTAATGGCCATAAATACAATCTCTCAATCTTTCTCTCTCTACTGTGTAAACCAACGGAGTTTTAGTTAGGGTTGCAATTATTTATCCTTTTATAAGGTAGAGGAAGACCTCTATATTTAGTGCTTGGGGGGTGTAATGTACCCCCCAAGCATGTAATGAGCATGTATATGAGAATCGAACCAGTATGATGATGACACCTGGCTGGTCTTATGTAGATAATGATGACCATAATATTCCCTCACGTGAGGGAAATGATTCGGTTATAACTGATTTGCTCACATGTTCCAAACTTTACATGTGCTTGCATATGCTCGGACTTGTGTCCTTGACTGATGTAACCTCGTCATGGGTGAGTACGAGGTTAGTGAAGCCTAACGATGTTGTTTTGTCTTGTCAATATCTGTGATGACCTCGATCGAGAAGACTGACCGAGGTTGGGTATAAGGTGAGATGTAATCGTTGACTCAAGCAGAGTAGGATGTTGACAATAACCTGTCCCCATAAGGCGCTGCTAACCTCGATTGCTGCAGAGCCGAGGTTAGTAAAAGAGAGCTGACCTTGTAGATTACGACCTTTCTAATGGCAGTTGTGAGCTTCTAGTCAACTCGGCTGTGAGACAGGCCGAGGTTAGTGACTCTGAGTATGAGGGTACACTTTGGGCATATCAATCAGGCCCACATAGTTTTGGTTAGGGGAAATGAAGAGATTTTTTTATATATAAGGGAGATGAGAAGAGTCATAGCGTGCCGAGATTTCAAACTAGGGGTAAAATTTCTTGAGATGGTTCAAGTTGACTGGACGCGCCATTTCTTCTCCATCAAGGTCGATAAGCGTAGCGGTGCCGCCGGACAAGATCTTCTTTACTATTTATGGGCCGCTCCAATTGGGCTTAAATTTCCCTCTAGGGTCCCAGATGGGCTCTATTATTTCTTTGAGGGCTAATACCCCTTCTCGAACACCGAGATCCTTAACTTTCTTGTTTAATGATCGCACTATATGATGATGATGGTACCCTTATATGTGATATAGAGATTTCAGTCTCCTTTCGTCCAAGAGGGACAACTTGTCAAGACGGATTTGGTGCTAGTCTCCCTCATTGACTTTGCTTTCAAGCATAACGCACAGTGAAGGGATTTTTAGCTGCACATGTAGGACTACTTCCATGACGTAGACTAGAGAGTAAGGAGTAGCCCCAGTAGAGGTTCGTACTGAAGTACGATTGCCCCAGAGGGGGTAAGGGATCCTATCGGCCTAATCTCAAAAACTCTCGATCATCTTGCTGATGATGGCTTTGAGATTCTTATTCGTTGCCTCAATCACCCCGTTGGTTTGAGGTCGGTATGGAGAGTAATTGTGTCTTTGAATTCCATACTCGTCGACCACTTTCGTAACTTCTACTTCAAAGTGTAACCTGTTATCGGATACCAGCTCGTGTGGAACCCCATATCGGCTGATGCTATATTTTTTAATGAATTTGGATACTTTCTTGGTGTTCAAAATGGTGTATGACTCGGATTCAACCCATTTAGTGAAGTAGTTAATAATGACTAGGATGAACTCATGCCCATTGGATGCTTTCAGTGTAACTTTCCCTATGATTTTGATGCCCCATGTGGAAAACGGCCATGGAGAGGTCATGTTATACAATTCTCGCAGACGCAAGTGTTGCAGGTTGGAAAACTATTATCATTTAAGACATCTTAGAATGTAGGTTGTGTAGTATTGAACCATGGTAGTCTAGTAGTAAACTTGTTGGGTGATATTTTTGGTGAGAATATGGGCATTCATGTGGGGTTCGCATTCCTTGTTGTTAATTTTTTGCATCATTTCTTCAATGCCAGCCCTTGCGATGCAGTGTAAATGGGTTCCATCGAAGTTTCTCTTAATCAGTGCTTTATCACAGACAATGTACTGGGCGTCCAATCTCTGTAGAGTTGATTGGTCTTTCTTGTTAGATCCTTGGGGATACCTACCATGTTTGCGGAGGTGCCAAATATCATAATACTAGCAATCGGCTATTTTGGGTTCTTCCTTCGTGCTGAGCTCGATGCGATAGTAGTGGGTTGGTTGGTTTTATTTTTGGATAAGGAAAGGGGCCATGGTTGTTCCTTCGGGTATGTGAATCATGGAGGCTAAGTTGGAAAGGGCATCAGCTAGGTTATTTTTTTCTCAGGGCAGGTAGTGTAAGGTAATTTCTTGGAATTAGGAATCTAGTTCTTAAAGGTGGGAATGGAAGGGTAAGAGTTTCTCTTCCTTGACTATCCATTTCCTGAGTACTTGACCAATGATGAGGGCTGAATACCCGTAGACATCTAAGTATCGAATTCGTTTCTTGAGGGTAACTTTGAGGCCTACTGTGCATGCCTCGTATTCAGTCATGTTATTAGTGCAGGGTAAATCCAATTTGATGGCAATGGGAGTATGGGGGTCATCAGGGGAAATTAGGAGGATTCCAATGCCATATACTTTTTTGTTGGCAACGCCGTCAAAGAACATTTGCAACCGAAGATCTTCTTGGGAGGTGCAAAGGATATTCTCTTCTGGGAATTTGAAAATCCAGACATCGACTTCTTCTATATGGTATTCAGTAAGGTAGTCAGAGATGGCTCTGCCTCTTATGGCTTTTATGTGTGACATAGGTGATATCCAACTAGGCTAGAAGCATCAACCAATGGGATATTCGGCTAGATAGGGCGGTCTTCTCGAGTACATACTTAATGGGATCCATTGAGATACGAGTCTAATGGGGAAGGCGAGCATGTAGTGCCGTAACTTTTGGGTAAACCAGACAAGAGCGACACATGATTTTTCCAAGCCGATATACTTAACTTTGTAACACGTCAATTTTTAAGTGGTATAGTAGATGGCTTTCTCTTTATGAGTTTCTTCAAGGTATTGGGCTAGCAAATCCCCGACTGCAGTATTGGTCATGGTTAGGTATAGGAGTAAGGGAAGACTAGGCTATGGTGGCGTGAGAACCGGAGGTCGGGTTAGGTATTTCTTAATTCGATCGAAGGCTTCTTGGCAAGCTTCATTCTAGACTTTGGTTGAATCCTTTCGGAGGAGTTTGAAAACGGGTTCACAAATGGAAGTCAATTGGATGATGAACCGACTGATGTATTGTAATTTCCCAAGGAATCCTCATACTTCTTTCTCCATTCGAGGAGGTGTAATTTCAAGTATGGCTTTCATCTTAGCAGGATCTTCGTCTATCCCTTTCTCACTAACCATAAATCCCAAGAGTTTTCCTTTAGTAATGCCGAAGATAGATTTCTATGGGTTAAGTCGCATTTAGTACTGTCGCAGTCATTCAAAGAATTTCTAGATAGTGGGAACATGACCTTCTCTAGTCTTTGACTTGATAATCATGTCATCTACATATACCTCAACTTCCTTGTGTATCAGATCATGAAAAATGGTTATGGTAACCCTATGGTAGGTAGCCCCTGCATGTTTGAGATCAAATGGCATGACAGTGTATCAAAAGGTTCCCCAAGGGGTGATGAATGCGATTTTCTCTTGATGATCAGGGTGCATCTTGATCTGGTTATATCGGGCAAACCCATTGACGAATGACTTGAGATCATGACTTCTTGCATTTTCCACAATCATATCGATGTTGAGTAGTGAGTAATCATCCTTCGAAGAGGTCTTGTTCAAGTCTCGGTAGTCGACACACATGCAGACCTTCCCTCCTAATTTTGGTATGGGTACGTTATTGGCTAGCCATGTGGGATATTCAAGTACTCGAATGAAGCCCACATTCAATTACTTGACTAATTCTTCTTTTACTTTGAGGTACCATTCGGTGCGGAGATTTCACAGCTTTTATTTGGCTGGTTTACATTCTACGAGAGCTGGAATCTCATGATGTGATATCTCAGGGTCAATTTCGGGCATATCATCGTAGGACCATGAAAAGACATCCACGAATTCCTTTAATAGTTTTTTAAGTTACATGCGCTCGTGCTCATCAAGGGTAGCCCCTATCCTAATCTCGCGCATTTGGCTACTAGAAGCGAGATTAATAACAACAGTTTTATCTTCAGTAACTTGAACGCATTTATGTTGTTTGTTATTAACCTTATTTAGATCAGTTAAGAATTGTTCATTTGCAAAGTCATCATCATAAAGAGTTTGATTAGAATCAAGGAAATTAATGTAAAGCACAGTAAGACACTCAAAATCTTTATTTATTTCATTGAGAGGAAAAACAACACTGAGAACCTCATCATAGGAGGTCTCGATTATATCAGAGTTAGGGGAAATAACAGAAGGGGAAAGGGGATAAACATCAGGGTTAGGTTGAATATCATCAGGTGGCACAGGTATGGCATGCTAATTGAGAAGGGGTGCATCAATATCTTTGATCAGGCATGATGAATCTAATGATATAGACCCTGAGTGGATCACGCAGAGTGCTAACCCTAGTGTCTCTAAGTTGAAAGAATCCTCAGATTCACTGCCCTCAGAATCCCTAGTATCAGCTATGGTCTTTTTAGTGAGTGGTTGTACACAGTGCTAGGACTTCTCGACCCCCGAGTAATTGTTTTGAAAAAAGATCTCCATTCCTGGTTTCATCCTCTTGTCTACAGTGTCATACCAAGCCTCAAGGAAGCCGTAGAAGAGGGAAATTTTCACCCTCTCTGATGAATCTTCCATTTATGGAATATCCTGGGATAGTTATGGCTCATTCTAACTTTCTCTTCAGTCGAGGCTGACGGATCAATCTAAGTTATTCTTCTAATGGTTGATAGCCCAAGACATAGGGAAGAAAGGCCTCCTGCAACACAATAGGTTCAATTATCCCTTGTTGTCTTTGCCCTAGACCTAGTCCGAGCATGAATTACATGTTCTTGTATATTTTGATTACATTGATGTTTCCACGGGGATCATATTTTCGATAAACCCTGTCTTTGAAGTCGTCCCCTGCTGGGAGTAGGAGTGGTTTGAGTTTGAAGCCTAATATAAACATATCCTTCACCCTGTATTGTATCTCAAGTACCGAAATTACTGGTGCTTGGATTCTCGGTGTTGTCACTATCTCCCAAGATGGTGATAACTTATCCATTAGAAAAGAATTTTAATTTTTGATGAAGGGAAGAAGACACCCCTTTAAAGTTGTGGAGCCATGGTCGTTCGAGCAGCAGATCAAAATAGGATGGGATGTCGATGTCTTGGAATTAAACAACATGATTTATAGGTCCATCCCCTATTTCAAGCTTGAGGGATCCCATTACTTCGCGGCGAGTATTGTCGTAAGCACGTACGACAGTAGAGGTTAGAGCAAGGTTACTTGCTTTCAATCCAAGATAATTGAGGGTTCTTAACGGGTAAACATTCAGAGCTGATCCATTGTCAATGAGAAAGAGGGGAACGGTTTTTCCCATGACTTTAACAAAAATATTAAGAGCATGATTATGGTTGGGACTAGTCTTGGGGATTTCTTCTTCATAGAAAGATAGCATTCGAGTAGAGGTAAAGGATTAGACTAGGTTCACTACTTCTTCTGGCGTGGTAAAGGGCAGAACTATGGGTCTTGTGAGTAGCTTGATTAAGGAATTTCGGTGTAGTGGGAAGATATAAAAATTCCACATAAAGTGATGTTATCTTGAGTTTTCTTCAGTTGATCAAGGACCTTACTTTCTTCAAGAGTAATTTCTGGCATAGGGAGATTCTCAACACCTTTCCCTTTATCGCTTGCTGATAGTTGTAAGTTTGGGTTCTGGTAATGTCTCACCGACCTGGTCATCTGGTTCATGGAAGAGGGAAAAAATAGAAACCATATTTCTTCATTTATATTGGGTTGCTCAGCTACCTGGTTGATCTCTTCGAGTATCTCCTCAAATGATATCATTCCACATAGGTTGGCTATCAAACTAGTCTTTCCTGAATCTGGCTCTTCATCAAAATCTTTAGAATTATCCCCCATCCGGTGGCAACAATATTGTCTTTCCATGAAAAGTCAATATAGTCTACAACTTCTATGGCTTCTTTGTATAATTCTTCCCATTTAGTAGGGAAATGGAGGACTGAAAGGATCGGGTGCCCTTATAATTTCAAAGCGTCGAGCGGTTCGGATATGCTACAAATATTACCAGTTTATCGAACAAAATCTTCCATGATCTGGACCACGTCATCTAGACTGAATTCATTGGCTGGTACCACCCAGTTGTCTGACTCTCGGGCCTATTTTTGAGCTTCTGAGAATAACCCACTGAATCTTTGACAGTTGATGGTCATCCGGGAGGGCAATTTCGGCCCGAACTCTAAGAGTTGGTTCAACACATACGATAATTCCATATCTTTACCTCCAGAACGGGTACGAACAGTGATGCATGCTCTATGAGGAGTGATAAGGTTTGATTGGCAAAGCTGGTAAGGTGTAAAAGGAAATAAGGGCATGTTTTTAGAGGTTTAGGAGAGTATATGGGTATGACTGGTTATTTACTTGGCATGATTTGGGTGGATGGGTAGAGTTCTGAGTCTTCTCCTAGGAAGATGGAACTTGTATGATTCGAGAGTAGATTATGGGTAGTGTTTGGTTTAGGATTAGCTGGTGGGGCGATGATACCTCGGTCAATCAATCTTTGGATTATGTTTTGGAGGCGAAAACATTGGTCGGTGGTATGGACAACAATTTGGAGAAAGTCACAACGGGCATTAGGTTTGAAGTTTTTTGAAAACGGATTTGGTAACGGACGAGGTTCCAAAGGTTTGATCAGGTTTCAATTCAAGGGATCCTGGTAGACTTTAGAGAGAGGAGCGTGAAGCTAGGTATATTCCTTCCAGATTGGGTTTGGGCGACTTTCCGGTGCCCATGAAGTGGCAGGCTGAGAGATGTTGTTGATAGTAGAAACTGTAGTACAAGTAAGCTTTTCAAATATTCTAGGATCAAATTGTCGAGAGGTTTTCTTTGGTTCAACTTCTATCTTAGCAAGACCTTCTTTGATTTCTTCTCCTGCTTCTCGAAGGGCTCAAAAGTGAGGGTAGTACTTTCCTCCTATTATTTATCGTACATGAGGTAGGAAGTTCTTCTTCATAATACTGACTTGTTCTTCTTCTAAAGGGTGATTGGTCATGGTAGCTAGTTTTTTTCTCCATCTAGCTATGAAGTTACTGACTGATTCCCCAGGGTCTTGTTAAGTAGCTCTAAGTCACGGCGGGTAACATATAGCTCCTCATTGTACTTGTACTGTGACATGAACTTACGGGCAACGTCTTCCCAACTGCGGATTTTGGATTCTTCAAGGGATAAGAACCAACGGAGGGCGCTATCTTTCAAAGTCTGCTGGAATATCTGATCCATTATTTCTTCGGAAGACCCTAGGAGAGTCATGGCTCGGTGATAGCTATAGATATGAATAATCGGGGGTCCACTACCTCCAAACTTCTTGATATTAGGAATCTGGAATTTTTCTAGTAACCTGGATTTAGGATTAGTAGACATGTGGGTATAATCCATGTAGTTCCCAGAGATTCTGAGATGGCCAAATTTCTTGGTCAGCATCTTGAGGTCTTCCTAGACCTTGTTTAGTTCTTCCTCTTTCGAATCAGCCATTACGATTAAATAAGCCCCGATCTGAGCAATTTGGCATAAGAAGCTGGGCCGATGGCGGACCATTAGCAGGAAGAGAACGTAGAGCATAATGGTATTGTTCAGGAACCCAAATAGGCTCGGGTGCAGGTGGACCCATGGCACGAGGGAAAATGACCTAAGGATCTTTGGGGATAGGGACCCGATTTCTTTGCATCCCATGAACCTAGATTTGAAGGTTGTCAATTTTGGTAGTGAGATGAGTCAGAATTGTCAGTAAATTTGGCTGTACATTCAACACTTGATCCGTGTTCTCCATGGAAGGTGAATGAGTCTCGGACTCGGAGGAAGTAAGGGGACTGATAGAACTTCAGGGTGGTTCGATTGAAGGCATAATCCTATAGGGATTCAGGCCAAGGGTATGTGATCGACTTGAGAAGGAGAAAAATTAGAATTTAGTTTCGAAAAAGAAAAAGGGAAATTTATTATTTTTCGAAAATGAGGAAAATATTTTTGACATTTTTGGAAAAGATGAAGACGAAAATGTTTTCTTTTTTTGTTTTGAGGGAAAAGGACGAAAAATATTTTTTGTATTTTTGATAAAAGGGGGAGAAATGTTTTTTGGACACTTTTGTAAAGAGAGGGGAAAATACGAGAGACGGGTCTCAGCATTATTATTATTATTATTATTATTATTATTATTATTATTATTATTATTATTATTATTATTATTATTATTATTATTATTATTATTATTATTATTATTATTATTATTATTATTATTATTATTATGTTTATTAGGTTCTCACTTGTATCATGTTTACCTAAATGAAAAATAAAATGTCGGACGGGATCCGAGCCGGGAAAAATTTGGTTTGAAGCATATGTTAAGCTATGGTTGGACTTGTAACCGGGCTCACGGGTAAGGTTCCATTTTAAAAATTGTGCAAAAATTTGGGCAGAATGCCGACCCCGAATTTCGACAGAGTTTCGGGTCGAAACCGTCAATCTAACATGTGTGTCCTAGGCTTGACACCTATATGAGGGTATGCGGTTGGTTGGGTTAATTGGAAGGGATTCCCCCTTGGCATGACTTCCACGATATACGTCTTTCTTTTGAGGGCAATAGGTACATGTGGACAAGCCATTTGATATACCCGAGTGTATGTGAATTGCTTCACTATATACCTCGTGGGGACGGTACGTGTGAGAGAGAATTCGATATACTCGACGTACGTGATTGAGTTCCCTGTGATATACCTCCCATCATGGCTTAGGTCAAGCGGTACGATGCGGGGGAACCATTCGATATACATCGAATGTACTTGGCCAATGGAAGGTGAGAGTCATATAGCTTAGGATAACTGCGACCTGTCGGACCAGCGCCCATCACGAAGTGACTCCCGAGTTACGAGAAAAAATTTGGTCAATAGCAATGCTCTTTGGTGATGTCGTGTGAATCATGCATGATTCTTTTATTAGTATCTTATGGAGAGAATATCCTTTTTATCATGCCAAATAGGGAGCAAGGTACAAGTACAAATAGTAGAGCTATACTAAGCATGGATAAGTGATGTGTGAGTGACGTGTAATTATCCACAAGTAAGTGTATGATAAGTGAGCATGGATATATACAAGTGGAGGTGTGTGCTAGTGACACCTAAGAATGGATTTCTAAGTGATGTGTGCAACATGTGGATATACGTGATCCTAGGTGCACATGGTATGAAGTGTACATGGAGAGTATTCTACAGTTGTGTGAATAGTAACATAAGCATGAGGTACATATGAATAATAAAGGGGAACATGAAAATAGGGGGATATACAAGAAAATAAAACACCCATGTAAACAGAGTCTAGACCTCTTAAAAATAATACCCAGCGGAGTCCCCACTGTGGCCATCTCGCGCGACGTTCGGGGGGGAGAAGGATCCCTCGAGAGAGAAGTTCACCATGGTATCACAAGCCTCTTCGAAAGGTGCTTCGGCCATCATTGGTGTGGGGTAAATGTAAAGAGATGGAGTCGCATGTCTCCACTTCGAGAGGGAGGCATCAAGGACAAAACTGATGCATACGAAACCAATAAATCGGAGGTACGGGGGTTAAGTTACGGAATGGGAAGGTGTTAGGCACCCATCCCACCCTTTCGGTATCTCATGGGAAATTGTTAATATTTTCCTTTATCCCCGTGAAGTGTCTGTATATGTATATATAATGGAGATTGGAATCATTCGACCCATACCATTGAAAAGGTGGGGTGAGATCATCCATAAGAATATTCCCAAAATAATAATAAATGTAAAAGATGGAATATCAGCATTCATCACGATATTGATCGTTATTGGGAAACGATAACATGTGTGTGATGAAATAAAACAAGAATATTATACATATATGTATGATAATTATGAAAATTATGGATTTTGAGAAATTTGGAAATTAAGGGAAATTGGAAAATTGAAATATTGGACTCGAGTCTCAGATTTTAATCTGAGATGGATACGTATCCTATAAAGGTATCAAAGTCCATGTAGTTCGAATGTAGAATAGGGGTGAGCTTTATCCCATATATTCGAGCGGAATTTTATTATGTATGTACGTGAAGAAAATGGGTTTTTAGTTTTGGAATAAGTGTGATGGATAATTTCGTTCGGAATTTACGAGTGAAACCCTCTTTTATTTATTTTTGTTTTTTTATGGAAAATAAAGTATGTTCAATATACTAATAAAAGCATAGATGTTAATATGTATGAACTAAAGTGAAACTAGATTATGAATCTAATGTAACTTATGCAAAAATAAGAGAGTAAAATAGAGGGAGAATGAATTAGACCTTTCCTTGGAGCTTGAGCTTTGATCTTGGATGAACTCCTTTGAATGTTGATGAATCTTGATGAGAGAGAATGATATTTTCCAAATTGGGTGTGAAAATTATGGGTATTTAGGCTTGAATGGAACTTCTCATATGGAACTTCGTTGATTTCGAGAGAATGTTGATGAGATCATCGATGCTGATGGATTTCTTCTTATCTTTGGGAGTGAGATCATGGCCCCTTTTTATAGGGACAAGGGGGTTCCGATCGGCCTACCCTAGGGTGTGCCTATCGGCAGGTAACCCTTGACACTGTGCCAATAGGCAGGGTTCAAGACCTGCCAATTGGCAGTCTCTTACGAATTTTTGTGGAAAAATGACCGTAGCGCACAAACCATTGATCTGAATCACGCATGGGCTATACCGTTAAAAGGAACTTCAGAGACCTTAGAGAGCCCTTTGGACCTCTGCCCAGTTTGGGAGTTGACTTTGGGTCAAATATGGCTCGAAAGCGCATTATATAATTTTTTGGACGGGAGATCATTGGATGAAAACATATCGTTCGTCCGTATGGTAAGTCCGAATCGCGCTTAGGGTGGATCGTTGGAAATTTTAGGAGGTTTACTTCGACATTCCAAAGAGTTTTACTTGGTTTGGAATGTTGACCTTGGTTAATCGGGGCCCAAAGTGTCCGCCGACCTCTCGGAGTAAAACGGATCGTTCGTCCATATCGTAGGTCAGAATCGCACACGAGGCGAATCTCTAGAAAGGGTATTCAGTCCGCTTCAAAGATTCATTTAGTCTTGCTCAAGCTGAAGAGTTAAATTTGGTCAAACGGAGTCCAGGAGCTTTCGGATGCCTTCGGATCAATTTTCGAGGGAAAATTGATCATTCGTTTGAACGGTTATTATGTTTCGTGCACGGGCCAGACTGTTGGAAAGGGGTTTTAGTTACCTTCGAATATTCAAAGATATTTCGCTCTGATGGTGAAGTTTATTGGGGACAACTTGGGGTCCGAGGGCACCCACTGGCCTCTATATTGGTACTCTAAGTACGACCTAGGTTTGCGGTGGAAAGGGGAAGTGCTAGGGGTCTAAGGAGAGACTTAGGGGGTCCTAGAATATGGTGTCTAGACTACCATTTGTCATAAACCATTGTCACCGTTGCCTATCCACATACATTTTGGTAGAGTCTTTAAAAAATCCATTTCCGCACAAATATGAGCCATACTAGGTCTGACCAAGCTAGCAGTTGATTCATCCACCTTTAAAGGATTGCTAATAGTTTCATCAATTGAGAATAACAGAGGTTTGGAGAAGAAATGAATGGGGAGATATGGTAGGGAGATCCAAATAGGAGCCATAGAAAAATATTCATTTTCTTTAAAAAGAGGAGTCCATTTCTTAACATTCATAAGGGATTTATTAATGTACCATTGGTTTCGTAACCAAAGCCTCAAATAATACTCTTCACAGTTTAATTGTATAAGAATGTGCTTATCGTCCAATAAACCTAAAGAAAAAGCATCTTTAAGAGAGAATGAATGAAAGACTTTCCTAATGGTCTCGATAGGAGGTCGTCCATAACTAAACTTACCAATCAAAGAAAATCTAAACGGTTGTTAGAGTGTTTGGATATCTTCATTGGAAAAGTTAATTGATGGTTCAACTTTATACGTGCGGTTTGCTAGGTTAAAAAAAGGTTTTTATTGGTTAGATCGAAGGAGAGAAGCAAAATATTTGGATTCAAATAGGTTTGAAGGTTAAAATGGGATGTCGGGGGTTTAGGGTTGATGGCAAGAGGAGCCATGAACGCCATGTCATTTTGGGTTTTTACATCAACTTTCTCTAAAAAATACTTAGAAATGTTTTTAGTGAAATCATACCTTTTTAACATCATATGTATTCTATCCCAAAATCGTTTTAAATTGTTGAAGTAATATTCTCACATGAAATAACAATTTCTCATATAAATAACATGTATATAAACTTATATAAATATATAGGCAGCGTGTGAAATAAGTGTAAATATATATTAATTTAACCTAAATATGCATGTGAAATAGGCATAAAACCCTACATCAAATAAAGAAATCCATCAAAAAAATATAGAAAATGAGTTCCAAAGCCTTCAAAGAAATACTCTCAAAAAAGGATTCAAGAAATTCTCCAATGATGGCTTCACATAAAATCCCAAACACATTCTACAATCATTCCAAATATGTTTGTCACAACTCCACCAAAAAAAAAATACACCAAACACATTCAAAAATATTTGGAATGATTGTAGAATGTGTTTGGGATTTTATTTGAAGTCATCATTGGAGAATTTTTTGAGAGTATAATGTGAATGAACCACAAAAATATAGGTTAACACTCACTAAAATAATGGTGTGATTTCGTGGTGTAGATGGTGAAACTCACTTAAAATTGTATAAAAATGGCGGTTTTAGGGGTTTGAGATAAGGTAGTTTGTGGGTTGTTTTGTTTGCAAAAAAAAGGGGAAGAGGGAGAGCTAGTTGTGCGGGTTTCTACAAGCTTCTCAATATGTATTTTATAAGATTTAAAAGATAAGATTTTATTATTGTACCAATGGAGTTATGATAACTCTAAATAAAGTCCCAGTATGAAATTGACAACAAAAGAAAGTACACTTCTTTGGGGCAACATTTACTCGTCCAGTGCATATAAAGGGGTGGGCTTTGTATATGTAGGCCTATGTGTGCCATATATGTATATATGTATATCCTCTCTTTGTTTGTCCTCTACGACCCAATAACCATCCTCTTTTTCCTTCTTATACACAGAAGATAGGGTTGATTTGCCAATATCAGGTATCTATTCTCCTAAGATCATATATAAGCTATATTATTACCGAAAGAGATGTGCGACCCCCCTTTATACCAAAATATTACCACCGCAATAGTACTTAAGCTTATATTGTAGTGGAGGTTCTAAATATAGGGGTTATAAAATTGATGGAAGATGGGAAGATGTCTCATTTTTCTCTAACAAGGGGTTGCCCTATTATTTCATGTCTCTCTTTTGCAAATGATACGCTTATTTTTGTGAATGGAGACCATATATCTCTAAAAAGATTTAAGGAGTTCCTAAAATATTATGAAAACGCGTCTGGTCAATTAGTAAATTACAATAAGAGATCCTTTTACCTTCTGGGTAATGAATCAGTTGGCACTAGAAGGATAATTGAAACTACTACAGGTTTCAAAAACAAAAGTCTCCTAATCATTTATTTGGGAATTCCATTATTTGCAAGTAGAAGAAAGAAGTCTTATTTTTCTCCCTACATTGAAAAGATGGTCGAGAAACTCAATTTCTGGAATCACCAAAATATTTCCCAAGAAGGCAGATTAATTCTCATAAAAGTAGTGGCGAAATCTATGTATCTTCACCTTTTAGCCTCCATTAATCCTCCGGGTATGGTTCTGAATCACATAAACAATCACCTTGCCCGATTTTTATGGGGTAAACAAGAAGATAAATATAAATTTCAGTGGGTGGATTGGTCTGACATTTGCAAACCTAAAGAAGAAGGAGGTTTAAATTTAAGATGCATGTTTGATCTATCCCGGGCTTATACTCATAACTTATGGGGGAATTTTTTTAATTTTAATTCCTTATGGTCACGTTTCATGCATAGTTATACAAAAAATTGGAAGCTCGCAATTTTAGAGGGTCTACATCCGTTTCTTCTCAAGTTTGGAAAAGAATGCAAAATGTATGGGAGGACTTTTCAGATAATGTGGATTTTGATACCAGGAAATGGATTTTGGAAAAAAAATGGTGAATTTCTTATTAATTATGCGTGGCAGTTAGTAAGGGAGAAAAATTGTGTAAGACGCTCCTTCTCTCTAATTTGGGATAAGAGGATTGTTCCTAAAATTTCAGTTTTTGTTTGCTTGTTACTTCATAAAGGGATTGCTATAGATGGATACATCAAAAACCTTCATATCGCTTTAGCTTCAAAATGTCAATGTTGTGCAACACCTTAGGAAAAGGATAGAGAGCATCATTTTTGGAGTGGTACTATTGCTCAATCTATTTGGAAAAGATTTTCAAATATTCTTCTCTTACGGATTGTTTCTTCCAATTTCAATGGCAATTTGATGAAGTGGTGGATTAATTATAAGGGTGAAAAAATCAGGAGCATTCTATGTCATATCATTCTAGCTTTCATTTTTTTGCATCTATGGTGTGCGAGGAACAAATCCTTTTTTGACGGTATCCCTATGAAAGAATCTTCCATTATTAATCTCGTTAATGGAGAGATTAAGATGGCCTTTCATAATTTTCCTTTCAATGGTACTAAAACTACTTTCTGTTTTGATGTTTTAGAGGCTTTATCAAGCATAGGTGCTCGTATTACACATACTTGATATAAGCCTCCGGCGGGGGGCTATTCCCCGCTTTTATCTCTTGTTATAATTTTCTTATTTCTTAAAAAAAAGAAAAACAAATTATATATATATATATATAGGTATAGGTTCACACGTGAACCTAAAAGCTGAACTTTTTAATGAACCTCAACAAAAAATACTTAACAATTAATTAATTTTAATTTCTATGTTGTAATTGGTCCGTGCCAGCGGCAAAGGACACCTGTTTTGATTGATTCCCACCCCCGGCGCCCCCCACCCCACCCCATGGCAGCCCTGTTGCCATAGTGATGGTGGTGGTTGGGGAGGGGGGTGAAGGAGTTGGGGATCGATCGATACGCGTGTTCGTTGCCGCTGGCACGAATCAATTACAACATAGAAATTAAAATTAATGAGTTATTAGGTGTTATTTTGTTCAGGGTCATTAAAAAGTTCATCTTTTAGGTTTACTTGTGAACCTCTCCATATATATATATATATATAAGAACCTAAACTAATATATAGTTTGACATATGTCATTATATAACATTTTCACCCCAATAGAAAATTAATTCTTGGCTTAAAAATATTCTTTTTCACAAACACCAAATATTTTTCTTATCAAAAATATATTTTTTCTAATACAAGGTTTGTACCCCGTGTATAAAAATAACACTAAAAATATGTTTGCAGCATTTATTGTATGTTATTAACACAGTACGAGTGGTTCACACACTTTTATTTTGTAGTTTAAGGTTAATTATCATTTTTATCCATTTATTATAATTTTTATTCATGTGTATCCTGCATGAACCAAACCAAACCCGAAAACGACATGAAAATTTGTATTTATTATATTCAACCTCTGTATAATAAAGATAATTTTTTTCCTACAAACTTTTATGTGAAACATTCTCTTAAAACATAGATTATCCTTTTTAACACTTGTATGACCCATAAAGTGCAATACACTCTTTTATGTAAAAATTTCACATGACCCGAATATTTAACAAATACTTCATTTTTTTAAATCAAGGGTATTAAAGTCATGAGCTCAACTATGTGAATTTTTCTAACTAATTAATCTTATGCGCGACAAAGGGTGAGAGTGAACGTAAACCAATGTAGTGTTAGGTTGATGATCCCTTCTAAAAGTTAGACAAACAATCATATCCATAAATCGAGGTGACTTGGCATCGAGGAAGTTAGGATTGTGATCTTATATTTTGGCATGAGGAAATTGACTTTGAAGATTAAAGGTTTGAAGATCATTAAAGGATATGTAACCTAAAAGGTTGGTCTAGTTTTCTTAATTATTTGGACTTAAAGATATGGAAAAAATAGATTAATACTTTTAAAGCAAGAATTTGTGATTCTAGAATATTATAGGATGACGGTAGTTTAAATAAACATGAACACTTTTGGAAAACTCGAAATGAACCCTATGTGAGTTGTTGGATTATTGGAGAAAAAGTGGGTACAACCCACATTTGAAGAAGGGGAAATAACTCATTCACATATAAGGAGTGTACCTTACCTTTACTAACATCAAGGCCTTTTTAGTAAAAAACCCCATAATTGTGGATCAACCTACCCATTGGGCTTTGGTGTAAAAGTTGGGGACAATATTGGCATTAGTGTTTTATGGTGGTGAAATAATCATAATAAGTGGTATCGGAACCTATGGTTCAAACTTTGGCAAGGCTCAAATCTATGATGATCTTATGGACCAGTGACATAGTTTTGGTTGGGTCCACCTTTGCCCTAAGGAAAAATACACTAGGTAGCCACTATGATGGAGTTGTGTCAGTTCCTAAAGTTGGTGTAGATGGAGATGTATAAACCCAATAAATTTTGTTTAACAAATGAAAAAAGACTCTAATATCAGCATATGGAGATTTTGGAGTAGTTGGACTATTGGAGAAAAAGTGGATACATCCCACATTTGAACAAAAGGAGAGAACTTGTATACATATAAGGAACAAACCACACATTTACTTGTACCAATGCCTTTTCAACGGAAACCCTCGCAATGATGGATGGACTTGACAATTGGGTTCAGCTGTCTATATTTGGTACAATATTGGCTCTAGTGGTCCAAGGTGGTGCAGTGATCATAATACCCTAATATTAAAAGTAGATGGGCAGAGACTCGATTTTTAACATTAAAAATGTTGTGAGAGCATTTGAAATAAATAAAATGGAATGTGTGACCATAATTGTCCATTTAGACTTGGAAATGGTGTATGTATGCAATGTTGTTGAGGTTTCTGTGTGAATACGAATATAAACCTATTTCATGGTTGCATATGTAACCATATATGTATGATTTTGATAGCATCTCCGGTGATAATGCAGATTGGAAGAATTTGGGGACACATGTAGGAGTCATACACAATGAAAGTAAAAAAAATATCTTTGGTTAAACTAGACACAATAATATGTAAGTGATGTGAAAATAATGATTATCCATAATGTAAAAGAGATCCTCTAGAAGTATAGGTTCTCCTCCACATTATGAAGGAATGACACATGAGATCTATATACATTAAATCCAAAAATTGTTCTCTAATGCAATTCTGAATGTGTTTCTTTTATTCAACATTGGATACAAGATAAGCTTTAGATATTTGTATTGGAGAATATTTTTTACAGACAATGTGCAAACTAATTTTTTGAACATATAATATTCGTCATGTCTCATTACATATCTACATAATAATTTAGAGATTTACATTAGATACGCTCTAACTTTTCCAAGGGATTCGTAGACATGGTTAACCTTTACCACCCTTCCTAATTCCTTTTAGGCCATCATTTCCACCTCGTCAACTATTCACATTTCCACCTAGGGCACCATTCCCTTTCCATCGCACCCCTAAACCTTTTCTACCTTACTAGACTCACAATCCTCACCCTTAGGAGCGTAGTTATACACGTCCATCAAAATGATTTTTTTCATATAATGATCCTGCTGCATGTTTTCCATTTCTATCTCTTGTTTTTTCTTTGATTTTTATTTTCTTATAAAGGTGATATTATAAAATCATGAAACAGTGGTTATATGGTAGGACATCATGGTTTATATAATTTCTTGTTTTTAATCAACTTTTAAAATGAATGATGACATTTAAGTTCATTTGTATATGAGTAATTATAGAGAGATACTCAAATTACAACCACTAAACAAAATTGGTTGAGTAAAAAAAATCATTGAATTTTGTTTAGATAGACCTCATGTGAACCCCACACACCAACCACTCCATTTTTTACACCTCAGTCCGGCCTATGAATGGGTATAATTTGAGGGTCTCTCTAGAAATACTAGGTATACAATATCTCAAGTCAACTATCAAAAATTAAAAAAATTGAGTCAAACAAAGAACTCAAGCATCATTAATAGTTAAATACTAGGGTCCTTTTTATAGGACAAGTGGTGAGGTATTTGAGTTGTGGTGGGACTCTTTCCGATTGGCCGAATGGTGTTTGTAGCTATCTCTCCACCTCTTTAATCTTTGGATCGTGATAAGGGACGGAATTTCCCCCCCCCCCTCGAAAACTCTTATCTTTTCTTGCTAACACGCATGCCAAGTTTCGTCCAAATCGGAGAATAAAAATTTTTGACTTTTTTTATGATTTCACAAGTGTAAAAACAACATTTTTTTGAACGACCATAACAATCAGCTTTTTCGCGCCTTTTTTGAATTGATCATCAATTTGTACCAAATTCCATCATTACCTGCAAAAATTTCACTAGGCAACTTTTTTCACAAATTAACACAAAAATATTATAAATTATCGAAGTGCCCATTTTTGACTTAAAATTGCCATTTTCAAAATGAATTCAATCATTCTAACATTTTTTCTCTTTTTAATAAAAAAACTCCTAAGAACTAATTAAATACACTAAAATGGTACTAACATGTGACACCCCGCCTAATAAGATACCGAGAGATCACTCCAATATTAAATTAAAACAGGAGTCTCATATGAATCATTCTTAGCATCACTGTCGAAAATCCATTTAATTACTAATAACCTATTAGGCCGGTGTCAAAATTTTAACTTTACTACTCTTTTTAACAACAATAAATAAAACATCCACACAGTTTTGCCAAAATGAAACTGAAATGAAATAAAATAACCGAACACTCGGTCAAAAATATACAACCATATCGAATGCTGTACTGAAAGAACAACTAAATGCAATTGGACCATTGGCCCGAATGTTTATACAATACCTCCTATCTAGAGTACAACTATGGAAGCGGCTATCAAAAACCTACACGCATCCACAGCTGCTGCAGCTGACGTCTGACTCGAAAGAATTTCCATCCAGGCGTTCCTGTGTCTGGACACCTATATATATATAATATATAGAAAGAAAGGAGAGTAGATAAACGGGTCAGATGCCGAGTTTTGAAAATATTTTGCAAGTGCATAAATGCTTTATTATTTTGAAAAAGGTTTTACCTCATATTTAAATTGGTATCGCGCTCCCATGAGATACCCCTCACCTCTCCACTAACAGTTCACTCCTAGCGCATCCCTCTAGACATCCTAGTCAAGCTATCCTGCTAAACTAGCCTATCCCAAACCCACTATCATTCCTAGATAGTCCAAGCAATGTACTAAGGGATAAACTTCACCCCAGTCTCAACGATATGCCATGTTCGTGCGTGGGGTGTCTCGCAAAGCGAAATCCAAACAAGTAACCCCCCCGATACACTACTACGCGGCACGGTCGATCGTCGAGATCCGCCAGTCCCTTAGTACAGAAAGATATATATAAATATATATATATACCATAAACATTTATAATATTAGAGCACTAAGGATTAAACTTCTCCCCAGTCTCAACACAATGCCATATTCGTGCGTGGGGTGTCTCGCAAAG
Organism: Sambucus nigra; assembly: GCA_949130495.1. NCBI lineage: Eukaryota > Viridiplantae > Streptophyta > Magnoliopsida > Dipsacales > Adoxaceae > Sambucus > Sambucus nigra. The sequence goes on from OX422213.1 coordinate 299,271,186, forward strand.
AGAAATCCAAACAAGGAACCCCCTCGATACACTACTACGCGACAAGGCCGATCGTCGGGATTCATTAGACCCTCGGCACTCGATTTATCCATTTATATATACATATACATATTTTACCATAACCATCCGGATCTATCTCCCGGAATGAGAATCCATATACAAAGTATTTATCAATACTTATCATTTTTATCTCAAAACCTTCCATTTCCCTTCTCATATCCAGGAAATGTATTTAAAAGCCAATTCATTATAATGAATTGCTTTAACAAATCATATCTCTTTTTAAAGCCAGTTTTATTATCATAAAAATGCTTTACCTTTTTAAATCATCCCATTCCCCTTTTTATACTCAGGAAATGTATTCGAAGCCATTTTCATTATCATAAAAATTCTTTGATCATATCATATGCTTCCACATCCCTTCTTCCATCCGGGAAGTGTTACCGAAGCTAAACCTTTATCCCATTTCCCTTCCTATATCCAGGAAATGTAATTAAAGCCAATCCATTATCATGAATTGCCTTAATATAATGCATTCTAAGACCACCCGTCCGGATTTCTCCACTGTGCGCGCCCATAAATGGCTATCATCTTCCAGGGCCTATCATAAGACAACCTGGGATCCTACATCGCAAGACGTTGGGAAGTGGCCATGTGCCTGCAGGATAGTCAAGACCACACCCGGAATCTCCTAACCAGCGCAGAAAAATATATATCAACAAACGCTCACATGGCCTATAGGACTATATCCACCCTGCGTTAATTTGTCAGGGGCTTCACCATACGCACGCAACTTTCCTTATGATAGCGATTTAGAGAGGTGTGTAATCCATATTTTATTAATTATGAAAAACATTTCTCTTTTCATTTTGAAAATATTCATTTTTATATTTTCAAAATCATTTCCATCATAACATCCTTCGAAAATATTTAAATCCTCGAAAATCCCAAAAATCACTATTTCGAGAAATTCTCCAAATTCCAAATTATACTTAATTATTGAATTTAATCCTCTTCAAAAGGGCGGGTTATTACATACTCCCCCCCTTACAATGGAATTTCGTCCTCGAAATTTAGATATATCTAGGATGACTACTAATCCTAAACTTCAAGGAAAAGATACTAACTCAATGGTTCCCAACCATGAGCTACACGACTACCACGATCATAAAGTGACTCTTATACGCCACATAATACCCATCATCTATAATGCCTATCGACATGAATTTCAACCTTATATACTACGCCCATTCTATTCCAGGCGGTATATAAAACCATCTTACCAAGGGGCCCATACACCTTTCCAACTTGTGCACATCTGCACATCTGTAGTGAACGTCTGACACGTAACACTCTCTCCCAATAAGGGTCTCCTTTCCTCGGTGTAATACTCACCTATGGGTTCTTCCAACCCGCGAATTTTCAATCCTCCTAACCTCGGACCACTAACACTGATGAACTTACGTCCTAAATAATACTAAAGTCTATGCGATATCCTACATACGCAAAACTACTATAATCCTAAGTATGTCCCTAGTGCCCAAGGCCTCTCTCAACTCCCGACAATTTCTTGGTTTCATGTGTGGGACGTCTCGCCAAGGTGAAATCCAAACAAGGAACCCTCCCGTTACACCACTCCCTCGCGTAGTCGGTCATCGAGATATAACGACCCAAGGCACACAAGCGGGATGTCCTAAATCCTACTAGGCTAGGCTATGAACGCATTTCTACTATCTTATCCTTCCGCCCATACAGAAGGAAACCTAATCAATCGAAGTGCCCACTTTTTGTAGAAAGTGTCACGAACATAATACCCAAATTGTATCTCCTCAAAATTTGCCTTTTTTTTATTAAGGCTGGTTATTATCCTCAAACCAATTTCTAAGTCCAACCTCACTCACCCACTTGTGGCGAGGGGACCACTTTAGTGCTTTTCCATAGCACAATATTTCCATATGTATATCAACATCATGTGGCTCATAGTCTATAGTGGTTCATCCACACTATAAGACCTTTCCACAAAATCAACATCCTTGCATCCTATAACAGATCCCCACTCCCGACGCCGTTAAGAGTCATGTGTGGAGTGTCTCACAAAGTGAAATCCAAACAAGGAACCCCTCCACACATTAACCCTTGACTTCGTTGGTCGTGGAGTTACGTCATTCCAACATGCACCCGGGATATCCCTATCCCCTAATCCAACAAAAAGATGGCCTGAACTCCTATCTCTAACTAAGAGTCATACCACCCTGCGCTCGCACTCATTTTTAAGTCCTTGCGCAAATAGTAATGAGCTTAATCTTACAGCTCAACACAAATCCTGCGGCCTTAAATTATATATATAAGGTCGCCATATACCCAAATCACGATAATGAAACCTCTACTCATCGAAGTTTTATATCCCACAATAAATAAGGTGGACTCAACCTATATCTAGGTGAGACACCGCAACAATAACCTGTTCCCTCCAGGAACCATGGACACGATAGACTTGTCATTTTTAGCCTGCTATCGCTCCGAAAATACACCATAATGTATTATACTCATCATAACACCGTACTCGTATAGACATATAAAACGAGTATCCCAAACCAGATATATATATATATATATATATACACAGTATATCTACACCCGCCTTTATGACGAGTGAAGGAAAACAAAACTCCTCTACTGCGGACAACACATAGGCATACATGATGTTATGTTATCGTGACCGCCATAACTCAAATTACACACACGAGTCTAGGGCTAACTAATACCGTGACTTTATCTAGTTACTCCAAATATACCTCCTAGATTGAGGTAAAACTAATAACAACAACTTTATTTTAATAAATTCCCCGATTGGATGTCCAACCACGGGGTCCTCGAACATACCCATTCTTTAGTGAGCCCATCCTTCTTGGAAATGACTCAATATTCATTGCACCTAACTTACTTAGGTACAAGGTTCACTTTGCCATAATACTCTTTATTAACCATCGTCCTCTGGCTGAACCTTAGGCGAATAATTCCCAAAACAACATTCTTCTCATCCTGCTGATTCATGGGGACTCACGGTTAGAACTATCCGTAAGATCCCTTTCGAACCCTTATCTCCACGGGGTAATTCAATCTTAAGTACCACTTTCTACCACAATAGTACTTGGTTTCTCATAACTACTATACTTTAGTAGTCGTTGCAACAATCCTTAATAGTTGCCATAAGGAGAGTGGACTCTACTAAGGTCCTCGTCCCTATATTCTACCAGCTTCCCCAGCTAAGCTCCAACTCCTGCCGCCCTCCGAGCTCCGCACACGATTCTCAATGAGTGCGTAAAAGATTTCTGTAATCTTGTAACGTGGCAGGAGAACGAAATCTCACAAGAGAAATCAACAATCCTAATCCTAGGGCTCTATAACAAATCGAGAGCAACGCAGAAAGCGTAGTACGTCCGCACAGATTCCAAAGGACACTAGAACCTGATGCTCTGATACCATCTGTGACACCCCGCCTAATAAGATACCGGGCGATCACTCCAATATTAAATTAAAACAGGAGTCTCATATGGATCATTCTTAGCATCACTGTCGAAAATCCATTTAATTACTAATAACCTATTAGGCCGGTGTCAAAATTTTAACTTTACTACTCTTTTTAACAACAATAAATAAAACATCCACACAGTTTTACCAAAATGAAACTGAAATGAAATAAAATAACCGAACACTCGGTCAAAAATATACAACCATATCGAATGCTGTACTGAAAGAACAACTAAATGCAATTGGACCATTTGCCCGAATGTTTATACAATACCTCCTATCTAGAGTACAACGATGGAAGCGGCTATCAAAAACCTGCACGCATCCACAGCTGCTGCAGCTGACGTCTGACTCGAAAGAATTTCCATCCAGGCGTCCCTGTGTCTGGACACCTATATATATATAATATATAGAAAGAAAGGAGAGTAGATAAACGGGTCAGAGCCCGAGTTTTGAAAATATTTTGCAAGTGCATAAATGATTTATTATTTTGAAAAAGGTTTTACCTCATATTTAAATTGGTATCGCGCTCCCATGAGATACCCCTCACCTCTCCACTAACAGTTCACTCCTAGCGCATCCCTCTAGACATCCTAGTCAAGCTATCCTGCTAAACTAGTCTATCCCAAACCCACTATCATTCCTAGATAGTCCAAGCAATGTACAAAGGGCTAAACTTCACCCCAGTCTCAATGCTATGCCATGTTCGTGCGTGGGGTGTCTCGCAAAGCAAAATCCAAACAAGGAACCCCCCCGATACACTACTACGCGGCACGGTCGATCGTCGAGATCCGCCAGTCCCTTAGTATAGAAAGATATATATAAATATATATATATACCATAAACATTTATAATATTAGAGCACTAAGGATTAAACTTCTCCCCAGTCTCAACACAATGCCATATTCGTACGTGGGGTGTCTCGCAAAGCGAAATCCAAACAAGGAACCCGCCGATACACTACTACGCGGCAAGGTCGATCGTCGGAATCCATTAGACCCTCGGCACTCGATTTATCCATTTATATATACATATACATATTTTACCATAACCATCCGGATCTATCTCCCGGAATGAGAATCCATATACAAAGTATTTATCAATACTTATCATTTTTATCTCAAAACCTTCCATTTCCCTTCTCATATCCAGGAAATGTATTTAAAAGCCAATTCATTATCATGAATTGCTTTAACAAATCATATCTATTTTTAAAGCCGGTTTTATTATCATAAAAATGCTTTACCTTTTTAAATCATCCCATTTCCCTTTTTATACTCAGGAAATGTATTCAAAGCCATTTTCATTATCATAAAAATGTTTTGATCATATCATATGCTTCCACATCCCTTCTTCCATCCGGGAAGTGTTACCGAAGCCAAACCTTTATCCCATTTCCCTTCCTATATCCAGGAAATGTAATTAAAGACAATCCATTATCATGAATTGCTTTAATATAACGCGTTCTAAGACCGCCCGTCCGGATTTCTCCACTGTGCGCGCCCCTAAATGGCTTTCATCTTCCAGGGTCTATCATAAGACAACCTGGGATCCTACATCGCAAGACGTCGGGAAGCGGCCATGTGCCTGCGGGATAGGCAAGACCACACCCGGAATCTCCTAACCAGCGCAGAAAAATATATATCAACAAACGCTCACATGGCCTATAGGATTATATCCACCCTGCGTTAATTTGTCAGGGGGCTTCACCATACGCACGCAACTTCCCTTATGATAGTGATTTAGAGAGGTGTGTAATCCATATTTTATTAATTATGAAAAACATTTCTCTTTCCATTTTGAAAATATTCATTTTTATATTTTCAAAATCATTTCCATCATAACATCCTTCGAAAATATTTAAATCCTCGAAAATCCCAAAAATCACTATTTCGAGAAATTCTCCAAATTCCAAATTATACTTAATTGTGGAATTTAATCCTCTTCAAAAGGGTGGGTTATTACATAACAAAGTATAAATTTGGGTATAAAATATACAAAATAATGCACTCATCAGAAACATCAACTCTAGTGATCTTAGCAACATTCTTCTTTAGTCAACGAGGATTCCTTATTTGAAACATTTTCCCCCTTTTTCATTTCCATCACTTTCACACCCCAATTTAGCGAAGTCCCCCTACATTCTTATCTCATTTAAAATGAAGCTCATCATCAATCAAGATCAATCTCCAAGCCTCCAAATAATGTCCAAACATTCTTCTCTCTCTTTAAATTTCTTTATTTTTTCCTTAGTTATATTACTTCTTAATTTATCTTTTACTTTAGATCATACACATATTAATATTCAATATTTTATTAGTAATATTTCACATAATATATTTTCTATAAAAACACAAACATTAAAAAGAGGGTTACACCTATAAATTCCAGCGCAATTTTTCACCACATTTTCTCAAAACTTAAAACACCTTTTTTTACACACGCATACAATAAAATACCCACTTGAATTTATGGGATAAACCCCACCCTCATGACGCATGCAAACTATGTGGACTTTGATGCCTTTATAGTCTATGTAGGCATCTTGGGATAAAACCCAAGACTAGAGTCCTATTTTCCTAACTCTTTTTCCTATTTTATCCGTATATTATTTACATATATCACATTTGTGATTCATAATTACGTCTTATCCAACACATATTATCAATTCAAAATAATGATCAATATCGCGATAAGTACACATGTCATATTATAATTATTTTTTTTGGGAACATTCCTATAGATGACCTCACTCTGTCTTTTCCATGATGCGAGTTGAGCAATTTCGATCTCCACTTATATATACACGCACACACACTTCACGGAGAAATTAAGGAAAATAGTAACATAAGCCACAAGAGCCCGAAAGGATGGGGTGGGTACCTAACACCTTCTCATTCCATAATTTAGCCCTCGAACCTCTGATCTAACTAGTTTTGCAAGCATCAATTTTTCTTTGATGTCGTTCTCTCGAGGCGTCAAGATGTTCTTTTGCCTGTTTTGTACAAAATAGGTTGGCGACTCTATATATTTGCATCACTCCACATCGACGATGGCCTAAGTGTTCCTAGAAAGGACATGAGACCCCTCCCTCTCTCCACCGTGCGTGCAAGCGTCGACCCTCGTGATGGAGAAAGAGAAAAGGACAAAACTTGAAAGCCAATGAGGGATGGCCACATCTAGTTGTTCTAATATTTCCACTAGCATAAGAGTGTGTGATCAATATAGAACTAAGGATTCAAACCTACAAGGAGTCAAGAGAGTCATTTGGTATGTTAGTGGAATGCAAAAGATGGGGTTGTGGTATCCTTTTTGTACAAGTGACTTGTTATATACATACTCGAACTACGATTGGGAGGGGATTCCATTGATTGGAAAAGTACCGTGGGCGGATATTTATTTTTTAGTAACTCCATGGTGTCATTTTGAAAAATAAATTAGATATATTTGTCTACAGTCGAGGCCGAGTGTATCGTCGAGGGATATTATTGCACCTAATTTCTTTAGATGAATAAAATGGTAAAAGACTATGAGATAGTACAAGGATCTATGGATTTATGCGATAACATTATCACAATTCATATTTCTAAAAACCTAGTGAAGAACTAAAGGACATAAACACATTGAATTAAGGCATCATTTCATTACGGATATGATTCAGCAAACTATAACTAATATGAAAAATGTCCCTATGAATGACGATGGGCCAAGATTTTTACAAACCATCTAGACTTCTCTCGATTTAGTTACCTTCGGAGTTGTTTAGGTCTGGTTGAAATTGAGTGATTGATTTATATATATATATATATATTGTAAATATTCTTGATGATAAATAAAAAAATGAAAAAGAAATTTATTTTAATTTTAATCAAATCTCATACTAAAATTGTTGAATAACTAATGTAATTGCATGTAAAGATGTTAAGTTGTTTATGAGATTGTGGTTGAAGTGGATAATTGTATGTGCTTTCCAAAATAAGTTTTGCAATGAAAATTATGAAAAATGACAATATATGTTTGTGTTTGAAAAAGAAAAAAATTGTACTAAAAACACCACAAAAATGCAAAAAAAAAAATGATGAATCTTGTCTTTTCTAAATGGATTTGTGAATCAATAAGTTAATAATCAAGTTTTCATGGGTTTATTAAAACATCCACGATATACTTGTGAGAAAGAAAGTTATGTTTTCATGGAGTTGAAAAAGGATAGTTTTATGAGATGATAAGGACTATCATTGGAGTGTTAAGGATTAATTTGAATTTAAATATCATTGAGTAGGTGACATACAAAGAGCACGTGAAAATCCAATAATCAACACAAGACCAAATTTTGAAAAGAACCATAAGCAAAGTGCTTAATCGACATTAAAACATAGTAGGGTTATAGCTCAAAATTCAAATTTTTGGCTATTTTAGTTTGGCAGTAAATAATTCATACCAAAATTTATTGTGGGATTTTCAAGTAATTGGATACGTTTTTCCTATTATATTCATGATCTTATTGAATTATTGGCATAAAGCAAGAAAATATGTCTAGAAATGCAATTTTCTATTAAATATTTTACTTTTCCACTTTTCTTTCTCACATGAGATTAAATGAATCACTCCATACTATTTTGTGTTTAGAGTGTGAATTGAAAATTCTTAGAATACCTGACATATGTAGGAAATCTTAATTCTACAACTTTGAGTGACCTTTCATAATTATGTCATGTGAGAATGTTGATTTTCATACTTGAATGGACTTTAGAATTTTCTCTTGTGTTTTATTATATAATATTATTTTTGGTTGTGTTATTTATCATTCTTTGATCACTAGTTTTGACACATTGCTTGGATGAAGGTTGTAATGTTAGTGTTTAGATCTCTTGGATGTAAAGTGTTGAGAGAAATATTCTTAGCGATGGAAAGATTGGAAGGAAACCCAAATTTTCATGGTTTTGAAAAGGTTTTCTACTTTTATTTATAATCGTGGATAGTTTTTAAGCCGTTCTCATGGATGGCTAATGCTTATTGAAAATGACTACTGGCCAAATCCATATGCACAGTAAATTTTTCACTTGTATGCATGGCATTTTTTGTATTTTCTTGAGAATTATTTATGTCATAATTTGTTCAAATGGATGGTTTGATGTTCATTCGCACGGATTTGACACCCCGCCTAATTAAATACCGAGTGATTAGTCCTTTATTAAATTAAATCAGGATTTCCAAATTGGTTCATTCTTAGCATCACTGTCAAAAACCAAATTAATTACTAGTCACCTATTAGTTAATTAAACCGGTGCCAATTTTATCTTTTATTAAATAGATAACAACATACAAAAAAGACAAAATAAACCATACATCAATATAGAGTCTAATTCATCACAATATATAGATAAATAAAACCTACTGAAGAAACCATTGGCTGAAACCAAACCAAATAATAATCCAACATAAGTCTGAACTGAATAAAATCTGAATGGGCAACATGCCCAAATAAAATACTAAATCACTCTCAATAGATACTACACTAGGAAATGAAGCTTCTAATCAAAACTCCTGCAAGCATCCACTTGTGTTGTAGCTGCGTGTCCCTGGAATAGAATATCAAGTCTGGCATCCCTGTGGCTGGACACCTAAAAGGTTTTGAAAATATTTTTTATAGCAATAGTTGGTACTCAAAATATTATGAAAATATTTAGCAAGAGTTTATCACAATTCAAAATCAGTTATTGATTACACATGTAAGGTTCACGTACACTCTCTTGAGTTTCATCACCCCTTAACTATTGTGCACGCCTAACGTTCTATACTTAGCCCACCTAGATGTACTACCTAAGCTAACTAGACATAAGTAACTATTTGGACTATCCACATCTCTAAGTCCCCGTACCGCCCATACAGTACGCTATTTGAATTAACATTCCTCGTATGTTAAGAGTTGAAAATAACATTTCATTTATCTTCTCATTTAATTGATTAAGTTTCACTACTTAATTCATTCTTTAGATATAAACTAACTATCAGTTTACTATCACACATAAGTAGAATAATAGCAATCGTATATATATATCTATATCTATATAATAAGTTAGCTTGGTTTTTGAAAATGTACACATTTTTAACGGTCTAGATGTGTGCCACCTCCTTACATATTTTAATGGTTAAGATCACATCTCTTCATTTTTTTACAAATCTACCCCTAACATATTTCGTTTCCCTCCTGTTTTTACTCATCAAACATGCCCTTTAATTCAAAAATTGGGGTGTTTTGGTAATATTGTCCTTCCTTCCAAACTTACACATCAAAGACAATTTTTTCTAACTACCCGTCTCCTCTCCCATTCAATCTGCTCCTTCTCTCTCTTTCTCTCCCTCATATTCTTCCCCACCCCCTCCCCCTACGCAAACCCCTCCCACGCCCCTGGTAAATCTCTCCCCTTCCCCCTCCCCCCTTCGCAGCCCCCTCATCTTCTCCCACTTTCCCACTCACACACATGCACATAGCAACACACACATGCACACATGCAGACACACGCACACACTGACCTCACACAATTCCCCTAAGCTGCCCCCTCCGTCACCCCTTCCCTACTCACACACGCACACACACATGCACACACGCACACACTGACCTCACACACGCACACACTAAAACGCCCCCTTCGCTGCCCCCTTTACTGAATCATGTTTTTTTTTGTAAGTATCATGTTTTTTTTACAGATCTGTAAGAAAAAAATGATTTTTTTTTGTTGCTGTGTATAGATTTTCAGCCAGATTTTCTGCCAAGTTATATTGAAGGTAAATAATTATATCATCTATTTTTCTTTCTTCTTTTTTGTTTTTTTATTTTTTTTGTGATCAATCATGTTTTTTTTGGTAAGTATCATTTTTTTTACAGATCTGTAAGAAAAAATGATTTTTTTGTTGTTATGTACAGATTTTCAGCCAGATTTTCAGCCAAGTTACATTAAAGGTAAATAATTATGTAATCTATTTTTTTATTTTTATTTTTTATTTACCTTCACATTATTGAAGGTAAATAATTTTGTAATCTATTTTTCATTTTTATTTTTTGTTTTTTTATTTTTCTGTACACATTATTGGTATTCTAGGATTTATGGACTTATGGTATTCGATTTGTGTTTATGGTGAGATTTGTTTGGGTTTTTGTAGTGATTTCTTTGGGTTTGGTTTCACAGATTGGTTTTAATTTATGTTTTTGGGCCCGAATTGTTCACATTATTGGTATTCGATATGTGTATATGGTGAGATTTATTTGGGTTTTGGTTCACGACAATAGTCGACACAGAGTTTTGTTTGGGTTTTGGTTCACGGATACATGGAGTGACTTCTTTGGGTTTTTATTTATATAAAAAAAAAAAGATTTTCGTGGGTTTGGTTTCAGAGATTGGTTTTATTTTATGTTTTTGGGCCTGAACTTTAATGGTGTCAATTGACTCCGGCATTTAAAATTATATGTTTGCGTAGTCGTTTGGGTTTGCTATGTTCATCTTTCTCACATTCTCAAATATTATAGTTTTTGTGGGCATGATGGTATTGTTGAATGGGCATGATGGTATTGTTGCTCCTATTTAACATGTTCGCTCATTTCATCGTAATTGTTTTGACTATATGATGTGGAGCATTAGGAGCATTTGTTGAAAATTTCGAATTCTTTAGTTGAAAATCGTTACAGTCGTTGTTTCTTTTCCTTATCGTTTATATTTATAATTTAATTCAATTGTCCAATAAACAATTGATTTGAGGTCTTTGAAACCTATTTCAACAAAAAAGCGGGGTATTCCTTATGCGTAGTGTGGGTACCCAAAATTTAGAACCATGGGCCCGGACGAGTAGCCCAGTCCTGACGTCCCAAAGTCCGGGCCCCTCATCTCTTATTGATTCGATCTCCCCCACGTTCCCACAATCGAAAGTTACACGGGAGATGGAAAACGTGGATAAACCCATCACCTCCACTTACCTACATGTACATGTACATATTAAACCCTAGGTTCGGGGCAAAAGGACAAGTTGTATTCTCTGTAATCACTTTCTGGAGTATATAGAAATAATATCGACTGCACCACCGTGGATGTAGGCACATCTTTGCTGAACCACGTACAACCTTTGTTGTGTGATTGGCATCTTATATTCCTTGTTCTTTTCTTGATAATTGCTTCTCTCGTATTTATTTGTGTTGCATAATAATTGCATCCACAATTTGCGCCGTCTGTGGGAAACGTTCATCTTTCCCCGAGAAGAGCCCACGTCAAGAAAGGAGTTTAAGATGTCTGGCCACAGCAGTAATGCTCCCCAAGCAGGAGATATTCAAGAGCCACCTGCTCCTTGCAGGATTAGGTCTGAAGTCCGACGTTCAGATCAGAGAGCTCGTCGGTAAAGACCAGCCTCAGAAGAAAGTCAGGGACCAGCGAGGTCCACGTAGATATCCAGGTTGATTGATGCGTACGAGGCAAGGCTCCACGAGCAGAGGGAGTCTTCTCGTAGATATGAGGCTGAGAATGCTCTCTTGAAAAGAAGACTGGAAAGACTGGAGAGGGAGATTCGTCCTGATAACAAGAGACGCCCATATCGCACTCCAGCCCTCAGGAGAGCAAATCTCGCAGCCGAGGAAGGATCCCTAGGCGAGAATCTCAAAGGAACGAAGGAGGCGAGTCAGACGATGACCTCCGCGAATAGCTGCGAAGAGCTCGCCGCTACCAGATCCCTGCTCGCAGCGACGAGAACATATGAAACATGGTCCGTAGGGAGATGGACCAGCATCCCGCTCACCACGGAACAAGATCAACCAGAGAACTCGCGAGGCGAGCTCTCAAAACCCAGATGAAGTCACCTTTCACAAGAGAAATCAAAGAGGAGGAAGCTCCCAAGAAACTTTCCATTCCAAGGTTCAAGATTTACGACGGAAAAACTGATCCCATCGATCATGTCAGGCAATACCGATAGGCCATGACCCTCTGGAGTCACCGAGATGCCCTGATGTGCTGCATTTTTCCATCGAGCCTTCATGATGTAGCACAAAAGTGGTTCGAGAGGCTCCCCCACTAGTCAATCAAGAATTTCAAATCCCTATCCGAACTCTTTACGACCCGATTCATTACCAGTAGCTCCCATCCCAAAAGGATGGATGCTCTGCTAGTTATTTAATGAGATCGAGGACTGCGCAGAGGAAGTGGCAGTGGCCTCTTTCAAAATTGGGCTCCCTAATTCTTCCCTCCTCTACCAGTCCTTGACGAAGAACGAAGCTATGACTATTGACGACCTAATGGCCCGAATCGAGAAATACGCAAAGGTGTAAGATGTCACCCACCCTAATACAGGAGAAAACGATCGAGCTAAGCTCACTACCAAGGTAGGTGAGAAAACTGAGAACCAGAGGAAAGGAGGAAAGAACGGAGGAAAAAATGGCTCCAACAACGGAGGGAACCATGACGCGTCGAAAGCATTCCAGGCGGTCAACACCGTATTCAAAGAACCAATTTACAAGATTCTCGCGAAGATCAAGGATGAGCCATTCATCAAGTGTCCCAGGAAGATGGGAGGATATCCCTCGAAGAGGAACAATGCGTTGAGGTGCACTGTTCACAAAGAAGGAAGACACAAGACCGAGCACTGCAAAGCTCTTAAGTCTCACCTCGAAGAATTGGCCCAGTCTGGGCATTTGAACGACTTTGTGGAAAAAAGGGTAGAGAAAGTGACTGCCAACAGAGAGGCGAGACCCGACAACATGCTGGAGGATGATGCTGGACACGAGTTCGTAGTAATACACGGAGTATCTGACATCAAGAAGATACAAGGGAACTCAGCTCGAATGGAAATGAAAAAACTTACAGCGGTAATACAGGCTTTTCAAATTAATCCAGCAAAGTCACAGTCAGGAAAGCGTCGACGAGCAGAGGACGTCAACTATAACAAGCATATTGTTTTCACGGCTGAAGATTTGATGGGAGTAAGGACCCCACATCATGATGCCCTGGTCATTACACTCAGGATAGCCAACTTTGACATCGACAAGCTGCTTGTCGATCAAGGAAGTTCATCCGAAGTAATGTACCTCGACCTATTCAGGAAATTGAAGTTGAGCGTCGCCAACCTAAAGGAAGCTAATGTTCCTTTGGTCGGCTTCACTGGAAAAATGACCATGCCCCTAGGCAAGATAGTGCTGCCAGTCCGTGCTGGGAACGTCTCCAAGATGATTGAGTTTTTGGTAGTTGACATCGAATCACCGTACCAGGCCATCCTCGGCAGAGGATGGCTTCATGCAATGAAGGCGGTATCCTCGACCTAGCATCAGAAGCTCAAGTATGTAACCGAGAGAGGAGTTATGAAGATCCATGGTGACCAAGCGATGGCGAGGAAGTGCTTTATAGCAGCCATACGACCAAAGCCAGAGAAGAAGACCGGTCAAGCCAGCGAGAAAGTTGAAGAGGGTGTGATACCTTCTAAATAGTAATTAAAGTATGGAAGACCTGGAGTAGAGGAGACCAGGCTCCTTCCCTCCGAGCGTGTCATCGAGGACCTGGTAGAAGATATAGCCGAAGTTGGTGACAGTAGCAGAGTCTTCTTGATTGGAGCATCTCTCACAGACCAAGAACAGAAGGAGTTAACGACCTTGCTGAAACACAACGTAGATGTTTTCTCATGGGAACCATACGAGCTGCCTGGCATTGATCCTGATATGGTTTGTCATCAGCTGCACGTCGACCCCACATTCAAGCCAGTCACGCAGAAGGCACGGAGAACTGCACCCGAGAAGGCTAAAGCGGTCAAAAAGGAAGTCAAAAAACTGCTAGATGCAGGATCCATACGGGAAGTGCAATTCCCTAAGTGGTTGTCCAACCCAGTAGTGGTTTCGAAGAATAATGGGAAGTGGAGAGTTTGCATCGACTTCACTGACCTCAACAAAGCATGCCCTAAGGATAGTTCCCCCCCCCCCCAAAGATATACCAACTAGTAGATGCCACTGCAGCTCACGAGAGAATGAGTTTCCTTGACGTATACTCAGGATATCACCATATCCCCTTGTATTCCCCAGACCAGGAAAAAATGGCGTTCATCACGACAGTTGGGTTATATTGGTACAAGGTCATGCCATTTGAGCTCAAGAATGCGGGGGCAACCTATCAGCGGATGGTCACAAAAATGTTCAAGGATCAAATGGGAGACACAATGGAGGTCTACATCGATGACATGCTCGTTAAGAGCAAGAAGAAGGAAAATCACCTCTCAGACCTGTCAAAGACCTTCGAAATCCTCAGGAAGTACCGAATGAAGCTTAATGCGAGCAAATGTTCCTTCGGTGTCCAGTCAGGAAAATTTCTTGGATACTTGGTCAGTAAGAGAGGCATAGAAGCTAATCCAGGCCAGATCGTTGCAATCAACAGGGTACAACCCCCTCAAACAATCCGGGACGTGCAGAAGCTCACCGGAATGCTCGCTGCCTTAAATCGCTTCATTTCCAAATCCTCCGAGAAGTGCAAGCCTTTTTTTTAGCTTCTAAAAGGGAGTAAACCGATAGAATGGAGCCTAGATTGCTCGCGAGCATTGGACGAGCTCAAATCCTACCTAAGCACTCCACCGTTACTGGTCATACCATAGCAAATGGATTCTTTGTACCTGTACCTCTCTGTATCCAATCACACTGTCAGCTTCGCGCTAATATGCGAGGTTGCAGGGATCCAACACCCCATTTATTACGCGAGAAAGACCTTATTAGACGCCGAGCAAAGGTACCTGCCATTGGAGAAGCTCGCCTTTGCCCTAGTAATAGCCTCGAGGAAGCTGAAGCATTATTTCGAAGCTCATACTATCATCGTCCTTACATTGCACCCCCTTAAGGCGGTCCTAAGGAAAGCGGATTTATCGGGCATATTATCTAAGTGGTTAGTCGAGATCGGCCAGTTTGACATCCAATTTCAACCAAGGACAGCTATCAAGGGTCAGATCCTTGCTGATTTCATAGACGAATTCACAGGCGAAGAACTCCCCGACCAACCTTAACCAACAAAGAAAAAGGAGAACCAAGCAACAGTGGAAACCTAGAAACTCTTTGTTGATGGAGCCTCCAACTCAAAGGGGGCAGGGGTAGGCATTGTCCTCATCACTCCAGAAAACACAATCCTCGAATAAGGAATCAGGCTTGGATTTACAGCCTCCAACAATGAAGCAGAATACGAAGCCCTAATAGTCGGTCTCTAAAAGGTGCAAACTCTGGGAGTAAAACGTTTACAGGTGTTCGGCGATTCTCAACTAGTCTCCAATCAGATAAGTGGAGAATGCAACACGAAGGATGAAAGAATGGCAGCCTACCTCGCCCTGGTGAGAAAACTAATGACGATCTTTGAGGAGATCAACATCCAGCAGTTTCCCAGAGGGCAAAACAGTCATGTCGACGCCTTAGCAGCCCTAAGTTCGGAAGTTGATTATAGCCTTAAAAGGGTTATTCCCGTCGATTTCCTCATTTGTCCGAGCATTAACCACAATAGCAAGCTACCAAACGTGGAACAAATACTCTAGGTGGGATCAGCCCCCGGCTGGATGGACCCCTTAAAAGACTATTTAAAGGAGGGCACGCTCCCAAAGGACAAGAAAACTACCCACCAGATAAGAGTCAAAGCTACTCGCTTTCACTTATCCATAGGAGGCGACTTGTATAAGAAGTCCTTCTTCGGTCCCTACCTTAGATGCATCCACCCAGGTGATGTCGAGCAAGTGTTGCGCGAGCTTCACGAAGGAATCTATGGAAGTCATGTCGGAGGAAGGTCTCTAGCCTTTCGAGCAATGAAGGAAGGCTATTGGTGGCCATATAAGCAAAAGGACTCCGCAGTATATGTCCATAAATGCCTGAAATGCCAACTTCACGCTCCTATGGTCCACTAACCCGCCAGTGACCTAAAATCCCTGACTAGCCCATGGCCCTTCGCCCAATTGGGAATGGACATCGTGGGACCACTGCCCACCGCTGATGGTAATCGCAAATACCTGTTGGTTGCAACTGACTACTTCACCAAATGGATCAAGGCAAAACCATTGGCAAACATCCGAGACGCTGACATGATAAGGTTCATATGGAGGAATATAATCACTCGATTCGGAATCCCCAGAACCATCATCACTGATAATGGGACACAATTAGAGAGTGGCCCCTTTCAGAACTTCTGTAACGAACACGGGATCAGGCACAACTTTAGTTCGGTGGCCTACCCTCAGAGTAATGGGCAAGCAGAAGCTTCCAACAAAACTGTGATCGATGGATTGAAGAAGTGATTAGGGCGAACCAAAGGCGCATGGGCAACCGAGCTACCCCATATCCTATGGGCTCACCGAACAACTCCTCAGCGAGCAACAGGAGAAATCCCATTTTCGCTAACATATGGCATGGAAGCAGTCATCCCACTAGAAACGGGTTTGCCAACAATGAGATCCGACCTTATCTACCAAGGCCAGAATGATGAGGCATTGCTCGTTGAACTCGACCTCACCGACGAGCGTAGAAAACTTGCCCTAGTGAAGCTTGCAAGATATCAGCAATAGCTCGTAAAGCACTACCACAAAAGGGTTAACCCGAGAAGATTCCAAGTTGGGGACTATGTTCTAAGGAAAGTCCTGGGCAACACAGTAAAGTCATCAGACGGCAAGCTAGGCCCAAACTGGGAAGGACCCTTTAAAATAATTAAAGACAACCTGCAAGGTGCCTATCATTTGGAAACGATGGAGGGCATAGAGATACCACGAGCATGGAACGTAGCTAATCTCAAGAAATTCTATTTTTGAATCTTTTTCTTGTATTTGTTATGTGAAAGGGCAATTCATTTCCCTTATTACTAATGAAAGTTACTTAATTGATTACCCTCTGATCAGTAACAGTTGCATTTTATCACACATCTTTTCCAAATCACAGGCACGATGGTCGATATAGCAGGGGAATACCCCTCCTCAGGTCATCGTCATGAAACACGAGAGACCTCTTAGCATTGCCCCTGGCAATATATAAAGCCCTACAAAGGATTCTTAGGCAATGCGACCAGATTTTATAATGTCCATCGAACCTACTTTGGTTTAGCAAAATCCTGATCGGATGAAGACATCCAATACCAGGTGTGTCCTCGCCAATTGCCCTACTTAGGCCTAAGGGAGTGTGACGACACAACCTAAAAGGTAAAATGGGGCATAATGGTATTTTGGTATTATACTGGACTGGGGGGACACTTGCATGACAAAACAAAAAGGATTATGAAGCAGCAAGAATATAAAAAGATTGGATGAACACGTTTAGTCGGTAAAATTGCCCAAAACACGAACTTTTCATTAATCTCTTATATTTACAACAATGATAATACATGTTTAGTCGGCGAACCTCGCCCAAAGCATTTACATTATCAAAAAAAGACAAAAGAATAACAAATTTGCAAAATCTCAAGGAGGTGGAAGCCTCCGAACAAGATAATCTGCTACTCTAGCTCTTCATCCGTCATCAGGAGCGGGGACTAGATCTTCCACAACCTCATTTGTGTCCAACTCCAATACTTGCTGAGGAATAGCATCAATGGGGATCCATCGATCATCCCTCCTGAATGGGTTGGGCATCAGAGTGGAGGAGGACATCTCGTGACGATACCATAACACCGAGTTCCTCGCGACCTGAAACTCTTTCAAGGCACTTAACCACCCTATGATGAAAGAAAGTTCCTCGAACTCAGATAGTCTTATTGGAGCATCTATCCAGCCTTGATCATAACCGTCAGCCCACGATTTTCGAGGACCTTTCTTGAATAAGTGCCGCAATCGGGAAACGTCCCTTTGAAGCCATGCAACAATTACATATGCTCGCCGGACATCATCGCGGAGCTCTTCCATCTCCTTATCATGCTGTTCTTCTGCTTCCCTGTTCCTGCCCTTGGTGCTCCTACCAGCTCGCGGGAGGGGAGGACGAGTGGAACCTCGCGACATAGGAGGAGTATATCCAGCTCGCGATGACGAGGAGCCTTGCAGAACCGCTGACACAGTGCTCGGCGCATGCTCTCTAAGTTGTAAGACTTCCCTCCTCAGGTTTTCATTCTCCTGCTGCAGGAACTCCCCAACTTGGTTGATCTCGGTGGCCTCTAGTAACCTTGTTCTTAGTATATTGACTTCCTCTTGCACTGAGGAACCAATGCCTTCCATATCCTGAAGCCTATTCTTCAGCTTAGCCACTAGCTCGGACTGCTCCTTATACTTTTGATTCCTTGACCTAAGAGATTTACAAAGCCTAACAAAGGCCTGACGAACCTGAGAACTGGCATTGGGACCAAGAGTCCTTCCCAAATGAGATGTGGAAGGAATATACTCTTCTACGTCAGTCAACTACAAGACATAAAAGGGGAATGGAGAGAAAAATCAATCAATGCACTGGAAAAAGAAGCCTTTTAATTTCATTGATAAAAGTCAAGTACATCGAGCATAAATTAGAAAAATTACAAGCAGAAGTACAAAAATAGTCTTAAAAGTAGATTAACTAGCAACCTCAGGCTGCCCGGAGGTAGCTGGCTGCTTCCCCTTGTCAGCAGCAGCAGAGGCATCCCCCTCTACAGGGATGCCCTCAGTCGCCTGAGCAGGATAAGCACCGACAGGAATTGTCTAAGAGGCAAGATCAACACCCTCGATGGCTGGGGCAGGGGCTTCTTCGTCCACAGTTAGCCGCAGACTCGGGTCATGCTCGTCGAATAGAGGAGATTCAACATCAACACCAGCAGCTAAGAGGGCCTTGTTCCAGCCCTTCTTGAAGTTCAAACGGTTGATGTAGCCTATCTGAACCTCGGCATCTTCGTAAGCAGCAGTCCACCCAGAGTTATATGAATCCTCCTTGATGGTGGCTACCTGGGACTCTTTCTTCTTTAACTGCTCGGTCAGAACCTTTTTCTCCTCCACAACATCCAGCATGCTCGAGAAGACTAGGTTATAGGCCTGCCTCAGCTCGCTCAGCTCCTTAACCGCTGCATCCCTCTCTCGATTAGAATTGATGAGGGCCAGATCAGAGGAAGCTCGGGCAGCGTCAGCAGTCTTTAAATTAGCCTCCAGCTGAGAACCCCTGACTTCCAGAGCGGACTTTTGCTACTCCAGCTCGCCATTCCTTCTCACCTACTCATCGTGAGAATGATAGAGCACGGCGAAGTCTGTCACAAACTGCCAAAAATAAAGAAGAGATCAAGAAGGAGAAACAACTAAAACTTGTTAAAGAATTGAAAAATGGAGAGGATCTTACCAAGGCTAGCCTCTGGCTAGCTTGTAGGGCCAATTGATCAGACCCCAGCTCCCTCTGGTGATCTGCAGGTAGAACTTCCCTCTCGAGCAGCGCAGGTGCCAACTGAGGAGAAATGGCAACTAAGGCCCCCTCGGGCAAAGCAGACACCGGGACCAAGGCTTGCCCAGCCTTCGTACTTGACTCCATCTTTCTCCTCTCTTACTCTTCCTCTCCTCCATCCTCTTCTTTTCCTCCACCTTCTTTCTTTCCTCCTCATTTTTTATCTCCCTCTCTCTCACTTGCTCTTCCTCTCTCCTCTTCCTCTCTTGCTCCTGAGTAGAAGACCGAGAACCAGTAGCCACGACCCCAGAAGTAGACTTTTGTTTCTTTGACCTCTGTGCAAGAAGCACGTGGTCCTCATCATCATCATCTCTAATCAAGTTCTTCCTTAGAGGCATCTCTTCACCTGACCTACTGGAAGTGCTCGATGAGCCTCGAGCTTCAGAATCCTCCTCACAGTCAGAGGAACTGCTACTGTCAGAGCTCCCTTCACCCAAATTACTCACAACTCCTGCAGGCTCACTCTCAGAGCTGCTCTCCTCTTCATCCAACTGGATAGGCTCAGCAGTAGTCTCTCTAAAAGAATCAAACTCTGGTACACTATCCACAGGCCATGCTATGAAGCTGGAGCCTATGTTCTTATACTCGAGCAAAAAGGCAGCAGACCTGGGATGCTCGCCGTTACCCAGAGGCTCCCTGATATTCCAAGCTTTCACCAACTCCGAGATACGAACCTCACTGAGAGCAGGCTCCAAATTCTTTGACCTCGCTGTGGAAGAAAAAGCAAAGAGGGGTTAGAAAAGTCACAAATCAGCAAAGGTTGAAACAACGGTACAATGTCTACCTATATATTCTTCCCCGTAAAAAGTAACAGTGAACCTCTCAGACCTCGACCCTTCAAACTAGGGAGGGAACTGCCAATTCCTAACGAGGAAACCCTCTTGCCAGTAGTCCTTATGGGAATCAGGTAGGTTTACTACCAATACCCTATCAGGGCTCCTAGCTTTGAGGTATAAGACACTTGAACTAGTTTGAGAAAAGGAATAACAGAAATAGATCTCGGTAAGTCCTAACCGAGTACCATACAACTGATTAATTCTATGGATGCCATTTACTATTTTCCACACATTGGGCGAGCATTGTGCAGGAATAATATTGAAATAGCCGAAGAAATGCAGAAACAAATCATTGGGAGTGAAAGTGAGTCCCCCCTGGGAAAGTAACAGAACATGGATCCAGTGGGAATCCTATACATCCCTAACGTTTCTAGGAGGGGAGGCACAACACTCAATATCTACCCACTCAGGAATGTTGTAGAGTTTCCTAAATTCAGAGATTGACCTATTTCCAATCTTCGCCATTGAAAAACTCAAGAAAATCTACAAACCAAAGATAAAGTGCAAAGAAAGGGCACGAGAAACTTACAAAACAGAGGATCGGTTCAAGTGATGAAGAAGCACGAGCTCAAGACGACTAAGAAGCAAGGGGAATGGGGATTGAGAGAAGAAGGTACGAGGCGCTAGATTTCTCAGAAGAAAGAAGAGTACTGGAAGGGCTGAAGCGACGGAAGAAAAAGTGGCTATCCCAATAAGCCTTCAATTCTAATCATAGCGCACAATAAGCGAAGTGGGTGCCGCCAAATCAACTTCACAGTTTTCGAAGAATCGCAAATCAGCCATAATGGCTGATCATTTAAATCCATTGAACCCATAAACATGGCCCAACAAATTTAGGGGCAATTGTGGGTACCCAAAATTTAGAACCATGGGCCCACGAGTAGCCCAGTCCTGATGGCCCAAAGTTCGGGCCCCTCATCTCTAATTGATCTGGTCTCCCCCACGTTCCCACAATCGAAAGTTACACGGGAGATGGAAAACGTGGAGAAACCCATCACCTCCACTTACCTACATGTACATGTATATATTAAATCCTAGGTCCGGGGCAAAAGGACAAGTTGTATTCTCTGTAATCACTCTCCGGAGTATATAGAAATAATATCGACTGCACCACCGTGGACGTAGGCACATCTTTGCTGAACCACGTACATCCTTTGTTGTGTGATTGGCATCTTATATTCCTTGTTCTTTTCTTGATAATTATTTCTCTTGTATTTATTTGTGTTTCATAATAATTGCATCCACACGTAGTTACATGGAAGGTAACCCTCGATGTGAAGTCTATCATCGATAATTTTGTAAATTCTAAATTTGTTTATATGCGTAGTTCCTACTTTTGTTAATTTACTTAGGAACGTTGTTGGTGCGCCTCTCTGACTACACTCTTCCTTTCAAACTCTTTTTATGTGATCTAGGGTTTTTTGTGGTTCAATTGGATTTGAATTTAGTAAGGACCTACCAAGTGTTTAATAGAATGCCTAGGAGAAATTATGGTTAGTTGGTGTTTAATTCTTTATGTTCGATTTGTATTTAACAATAGTTGTTTATACTTTTAGCGTACAGTAGTTGTGGCTTAGAAATTGATTTTGCAACAGTTACTTTTGTTTTTCTTTATATTTTGAATATTTCTGATTAGTTAACATAGCCTTTTCTTATAATATTAGATTAGTTAATAATGTATGAATAATATATTACTTTTGTGATTTTTGCTGTTTCTTCCAATTTCGTATATAATTTATATTGTATAGTTAATTTTGTTTTGACACATGTTTTATGTGTGGGTGAACTTCTTTAATTCTCTCAATTGACAACTTTCGAAATGATTAATTTTATTGATAAAATTTATATTTTTAGTCGTCGTTGCTTTTTATAATTTGAAATGAATGCTATGTGTCTTTTATAATTAATGTTCAATCGGCTATGCTTTAATGTTCAATCCGGTATGCTCTTTTTAATTTTTAGTCACCATGAAATTAGTAATTGAGATGAAATAGAACCATTTAAGTGGGCGCTTAGACTTCATTGGAATGAGGTATGATACACTTGAATAAGCAATATCCATATCTCCATTTTATCAAGTGGGAATACAATTAACTTCGCTCGAATCACAGATTGCAGGAAATATGCGTAAACTTTAATATCAAATATCAACAATGGCCATAGATCATAAGTGGATCATTTATGGGGTGCGTAGGACTTTGAGGGAGCATTACGAGGTAGTTGTGAATGATTGAAAATACAAGTTTTTATGGCTCAAGATTTTATGATTCTGTATGCCTCTTTCTTTGATTGATATTTTTGGCTGCTTTTTTAGTTCATTTTAATATTTTGTGAACCCTAATTTTTGGGGGATTTTGGATCTACATGTCTAAATAGTTTTAACTATTTGTTTCATTGTTATATAATGTCCAAATCTTTGATTTCTCTTATCCACTTAACCCTTCACTCATAATTTTTTGGGGGGGTTTAAAGTTTGCAGATCTGACTTTTTGGGATTTGAAGCTTACATGTTTGGCGTCCCAAGAAAAATAAAAACATACCAAGTTCATGAGTTTTGTTCCATATTACAGGTAGAGTCTTTTGGCAAAAATCGAAAAGGTTTGTGCCATTGTTTACGTTGTACAAACACGTACACACGCGCCCCCTGCCCGTCCCCTCCCCCCTTACCCAACACACACACGCGCACATAAACACACACATAAACATGCACACACTCACGCACACACGCGCACACAAACACATACGAACGCAGACAAGCACGCGCACACAAACACACGCACGCACACACGCACACAGGCACACACGCTGCAATATGCATATATGCACTACATATATGTAGATTGCATATATGCAAATTGCATATATGCATACACGCACGCACGCGCCCCCTGCCACGTCCCCTCCCCCTTCACCACTCACACACGCACACACGCGCACACAAACACACACTCAAACACACACACGCGCCCCCTGCCCCGTCCCCACCCCCTTCCCCACTCACACAAGCACACACGCGCACATAAACACACACACAAACACGCACACACGCGCCCCCTACCCCATCCCCTCACCCCTTCCCCACTCACACACGCACACATGTGCACACAAACACACACACAAACATGCACACATGCTCTCCCTACCCGTCCCCTCCCCCTTCCCACTCACACACGTGCATACAAACACACACGCACACATGCACGCACACACACACACTCGCTACAATATGCATATATGCAGATTGCATATATCCAGATGCATATATGCATACACATACACACGCACACATGCGCCCCCTGACCCGTCCCCTCCCCCTTCCCCACTCACACATGCACACACACGCACACGCACACAAACACACACACAAACATGCACACACGCGCCCCCTGCCAGTCCCCTCTCCCTTCCCACTCACACACGCACACAAGCGCACACAAACACACACGCATGCACACACGCTACAATATGCATATATTCACTACATATATGCAGATTTCATATATTAAGATGCATATATGCATACACGCACACACGCGCCCCCTGCCCCATCACCTCCCCCCTTCCCCACTCACACACGTGCACACAAACACACACACAAACATGCTCACATGCACACGCGCACCCCCTGCCCGTCCCATCCCCCTTTCCCCACTCACACACGCACACAAACACACACGCACGCACACACGCTGCAATATGCATATATGCAGATTGCATATATGCACTGCATGTATGCATACACGCACACACGCGTCCCCTGCCCCGTCCCCTCCCCCTTACCCACTCACACGCACACACAAACACACGCTCCCCCTGCCCCTTCCCCTCCCCCTTTCCCCACTCACACGCACACACGCGCACACAAACACACACACACGTGCCCCCTACCTGTCCCCTCCCCTTCCCCACTCATACACGCGCACACAAACTCACACACACACACGCGCACTAAATATATTCACTGACATATATGCAATATGCATATATATGCAGTGCATATATGCATAGATGCACACACGCGCCTCCTGACCAGTTCCCTACCCCTTCCCCACTCACACGCACACGGCATATATGCGGTGGCTGCAGCTGCCTGTGGGGGTGGTGTGGTTGCACCTGCTGCACCTGACCGAAGGGTTGGATAGGCAGACCTCCAGCATGAGGTCGTAGCATGAGCAAAGGAGGCTCGAGGGGTTTGATTTAGGTTGAGGTTTGATTCCTTATTCATATACTCTGGCCATTTTTCAATGTTTAAGGTGCATATCATTAAGGTGGGTCTGCTTCCATTGAGAGAACTCAGTCTCACATCACTGGCAAGCAGCATATTGGTTACTGATTGTATATTTTCTTATGTGATTATATCTTTGTTCGAAAAATTGATTATTTATATTTATTATTTATCAAATCGTATAGAAAGCCGAGAGGGATAGAGTGATAATGGCTAGAGGTGAGAAGAAGGATGGGAAGACAGCAGTAGTAGCACCTAATCTAGAAGAAGATGAATGCAAAAGACCTAAAAGAATTAAAATTCTCAAAAACATGCTCTCCGATGCTCCTACAAAGGCCTGCTCAGTTTCTCTCACCCCATCTAAGATGGTGGTCATACACCACAACACAGACATTTTGAAGAAGCCCCACAGAACGAATAAATTCATATTCTCCTTTCCTGGCCTCCCATCTCCCATCTCCCATCTCTCATATCCCATCTCCGAATTTCAGATTTTTTTTTTAAATTGTTGGATTTGTTATTACCCCTTAAATATGGTGGATAGTCCAATAAACAAAGGAGATTATGCCAATTTTTTTTAAAAATTTGACACTTTATTTTTTTGAGACACAATGTGAATCCGATGGATGAATATTGTATATTTGATAATTTAGATTATTTGAATGTTATTGGACTATTTGTTGTTTGTTACGCATGGTGAATAGTCCTATAAATAAAGGATATTATGGCCTATTGTTTTAAAATTACACTTCAAAATTTTTGCGTTTCACTAGTGTGTGTGTGTATATATATATATATATATATATATATATATATATATATATATTTATCAGAATGGTGTCTCTCAAAAAGGACCACCGTGAAGCAATAGGCATACTCTGCTATCAATCCAAGTACCTCTCGTACTAAAAGGGTACTATTGGTTCAACATGTCTCCTCGAACCCAAAATCAAATAACAAAAGGTGGAGGCGAACATAGTTCTTAGCCTTTGGGCTACGCACATATCTAATGTACCCAAACGACACTCCGATCTCACTAATACATGTCACATAGCGAGTCTCCCTAAGTTCTATGTTTTGGGGCACAAATCATGGCCACACTGGAATCGGCAAGGTGGCATCGCCCACTGTGCGAGAACCTCCGTAATAGAAAGTAGCATAGGTATGCTAACTCATAACATCAATCATATAGTTACACACAAAACCTATATATATACATATTCAGTAGGTATTCACGCAACCTAATTATCATCATTCGTACATAGTATATAACACTCAAATACTCATCGTACTATCAAGTTATGACTTTTCTCACTATCGTATTTAATTGATTCTTAATCTCTACTCTAAGGGCCCTAGTTACCCCTTTATTATTTCAGTAGCTAAGTCTTCCTTACCCTACTAGTTCATGCCATAAGCTCACTCACTCTTTCACGTAATTACATTCTCATTCTCGCGAATTAATTACATTGTCATTTAATCCCGTTTAATCGTCATCTTAATTCTCTCGATAAGACTAACTTCCCATAACCTTATCATGGCCTACTGCAATATAATAGATCCCTCATTATATTATAATAATATCCCAAAATATTTCCCGAAGACAATTTAGGAGTTCTAGGCTAAAAATGAATATTTACAGTTTTCTGTGATCCGAACCGATTTGCCCCTTTGCAATTCATCTTCTCCATTTTGTAGATGCATTTTTCACCATTAACACACCTAAAACTTCTATGTCCCTGCATCAAACTCTACAACAATTGTCCCAAACCCTTCCCACATTTATTAGGACAATTTCTAACGTAATTTTTGTATCAAAATATTACGAATAACATTTAAGAATAGATTTAATCATTTAATCCTCAAAAACCCTAGGTTTTATGTTCTTTCACCATTATACATCAAAATCCAGATTTAATTCGTGGATAATAACACAAAATATATAATTTACTATCTGATACTGATAATCATTCTACATGCAAATCCTTACCCAAACATGTATTAAAAATATTATTTTCTTTCAAGAACATCAAATTTATCAATATAAATGAAACCCTAGTCGCATGGCTATTATAACTTCATATTGATTTTCAATAAACACTTGCCTTAGCACTATAGGGTCTGATTTCGTGGCTTGATGTTGGGTTTGATTGTTTTTCTTCTCCAATCTTCCTTCTTAAGATATTTGTGGTGCAAGAACACACCTTGATTCTTCAAAAACTCCCCCAAAAGCTCCAAGAATGGACTCTCTTCCTTTTCTAAGGACTCATATTTTTTGTTGTTGTTTCTAACCTTAGACTCTTATATTTAAAATACAATATAAGGCTACAAAATTCCTAGGTCACTTTACCCTCTATTATAAAATGACCAAAACACCGTCATATGGTCCCGGTTTAGCCTAAAATTGCCCCATGACTCAATTGACATCCCCGAGAATATTGTTTTGACTAATTCGACCTTCCGGACACATCTGTGACCTCGAAATCATCATCTGAGTCAATCTACATACATATCTCATTTTGATCTCAAGTTAGTCTACACGCGACTCACGGTAGAGATAAATCTAATTACACCCATATCACTTGCTATGACGCAATTTATTAATCATCAATTATTTACTATTCACTAAGTAAATATAATTCACAATATTAATTAGTATCCCACTCTCGATTAATATTTAATAGTCGCATTATTATTCAATTAAATTAAATTACTTCTCTCGCATAATTTAAAATAAAACAATTTAATTACCGAATTAATTAAATCTCAAATATGCATAAATATGGGGTATTATAATGGATTCTCTGATTTTTTGGCTTTGGAAGCTATTTCCTCAATCCGTTTGCACTATACGGATTCATGATTGGTCGTACGATCAAGTGGTATATTGTATTTCAGTTTTCTTTTGTTAATATTTGTTTTGATTGTAAATGTTTTCCATATATTGTACCTATTAAATATGACCATGTACCATGTATGGTTTGATGATATATTCACATGTTTCTACACGTATGCTTGTTTGTTTTCATCCTCATATATTCTCTCCTTTCTCCATGATTAGCATTGGCTATATCACATATTTCCTAAATTTATAGACATTGTCTCTGATATTTTATATGATATACTTGCTTGCTATATTTGACTTTTTGTGTGCAAAATGGGAGTTATTTATGAGATTTCTGAGACATAGGAGTTTATGATATAGGGGGAGTTATTCAGGATTCTTAATTTAAAATGCAACATCTTTGATTTGTGTTGATAAATTGACATGATTTAGGTAGAGTTCTTCATTGATTTATATTACTCTCTTTTCACTCATGTTGATATTTTTTGGAGTATTATCTGGAAGGAGTGATTACTCTTAGTGTTGTCAAACTTTCATATAGTTTAATGTATGTTTATACTTTTATAAGTATCGACGTAAGACTACAAATCATCCTAGCCTCAGACACGACTTTGATTATGTTGTTGGTCTTGTGGATTTTATGTGTCTTGTGAAATTCTTCTCTAATTATATGGCTAATGTGGAATGAGTTTTATTTTTCATAATTAACTATTTAGGGTTTTGGGGGGTTTGCTAAGGAATATCCAAAAGGGGGATTGAAAATGTATGAAATTTATTTATATTAGTTCATCTTTTTATTTATGTGTTAAAACATTTTAGTCAAGCATTATTAAGCCAAAAGTCTTGATTTCGTATAGATTTGTTGGTAGAGAATACTGTTCCTTAGACATCAATGAAAATTTAATATTGAAGATCAGACACGCATTTTCTACAACAAAGCCTTTTTTGTCGCTACATTGAAGAATATCCTTTTATGGTTTGTCAGTTTGAACATCTAAGGTTATGCACACATTCATGTATTTTCATTGAACTTTGAAAATCATTTTTGAAATGAAATAAGTGATCTAGTAACATTTAGAAATGTTATTTTTAACCTAAAGAGAAAGGCCTAGATTTGAAAAATGTAGCATGCATATGGGAGAACCTCTTTTCTACCTATAACCATATACACGGATAAGTTTTAACCACGTGCCTACGGCCAGAACATTATAGGCATGTTATGATTTTCTGCTTAAAACTATGCTCACGGATGGGTTATATACCCATGCGCATGATAATCGTGTTTTTTTCTTGATTTACCTTCTTCTAAAAACTGTGTGCATGAATGTATTTTTAATCGTGTGCACGACACTACCAGATTATAAAACACTTCTATAAATAGAACCTTTTATTTCTAAATCAATATGTTAATTCCCTCAAAACTTTTTAACATACTGAGGGGGTAAAAAATCTCGATGCACCCTAATTTCTCATTAAACTTTAGAAGATTTAATAAGACGAAGGTATATACCTCTCTCTTGTTCCCTACCAAGAAGATACCCGATGGACATTGAACTTTTACCCACTAATGATGAAAAATCCATTCAAAAACTCATTAGATGAATAAGGAAGTTTCAGTCTCCCCCATAGGAATGTACTATGATTATATTATCCAATAATCCAATCACTTCTTTAAGATATCATCTAGGTTTTCTCAAATCTATAAAGAGTGATTTGTATGAGTCTATGTCTAAATGGATTTGAAAAAAAAAAACTCAAAAGTTCCTCACAAAGATAAATCTAAGTATGAATCTAGTTTTTCTTTCAATTTGAAAGGGAACAAGTGATTTTTCAAAAAAAGTAGTAACAAAATCATCATCGTTATCATACTTTCCTTAATACCATCATATGAGGTCGGCCACATGGATTCTCCTTTTCTATGTTAATCTATTATATGCAATATTTTCATTCAAGTTTAATTTCTTAAGATCTCTCCTAATAATTTCCTCTCAAGATAGCTTAGGGCGAACTCTTTCTCTTTTACCATATATTTCCAACAATCTCCCTCTTATTATAGGGGCATCTACTGGTCTAGCAACACATGTATGTACCACCTAAGACTACTTTATCTTAATTCATCGCTAATGGGAGCTAGTCCTAATTTTTTTCTCATATATTGGTTTTTAATTTTGTCCTTTCTAGTAACTCCTATCATCCACTGAGCATCCTCATCTCACTAACATGGAGACTTTGTTCATATTTTTTCTTTAACGCCCAACACTTCACTCCATATAGGGTTGTTGGCCTAACAACTGTTCTATAAAATTTTCCTTTTAATTTATTAGTTGTCCACTCATCACATAACACCTCACTCGCTTATCTCCATTTCATCCCAACAGTTGATATTCTACTCATAACATCCTCATCAATATCCCCATTACTGTGTAACATTGAACCTAGATAACGAAACTTATTAGATTGGTTTATCAATTTTTCTTTAATCTTTAACATTATGTTACTCAACTATTTCTACTAGTTTTTAGTCCCTTAGGCTCTAAGGATTTTCTCCAAGTATCTACTCTCATCGCTAAGCCCTACTTTAAAGTGTCTACTAAAACTATATCATCAGCAAACAACATACACCAAGGATAATCTTCTTGTATTTCTTTAGTAATCTCATCAAAAACTATGGCAAATAAATAAGGACTTAAGGTCGATCCTTGATGTAAACCCACTTTAATCGTAAAGTCATTAGTTTCTCCACATATAGTCCTTACTTTAGTCTTTGTGTTATCATGCATATCTTCAATAACTTTAATATAACTCATAGGAATTCTCTTCCTCCTTAAATCCCACCAAATTATATCCCTAGGTACTCTATCATAAACCATTTCTATATCTATAAAGACCATATATAATTTTTATTATTACTTCTACATTTCTCCATTAACTTACTTAATAAGTAAATAGCTTGCGTGGTAGATCGCCCTGGCATAAATTCAAATTGATTGTCCGAAATAGTTGACTCATTTCTTAATCTTTGTTATATAACCTTTTCCCATAATTTCATATTATGATTCGTCAGTTTGATTCCTCTATAATTATCGCAGTTTTGTATGTCCCCTTTATTTTTATACAAAGGTATTATGGTGCTTTTCTTCTACTCACCTGGCATATTTCCTCCTCTTAAAATTTTATTAAATAATCCTATTAACCATTCTACCCCTAGACTTCCAAGGGTTCTCCACACCTATATGGGCATTTTATTCAAGTAACTTCTTTATTCTTTCCCATTTCCCTTATTAATATATCTACTTCTTTCTTAGTAATCTTACATACCATTCCTATATTCGGTACAGTGTTCTCAACATCTTTTTTTTGGATATTCTTCATTTAATAGTCCTTGAAAATACTCTTCCCATCTATTTAGAATTTTTTTATCGTTAATTAATATATTTTGATTTATGTCTTTAATACACTTAACTGAACCCATATCCCTTGTCAATATATCTCTATTCTTTGCCAATTTATATATTTTCCCTTCCCCTTTCTTGTTACCTAATTTATTATAAAGATTATCTAGTGCATTTTGTTGCGCATTTCTAATAATATTTTTTACTTCACTTTTTAACTTCTTATACTTTTTTAAATCTTCTTGATTTTTACTCTTTTGTCACTCTTTAAAACTTACTCGTTTCTTTTGAATTATATTTTGTACTTCTTCATTCCATTACCAAGCCTCTTTTTTAATGAATATTTTTCCTTTAGTTTTACCTACAACTTTCTTACTTATTTTCTCGATATCATTCTTTCTTATTGACCAAATATTGTTAACATTGTCGTTCCAATTCCACTTCATGTTTAACAGCAACTTCTGTATAAATTCAATCTCTTTACATCCTTTTAAATCCTTCTATTTTATACTTTGATAACCTATTTTCTCTTTTCGGTACTTAAATCCTTTAATTTCTAATTATACTACTACAGGCGATGTTGATTTGTTAAGCTTTCACCTGGTATAACTTTACAGTCTTTAAAATTTATCGCAAAATTTAGCTTGTGGATGTTAGTTTGATATTATCCTATTTTTATATCTTGTCATTCACATGATCACCGAGAATATTTAGTTTAATCGCAATTATATCTAACTCATATCACCTTAATAGTTGTGAATATTTAGGTGTTAGGTTTTTAATTAGAAAAACTAGTTAAATATGGGAGAGAAACCTATCTCCACCCCCACCCCACCCCACACACACACCTCTAGGGTTTCAATTATGTTGTTCACTTTCACTTTCAATACTATTTGACAAGAAGGAAGGTCATTATAACAGGGTCAAGGTATATCTTTTTTAATTATCCCCTAAGGGGATAATGTACTAGCAATCTTTCAAGGGTCCTTATTTTCGATGTGTGCATCCAAGAAAGATGGTAGAGAAACTGTATAAACTCCATAATGGTATTTGTGGAAGTCATGACAGAGGTTGGTTGCTATCATTCTAGGAAAGCAAGGACGGATACTAGTGGACACGTATGATGTAGGACTCCGTCAAGTATTTTGAAAATATGATAAGTGCTGGAACTTTCCTTAATTATTACATCAACCAGTTGGCGATCTCAACTCCCCGACTATCCTCTGGACATTTCCTAATGAGGGTTGGATATCATTGCGTCACTGCCCACGGCATCGACGAATCGAATGCACCTATTGATCGAAAAAGATTACTTCATAATGTAGATTCAAGCTGAGTCGTTAGAAAAATATCGAGGATGTTAACATGATAAGGTTCATCTAGAGGAACGTCATTACTTATTTTAGGATCCCCAAGACCATAATAATTGACAATGGCACCCAGTTTGAGAGTGCACTAATCTAGAAATTTTACGATGACCATGGCATAAGAAATTACTATATCTCGATGGAATACCCACAAATAAATGGTCAAGGTGATGACTCTACTCAGATGGTTTAGAAGAAATCTACAAGAGGATAGAAAAGTCTAAGGTCACTTGGGCGTATAAGCTCCCATGCATCCTTTCGGCCAATAGAATAACTCCAAAAAGATAAACTAGGGAAACTTCATTCGCCTGAGCCTATAGGATGAGAGCAGTGATTATTTTGGACAAAGTCTCCAAACCACGTGGTCCTCTGTATTGTATTAGGTACTGAATGACTCCATAATTAGTTTAAAGATAGACCTCATCAAGGAAAAGAAAGAATGGGTTTTCTTCAGTATGGCATTGTACTAATAATTTCTTGTTAAGCAGTGCAATCGCAACGTCAAGAATGGGAAATTCCTATTTAGGTACTATATGCTAATGAAGATTTAGGTTGTGCAGAAAACAATATAATGTAAAGTTATGCCCTAATTAAGAGAAAATATCCAGGCATACATAATCCAATATTTTAGAAGCGTACCACATGTAATCAATGGAGACCACCGAGATCCTCTCATCTTGGAATACTATGAATTTGTAGATAATTTATTTCTATTTTAGTCTCATCTCTAACATACTTAGCTTAGTTAATCCTAGTTTAGATTAGTCATCATAGTTGGATATCTTTCATGTTTAGATTTCGTTACATTTAGTTTTCCGATTGTTCCAAGTGGTAAATTATTGCCCACTCCCACGTATAATTATTCCAATAAGAGTTTTATTACGACAAAATTAAGTATTAATTCATTAAATGTGATGTTAGGTTAACTCAAAGCATCTTAACTACGTCGGGTGATTAAAAAAAACACATACGAGGGATTCTTAAGCATAATAAAGATCACTGGAAACATAATTACACATTTTATTTGGCTAATATAAAAAGGTCAAGGTGTCGAGCTAGCCGAAAATACCTATAAGAGGTCTCCAGGAAAATATGAAACCAACCAGGTTGGTTAATGGAAACACTTGATGTGAGGAAACTACATTGATATGTACATTCTCATTCACTATTTTTAGGCCTAGAAACTCATGTGACAGCACCACTTAAAAGCTAAGCTCCGTAACTAATCATGCCTATAAAGATAATATATGCTAATATACAATGCATGGGTAAAGGAATTATAAATTTTTCATTTTAAACATGCATAAGTTACATAATTTATCTAGAAAATATTAAATTAAAATAAAGAGGGAGACTTATCATGAAGGCTCGGGATCAACTGCTAGAATGCCTTGGGTCTAATCGACTTCTTGAAAGGCTTGGATTTGGTCAGCTGGAAGAAAAATCATCAATCTCACTATCATACCCAACCACATTTCCCCATATAAGCTGCATCGAAATTGCATCGGTGGTATAAATTCCCCATGGTCAAAGGGTGGAAATCGAGATAAAAAGAACTATTAATGGCATGACAAGAGTAAAGCTCATAGTCCATGAGAACCTTTACAACACCAAGTGAATTTAGCCACCCACATTTATAAGACCAATCTTTAACACATCCAAAATGATGAGAGGAATTAATCAAACCCTCATCATACCCACTCATCTGTACTTGGCGAATGCCTTTCCAAAACTACCACCATGGCCTCTAAAACTTGTCGTTCAAACCATATTGGCAGTTTATCAGTTTGGCATAGAGATTCTCCTCTTCTTCCCGGAGATCAATGTTCTTAGATAATAGACCTCAAAGTGGTATTAAGCCTGATATGATTTAGTGAATGTGGTTAAGATTGACATAATTGAGAAGGATTCAATATTGCATAAGATTTTATGCTTATTCCCATCTTTATTGTTCATATTTATTTCTTATCAAAGAATTTCCAAAGCGGGGGGAGTTTCCCTTTGTGCATAACATAGATGCATGACATTTTAGTCATGTTTTATGTCTTCCATGCATTATGATGATATTGCATCTCAATTCCATCTTTCATAATCGACTTGTTTTTTTCAATTTTCTTATGGATTTCATGTGTATTGTGACATTTTACTCTCATTATATGGCTAATGTGGGGTGAGTTTTGTCGTCATGACCAAGATTTTTTTAGTTTTGGTAATTTTCCACGGAATAGCCAAAAAGAGAGATTGAAAATGTGAATATTTATATATATAGTTAGTTGGATTGATTCGTGTCAATACATTTGAGTCTTACATAAGTTAAGCCAAAAATCTTAATTAATAATTAGACTATTGATAGAGAGATTCTTATTCACTATAATCTAGAGACGTTAAAATTAAACAGCACAAAAACATATCTATGTCAAAGATTTTGCACGCAAATTCTACAGCTTTAAAAATTGTATCCTTTTTATGGTAGTTTGGATTAAATCATCTCGATGCTAATACGCACATGTGCACATTTATATCTTTTGTGAAAAATGATTTTCAGATTAATCGAGTTTATTTTTTTATGAATGTCATTGCCTTGTATGCTTGTTTGGCAGAATTTGGAATTCTATTGACAAGAGTGTGCATGACTGGGTTTTGTACCTGATGATGCTAAGAATCAGCACCACCAGGTAAGGTGTTTCCAAGCTCAATATGTGAATAACAATGGCAGCACAGGTATATAAAGAGATAAGAGAAGGAGGTGAGGATATGAGGAATCAACACCGGAATATGAGTGGTTCAGCCAATCTGGCCTACGTCCACTGTGAGTGTGTGAGTAATATCACTGAATGAAGGCACTAATGGCCATAGGTACAATTCACTCAAGCTCTCTCTCTCTCTCTACTGTATATTTAGACAGAGTTTTTGCTAGGGTTGAATAACTGGATCCTTTTTGCAAGGTAGGGGATGATCCCTATATATAGTGCCTAGGGGGCGTAATGTACCCCCCATGCATGCAATGAGCATGTGTGTGGTATCCTCACCAATGTGGGAATGCCATCTGTCACTGTCACTGTCACATGTAAGCAATGATGATGAAATATTCTCCCACATGTGGAGAATAATCTTGTTACAACTGATTTGTGCCCAGGTGTCCTTATCCAAATGTCAACAGATGCTCGGCAGTTATGTTGGTGAATGACCTCGGCCTGGGAGAGGTCGAGCTGCAAAGGCTTGATGTCCGTTCAATCTGAGAAGTGTCATAAGGAGTCTCGGCCTGATCTCAGCCGAGACATTATGCTAGGTCGGCCCCGACCGAGGTTGGGATAATCCCATGCTGGTGAATACTAAGGCCTCTTGTGACCTCGTCCCAAGCCGAGGTTGGTTGAGGGTCGGCTCCCTGTCACCTCGGCCCACCCCAGGCCGAGGTTGCCATACCCATAGTGCTGTTGGTGCCTTTGATACGCGCGGCGCCCTTTGGCAGTGTAGATGGTAGTGTCGGACAGAGCCGAGGTATGTCTGGTCGAGGGATGATATCGTGGGCCCTTGACCCTCATAGGGTCGATCAATGTCTCGGCCATAATCGTGGCCGAGGTAGGTATCTCTGGGCCGAGGTTATACTTGGGCATATCAATCACCCCCCAGCCCTTAGTCATATGCGAGAGCAAGTGGCTAGGGGATTGTCTCACCTCCGAGGCCTGTCCGTCCCAAAGCTAACACCTGCGTGACACCTGTCCCAGGCCAAGGCGTGCCCACTTGGTTTGCGTGTGATGTCAGTTGTCCCTTGGGTTTCCCAAGGCAATGATGGGCCTTGGGAAGTGTGCCCAAGTATTTAAGGGTTAAATCCCACCACTTTCTCTTTCTTCTCCATTCTTTTCTTTCGCGCGCATAGTTTCTACAAGTTTTCTCTCCAAGGCTTCTTCACCCCATCGCTCTTTCTGCAGAGGATTTCCCCTAGTTTCTTGTGATATCTCTTCATTTCATCCATCAACTCATCTTCAGGTACCTTTCCCTTTCCATTTCCTTTGTTTTTGGCGTTTGGTTTGAATTTTCCGGCGAGATTTTTGGGTTATCCGGTAATTGTTTGAGTTTTCCGGCAAGTTCCATTGATTCAGGCGACCTGTGTTTACTTGAAATTTCTTAGTTTGATCTTCAAACCCATTTAC
The DNA here is from genome assembly GCA_949130495.1 of Sambucus nigra. Lineage (NCBI taxonomy): Eukaryota > Viridiplantae > Streptophyta > Magnoliopsida > Dipsacales > Adoxaceae > Sambucus > Sambucus nigra. Next base: position 299,307,878 of record OX422213.1, read on the forward strand.
TTTACAAGCCCATCGTGTTTATAGCTTTAGGAGTTTTCCTTAAGTTTAGGGTCGTTCCAAGTCTTGGGTCGTCCTCTGATGCTCAGACCCTTGTACCAACTTCTTGAGGACTTCCCCTCTCTCAGAGAGAAGACCTTAGAAAAAATTAGGCAAATAGAGAGAGCTCAGGAAGAAGCTCGTAGGTCTCAGGAGTTTCCTATTAGACCTCTCTTTCCCCCACCTCTGAAGGTGGTATATCCTGATCCTCCTGAGAACTTTTATCAAACAGACGTCTCTGCCAACCGTTTGCCGATGTCTGAGTCTGAGTCCTCCACCTTAGACCCCATGTTTGTGGACTCTTTCCAAGAAGCCATGGACTTCACACCTCGGCCTGGTCAGGATCCTGACCAAGCCGAGGTCTCCAGCCGCGCTTCGTCCCAAAATGGCACAAGTACCTCAGATTCATCTTCAGAGGTTGAACTTGTTGAGCCAAGTGTGGCTGTGCCACCCATTCTAGATGCCATTCCTTTGTCGGTCATTACAGGGGCAGAGTTTGCTTAGAGGTTCCCTGGTCACCCGTCTGCTCCAGCCGACGTTGAGCTTGACGACGATGATGAGGATGCCGAAAGTGATGTCGACGTCTCTGAGGCGGACGAGTACGAAAGCACAGTCACTGAGGTGGATCTGTTACACTTCAGATACTTATACTCCATCAGTCCCTCAATCAAATTAAGGAGACCTCTGAGAGAAGAGAGGGCCTACCACGGCCGAGATGGAGAAATCTGCTTGTATGAGCAGATGTTTAAGTTAGGGTTTCGTCTACCCATTCATCCCGTCATCAGGTCCATTCTTTCCTTTATCAAATTGGACCCCTCGCAGCTCTCTCCTAATGCTTGGAGAGTCATTATTGGATCCATCATCTTGTGGAGGGCAGTCCACCACTCTGACCTCCCAGTTCAGGTCTTTGATGGTTGTTATGTCCCTACCTCGACCAAAAACCATCCGAGCTACTATCACTTCGTGGCTCGGAGGCCTGACAAGAAGATGCTTCAGGTCACTCAGACCTCGACTCACAACTGGAAGCCCCGGTATTTTTTCGCCTCAGGGCCATGGGAATTTGGCTCATCTGTTCCCTCTTCCACTTTTGAGCCGAGGATACCCCTTAGATGGGGTAAGGTCACCATGTCTGCCAGGGCCGATCCTGGCCTAAGTCTTCAGAACGGCAAAAAGGTGAAGGCCCTGCAAGACCAAGGGGCACATGGTCTGTTCGTCAAGTTCAAACATCTGCTGACCCCCCAGTACCTCTCGGGGACGAGCCTAGGTGGAAGTCCCCTTGTTGACTTTGGTAAGGATTTTTCTTTTTGTTCCAAGTCTAACCTCTGATCATTCATGTTTGATTTCTGACTCTTATCTTTTCACTTTTGCAGAGAGACCTCCAGGTGTCCCGGACGAATTGTGGGAGATGGCAGCTCCGAGTTTAGCTAGACTTGAAAAGAGGACTGGTTTGAACGCTCCTCCTCCAGCTCCCTCAACATACAAGTCCAAGAAGAGGTCCCCTGAGGCCTCGGCCTCTGAGGATCAGAGGCCGACCTCAAGGCAAAAGAAGACCTCAGACGCTGCGATCCCCATCTCAGCCGACACCCTGTCGGCTCATCTGGACCAGCTGAAACTTATCGATAGCGTGGTCGGCCACAGCAGACAGGCCATAGACGCACTTGCCAATATGATGATCGAGGCCGATAAGCGTTTTTACAGGGCCATGGACACCCCCATGATGGTTGAGTTCGGCCTCCACAGAGCCGTCCAGGTATGACTTTTTTCCTTTTGCCAATAATTATACAAGTGCAACGTCTGATTTTACTCCCCTCTAACCTCTTCATTATCTGTGCAGGGTGTGACTGCCATGTACCAGCTATCTAACTGGGCCATAAGGAAATTGCCTCTCATTCAGAAGGGGCAGGAGGCTGAGAAGGTCGAGAGCACCCTGAAGGCCGAGGTTGACCGTCTAAGGTCAGAGTTATAGAATTTCGAGAATAAGGCCCAGACCTCTGAAAATAAGGTTCAGGGCTTGGAAAAAGATATCTCTGCGCTCATCCAAAGCCACGCTAAGGCCCTGAAAGATAAGGATGATGCTCTGCAGAGGAAGGTCAACGCAGCTGTGAAGGCTGCCCTTGCAGATGCCTCAGAGAGAATAATTTCTGACTACAAAGTCTTTGAGGAGTTCGTAGGTTTTGGTTTTGAATACCTCGAAAGAGGTATCAAAGCCACTACCAAATGGGCCGAGGTAAGAGAGAAGGAGGTCGGCACTATAAAGGCCTCCGACTTTGTGGGCCTCGGCTTCGCCGACCCTCAGTTTTCTCAGGCACTACAAGAGGTAGAAGACGAGACTGCTGCCCCTGGTCAGACTGCTACTCTGAAAGGAACTGATCTCAGAGGGACTGACCATGCTGATGATGTGGCTGAGGTGACCAATGCTGCTCAGGTCAACCCAGCCGATACTGTCAATGCTCCCCCCTCAGACCTTTAAGTTGTAACTTGTAATTTTTGACTTGTAATTTGTAACCTCAGTGCTTTGTAATGAATATTTGTAACCTCTTATTTTTACTGAATGCAAATCTCTTCCATTAGTGTTATATCTGAATGCCTCTGAATGCTATTGAGCTCTGAAGTCATTATCTAATATGTTGTTCTCATAACCAACTTCACCAAATTAACGATGTTTAGGGTCTGAGGTCATCTAACCCATGTGTCTGAGCTCAGACCTCGTCACCACCGAGTGATGTTGTGAGGGTCTGAGGTCATCACCTAAGAGGTTAGCCTCATAATAATCACTAAATTAATGATGTTAAGGGTCTGAGGTCATCTAACCCATGTGTCTGAGCTCAGACCTCGTCACCACCGAGTGACGTTGTGAGGGTCTGAGGTCATCACCTAAGAGGTTAGCCTCATAATAATCACCAAATTAATGATGTTAAGGGTCTGAGGTCATCTAACCCAGGTGTCTGAGCTCAGACCTCGTCACCACCGAGTGATGTTATGAGGGTCTGAGGTCATCACCTAAGAGGTTAGCCTCATAATAATCACCAAATTAATGATGTTAAGGGTCTGAGGTCATCTAACCCAGGTGTCTGAGCTCAGACCTCGTCACCACCGAGTGATGTTATGAGGGTCTGAGGTCATCACCTAAGAGGTTAGCCTCATAATAATCACCAAATTAATGATGTTAAGGGTCTGAGGTCATCTAACTCAGGTGTCTGAGCTCAGACCTCGTCACCACCGAGTGATGTTATGAGGGTCTGAGGTCATCACCTAAGAGGTTAGCCTCATAATAATCACCAAATTAATGATGCTAAAGATCTGAGGTCATCTAACCCAGTGTCTGATCTCAGACCTCGTCACCACCGAGTGATATTATGAGGGTCTGAGGTCATCACCTAAGAGGTTAGCCTCATAATAAAATTCTAGTCTAAAGAACGAAACAAGAACTTGATATGGAAACTGATCTTTATTAATAACCTCTTCTTAGTAAGATAGTACATTTTCATAAAATTCTATACATCATATGTAATATTTCTTGAGATGGTCAGCATTCCACGGGTTAGTGAAAGGTTCTCCTTCTAGGTTTTCTAGCCTTTAAGTGCCAGGCACAACCTCTTCCGTCACCTTGTAGGGTCCATGCCAGTTTGGGTGTAGCTTGTTTGCCTTATGTAGTGTCTTCTTTAGAACTAGGTCTCCTACTGTAATGGGTCTTGACTTCACCCTCTGGTTGTAGAATTTTGCTTCCCTCTGCTGGTAGGCTGCTTTTCTGACCTCTGCGTCTTCCCTTCTTTCTTCTATGAGGTCCAGGTCTAGCCTTCTCTTCTCCCCATTACTGTCGGGGTCGTAGGTCTGAACCCGATGAGTTGGCAGTCCTACCTCCGTTGGTATGACTGCCTCTGAGCCATGTGCCAGCATGAATGGGGTTTCTCCTGTGGGTGTCCTTGCTGTAGTTCTGTAAGCCCATAGCACAACGTAGACCTCTTCTATCCATCCCCCCTTCGCGTCTTCTAACCTCTTCTTGATTCCATCCAAGATGGTTTTGTTCGTGACCTCGGTCTGGCCATTTGCTTGAGGTCGACCAGGAGATGAGAAGAACTTTCTGATCCCCACACTTTGGCAATACTTCTCCAAGGAGGCATTCTTGAACTGGGTCCCATTATCCGAGATGAGCGTGTTCGGGAGGCCATATCTACATATGATGTTCTTCCAGATGAACTGGAAGGTCTTGTGCTCTGTAATGGTTATCATCGGCTCTGCCTCTACCCATTTTGAAAAGTAGTCAATGGCAACTATTAAGAATCTATAGTTATTGACAGCTCTTGGCAAAGATCCTACTAAGTCAATTCCCCATACCGCAAATGGCCATGGAGAAGAGATCGACGTCATAGGCTGATGAGGTTGGTGAGGGATGGTGGCGAACCTTTGACATTTGTCGCACCTCTTCACATAATCTGCTGCGTCCTTAGACAGGGTAGGTCACCAGTATCCCTGAGTGATGATCCTCTTGGCTAAGGGTCTTCCCCCTATGTGGCTATAGCAAGAACCCTCATGAACCTCCCTTAAGACCTGGGGTACTTCCGGCAGGTGCACACATCTGAGGAGAGGCAGTAGAAACCCCTTTTTGTACAAGACGTCTCCTACCAATGAGAACTTTGCAGCCCTGTATCTCAACTTTCTTCTTTCAATCTTGGACTCGGGTAGTTCCCCCTCTCTTAGGTATCTGACAAGCGGGTCAATCCATGAGTCTCCCAGGTTCACATTGAGACAAGGGCTGTACACCTCATCCTCCTCGATACTTGCTTTTCCTAAGACCTCGATTGGAATGGTCCTTCCCAAATCTGTCTTCATTACTGAGGCCAGTCTTGCCAATGCATCAGCATGGTTGTTGCTCAGCCGAGGCACTCTCTTCAGCTTTGCTTCTTCAAAATACTTTAGCAATCCTCTTACCTTCTTTAGGTATTTGGCCATCCTTTCGTCTTTGGCCTCGTATGCCCCCAGCACTTGATTGACAACCAACCTCGAGTCGCTGTGGAGTAGGAGCCGCTTTACTCAAAGTGTTGTTACTAATAAGAGACCTGCTATCATGGCCTCATACTCAGACTCGTTGTTGGAGGCCTTGAAGTTGAATCTCAAGGCGTACTCAATGTTGGCTCCATCTGGAGCCGAGAGTACTAGCCCCGCGCCGCTTCCATTGTCACAAGAAGAGCCATCAAGGAAGAGGCTCCATACGTCTGCATCTGATGAGAAGACCCCTTTTCTCATAACCCCCTTTTCGAAGAGGTACCGATCCTCTTCATTTTCTTCTACTCTGCTCCGAGCTTGGCCTGGGGTAACCTCTTCTCGGCCTCGGAAGACGTACGGGGTAGTCTCTTCCGAATCTCGGAAGACACTTCGGTTCATCTCTTCGCCACCATCCAAGACCTTCTCTGTCTCGGTCTCTTCCCAAGTGAATTCTGCGACAAAGTCTTCCAGGGCCTGCCCCTTGATGGCTGTCCTGGGCTGGTAGGTAAGATCATACTCTCCTAGCTCGATGGCCCAGGTCATCAATCTTCTGAACTTCTCAGGCTTGTGCAGAACCTGCCGTAGTGGTGAGTCGGTGAAGACTACCATGGAGTGAGCTTGGAAGTAAGGCTTCATCTTCCTAGAGGCGTGTATCAGGGCATAAGCCAACTTCTCCATGCGGGGATAGTTTTGTTCAGACCCTTAAAGGGCCTTACTATTGAAGTACACTGGTCTCTGAACCCCATCCTCTTCTCGTATGATGGTCGCGCTAATGGCTGACTCAGAGACTGCCAGGTACACAAACAACCTCTCCCCTGCGATGGGCCGGGACAGCAGCAAGGGAGACCCCAAGTAGGACTTTAGTTGATCAAAGGCTTTTTCACACTCTTCATCCCACTGGAAGGCCTTTCTCAGAACTTTAAAAAACGGAAGACACTTGTCCGTGGCTCTGGAAACAAACCTGTTCAGGGCCGTCACCCTTCCAGTGAGTCTCTGAACATCCTTGATACTCCTAGGAGTCTTCATGTCGAGTAATGCCTTGATTTTCTCCGGGTTTGCTTCAATCCCCCTCTGATTAACGATGAACCCCGGGAACTTCCCGGCTCCTACCCCGAAGACACACTTTGCTGGGTTGAGCTTCATCCGGTACGAGTCCATGACATCAAAGGTCTTCTCAAGGTCTGCTACATGAGTACATGCTTTTAGGCTCTTCGTTAGCATATCATCCACATACACCTCCATGGTCTTACCTATCTGCTCCTCGAACATCTTATTGACAAGACGTTGATATGTTGCCCCCGCATTTTTCAGACCAAAAGGCATTACCTTGTAACAGTACGTCCCCTTGTCAGTAATGAAGGTTGTCTTCTCAGAGTCTTCGGTATCCATGAAGATTTGGTTATAGCCTGAATAAGCATCCATGAAACTCATAAGCTCGTGCCCTACCATTGCATCCACCATCTGGTCTATCCTAGGTAAGGGATAACTGTCTTTCGGGCAAGACCTATTCAGGTCTGTGAAATCTACACACATCCACCACTTTCCATTGGACTTAGGCACGATGACTGCATTTGAGAGCCATTCTGGATAAGTAACCTCTCTTATGAACTCGTCCTCCTCTAACTTTTTCACCTCTTCCCGGATGACCTCATACTTCTCTCTGGAGTAGACTCTTCGCCTCTGTTTAATAGGCCTAGCATCTCTGTCTACGTTGAGCTTGCGGGTCATGATCTCACGATCGATACCAGGCATATCTGCATGACTCCATGCGAAGACACTCTGCCTCTTCCTGAGGAAGTTTATCAGCTCTTCCTTGATCCCTTGCTCCAGGTCCTTGCCGACCTAGACGGTTTTTTTCGGCTCGTCCTCATTGAGGACGATGGATTCTACCTCTTCCGCGGCCTCGCCCTTCTTCAATTTTGTTTCGTCTCTGGGATCAAGAGTGTCAATGCTGTAAGTGGCAGTTGCTCTCTTATGGGCCTCTCGCTCTTCGGACGAGTTGAAATAACACTCCCGCGCCGTGGTCTGGTCCCCTTGCACTTCCCCTACCCCATAAGGAGTCGGGAATTTTAGCATCTGGTGGACCGTTGACGGCACGACTTCAAACTCTTTGAGGGCCACTCTTCCGATAATGAGGTTGTAGGCCGAGAAGACATTTTCGTCCATAACAAAAAAGTTTATCTTCTTGGTCAGCCTCTTAGGCCATTCATTTCCCATCCGTACATCCATTTCATACATGCCCAATGGGTGTACCTTCTCACCACTGAAGCCTATCAATGGGTGATGGTAGGGCACCAGCCTCGCCCTGCTAAGACCCAGGCTCTTGAAATAAGGCCAGAACATCACATCTGCTGAGCTTCCCCCATCTATGAGGATTCTCCCTACCTCGCACCCATACACCCTTGTTGTTATGACCAAAGGGTCATCATGGGGGGCTAAGATTCCCTTGAAGTCGAGTCTGGAGAACCCCACTACGAGGGTGTCCATGTCCACCTTCTTCCTCTTCTGCACTGCGTCAGAAGACGTCAGATTCACAACCTCAGTCTTGACCACTGACTTGGCCTCCGCTACATGAGCCTTCCTATCGGCTACCTCAGAGCCACCTCCAGCGAATCCCCCACATATGGTGCTAACACCAAAGGAGATCATCCCCACCCTCTTCACTGGGGTGTTGTCATCCTTAGGTGGGAGATCCGGGTCATCTCCATCATCACCCTCTGAATCATCATGCCTTCTAGCCGGGACATCGCCATGGCACCTGTCATCTCTTCTCTTCCTAGGGTCTTCTCTTCCACCCTTCGGGGCCTTGCCATCCACATACTTTCTCAGTTTCCCGGATTTCAGCATCTTCTCAATCTCATCCTTCAGAGCAAAGCATCTATCTGTGACATGGCCGTGATCCTGATGGAACTCACACCAGAGGTTTTTATTCCTCTTATGCGGTGGGGCCTTCAATTTTTCTGGCCACCTCAGAGCCCGGTCAGTCTTGATCTCATTAAGGATGTGCTCACAGCTCACAGTCAGGGGAGTGTAATGAGCGAACTTGTTATCTGCTGACCTCTTCTTCCCCTCTTTCTTTCCCTGGGACCTCCCAGTGCTACCACGATTCTCCTCCTCATATTTGGCGGCCATTGCCTCTTCCGCATTCATCACTTTCCCTGCGGTGGACAGCAGCTCTGCCATAGACTTGGGGGGTCTTCCGCCAGCTTCCACAATAGCTTCCCCTTCTGGAGGCCTCCTATCAGGGCGGTCATGGCTATGCTCTCTTCGTAATCCTCCACCTCCAACTTCTCCTTGTTGAATCTTGCTATGTAGTCTCTTAGGCTTTCACCCTTAGCCTGTTTGACATATAGGAGGTGGGTAGTCTTCTTTTGAGGTCTTACCCCAAAGCAGAAGTTGTGGATGAACTGCTCAGCTAGGCCTTTGAATTTCTCGATCGAGTTCTTCGGAAGAGAGGTGAACCAGCTGTGCGCTACCCCTGTCAAGGTTCCTGAGAAGGCCCTGCACTTCATCTCATCAGGTATTGAGTAAATATCTGCCGCCGACTGATACATCTCGATATGGTGCACTGGGTTAGTGCTGCCATCATACTTAGGCGTCACTGTAGGAGGCTTGAACTTAGCTGGGGTTGGGAACCCCACTATCCTAGCTACAAACGGGGAGCCCTCCGAGTAGCCCCTCTATAAGGGGTCCCTACTCTTTATGAGGTCCCCTATCTTCTCCTCGATACGTTGGATTGAGTCGTTCCAGGGTCTTCTCTCATCAACTTGGCCGAGGTTATCCCCTGCCACCTCTCTGCGATGGACAGAGGGTTCCTCAGCCACGACCCGTTGACCGTTGACCTCTTCCTGCTCCCTGGCTCTTCTCTCCAAGGGTCGGCCTTGATCTGGCCGAGCCTGCCTATTCCCTCTTTGAGAGCCTGCCGCGCTCCTTGACCTTGATAGCCTCTGCCTCAGGTCATTGACTGGGCCCAGTCTTTCGAAGGCCGACCCTCTGCTCAACCTGTTAAAGGCCGACCCTCTCTGCTGGGCCTCATCTCTTCTTCGGCCGACACATCCTTGACTCTGCCTATCAAAGGCCGACCCTCTTTGTTGGGACTCGTCTCTTCTGCGGCCGACACATCCTTGGCTCTGCCTAGGAGGTCGTACGATGTTATCTGACACCTCATACGGCTCCCAGCAGTCTTCCGGGGCCTCTTCAGCTTCTAGGTCATCATACCTGTCCTCTGGGCAAGGGTTTCCCTGCCTCCCCAGGCGCAAGCGCCTAGGGTCAGCAACGTCCCTCCTCCGCTGAGGTGTAGGTTGTTCCTTCATGGGTGCCTGGGGTAGTCCCCTGGCGTCAGGATGAAGCTGAACTGCCGCCGGAGTTATCATGTCCGGTGAGACTCCAGGTGGCCTCATCATCATGGTTTGGCTGAGCTGGACAAATTGCTCCTTCATGGCTTGCTGCGTTACAGCTAAAGATTTTAAGGCTGCTGCCACCTCAGCCATTTCGGACTGGGGAGGAGCCTGACTGGAGCTAGCCCCTCCACCTCCGGGCGGCGGAAGAGGTGGTGGTAATTCTAGTGCCATGTGTTAATAATAAAGAGCTTGAATAGTAAGTGATCTTAATACCTTAAAGGACCTCTTTCAATGGTGAAACAGCTCCACACAAGGGGTGGTTCCTGGTTCACCACCAGAGTCTCCGGTGAGGTAATAAGCAGAAAAAGAGGAAGAGATAGCCTCTCTCTTCCCACAGACGGCGCCAAAATGATGATGCTAAGAATCAGCACCACCAGGTAAGGTGTTTCCAAGCTCAATATGTGAATAACAATGGCAGCACAGGTATATAAAGAGATAAGAGAAGGAGGTGAGGATATGAGGAATCAACACTGGAATATGAGTGGTTTAGCCAATCTAGCCTACGTCCACTGTGAGTGTGTGAGTAATATCACTGAATGAAGGCACTAATGGCCATAGGTACAATTAACTCAAGCTCTCTCTCTCTCTACTGTATATTTAGACAGAGTTTTTGATAGGGTTGAATAACTGGATCCTTTTGCAAGGTAGGGGATGATCCCTATATATAGTGCCTAGGGGGCGTAATGTACCCCCCATGCATGCAATGAGCATGTGTGTGGTATCCTCACCAATGTGGGAATGCCATCTGTCACTGTCACATGTAAGCAATGATGATGAAATATTCTCCCACATGTGGAGAATAATCTTGTTACAACTGATTTGTGCCCAGGTGTCCTTATCCAAATGTCAACAGATGCTCGGCAGTCATGTTGGTGAATGACCTCGGCCTGGGAGAGGCCGAGCTGCAAAGGCTTGATGTTCGTTCAATCCGAGAAGTGTCATAAGGAGTCTCGGCCTGATCTCAGCCGAGACATTATGCTAGGTCGGCCCCGGCCGAGGTTGGGATAATCCCATGCTGGTGAATACTAAGGCCTCTTGTGACCTCGTCCCAAGCCGAGGTTGGTTGAGGGTCGGCTCCCTGTCACCTCGGCCCACCCCAGGCCGAGGTTGCCATACCCATAGTGCTGTTGGTGCCTGTGATACGCACGGCGCCCTTTGGCAGTGTAGATGGTAGTGTCGTCCAGAGCCGAGGTATGTCTGGCCGAGGGATGATATCGTGGGCCCTTGCCCCTCATAGGGTCGATCAATGTCTCGGCCATAATCTTGGCCGAGGTAGGTATCTCTGGGACGAGGTTATACTTGGGCATATCAGTACCCATGTGCACGCTAAAATGGATCGAAAAGGTATATTACGTGCTATATATGCATTCATGGATGTAAAACCTTAATGTTCTCACGGCTGGTACATTTTGCATGGGTTTTTTTACTAACTAAAAGCTTGTGCACGGGGCCAAATCCTTACCGTGCATATAGTTGTCTGATGTACCTCTAATCAAGTCCTCTGCCTAAAACCGTGTGCACTGTGGACTTTTAACCGTGAGAACTATGTTGCCGTATTTTTCAAAAGCTCTATATATAGGATACTTTCCCTCTTATTTTAATAAATCCTTTTTCCTAATTTTTGAGGCAATTGATCAGAGATTACCCTTCCAAATGTCATTTTCACTTGATGTACACAAAATTGAGAGAAATATTGAAATTACAATTGATTAATGGTTTGTGATATTTGAGAGTGATTTAAAATTAAAACCACATGTCCTAGATTCAATTTAATTTTTTTCATATTTGAATTTGAATATCTATACTCCAAAATCTAAAAAGAGGTGTTTAAGCTGCTGGGGAGTTCAAGCATGGTGTGATCTAATAATGGAGAATGTGACTTCTATATTCATTTGATGGAGCTTTGAAAAGATCTTTCATTCAAATGTAGAAGAGTTTCACTCTCCACAGGTAACTTCTTGTTAGGGAACAAGACACGGGTACTTTCATGTGTTGTATAAAATTTATTTTCAAATTGAATAGAGATAATGATGCACCAAGGTTTTTTCAACTGTAGATGGGGGTTTTCTCGATCTTAACATGTGCCTCTTAAGTGGTTGATTGTTGTTTATTTTCATAGTTTCTATTGCGCAAATACTTAGATCTAAATTTGGATCCTACATGATCATTTGATGAAATCGACTTAGGGTTTGCATCTAGTTAATTCACATTATTAACCAAGATATTATCCTAATCTTCTTAATTCACATAGATCTATTAGATCTCTCACCTAGAGGCGTGTTAACAAGGTTAGATCTAAAACTTGCCCAGTGATTTTTAAACTTTATAGGAATTCTAAATAAAACCTATTCACCCCCTCCCCCTCTCAATGTTTGTTTGAGATGAACACATTGTGTAGAACACATTGTGTAGAACACACCACCCTTAAATTAACCTAAAACAACATGATAAACACTTGTATCTAACATGAAAGGTTGATAAGTAGACACAACACAAGTAATAGAATGGGTTAAGGAACGAGATAAGCGTTCTAAAAGTCTTAGGTGCATCGAAAATCCACTTTATCTAGTAGATGTTAAGAGACCTATCTTAGGATCCATTTTGGTCTTTACATCTATCCTTCAATGTTATCCTTCCTCATCCATAATTGATTCACATGAGGTAATTTTGGCTTAACTCATACGTTGGATGAATTTTAAATTCCTTTGTCATTATTGTTTTGAACATAAAAATCATGTTTCCTTGCATTCCTTCTCAATTATTCCCCAAAACTCATATTCTTCCTATCATTATGAGAATATAAGGTCGGTTTGAGAGAAATGAAAAGGTTTCTAATATGTAATACTTTATGACAATGAGTGCACTTAAGTAGCTTAGGTCTAGATACACACGATTGTATGTCAGAAAACATCTTAACAAATTGTGGAACAATGATAGTCTTTTCCTTCAATGATTCACATCACCATATTAATTTTTGAAAAATATTTGGAATATAATTTAGAGGAGGTGATTCATTTGATGTTGAAGTTGTTGGGGATCAATACATGCGAAAGAAAATTTTCAGCCCTAGAATATTCTAATTATTATGAAATAGAAATAATAAAAAAAAAACCAGATCCAAAAAATGAATTTAGGGTTTCAAATACAATACCTTTGCGGATTTGGTCGCATTTCGATGGGGAGAAAAATATTTGTTGTAGATTCGAGGATTCCTTCTTATTACAACCTTTTGTAATGCTTTAATCTTCCAGTGTATGGTCCTCCCAAATCTAAGTAAGTGTGTGGCAACCTTTTGAGATAAAAACTCTTACTTTTATGTGAGATAGGGTCATCTATTGTGACACCCCACTTTAACGGGTGGCTAGCCCTCTACTAAAATAAAACAGAAATATCAAATGTCTCATTCTTAGCATCACTGTAGCAAATTCAATTTATCAATAACCACTTATTATTTAATCAAGTCGTGTGTCAAATTCAAACTATAGTTAAATTAACACAAATAACAACATTAACCACCAACTATGATAGATCAATAATTAAATCCACAATCACATAATCAAAACTTAATACTGGAATATACTAAAATACATTGACCGAATAAACCATCGGTTTACAATCCAATATAACTTAATTAAATAAATTAGAATAAAAACTGACATTCGGCAACATGCCCAGATAATAACTGACTGAATCCTAAATAGAATCTCAAGGATAGAAAACGGCTAAACAATCCCTGAAACACTCCACAACTGCGGCAACTACAATGACCTGGAAGTGATAATCATGCTTGGCGTCCCTGTCGCTGGACACCTAAAATTTTTTGAAAATATTTTCATACTGGTTAGAGCCCAAAAGCTTTTGAAAATATATTGCAAGTAATTAAAATTCATAATAATTATGAATACATTCTTCCATATTAAAATTGGTGGCGCACTCACATGAGATAATCCTCATCCATCAACGACAGTGCGAACCTAGCGTATACATTTTAATCTTACTTATGTTACCTAGACTAACTAGTCCCAATATACCCTTAAGTCCATACGCTACTTTGTGTCAGGCATAATTTATAATTAATTTTCTAATTCGTTTCATAATTATAAGTCTCAATTATAATTAATCAATTCATATCAACAATTATAATTCTCATTTATAATATATCGATTCAGTCCTAATAACTTTCACTAGTTATTAAATTAATATTCACACTTCAATATCTCGTGTTCATGTATATTTTTCTGCACACATATATACGTAGACATGCCAATTAGATTACTCAAATCCAAATAAATAACTACAACTACTGACAATGTAATAGATAAAATAATCCCAAACGAAAACCAAATACTGAAATGATATAAGTATATGTAGTCCCTATCAAGTCTAAGCAAGATTCTTGAAATGGGCGACACATGCCCTAACTAAAAGAGCTAAACAGAAGTCTGAGGAACCAAAGGAGGAAGTATCTACTACAATGACCTGCAACTCCCACACAAGTTACAACACGTCCAGTCAAATGATTCTACACCTGACGCCCCTGTGGCTGAACACCTTTGTAACATATACATATATATATATATATATATATAATATATATATATATACAAGAGAGAGAGAGAGAGAGAGAGAGAGAGAAAATGATAGAAAACGGGTCAGAGCCCGAGTGTAAAACATTTTTAAAAATAGTTTAGCAAGTATTTAAATTGCTTGGCGGCTAATATAACCACCATGTTAGTATGCGACACTCTCTTGAGAATTTTTACCTCTCATATAGTGTGCATGCCTACCATACTCCTAAATGCCTCATAAGTCTATCTAACTTATTTCCCAAATCATTTTGTTTCGAGAAGTTACAAGGCTATGATATTTAGTTTAGAGATCAATCTCTTCATGATTACTTACGTTACTTAATATATCTCATTACCATTATAATGTTCCCGCATACTTTCTATACAATTTGGAGCATTTATTCAATACTTAACTAATTATACGCTCAGTAGAAGATTTCACTATAAAAAAAGTACTTTTTAAGACGAGACCTTTTAAAACTGCTAAAATTTGGGTCTCTAAAACTCATTTTTTAAGACAGTAAAAAGTTACTGTCTTAAGAAGTATTAATGTTTAAGACCGCTAAATTTGGCCATCTCAAAAGGTATATATTTTAAGACGGTAAATTAATAGCCATCTCAAAAGAAAAACCTTATGAGACGGCTAAGAAAAATTTTGGTTCCCTCTTAAAAAAAATTCACTGTCACGCTGAGAATTTTATCTACTCATAAGAAAAGACAATAAAAAAAAATATCATAAATGCCTCTCGCTAATGGATTTCTCTCTCCGCCTCTCCCTCTCTATCTTCCTATCCTTCAGTCGCATCTCTCCCTCTCCCTCTTCCTCTCGCGCCGCCCTCTTCCTCTACCTCCCCTCAACCGTGCCACCGCCCTAAATCTATTATCTTCGTTGCTCATTGTTCTACTGGTTGCTCGTTGTTTACAAATCCACCCGCTGCCTTAAATCTCTTGTCTCGATTTCAGCAGGTAAATTTTTAGCATTTGCAACTTAAATTTCTTTTTATTTTTTTGTTTTTAAGTACATGTTATTTCTCTTGTATGGATTTTATTTGTAGAGCATATAATCATGAAATTATGTTTTGGATATTCATATGTCTGATTTTGTAAATAACCATTTATCTATTTTGGATATTCAATGGAAATCATTTGTTTTTCATCGATGGGTATTTGACAGGGTTCATTGGCACTTAAATATTTGATCTAGCCCCGGAGATTCAAGTTATAGTATCGTTGACGTGATACACATAAAAGGTAATTTTAATTCTTGGTTATTGATTTATATTATTAGTTTTTGTACTGATTTGTAGTGGTGATAGGAGGTTGAGGGTGAGCCAATTGAAAACCCGAATTATCAATTGGTTGTAGTAGTATAGTTTTAAGATTAATTTATGAGAATATTTGTACACTTGTTTGTGTGAATTTTTATTAGAATTATTGATATGTTTGTTTATGTTAATTAATTCAGGCCCTTTTCAAGCATCTCATGTCATTCAAGTTAGAATTATTTATTGTCTATATTTATTTGTGTGAGTTTACTATTCGATGCGAAAGTAATTTAAGGGAAGTGATTGTGTCCAAATAAGACTCTTAAAATTGAAAATTGATTAGTATATTGTCATTTTGGGCTTAAAATTGGGACTTAGCGGTGAAAACTCAAAATAGAAAATAAGTGTCCCAAATAGAGGTATGAACATCCACGGAGGTAAAATATAATTTGTAGGAAGTATATGTGTCCTCATTTGACTCTTGATTTTTGAAATTGACTAGCAAACGTTCGTTTTGGTGTTTAAATTGGGCTTTTTGGGGGTGAAAATTGAAAATAACAGTGAAGTAGTGCTAGTAGAGACAAATACTCCAAAAATTACCAAGGTAATCTAAGAGAAGTCATTGTGACCTCGTCGGATTTAGTTTTCAAAATTGATTAGTTTATGCTTGTTTTGGTGTTAAAAATATTATTTACGAGGAAAAAGCTGAAAATAGCAATCGAGTTTTCGTGAGAGAGGCAAACACAAACTCCTCAAGGCGTTAAAACATAACTTATATGAAGTGTTTATGTCCTCATCGGGGCTCTCGGTTGTCCGAAATTGACCAGTAGCCATTTGCTTTGAGGTTAAATATAGAACTTAGGTGGAAAAAACTCAAAACAACAATCGTCTGCCAAGGATAGATGTATATACAGCCCAAGAGTTACAAAGTAACTTGTAGGAAGTGGTGTGTCTCATCAGAATCCTGATTTTTGAAATTAACTAGTAAGTGTTCACTTTGGGGCTAAAATGAGATTTAGGGGGTGAAAATTTAAAACAACAATTGAGTGGCATAGATAGACCAACAAACACCCTAAGAGGTACGAAAGTTTTAAAATCTTGATCGATCTTGTTAATACCCCCAAAATAATGTGGTGAAGAAGGTTTTAAAACTTTGGCTTCTCGATTCAAAACCAAGGTTTCTATCCTTAATGAAATTAAGGATACGAACACATGTGGTTTGAAAGAATTGGTTGGATCACTTCACATTGGTTATCAAAAGGAAAATTCTAGTGTGGCTAAAACTATGATGAATATTGATTTTGTTAATGAATCTAGTGAGAATGTTGAGACTAAGGAATGTGCACATAGACAAAAATAGAATGTTGAAGTATGCTTTGGATGTGGTGGTGTAGGAAATCATTTGAATATGTTCCAACATATTTTAAAAAATAAGGAAAGAACAATGAATTTGAGAAGAAGAAATTTTATTAGGCAAATTTTAGTGACTGGGATAGTAATTTTGATGATAGTTCTCCAAGTGATGATTGCGATAGTGGAAGTGAAGAAAAAAAAGTTATTTCTCTCTCTAGATGGACCTAGCCTCTTTTAGGGTTTGCATGGCATCCATGCCAACTGCACATGATCCTAGCACGATTCTTCCTAAACCACCTAATCCCAATCCATGGCACAAATATTTTTTGAGTGTTGTTGCATCATCCTCTTCAACCAAAGAGATTCTTCATTTTTTATAAATAACCAAAGAGATTCTTCTTAAACAAAAATCTTCTTATAAAGGTGAACCCGCCATCATATTTTCACAAGAAGAAATTCTCTCCCTTGCTACACCTTTCAAACTTTCAATCCTGGGAAAATTCTCTCATGGTAGACCTTTATGGATGTAATCTAAAAATCCTTCCAAACATTCTCTTTAAAAGTTGCCTTTTCAACTGCCCTCTTTGATCCAAAACATGTGTTGATCTATTTGAACCATGAAGAAGACTACGTTTGATTATGGCTAAGAGTACAATGGTTTATAGGAAAGTTTCCAAGGAGGACTTTCAAATGGTCCCCCAATTTCAAACCTCAAGAAAAAAATCTAGTAGCTCCTATATGGATAAACCTTCATAATCTCCCCACTCATTTCTTTTCCAAATACTAATTATTTTCTATTGTCTATCTCACTGGATATCCCATTATAATGGATACTTCTACATCTTCTTTGATCAAACCAAGCCTTACTAGAGTTTGTGTGGAATTAGATCTAATAATAAACAATCCGATGAGAGTTTGGGTTGGATGTGGTAACTTAGGCTTCTGGAAGGACATCATATATGAGGACATTCCTACGTTTTGAACCTACTGTAAAAAAAGAGGCCACAATGAAGAGTCTTGTTATTTCCTAAACCCTCAAACCAAACGAAAACAACAAACTCTAAAGCCAAAATCCAAAATTCAGCAACCAAAATATATTCCAAAACTTTAACTACAAACACTGCTAATCTCAGTCCTATTAATCCCCAACCACTTGAGAATATTGACACTAATCCTTTACCATGTGAGCCTATTGACTTTAATCATAATTTGGGTCCTTTACTGGGTATCCCATCCCTTGGTGCCTCACTATCCCCCAAAAATCCAGCCTTGCCCTTCGGTTAGATTCTCTAACTGCCTTAGCTCCCTTCTCATGAGAGCATTGATATAAATTTAATAATGTACGACCTAGATGACAACGACACCGGTCATCCAAGTTGAATTTCCTACCCGCACTTGTATTTTCTACCCACGGGTCTATTATCAACTTACAAACCCTTTTTTATTCTTCATATCCCTCTCCTCAATTAGGAAGTTTGTGAATTCTGTTAACTTTCCTTTATATCCGGCCATTGTTCGCCCCTTTTTGAAATAACATAAATCTCCCTTGCCTCTGTATATAATCGCTGGTGAGAGGATTTGTAATAATCCGCAAACATCATTTCCCATGGCTATGCTGACTGACTCCCATCACCCTATGCTGCTCCTATGAGCAAACATCTTTGCCCAAAATTTGACTTGAGTGTCACTACATTCCCCCACATATGATTCCAGCTGAATGTTCTCCATCCATTGGTAAATAACCCTTCCGCACCTTCCTCAAATTCTAACGGGTTGTTCTTGTGAAATAAAAATCTTTTCCAGCCCTCGCCCATTTGTTGTCTACGCTTGGGGTATTACCTTTTCACCATCATCCTTCTTTATGGTTCTTGGGGCAACTAATGTGACCCGGCGGTTACTTTAACTTCTATTGTTCGAACAATAATCGTGATGACTCCTATCGTGTCACTGTTCCCATAATACTCCATGGCTTCTGCTAAGTCCTCCCTCCTGCAATCCGTCTGCTTCTACTTAGATCCATTTTTTCATACCTTTTATTGCTACTTGCACTCTCTTAATGTTGTTGGACCAACTAACCCATATGGTTTCTCTATCATGGTTCAAATGTACTACTATGACGATAATGCAGATAGGACATGCTTCACATTTTTGGGTATTTGATAGGACCTGCAGTAAAGATATAAACCACTTCAAAACGTAAATGATATATAAACCATTAAAAATGCAAATGATATATAAACCACTTCAATAGAAGAATACACTTCAAGAAAAACAAAACATTTCACTTCATTAATGGAAAAACGGGAAGTTTATAACCATGTCATTTAACATCAGTAAAATAACAGTACTAAAATTAGTACATATAATAGTGAGTTTATTTCCATTTGTATCAATACAAAAATCACAACTATAATGGCATCATTACGAAAGTTTTATTTCCATTTGAATCAATACGGATGCCCTGGCTACTTTTGAGTTGTTCACACATAGTGGCCCCGTCAATAGGAATACACTGGGTCTGCCCGAGAGTATCCCTGCGTATGTGGTTTAAAGGTTAAGCACATTTGCGTTCGTCAAGAATATCCTCGAGAGAAACATGGATGTCACGGCATTTGCATATGGGTTCTACTGTGCTCTGACCAATCAAACTGTGTCTGTGGGTGGTGAAACTGGGAAGAACACCCTAAACACCGCATATCTCTGACTAAGTTGGTCGACCAGATATACGGTGCCTATATGGAGGGGTAGCAGGCTTTTAACTATGGTCGCAGTGCTCTCAGGGCCAGAGGCGAGTATCGCCCTCCTGTCATGAATGTCTCTTGATGTCTCCATAGTGTTTGGCTATAATTTTCCACCTCACAGACTTGAGAGACATCCTCAGTGTTAAACTCACCTATAGTGTTTGACTCTAATTTCTTATCGATGAGGAAAGTCCCAAATAATTTCCATCTTTGAGATCTTGGACTCCACAAGCAAAACAATATACTGAAAATAAAAAGCACAAACTTTTGATAGATGATGTCCGATAACTGCAACAATAACATTATATAGTAACTGATAAAGTATAGTTTTCATCCTTATATAGAAGCACCGTCAACAAATTTCAACAGAATAAATTTAGATGACCATATCTGATTTAAAAGATGACCATCTAAATAGTAAATTGTACCTGACAAAGCCCATGTTTTTTGTATCCTTTTTCTCAAGCTCTTTTTGAAATACTACTATTAAAATCTAATGGTCAAATCAGGTACCATTAAAGTTAATATGGTCAACAGAAAAAATATTCATGCTTGTGCTAAATTTTTAATAGATTCCTGAAATTTAGATGATTTAGGTTTCTTCTAAAGATACCTGATTTCAACAGAACAAAGACTACATTATCTAATTGTTAAATCGAGTACCACTAAAGTAGTCTTTGTTCAATAAATTTTCAAAGATAATGAATAAGATCATGCCCAAGGTTAGATATCTTGATAGAACTTACATAGGGCCAGTTCTAAGTTACTGGTGTAAGTTATTGGTCTATAATAAACCACTTCTTGGATATTGCATACAAACCACTCCCAATAATGCTGATGTAAATCAATTAGATGAAGAAATATGGAACAGTAAAGGATTCAAAAGATCCCCAAATACCACTCTTTCTAAAAAGCATTTTAGGTTCCACAGTTGATACATATGATTGATGATAAAAGGGAATCAAGGAATTAGGAGTAAACTAAGAAAGGACTTCTTGAAATTTGGTAAAAGAAAATACTTACATATCTTCTTTGTGCATGCATGTGCCATTGGTCTATGCCATAGTTAGTAAGTACATGCGCGAAGAGCCTTTCATGGAACGACTTTCATCAGGAATAGACAACTTTCGCGAATGGATGAGGAGGATCCTAATGAAATAATAGCATTGTTTGAAACTGCTCAACACTTCAAGAAATTTCAAACACTAATGAGAAATACGCATTAACCTATTGTCCCTCATGATAAGGCATGGATGATATCATACAATAACTTATGTCAGGAATCCAATTCACTATCATAAATTTGAAATTATTCACACCATCAAATAATATGATGAATCTATCTGTGAAAAAAAGTGTCTGCAGATAATAATCCCAGCTACAACTTGAACAATAGTAGGTATGTAAGTTATCTAAAATCAATAAATTCTTATGCAAATGACTTGTGCCAACAAATCCAAAAATCAAAATTAACCAGTGCTACATAAATTTTGTAACTCTTCCTGTGTAATAAATCCAAAATCCAACAAATCCAACTTGAAAGTAAATTTAATAATATCTAAATACATTAATTTATCTATGTAATAAATGTCAATAATTCTAGTTTCGTATTAACAACAATGATCAAACTTAAAGGCATGATCAAACTCAATAATATTTGAAAAACATAAATCAGTGGATGTATTTAGAATCAGACAGCTAATGCTCATTCAAAACAGGTCACTCTTCTCTTTGAATCAAATTATCGCTCAGATATTTTATCAAGACCAGGAAAGCATCATTCACATATATATACAATAAGCAGCCTTACCTCATTTATGATCCCCATTCACGGCAGAGCATTAAACAGGGCAGATCATTAAACAACCTCATTTGTTTAGGGTGGAAACTACGTAGAGAAAATGTTGGCCCATCTACCAAATTTAATTCAAATATTCATTCATGATAGTGTAGGATCTAATAATGGAGTCAAACAAAAACAATACTGCTTCAAAACTCACACATTGAAAAACTCAAACAGAAACATCAACCACCTTCAAAAACTCAAACAAAAAACATAATTGACAAATAAGAATTCTAGGATCTAATAATGGAGTCCTACTCAAATTGCATACAACTGAACATAAAAATGAAGCAATATTGTTTGTACTTGACAATTAGTAGAATCACATATTCTATTCTATGACAATTAGTATAGTAGAAGAAAAAAATAATAATTGAATTAAGAAATGAAAATGTAGAAGAAAAAAAAAATTGAATTAAGAAATGAATATGTTAACTGTATTAAACACCTCTTCCTTTGCCTTCAAATCTAGCGAAAAAAATGCAGCACT
The DNA here is from genome assembly GCA_949130495.1 of Sambucus nigra. Taxonomy (NCBI): domain Eukaryota; kingdom Viridiplantae; phylum Streptophyta; class Magnoliopsida; order Dipsacales; family Adoxaceae; genus Sambucus; species Sambucus nigra. The sequence goes on from OX422213.1 coordinate 299,329,557, forward strand.
GGCAACATCAATGTGACACCCCGCCTAATAAAATACCGGGTGATCAGTCCTATACCAATTAAAATAGGAATCCCATTTGGTTCATCCTTAGCATCACTGTCGAAAACTTTTTAAAACTTACTAACCACCTAGTATTCCAAAAGCTGGTGCCAAATTTTATCTTATTAATTAAACCAAACAATACATGCGGAATTAAATATAAATCATTCACACAACTGAATTAAATCAACTGAATAATTAATTAAATAATTTGTCAAATAAACCATCGGCCACCAAAGTAAAAATCCAATACAAACATCCAACACTTAATAAATACATCTGAAAACTGTACTGAGAAGTCTGGGCGACAAGCCCTAAATAAAACTGAAACTGATAAATGATTCCTACTCTAGGAATGAATAAACGATGCATCTAATCCAAACTCCTGCTAGCATCCACATATGCCGCAGCTCCGTGTCCCTAGAATAGAATATCAATCCTGGCGTCCCTGTGGTTGGACACCTAAAAGGTTTTGAAAATAGTTTTATAGCAAGGGTTAGAACCCAAAACAATTTGAAAATATTTAGCAAGTGAATTAACTGCAGTAATTTAAAATTCATGAATGTGCTTCATATTTAAGTTAGTGTCGCACTCCCTTGAGGACATACTAACCCCTCCACTAATGTGAACATCTAACGGTTATCTTAACCCCACCTAGTTGTACTACCCCATCCAACTAGTCTTCGTATAATCTCCCCTTGCCATACTACTCTAACCCGAGTATAATAATTTCTGGATTAAAATTTATCTCACCAATTAACTTAATTAATTTCTTTTAAATCATAACATATAACCGTGACACAAGTTATATAAATTATATACATCACACACTGTATCATTCCCCGCATATAACATTTACTACCATTATATACGTACCTCTACTAAGAACAAACACACACACACACACACACACACACATATATATATATATATATATATATATATATATATATATATATATATATATATATATATATATATATATATATATATATATATATATATATATATATATGTACATCCATCCCTCCGAGTATACCCTCACCGGATGATTCCCTCTAAAGTGCTATCTTACTAGGTGTGCTCACATAACCTAGATACCCGAGTTGGAATCGCTCACCAACTTGGCCCAAAATATAAACGTAGTGGAGGTGGTCATATTCCTTCCCTGAAAGTGAGATAAATCCCTCACACATATACCAGACGCTATGACTTAGGGATATACTACTCCTCAAGCTAGGGGATTCACCCACATCGCGCAACCTCACTTGATAGCACTAGAGTATATAAATTAAATAAATATCTAGTCACTGATATTTAATAGCACACACAATATATACACATATATATACTATCACTACACCGTATATATATAATATAAATCCCGTCTTTATCGTGTACTCAAAAACCCGTAACACTAGCCTAAAATTTCCCGAGTCTGTGGCCCGACTAAACTTAATTAATTTTCTCACTTATTAATTTATCATCTCCCCGAGTCTATGGTCCGACTCTAATTTATTCAATTCACACGTCAATTAATATAATATTTCCCCGAGTCTATGGCCCGACTCTTATATAAATACTTTGCACATTAATTTATATAATATTTACCCGAGTCTATGATTCAACTCTGATTTAATTAATTTACACATTAATTAATCATTACCAATCCGAGTCTATGGTCCGACTCTAATTTAATTAATTTACACATTAATTAATTAATACCAATCCGAGTCTGTGGTCCGACTCTAATTTGATTAATTTACACATTAATTAATTTAACACTTGGTGTCCCCCAACCATTCTACCCGGACTCGCTCACTTAGCACGTACCATCATTAATACCCGATTCTATATTTCGCCCTATAACTAATTAATTACACCTCAATTCCTTTAATAATGTAGCGCCTCTCAACTACAATACCCGAATATATCCCTCGATCCGAAATCAATACTCACAAATTATTTCCAGACATTTATTCATCTCATGGCATACAATTATCACCCTCCTAATCCAATCATATCACCTTATAATTGATAAGGAATATGTGCCACATATGAATTTACCACTAAATAAAAGTAGGGATTAAATCCTAAATTAATTTCCCTTTTATATATAAAACTAGCCGAATTGCCAAAATTCTGTGACCATCGATCGATCGATCCCCTAGGTTAATTGATCGATCGAACAGGTATTCGTCTCCTCCGGCTTGCTGTTTCATCCATTGATGAACCCTTAAGCTTTTGTTTCTTCCCAAACCTTTACCCAAATGACAACTGACATATTCTCCACACAGGAAAAGGTTCTAAACACCCTAGAGACCTTAATCCATCATCAAATTTATACATAACCCTAAGTATATCAGATTAGGGTTTTTCATCCGGGTTTCGTTTTTATCGAAATCAACCTCATCATTCTCAATCAATTTAAACACTAATGCCTATTGTAATCCACCCTACAATTCAATCTTAATAGTCCCAAATCAATACCTAACATCCTTTGAGTAATTAATTCTAACCATTACTCTACTTTCAGAAAAACACAATTTAATTATGGCTACACACCCAAAACGAATTTTCATATACACATACTATGATATGAATTGATTATCATCAATTTAAGAACTATAATAGTTAACCACTTGCCTGAAATTGTTCGTAGGGTCTGATCCGTTGGTGTAGTGAACGTGTTGATGAAGAACACCCTGATTCGTCCCTTAATTTGTCTCCAAAAAGTTCCCAATTTGTTTCTAGATTTGATTCATCTGTGTCTCTCTCAAACCCTAGGTTTAGAATTGCTATCTGCAGTTCAACTTTTCCCCCAATTAGGTTTAAAACCCCTAATCCCGTTTTAGGCTATACGGGCCTAATTAAAATGGCCCAAATCACCCTGTGTGGGCCCGGCTATGCCCAAAAATGCCCCGAGACCCGATTACTACCCCCGAGTACTCTTTTCTAACTATCTCGACCCATTCAGACTCAACCACGCACTCATAATTGTCATCCAAAATACTTTATAATGTTCTCCAATTTTGACCTCAAAATGCGACACACATTAGTTCGAACAATTTAATTTAAAGTCGCCAAATAAAAATAATTCTTCCCACTCAAATAAATTCTCCAAATCATAAATTTAATTTTCTCTAATTTAAATATTTTTATTTCTCCCAAAAATAATTAAATACTAAATCCTCAAAATTACGGGGTGTTACAATCAAGTCATGCATATACACAAAATCTTTGCCTCCAAACCTTTCTGTGATTGGAGAAGTAGAATCCCCTCACACCAAAATTGGAAGAAACAAACAGAGTTGTACTCTTGAAGACATTTATTGTAGTATAAGAGTGGTGATTTAACCTTTGGTATATCGATAATGATGGAACTTGCAAAATTGGGTAATAAGTATATGGAACATTTTGAAAACGTCGACAAAAGCATGGAGCATGTGAATTAGCTTTAACAGAGTTGTACACCATTTGATTTGAGAGTGAATAGTTATACGAGAATATCTTTTTATTTAGATAAAGGCTAAGAGCATTTCTTTCATCTAGGCATCTTGATCTTAAAACAAACAATTTCTTAAGTGCTAATTAAAAATTGTAGAACTATTTTTTATCTGTAAAATATTCCACCTGAATCATTATTAATATATACAACGTTGTTAAATTATGCATGTTCATGTATATATCAATGGGTCCCGATAATATATGCTGTAAGGATACACATTAAGATCCCAAAAATAGTAATAATTGTGTATATGTTATCATTTTCCTATGTCAATTTTAGCTTTTTTGGCAAATATATACTCTTGACAATAAAATGGATTGCTAAAGTAGATTTTTTAGTATGTTTCAAAACGATACAGTTCAATTTTTATTCTTTTTACTCTACTGTCGTTTATTCTTTCTTGAATAAGTAGAAATTATGCCGTATTTTGTTGTCTGTAAGGAAAACAATTTGATTGTTTTGTCAATTTTGTGTGTACAATACTAACTACAGGTTAATGTATCATTACACTTTTTTTAATCGGGTTGTTTCTCCTTGGAATAAGAATTTATTTATCAACTTAATAAACTTCCTTTTTCCCAAAAAACAAAAAAGATCCAGTGTAATTTCAGAGTGAACCCATAACCAAGAAGATGAAGATAAAAGCATTTAGTTGTAGACACGAGACCGTCATGAAATGCAGAGAGAGAGAGAGATGTTGTAGTTTGTCACGTGCCAGGTGAGAGGGCACGTGTATGATTTTTATATCTAAAGATGATAAAATGTTTAAAGATAGGACGAAATCAACAATGCCTTTGTTGATCACTTTCAATCTTACCTGACTTTTAGTTCATTGATTTATAATTCTCTTTTTATGGAGGTTATTCCAAAATTAATAACTGAAGAGGAAAATGATCTGCTAGACTTTTTTTATTTGTTTCACTAATATGTAACTGAATTATTAATATGTAAAAATATGTTATTTGCAGTTATCACGGAAGATCTGAACTCACATCCGTTTTCTCTAGTACACCCGTGTTGACTTGAGGTAAAATTTCATATTTGTTAGTATGTTATAATTGTTATATATTATATAATGAGTATGCCATAACTGTTATAACATGCTATAATTGTTATATATGTTATAACAACTGTTATAACATATATAACAACTATTATATATATGTTATTACATATATAATAGACTGTTATATATTTTATAACATATATAGTTGTTATATTTGTTGTAACATATATAACAACTATATATGTTATAACAGATATAACATCGATGGGATATGTTATCATACGTGTCTATAATTTTTATACCTTCTGCATGTGATACATGACATCGATGAGATATTGCACACAAGATTCAATGTAACTATCCATTATTGAGATACATGTCTCTTATTTTCACTCACACATTAAATACCCTCGTCTTTGACACAAGCTAGAGTAGGTTGTGTTGTTGACCTATGCATTAAATTAATACTTATACCATTTGTATGTAACTAATGAATTAAAATTCTTAAACTATATAGAACTCATTCCAAAAAATTTGTTCATGTCATTAGTAATATATACTTATAGGATTTATTTCATGGGAACTAAATTTTATATCTATGTGATAATCCCAATATCTATTCTCTCATATGCTTAGTAATATGCTTCGATGTGTTTACATTCTTATCATGGTAAATTAGACCAAGCTTAAGAATGACTCACCAGATACATAAAATCATATGCTTGAGAATATTTTCCATTGAATATCTTACTCATGAAAAATTATAGGTTCTAAGTTATTGGATTTATACTCAACTCATCTTTAAACATACAGTAATTATCTCAAATATGACGTCATTTGCATCATTATGAAAATTTATTGTCATTCCCACTCATGAGATCAAGGTGGCAATCAAAAGTTCATGAATATCGGATGACAATCATATCCCTATGATATTTTGGTACAAATTCGATATTTTTATTAAAGAAGGAAATTTATTTTTATAATAAATAATGCTTAAATTTGATAAGCATTTTCACTTAAAGTTATAGAAATCCCATCATCATGAAACATCATACTAAGAAACATGAAATTCCTATATACATATTTACATTACACATTGTAATACTTGTAAGAAAGAGTTAGTAATTGCAATCCCATTACAGCGTGATAGTACACCTATATATAATCATTGATTATGAAAAACATGTTACTTGATATATGAATTAAGACTCGCATTCTAAATCCAAAAGACCATACATGATATTCTTGACAATTTGATACATTGATGCTTCTACTGAAACGTTTTCAATTGTATATGTGAACATAGGGATCTTGAGGTTCAATGAGTCAAAATTGTATATAAAAATAAGAGGATGGTTTATTATAAACCAAAGGAGGAAAATACATAATCAAGTGATAATTTTAAAAAAAAATTATCTCTATTGAATGAAACATTTGGTACAAATGAATGAAAAGGAGAGGAATATTAAGACTAGGTACCCAAAATGAATTTTAGTGAAAACAAGCATCGTATTTGCAAAAAACTCACCGTGATTAACTCTTATTCACTTTGGGATATGAATCGCATCCACTTCTTTTCGTAGATAAAAAAACTTTGAAAATTTTCTACGTATAATCATTCATCGAATAGGGGAGAAAAATTTGAGTGGGTGAAATGTATTATGAATTCTGGTTTATGTATTTCGAATTTAATATGTATTTCGAATCAGCGCTTTTTGAGTGGATGATATTATGTATTGCGGAAAATTTTAGATAATAGATTGTTACACGCTTACCTATCTCATATATGGCAAGAATGGCGTGGATATAGAAAGACGGTGAAGATCGAGAGGCTCAACATCGACAAGATGCTAAAGATTGAGACACTGAAGATCGACATGAGCTCGAAAATTATAGATTCGCCACCAACACACGCTACTACAGATAAAACTGACATGAGAAGTGAAAGAGTTTGTTGTGGATATTCCTCCCTTAGTTGTTTACAATGTTGTGGCTATTTCTATCGTTATTTTTGAGTTATTTTTTATGTTTGAACAGGTTAGTTTTCATGAATAAACAAAGGAGACTCTGCCGAATTTTTAAAAAAATATTAAGTGTTTTTTAAAAGTAAATAATATGAAGATAAATTTGATAAGGTTTTTAAAGATTGTCATCAATAGCAACTATTAAAAAAGATTATTTATTTGTTTAAGGTAAGTGACACTAAATAAATTTTATTGTAGATTAAAATCTTTTGCGGACAAGGCAAGGCATTGAAGTCGTTTTGTTGGAGGTCATATGCTTCAAGATTGTGAGTTTACTTTCTTACATTATTTTATGTTAGGAATAGATGGGTTTATATGTATTTATGCTAATGAGAAAAGTGGAATTGTGTAGAGATATTTAGTTTGATGGGAACGATGTTGAAATTATTTATTTTTTCTTTGTATAAACTCTAATTATAGTTGAATGGAAAATTGTATGTTTGTTGAAATGGGACGCCAAATATGGAATATATTATTTTTAAGAATTTTTGTTTATAAGTATATTGAGCATATTATGGAATGGATAAAATTTTAATTTTGGCGCCAATATTATTAAAAACGGCTTTTTTGCTGTCTCAAAAGAATTCCATAAATGTGGACCTTTTGAGAGAGCACATGTCGTCTCAAAAAATAGCTTTAAAAGACGATTTTTTTCACCTTCTCAAAAGGGTCCTATAAGTAATGACCTTTTGAGACGACGTATTTAACGTCTCAAAAAGCTTTTAAAATAGGGGTCTAATACTACGCTCCTTTTCCCTCTCAAATGGTATCAAAAAAGGCTTTTGAGACGGCCAGAGGACTTTTTGAGACGATTGGAGCACCGTAGTAAAAAGCAGTTCTTTTTGCCGTCTCAGGGTTTGTTTGAGATGAACACATTGTGTAGAACACACCACCCTTAAATTAACCTAAAACAACATGATAAACACGTGTATCTAACATGCAAGGTTGATAAGCAGACACAACACAAGTAATAGAATGGGTTAAGGAACGAGATAAGCGTTCTAAAAGTCTTAGGTGCATCTAAAAGCCACTTTATCTAGTAGATGTTAAGAGAACCATCTTAGGATCCATTTTGGTCTTTACATCTATCCTTTAATGTTATCCTTCCTCATCCATAATTGATTCACATGAGGTAATTTTGGCTTAATTCATACGTTGGAGGAATTTCAAATTCCTTTGTCCTTATTGTTTTGAACATAAATATCATGTTTCCTAGCATTCCTTCTCAATTATTACCCAAAACTCATATTCTTCCTATCATTGTGAGAATATAAGGTCGGTTTGAGAGAAATGAAAAGGTTTCTAATATGTAATACTTTATGACAATGAGTGCACTTAAGTAGCTTAGGTCTAGATACACACGATTGTATGTCAGAAAACTTCTTAACAAATTTTGGAAATGATTCACATCACCATATTTATTTTTGAAAAATATTTGGAATATAATTTAAAGGATGTGATTCATTTGATGTTGAAGTTGCTGGGTATCAATACATGCGAAAGAAAATTTCCAGCCCTAGAATATTCTAATTATTATGAAATAGAAATAATAAGCAAAAAACTAGATCCAAAAAATGAATATAGGGTTTCAAATATAATACCTTTGCGGATTTGGTCGCATTTCGATGGGGAGAAAAGTATTTGATGTAGATTTGAGGATTCCTTCTTGTTACAACCTTTTGTAATTCTTTAATCTTCCAGTGTATGGTCCTCCCAAATCTAAGTAAGTGTGTGGTAACCTTTTGAGATGAAAACTCTTGCTTTTATGTGAGATAAGGTCATCTATTGTGACACCCCACTTTAACTGGTGGCCAACCCTCTACTAAAATAAAATAGATGTATCAAATGTCTCATTCTTAGCATCACTGTAGAAAATTCAACTTATTAATAACCACTTATTATTTAATCAAGTCGTGTGTCAAATTCAAACTATAATTAAATTAACATAAATAAGAACATTCACCATCAACTATGACAGATCAATAATTAAATCCACAATCACATAACCAAAACTTAATAGTGGAATATACTAAAATACATTGATTGAATAAACCATCGATTTACAATCCAATACAACTTAATTAAATAAACTGGAATAAAAACTGACATTGGGCGACATGCCCAGATAATAACTAACTGAATCCTAAATAGAATCTCAAGGATAGAAAATGGCTAAACAATGCCTGAAACACTCCACAACTGCTGCAACTTCAATGACCTGGAAGTGATAACCATGCTTGGCGTCCCTGTGGCTGGACACCTAAAAATTTTTGAAAATATTTTCATACGGGTTAGAGCCCAAAAGCTTTTGAAAATATATTACAAGTAATTAAAATGCATAATAATTATGAATACATTCTTCCATTTTAAAATTGGTGGCGCACTCAGATGAGATATTCCTCATCCATCAATGATAGTGCGCACCTAGTATATGCATTTTAGCCCCTAGTTATGTTATCCAGACTAACTAGTCCCAATATACCCTTAAGTCCATACGCTACTTTTTGCCACTCATATTTTATAATTAATTTTTCCATACGTTTCATAATTATAATTCTCAATTATAATTAATCAATTCATATCAACAATTATAATTCTTAGTTATAATATATCGATTCAGTTCTAATAACTTTCACTAGTTATTAAATTAATATTCACACTTTAATATCTCATGTTCGTATATATTTTTTTTCACACATATATACATAGCCATGCCAACTAGATTACTCAAATCAAAATAAATAACTACAACTACTGACAATGTAACTGATAAAACAATCTTAAACGAAAACCAAATACTGAAATGATAGAAGTATATGTAGTCCCTATCAAGTCTAAGCAAGTTTATGGAAATGGGCGACACATGCCCGAACTAAATGAGCTAAACAGAAGTCTGAGGAACCAAAGGAGGAAGCATCTATTGCAATGACCTGCAACTCCCACAGAAGCTGCTGCACGTCTAGTCGAATGATTCTACACCTGACGCCCCTATGGTTGAGCACCTGTGTAATATATACATATATATATATACAAGAGAGAGAGAGAGAAAATGACAGAAAACGGGTCAGAGCCCGAGTGTAAAATAGTTTTAAAAATAGTTTAGCAAGTATTTAAATCGCTTGCCGGCTAATATAACCACCATGTTAGTATGCGACACTCTCTTGAGAATTCTCACCTCTCATTTAGTGTGCACGTCTACCGTACTACGAAATGCCTCATAAGTCTATCTAACTTATTTCCCAAATGATTTTGTTTCGAGAAGTCACAAGGCTATGATATTTAGTTTTGAGATCAATCTCTTTATGATTAATTACGTTACTTAATATATCTCATTACCGTTATAAAGTTTCTGAATACTTTCTATATAATTTGGAGCATTTATTTAATACTTAACTACTTATATGCATAGTAGAAGATATCCATATATACGTATATATATTAATCACTCATATAATATTAATACTATTGACACCCCACATAAAATCTATGGTGTTGGCATACTCTACTATAAAGTCCCCATATCTCTCATACTAAGGGAAATACTAGTTCAGAATCACTCTCGAACTGTATTAACACAATACACATGAAATGGAGGCGAAGCATAGTTCCAAGTAACTAAGAGGTCAGCACATACCCCTCACGTCTCTTAGGACCGTCTGACTATCATTCTCAAATAGCTTGTATAAAGGAATCCTATGTTCTAGGGTACAAATCAATATCCCCCATAAAGGTCCCATCGAAATAAGATTGTCCCGACGCGGCAACCTCCGTGATATAAATATATATATATATATAACCGGCATCCCTCCGAGTAATAACTCACTGGATGTGAATCTCTAAAATGCTATGAGGCACTAGGGCATAACAATAATGAAGAAGAGCAGAGTGTTGCTGGAAGGGCCAGAGAGAATGAACAACCTACAGAGATTCAGATGATGGTGCAGGCAATGATGAGGATGGCAGAGCAACAAGAAAGAAATATGGCGCAAATGGCAGAACAACAGGCAAGATATCTAGAATCAAAGACCATTGTCAGGATTGAGAGAGAGGCAAGGAAGGAAATGAAAGATTCCATGCATGAGAAGTTTTTGAAGTTAAATCCTCCAGAATATTCAGGGTCAGTTGAACCTATAGAAGCTGAGATGTGGGTCAGAGATCTAGAAACTATCTTTGCAGTTATGAAGGTTCCGGATAACCAGAAAGTGAATCTAGCCATGTTTAAGCTCAAAGGGGAGGCGGAATATTGGTGGGAAGCCAGCAACCATTTGGTGCCTAGGATGGAAGGTACTGATGTTATTACTTGGGCTTAATTTATTAAAGCTTTGTATGTTAAGTATTTCCCTAAGGTTTATAGGAGGGAGAAGCTGAGGGAGTTTATAAATTTGACCCAAGGGATAATGTCTGTAAGGGAGTATGATACTAAATTTACTGCTTTGTCGAAATTTGCTACTAAGTATGTGCAGGATGAAGGAGATAAATGTAGTAAGTTTCAAGATGGACTGATTTGGCCTATTCAAAATAGAGTGGCCACTTACGAGTTAGAAGATTATGCTTCTCTGGTAAACAAAGCCACGATAGCAGAAAGGCAAATGAACCAAGGGGTGGCGACTAGAGAGAGTTTTAAGAAGAGTAGATTCGACACATCTCACTTTAAGGGAGGTGAGGGTGGAAGTGTTAAGATGGAACCTCATAAATTTCAGAGAGGTGGTGGAGATAGTGGTAGACGTCTGGGGAGATTTGGCAGAGATACTAGGGGTGGAGAATCTTCTAGTCTGGTTAGGAGGTCAGGAAAGGGTGAGGCACCGACAAGAGTTGTTACATGTTTCTTTTGTAAAGAGGACGGACATTATAAATCTGAGTGTCCTAAACTTAAATGAGTGGAATGCTACCATTGTCATCAAGTGGGGCATGTTAAGAAGAATTGTCCGTAGTTGGCAGGGACCCCAGCAGCGCCTAGTGAAGCAGCAAGCAGAATGTTATCTCCGGGCAGTGTAGTGAAAAGTATGGGCAGAGGACAAGCTAGTAGTTCCAGACTAGGTGGACGAGTTTTTACAATGAAAGAAGCTCAGATTACTCCAGATGTGGTGACAGGTACACTTTCTGTTACTGATAGAAGTGCTTATGTTCTGATTGATCCTGGTTCCACACATTCTTTTGTGTCATATGCATTTTCCATATATCTGAATAGATTATGCACTCATTTAGAGGTGGGGTTGGGTATTTCCATGCCTATGTGGGATATGATTGTAGTTGAATATGTTTTTCGTGATTGTGTTTTGACTGTGGGGTCTAGAGATACAGTTATAGATCTACTTCCGTTGGATATTTCTGATTTTGATATAATCCTAGGAATGGATTGGTTATCTAAATATCATGCATCTATGGATTGTTTCTGTAAGGAAGTTGTTTTTAATATGCCTGGTGAGCCTGAATTTAAATTTGTGGGGGAAAGGAAAACTGTTCCCAGTTGCATCATTTCTGCTATTCAGACGAGGAAATTACTGAGTAAGGGTTGTGAGGTTTTTATTGCATATGTTCTTGACACTAGGAAGGGGGCTTTACAATTAGTCGATGTTCCTATTGTACGGGATTTTTCTGAAGTGTTTCCTAGTGAGTTGCCAGGGTTACCTCCAGAAAGAGAAGTTGAATTTAGTATCGAATTAGCACCGGGGACAACCCCTATTTCTATGGCACCGTATAGAATGGCACCTGCTGAGTTGAAAGAACTCAAGATTCAGTTGCAAGATTTACTTGATAGGGGGTTCATACAGCCTAGTGTATCTCCATGGGGTGCGCCAGTTTTATTTGTGAAGAAGAAAGATGGTACCATGCGTTTGTGTATTGATTATAGGCAACTGAATAAAGATACAATTAAGAACAAATACCCTTTACCTCGTATAGATGATTTGTTTGATCAGTTACAAGGTGCTAAAGTGTTTTCAAAAATAGACTTACGATCGGGTTATCATCAGTTGAGGGTCAAGGAGAGTGATATTTTTAAAACTGCTTTTCGTACTCGGTATGGTCATTTTGAATTTCTGGTGATGCCTTTTGGGGTGACTAATGCTCCAGCTGTATTTATGGATCTTATGAATCGGGTACTTCATCCTTTTGTTGATTCATTTATTATAGTTTTTATTGATGATATTCTAATTTATTCATGTGATATGGTTGAACATGAAAAGCATCTCACAACTATTTTGAATCTTTTGAAAGATAAGAAGTTGTATGCCAAGTTTAGCAAGTGTGAATTTTGGCTATCACAAGTTGCATTTTTAGGCCATGTTGTTTCGGGAGATGGTATATGTGTTGATCCTAAAAAGGTAGAGGCTATTGTAAAATGGGAGAGGCCCAATAACGTGAGTGAGGTGAGGAGTTTTCTTGGTTTAGCTGGGTATTATAAGAGGTTTATAAAGGGATTTTCTTCAATTGCCTTGCCGATGACTAAACTAACCCGGAAAGATGTTAAGTTTGAATGGAATTCTGATTGTGAAAATAGTTTTGATGAATTGAAAAAGAGGTTGGTAACTGCCCCTGTTCTTACTATTCCACATGGTGGAGATGGTTTTGTTATTTATACTGATGCTTCACACCAGGGGTTGGGTTGTGTTTTTATGCAACATGGTAGAGTTATTGCTTATGCTTCTAGACAGTTGCGTACACATGAACGTAATTATCCTACACATGATTTGGAACTTGCTGCTATTGTGTTTGCTTTGAAATTATGGCGTCATTATCTATATGGTGAGGTATGTGAAATTTTTACTGACCATCAAAGCCTTAAGTATTTATTTACTCAAAAGGAGTTGAATTTGAGGCAAAGGCGATGGATGGAGTTAATTAAAGATTATGATTGTACAATTCACTACCACCCAGGAAAGGCAAATGTAGTTGCAGATGCTTTGAGTAGAAAGGCTTCAGGCAGGTTATCTTGTATTCGATGTGCTAGAGTTTCTCATATTATGGAGTTGAGATTGATGGGAGTAGAATTGCAGCTAGTAGACGGGGATAGATTCTTTGCTCATGTAAGCGTGAGGACTTTGTTAGCTACCCGTATTCATGATTTGAAAAGTCAAGATCCTTTCCTTGAGAAGAAACGACAAGATGTCCAAGATGGTAAGTCTGAAGATTTTTGTATTATGAATGATGGCACTTTATTGTATAAACAGCGGTTATGTGTGCCTAATGTGGGTGGATTGAAAGAAGAAATTTTAGATGAGGCTCATAATTCCATTTATACTATGCATCCTGGTAGTACTAAAATGTATAGGGATTTAAAGGAGCATTATTGGTGGAATAATATAAAGAAGGAAATAGTTGATTTTGTTGCTAGATGCTTTATATGTCAGCAAGTAAAAGTGGAGCATCAGAAACCTACTGGTTTACTTCAACCATTGACAATACCAGAATGGAAATGGGATCATGTAATGATGGATTTTGTAGTTGGGCTTCCTCGATCTTAGAAGGGGTCAGATTCTATTTGGGTAGTGGTAGACAGGTTAACCAAGTCAGCTCACTTTCTAGCAGTCAAGACTACGTATACAGTTGATAGGTATGCTACATTGTATGTTAATGAAATTATTCGATTGCATGGAGCACCTGTTTCTATTGTTTCAGATAGGGACCCTACTTTTACCTCCAGATTCTAGGATAGTTTGCAGTATGCTATGGGTACCAACTTACAGTTTAGTACGACTTTTCATCCCCAGACAGATGGGCAGTCTGAAAGAACAATACAGATTTTGGAAGATATGATTAGAGCTTGTGTGCTTGATTTCAAAGGTAATTGGGATGAATATTTGCCTTTGATAGAATTTTCATATAACAATAGTTTTCAGTCTACTATTGGTATGGCTCCATATGAAGCGTTGTATAGTAGATGGTGTCGTACACCCGTATGTTGGGGTGAAGTTGGTGAGAGGAAGATAGAGGGTCCAGAGTTGATTGAAGTCACCACTGAAAAAGTGAAGATTATTCAAGATAGAATGAGAATAGCTCAAAGCAGACAAAAAAGTTATGCGGATAAACGACGAAAAGATTTGGAATTCCAAAAAGGGGATTATGTGTTTCTTCGAATATCGCCATGGAAAGGAGTTATGAGGTTTGTAAAGAAAGGAAAATTAAGTCCACGCTACATTAGACCTTATGAAATCCTTGAAAAAGTCGGGATGGTTGCCTACAAGTTAGTATTACCACCAGAGTTAGCTCGATTACATGATGTTTTCCATGTTTCTATGTTGAGAAAGTATGTAGCGGACCCTTCACATGTATTGGTGGAACAACCTATTGAGTTGAAGGAATATTTGAGCTACGTGGAAGAACCGCTTGCTATCGTCGATAGGAAAGAACAAATATTGAGATCAAAGGTGATCCCACTTGTGAAAGTTGGGTGGAGAAGGAATTCCATGGAAGAATCTACATGGGAGACTGAGGATAGCATGAAAATGCGTTATCTGTATTTGTTTGATTCGGACAACCAAGGTATGTCAATTTCGAGGACGAAATTTCCTAACAGGGGGAGAATTGTGACAACCCGAATATAATTATGATTAATTATGCTTAAATCATGCCTAGCTTATGTGATATGATTAGTGTGTTATTAATATATGTGATGTTAATTTATTATTTTTAGTCTAATCCTACCTTCAAAAAGAAAGAAATGTCGAATTAGTTACAAATACAAAATTTTGAAGGTTTCGGTAGGAATGTTCATGTTTAAGGCTAGTTTTGACCTTTATGACATAACAATTGACTTGAGGTGAAAACTATATAGTTTTATACAAGTGAGTTATGGTTGTAACACAACAAAAGGTGTGTGAAATGGAGGTTCGAGTGAGAAGTTATACCAAAATTACGAAACAAGGGCAAAATAGTCCATCCGTTAAGTAGTATTTTGTCTTATTATGGCAACAAATGTTTTATTCTCATTGGTTGGGAAGGGTGGTGGCTTTGGCCGACCTTAAACCCTCATAATTCCCTCTTTATTTATCCAAAATTCACCCATGAGATATTTTAAGCTTAAGGAAAGAGAAGTAGGAAGTTAGGAAGAAAAAGTGAGGAGAAAATTGAAGAAAATTCATAGAAAATTACGTAAAAGCCCCGAAGGTAATTCTAACTGCAAATCTTATTTTTTTTATTATATTTATGTTTTAGATGATAGAAACCATCATTTTTTTACTAAAATTTCAGCCCTTGATATATATGTTTGGATAGATGAAAGTTTAAGTTAAGTTTAATGTATAAAACCCTAAAATTGCTTTGTTTAGAAACTCTGTTTATTCAAACTTCCATATATTTTGTGTACTTACTGGAATTGATTGATTCCAATTGGAGATTAACTTGGACTCATATATGTATGACATATCCTAAAATCATGTTAAAATACCAAGAAATGAGTCTTTGGTGAGAGTTTGAAGTTCGGGTGTGAAATCTGCCCTAAGGGTGAAAGTATGCCCGCCATGTGTTCGATGTTTTGCTTGACATAGCAAATGAACTCTGAAAATTATGAAATTTTAATCTTGTATTGTTCAGTATGTTTACTAATGTTGGGTGAAATATCACATAAATTTATTATTTAGAAAAATTATGGAAATTCCTGGAAGTTGAATGAACGATGAAAGAGCCTATAGGGAAGATTTGATATGTGGTAAAGAAATGATCATATCTTGCTCTAGGAGACTTAAAACGATGTATTGTCTTTTGTATTGGAATACTAATATGACAAGGATTGAATTTACAAGAATAAATGAATTTATATTTGGTCTATGATTTGACATGGATTGGGATGGAACTTCACTTGTGATAAATGATTTGAATGAAATGATGTGATGCTTATGGATTGAATTATGTTTAAATCATTCTTTGGATTATTGATATTCTTATGATGATACTAATATTGTAAGAATGATAGGAAGGGAAGAAGAACTGATTGAACAAGTACCAGATAAAAACAAGGGAAAAGCCAGTTAAACTGTCAAGGTGAGTGTACTTATGATTCGTTTCATATATAAATATGAATATAGCTCTAAGAGCGGATTTGTTTGAATACTTCGGTATTCAGGATTTGTTTGGATATTAAAATATCCAGGATTTGTTTGGGTCTCATGATCCAGGATTGGTTTGAATACTTCGGTATTCAGGATTTGTTTGGACATTAAAATATCCAGGATTTGTTTGGGTCTTATGATCCAGGATTGGAATTGGACAAAGATCCAATGATTTATTGGAACTAATGTTCCAGGAATTGTTATTGCCAATGGGCAGAATTATTTGGATCTTATGATCCAGGATTTGTTATTGCCAATGGGCAGAATTGTTTGGATCTTATGATCCAGGATTTGTTATTGCCAATGGGCAGAATTATCTGGATCTTATGATCCATGATTTGTTATTGCCAATGGGCAGGATTGTTCTGATTTTATATCTACATATTCGATATAGAATTGTTATTCTATTGCAGGGAAGGATTACCTCACTAAGCTTAATGCTTACGGTTTGTATTTTAATAATTTCAGGTTCATACGCTGCCAGCTAGGATACCATATGACCGGTAGCTTTGAGAGTTGCACCGTTGGAGAGAGCTGGGGTTTAAAATGGGATTTTATCGTTGTCACACTGAAGATTTTAATATACTCACACATTGTATATATTGATTTAGTATGGATTGAGTTCATCATAGTTAATCACGGTATTGTATGTTCGCTTAATTATGACTCTGATATTGAATTTTATGATATAAGAATAATATTATGTTCATTATGTAGGAAAATATGGATAGATGAATTATATTTCCAATGGGCTCAAGATTATGATTTAATTATTCTAATAATGAATGATTAGTATGGATATTGGGTTTGGGGTGTGACATTTTAATTTTTTTAAAACTTACGGAATAAAAGTGTAAAAGGTGATAGGTTGGAAATAAAGAAAAGGGAAAAATTAAGAAGTTAAGTCTAAATGAGAATTCATAAAACGAGAGTCGGGATCGCATCCCCACTATGGGCTAAACAACTAATAATTAGAATTTCGTTTTGAAAACATTTAATCGAGCATTTTCAATTAAGCATAAACTTCGCACAATAAGGAATTTAACCCAAAGTTACGAGATTAAACATTTAACGGAAAATGATCACACGCGAATTAAATTCGAATTATCGCTATAAACACTAAAGTTGCTTGACAAATAAAGTTAAACACATAATAATCCGACTTTAATATGAGATGTTTCAATTAAATGCAGTTTTACACAAAACCTAACTTTCGAGGTCCAAACTCGTAAATGGCGAAACACAACCCTGACCCTATTTATCTAAGGGCAAGACATAAATGAAACTAATTAACAAACCAATAAACTAATTAAGCAAGGAATAAATAACTAAAACTAATTATCTAAGCATGAAATTAAACTACAAAAATGGAAATAAACTAGAATAACAATTATATTAATGGTAGGGGTTATGAAAAATCCAACTTACAACACCCAAAAGTTGTCACACCAAATGAGTAAGAAGAAGAGCTCTCAAAACCCTAACCCTAAACTAATCTATCTAAGTGTGTCTCTCAAAATGAGAGGAAGTTGGTATTTATACAAAAATATCCCAATGGCAAACTTGTAATAAAAAGAAGAAACAAATATTTGTAGGACCGAATCGATTCGGCTGGTTCGAATCGATTCGGTAAGGAGGTTCCTCGAAGGCTGCTAAAGGGGCGAATCGATTCGGCTGGTCTGAATCGATTCGAAAACAGAGGAACTAGCATACTGAAATGGGGCGAATCAATTCAGATTGTCCGAATCGATTCGTAAATGTGAATTTTTGCCACTGTCTTGTAGCGAATCGATTCGGATGGTCCGAATCGATTCGCACCTATAGGATTTTGATCCCTTCCCCTGTTTTGGTTGAGATGTTTTTTTCTTCCGCACCAAATCCTGTAACTTCTTCGATATAGCTCCGATTCGTGCACCGTTTGCGGCCACGCGACACTTGTTCTAAGGGATTAAACTTTCATGAAGACATTGGGCTAGTTGCCCAAATTGTGAAATGACTAAATTGTCCTTACGCGTGCGGTTGTGTACGAAACTTTGCCGAAATGCATCCAAACTTCATACTAAACATCCAAATACGTACAAAAGCTCAATTAACCCCTGCAAAACATGTTAACATAGAAATCCGAGGTTGTCTGGTTAATAAGCATAAATATAGGGATTAAGATACCCGAAGGGGTAATAACGCATAGGTTAACGGGTGAAATACACAATATTTGCATCGTATCACTTACGGTCAAGTAGATACTAGAATACCATTGGGGATGCTTTGGAGCTACATATGAGCAGGGAGATACTAGAGTACCATTGGGGAAAACACCACAAAGGTTATAATAAATCAACTCACTGGAGTTTTGTACATATTAAAGTTGGGATACTCATAGGGTTTATTCTTTTTGCTTAAGTTTTATACAGGGGTGAGGAAAAGACCTGCATTTAATGAGTTCATTATTTCTGTGTCACAATTCTGAACCATAGGATGATATGCAATGGTTTGTCACAATTCTGTTTGGTTTTTAAGATATATGAATCTGTTGAATAGATAGTGTGTGCTTTGTATTTTTCTTTATGTGTGCAAACTACTCTCTTCACAACATTCATGTCAGACATTTGCATTTTCTTCTGTCATTTCTTTTATATTAAATTGGTTTTATGCCAAAATTATATATATCTTGACTGAATGCGCTGGCAAAGTGCTCTACTATAAAATAGTAGTATGTTTTTTTAATGACGATTTATTTAGAGCATCTTTGATCAAACGAAAAGTGACAAAAACCTAATTTTTCACGTATCTGCACACCAAAAGCCTGAGGTGATGCTTCAATGCCATCAAAGGGTCGGTAGAACCGAACAACATAGAGATAATTTGATTATTCAAAATATGTCATGTTGCCACTTTCTTTCCCTCATACTTTATGGCAAGGAGTCCGATTAAAACTGGAATAATGATTATTCAAAATATGACGTGGATACTCCTTGAGGAAAATATGGAAGAGTTAATAGTACAGACAATTTGATTGTAGTCTAGATTAATAATCGATGAGATGTAACCATCAGACATGGTCACCTATTCATTTTGACTGTGGCATTAAGATCACTAATTAAAATAAGTCTTACTATTATGTATAGCAGCGAATTTGGATTTTTGTCTTTGCAAATGATGTTGAGTTTCACTTCGTCTATGTCTTGATAGTTTTTAGTGCTTTAATGCTATTTAATTTTTCCTTCTACCAGTGCTTCATCATAGTTTTAAATATATTTAATTTACATATCATTTAGTTCCTGTACCAGAACTTCGTCTTTAGGGATTTTTCTTACATATTAAAATTAATGTCACCAGAGGCACCAATATTTGCATAAATAAAGAAAGTTAATTTGGGGAAAACAACCCATTTTTTAAAAGCAAGGACACCAACATTTGCATAAACAGTTTTGCTATAGATTGTTGTTTTATCCGAGTTTTGATTAGTGTGAATTTCATTTCACAAAATTACTGTTTGTAATTTTGACACCTATTAGGTTTTATTTTGGTTCCGATGTATGTCGAGAGAGTGTTTTTTAACTAATTAACATTTAATTAATGCCCGTGAATTGAAACCCCAGGAAAATAGCTGCATATAAAATGAGGGGGATGCAACATTAGTATTTGTATCAAATTTATTGAGAGCCCCGCAGTTTATTTAGAGCCCTTAAAAAATTTCACACTTCCTCAAAATTCTCAGCCTTAATAGGCACTATATGTTATACAAATTTCCTTAGTATCATGTTTCCCTGTAGTTGGTTTGAGCCCTGCAGTTTTGAGAATATTCTTTCTATGAATCCAGATTTTAGGTGGACTAATTTTCTTCAGCTCATAGACAATCATTTTATGAAATTTCTCCGAAGATTAGAGACAAATAAGACCATCATCATCTCCAAGCTTCTGAGCTATGTTGGGGAGCTCTTACTTCTTCTAAATAATCTTCCATGCTGAAAGAAACCCCAAAAGACTTATTAGTACTAAGGGAAACCTTCCCTCAAAAAGTTTCAACGTTCTCACTGGCCTTTTGATCTCCATCTATAGGGACATTTTCCTGATCAAAGGCTGAGTCTCCGCCAATGAAATATTGAAATATTAGGATCGAGATGTAATATATGGATCTTATCTCTACACGCTTCAAAACTTACCATATATAATAAAAATATGAACTAATGTTGAGGATATCATATGAATTTATGAGAAAACTTTAGACTTAAATAGTATCATCCACCTTAGCACGAGACTCAAAATACTTATATTGGGTGTTAGATAAACGTACCTAGAGGTTTAGAGCTTGAGCAAAGTAGATGTCCTAATCCAAAATAGTGGAAACTATTTACTTCTTTGGAAGACACACCTGATAGGCAGTGTGTAGATATCTTACACACCTGACATGCCTTATGTGGTTTAAATTGTGTTTAATAGTTACAATTTATGTTAATGTACACTTTTTTACCTAAATTTGATACGTTGACATCTATTTTTTTCTTATATAGCGATATAATATATTCTACATTTTTTGTTCATTTTTATGCACTTTCAGTTTTCAGGTTTTGAAGTTGAATTATTTTTTTGTTCTATCTCTATTTGTACCAACATGAACCATCTTAAATACCCCCTAGATGAATTATCCTCGAATGCACGAGACGAATACAGTCTTTGGCTGAGCAAAACTGAAAATAATATGCAGTTGATGAAGTAACTGACATGAAAGATCACCTTCTCAAGTACCCAGTCGAGTTCGATTTTAGTGCCATATTTTATTTCAGGTATTTTGTAACGATTTCTTTGCATTTATAGACTTCTTTATGCTTGAAATCAACGAATTGTAATGTGATACACTCTCTTATTGTGGCAGAGTATAAACACCCAATAGTTTGTGGAAGAGTATATTTAAGCTTCAAGCTTACATAAGCTGTTGGGAAGGTCCAATCCCTTTTTTCTACCTTGAATGTATTATCACGAAAGGAAGGTCATTATGGGTCCCATGCAACACCTAAAAAGGTAAATGCACCCAGAAACCTCTGTGCTATTTGCCAGGAGAAGATGTATGGTCCAATTATATTGCACTGTAAACACATCTTCCGAGAAGACTATTTCTGAATGGTTTGAGAGAGAAATAACTCTCCCTTTATGTAGGGTGTTGGTTAAACCTTCTGATTTACGATCATATGGGGATGGATCAACAAGTTTGTTCTTCCAGTTGTTCTAAAATTTTCGTTCTGTCTCAGATTATATATAATCTCACAGTGGGGTTCTTTTCGGAAGGAAGTTTTGAGGTTGCCTCTCATTCTTTGTTTGCACCCTTACTTTGGTTAATGTTTTCATAAGGTTATGTTATTGTTATAACAATCATTTTTTTTAGAAAAAACGGTTCAAAACATTATTGCATCATTTCCAATCATGTATTTTTTAACCCGTGTCGAGAAGAAAAAGATTAGTGGGGTTATGGTATTGCGTTTTGTTTTTGTTTTTGTTTTAATATAGTACCTTTTTTAATATGAAAGACTAATCTTTGCACACTTTAGCATGGTACGCGCTTGTGTATTAAATGGAGGTTGGGGGTTAGGAAAGAAATGGAAGATGGAGATAGTGAAATATATGTTTTATTAAACTCGATAATTTTTTGTAGAGCCCCTTGCAGCTCCTAGGATTCAGTACACAAGGTGCATGTTAGCTTTTTCAGTGTAAAGTTTAGTTCTTGCAAATCTTGGTGAAACTTTCTTAGTATGTAGAGATAGTTTGAATTATTACCGGAATATTAATTGATTCACCACCTTACGATATGTCGAGATTTAGGACACTCTGTAAGTAATATTATATTGTATCCAATGATTTATTGAGATTTAGTTGGAAACTTCACAATTAATATATTAATGTATTACAAATGTAGTAAACCCCGTGATTCAGGAAATCCCATAATTCTTTAATGGCCAATCATTTCTTTTATCTCACAATTGTTTCCACTTCTTGATTTTATTATTTATTTTTGGGTGATGCATTAGAACTCCAGCTACCTCAATTCCAGTTATACTATCTCATCCACATCCCTTTATGTTTTAAGCATACAAATGTCTATAAAGCATACAAGTTATGTTTTTGATTATTTGATTATTTTTTACAGTGTCCCAGCTGTGGTAGGACTTGAAATACTTAATGTTGTCGCGCAGCGAAGAGTCCCGCGGACCCTTCGAAGAAAATGCTGATCACAAAATTACTGTATATTCAACTAGATGTTCATTTGATATTTTTGTCATAATTTTATAATTATGATGGTATTGTTTTTGTTGGGTTATTTTTTATTTCTTTAACAGGGTGGATAGTCCTATAAACAAAGGAAACTTTGTATAATTTTTTTAAAATATTTACACTTTCGTGTTGTAAAAAACTTTAATGATTTATTTGATGCATATGATGTTTATGCGAGGTCCAGGACGTACTATTAATATTGTTGTTGTGTACTACTTTTACTTTTATTTGAAGCATATGATGTTTTTGCTCTTTAAGTTTCTAAAATTGTTCATATTTGTGACTTAAATTGTTTAACGCATTCAATACCTTAGAAAATTTTCGTCGTGCCTTCAGGCACGGGCATTCCGCTAGTGTATATATATATATATATATATAACAGTATACATGTACATATATACTTTTATATATAAACTATTTATACATATAACTGTTTATCTATAACAATTATATATATAAACTATTACAACTGTTTTTATAACCGATATATATATATATATATATATATATAACTATTTATATATAAATGTTTATATATAAATGTTTATATATATAACTATAATAGTTATAAATTATTATTATCTTTTAAAGTAAGATAGATTATAATTTATTTTTTTATTTTATGTAGAATGAAAATGGATTTGCGACACATGAAAAAGTCAATGGATACGGAGGATCGAGGTACGTAACTACTCGGATAGTTATTTAAGTTTATGCAGCTACTCACATACTATTTTTAGATATTAAATCGGCGAAAGGGATTTAATGGTGGTTTAGCTGTGTTTTTTTGCTGTTGGGTTTATTTTAATGTTAAAAACAGGTTGGATTTCATGAATAAACAAAGGAAGCTCTATCGAAATTTTCTAAAATTAAATTGTGTTTTAAATTGATTAAGTCAAACACACATGCATTTGAAGTTATAAAAACTCATGTAGTCATTTATTTTTGTATTTTGTGCAGGTTGATCATGGATTTTGCTTGGAGTTAATATGTTCGTGGTGACTTGGAGCTGGGGTTTCTTATAGTATAGGGGACCCATATTGTCGCCATCATTTTAGTTTTCATGGACTCTTTTAACATCTTTTGATGTGTTAATATATTAGGCTAGATCATGTTTATATCTTTTGATGTGTTAGGATTTGTTATGTTCGTATTTTTGAGGCATTTATTTTGTATCTTTATACTTGGATTGTGATGAAATATTATTTTGTAATTCATATTTATGAGATTTGGTTGAAAATTGTGGAATTTTGTATTACTTATGATTGTATGACAAATATGCAATGTTATTTTGGATTATAAGGTTGTACGTTTGATGAAAAAA
The DNA here is from genome assembly GCA_949130495.1 of Sambucus nigra. NCBI lineage: Eukaryota > Viridiplantae > Streptophyta > Magnoliopsida > Dipsacales > Adoxaceae > Sambucus > Sambucus nigra. The sequence goes on from OX422213.1 coordinate 299,353,771, forward strand.
GTGCAATTTGAAAAATGTTTCCAATTGCAAAAAAATAATAGGTAATAAATAAAAATCTAGTACTTTTGGCAACGCAATTTTTTATCGCCAAAATTTATCATCTACATCTATCACTTTGGATATGGAAACAAATATTTGGTTGCGAAAAGATAACTTTTGGCAACACAGGATATGTGTGGTCAAAGGTATAGTTTTGGGCAACATAAGAGCTGTGTTGCCAAAAGGATATACCTTTGGCAACACAGCTCTTGTGTTGCCAAAGATATTGCTTTTGGTAACACAAGACCTATGTTGCCAAAGGTATAGCCTTTTGGAAACACAAATCTTATATTGCCAAAAGGTATAGCTTTTGGCAACACAACTATTTTTATTGTTGTTGAGTGACTTTTGGCAACACAAATAATATTTTTTATTATAAATTTGACAAATTATAAAATGCTTTTGGCAACACAATTGCATGTTGCCAAAAGTATACCTTCAACAACACAAGCTTGTTGTGTTGCCAAAGGGTTTCCTAGACAGATTATAGGCAACAAGCTGGCAGCATAGCAAAATATGTTGCCAATACCTTTTAGCAACATATTTCTAACTTTAGCAACATAATTTGTATGTTGCTAATGGTCCAAATTCTTGTAGTAGATATAAGACCCAGCGCAGTTGTTTCTCGAGGGATCTTCCTCCTCCCCCCGAGTACCGTGCTCGGGATGGCCACAGGTAGACTATGAAAAAGTTCATGATTTCTGCAGATCTTGTAGGAGCCAAGGTCATTAAGATATTGATTGCAAAAATGATCATTTTATGCACCAAACTAAAATCATCTGTCCAAAACCATTGATAAATAAAGGAGGCAAGCCACAACAAGACTGGGAGCATCAAATGGATCCCAAATGACTCCACATTCCATGTGGGGGAATCCAGTACCTAAGCTAGACCCAAAAGGAAGATGAACCCTGTCATCCAGAGCCTATCAGGAGCTTTTACAAAGGTGTGCCCATTCCCAAAGTCATGAATAGTGATGATACTCCTAATCATCAACCTGGAATCCAAGCTATCACTGAGATTGAAGAAGGTGAACTAGTACAATGTGCTAACCCCTCACACACACACACACGCCCAAAAAAAAATTCATGTTCTCAAAATTCCTAGTAAGTTTAAACTCTTAATTCCCCCCAAAAATTGGTTGTCAGCCAACAACCTCTCTCCCAGACCTTTAAATCAACAACAAAAAAACCTTATCTAGACAGTTGCACTAATAGTATATCATATGGTGAATGTTATTTAGAAGATCCTTAATCAGCCCTCATAACTGAAAAATTCAAAACCTTTTCTCTAGCCTTGTCTAATAAATTCTCATGCCGAAGAATTGAAGATTTGACATCTAAATTAAAAAAATAAAGACAAAACTTTTCTTGATTCCTCTCCCATCAAAACCAGATCACAAGGTAGGAAAGTCCATTAAAAAATTCCTCAATACGAACCAACAAAATGTGAAATATCCTCTTCTAGAATGTTAGAGGCATTGGAAACAAGCCTACTATTCGTAAACTCAAGAAACCGATCAATCTTCATAAGATCTCAAGGATACCTTTCAAGGAAAATATGATTTACACTCAAAATCTAAATGATCTTATTCTCAAACTAAATTTTGCCAACAGTATGGAGAATACCTGTAGCAATATCAGGATTTTATGGAAGCATGACCGCGCCATAAAGATTATACACTCCTCAAACTAATCGTTAGCTCTCAAAATTTCCAATAACTATTTGCCTTCTCCAGTCAAATTTATAGTAGTTTACGGGAAATGTAGTAAGGAGGAAAGGATCTCTTTGTGGAATGATATCACTCTCCAGTGTTCTGATAACTCCCCAATTATTGTAGGAGGTGATTTTAATGTAGTTACCAGTCCCCTTAAAAAGCTTGGTGGAAATTAGATTGGCTATGAGGCAATTCCACAATTCTCGAACAATTTAGATGTGGAAGGACTCACCGAGCTTCCTTATACTAGATATAAATACACATGGTGAAACAATATGGAGGGATGTAATAGGATATGGGCTAGATTGGATAGAGTAATGTGTTCTCCCCAATGGCTTCAAACCTTCAATTCTTCTTCTATCTTCATTCTGGTAGAACAAATTTAGACCACTCTCCTCTCCTACTTTCTCTGACCCTAGGCAGTGATGATCTTCCCCAAAGTTTTAGATTCCAAAATTTTTGGGCCAAACACAAGGACTTATACTCTGTGATAGAACAAGATTGAGCCACTACTAGCTCAAGTAGTCCAATGATGGTATTTTTTAAGAAACTTAAGGCTACAAAGTCTACCCTCTCCCAGTGGAACAAAACCACCTTCAAGAATATCTTCCAAGACATAAAAGTTGAATAATAAATTATCCTTCAAAATTAAGTAGCATTAGAATCAAACTACTCTATTAAAGCTAATATTGAATACAAAATGGATGGAAGATTTAAAATACAGCATCTCTTTAAAATAATAATACTAGAAGTAGAAGGATAAAGTAAAATGGCTAAAAGAGGGTGATGAGAACACAAAGTTCTTTAACTATATGGTCAACAATAAGAGGAATAAACTCCATATTTCAAGAATCTAGAATGACATAGAGGCCTAGTTAACTGATTATCTATTTATTTGTCAATCACTCACTTCCCATTTTTAAGGAATCCTCTTCACTCTTTCAATCATCCCCACCAACTGGCCTCTTCTTCAACACATCCCAAACCACATCAATGGTCTTGATAATGAGATGTTGACAGACATTCTTTCCATTAAAGAGGTAAACCAAGTTATTATGGGAATGGATGCTTCAAGTGCGGCAGGTCCTGATGGATTTACTACTTTCTTTTACAAGCACTGGTGGACATCATCCAGTCAGAACTATATGAAGATATGGTAAGTTTCTTTTTGGGCAACCTTTTTCCCAAATGTTGGACCTCAAACCTCATCACCCTCATTACTAAAGTTGACAACCCATTTTCCATCAGTGATTATAGGACTATCATTATATGCAAAACTTCCAAGAAAATTCTTTCCAAGCTTTTATCCAATAGATTGGGGACTATTCTAGATAATTTCATCTCCCCAAACCAAGATGGATTCATTGAAGGGAGGGAATCAAAGAACACATCCTATTAGCTGAAGAGGTAATGTCTAATTTTAGCAGTAAAAGGAGAGGTGAAAATATAGTTTGTAAGTTATATATGTCCAAGGCCTATGATAGAATTCTTGCATCTTTATCATTAAAGTCCTAAGAAAATTTGGCTTCAATGAGGTGTTTATTGATATGATTTGGAGGCTTATATTTGATTGCTGGTATTCAATCTTTATCAATGGCTCTCCTAATGGTTTCTTCAAATCATCTTATGGTGTGAGGTAAAGAGACCCTCTTTCACCTGCTATTTTCATCCTAGCTGCTGAAGTTCTAAATAGAGGTATACACAACCTCTTTTTATCAGATCATATTAAATCATTCTCTCTGCCTTTAGGAAGCACGATGATCTCATGTATTTCTTTTGATGATGATGTTCTAATACTTACTTCTGGATCTATAAAATCATTAAATAATCTCATTGATTTCATTAAGCAATATGAAGTTGAATCAGTCAAATACTCAATCATTCAAAATGCAGTTACATGGTCCACCCAAAGTGTTCTCATAAAAGAAGAATTATTGAGACATTAACTCTTTTATCCCACAAATTCCCCCTCTTTTATATCTTGGTGTCCCTCTCTGTATTGGTAGAGAGAAGGAAACCCTTTTCAATGACTTAATTGATAAAATTAGGAAAAGAATGGAAGGATGGTCTTATAGACTTTTATCCCTTTGAGGAAAACTAATTCTCACCAAGAATGTGTCTCAGTCCATGTACTATCATATATTTTCATCCTTAGAGCCTCCAATAAGTACAATCAAAACTCTAGAATCAATTTTTTCCAATTTTTTGAGGTCAAACAGAAGATAATTGGAACAGGCACTGAAAGAAATAGGAGGATCTTTGTTTTCCTTGTGAAGAGGGTGGTCTATGTCTGAAGATGATTGAAGACTATATCGCATCATATATAAGTAGAATGTGGTGGATACTTCTAACTACTAACTCATTATGGTCTAGCTTTATGAAAAACAAATACTATAAAAGGTGTAGTCCCTTAGACTCTATTTGCAAGCCTTTTTCTTCTCATATTAGTAAAAGAATGCACTCCCTCATTGAAGTAATGATTGATTGGACTGTCATGTCTACCGAGATCATTTGGAAAGGCACTTCAAATGGGATCTTCAATTTAAATTCATCTTGGGACATTATTAGATATAAAAGCTTACCTTAATATTCTATCATATCCATTTGGAATAAAAGACTTCCTGAAAATATATCTATTTTCATGTGGAAACTGCTCTATAAAATCCTAGCTACTGATGATTTAATAAAAAATCTCAAGATTCCTCTTATGCCTAAATGTCAGTGTTGGATTCTTCACCAAGAGGAATCCACTAATCATCTATTCTTTGAAGGGGAAGTAGCATAACATACTTGGCTCCACCTTGGAAACTTAATGGGAATTTATTTGAATTCTTCTTCTATAAGGAACTAGTTAATGACTTGGTGGATGAAAACTAAAGTTAAAGGTATTATTTCCACTCTTTGCACTACTATTCCCAGATAGATTTCTTGGGATATTTGGAAAGGGAGAAATAAAAGCAAGTTTGATAATCAGCCTATAAAAGATTTCTTCCACCAATGTAAATATTTACAGAGTCATTTATGAAATATTCAAAGCTAGTCCTTTCTTAGGCTCCAAATCTAAGCTTGATCTTTAATTCATTAGTGAGTTCAAAATTCTTTGTCCTTAATTTTTTTATTTGCCAGTTGACAGTCCCTTTTTATTTCTTAAGAGAAAAGTGTTTTAAGGATGACAAAACAAATTTCTCTTTTTATGAAAACCCTTTTTCCAATTTTAAATTCGCACCAAGTTATGAACAATTTTTAACTTAACCAAATTTTATCTTGATTAATCCTAAATATACATCTAGTGATTATAGCAAGTAAAATAAAGTAAATAATACTCATAACGCCAAATGTATGAGGAAACCTACAACGCAAAAAAAACTCGAACGACCCAAGCTAGACAATCACAATGAGTGTGGATTTGCAACGAACAGACACAAGTCTTGCTCAACGACTCGATCTCCACTAGACTTGATGCTCTTCTGATCTTCAACTGCTCCTCTCACACTGCCCATGCAGAAAGTCCTTCTTCCACGATGCTCGTCCGCAACACATTCGCCCATATATGTCTCGGTGTCCACCGATATGGCTTGAACATCTACGATGTTGAAACCGGAATCCATCGAATCTTCATCGCAAAACCATCAATGTTCAAGTGTAGAACAACTTCTTGGTGCCGAAAAGATCACTATAGCATATAGTATTGAAAAATCAGATCTTGTAAACTCTAAGAATGTGTTTACTTTAGAAAACCTTAGAAAACTTGCGTGAAAAAACATACTAGTTCATAAACAACTTTTCCAGAATGCACACTCATGAAACCTGATGGAAAACAAGCCTTACATAATTTTCTTGAGGCGGCGTGTCATTCAAGCGACATTGACCTATCACTCGAATGAGATAGTAATGTCGTTCAAACGATAGAGCATCTCGCTCGAACAACAAGTCAAGTTATTTGAGCGACCAATGAATTAGAGTTTGTTTTTAAACCAACTTTTAAGAAACAGTTCCACTTAAATCCAATTCTAATCCATCCTCGTCATATTAAAACAAAGTGTAAAAATTTTCAAACACTTATAAAATATTTATTTAATAATAATTACATCCTTAATCATTTTAAAATAATTTTGAGTCTCACTAAAATTACGCATTCATACCCGAGTCATCTAGGAATGCAATTAAACTTTGAAAATGAATAAACTTGCACCAATTAAACTTTGGCATAATTAATTCCTTGAAGCTTTGCCGCAACGTCTTAAGCACGTCATAGTCTATGTGGGATCGTGATAATACAAATCCGACCTATGACTCAAGCGTGTTTTGTTTCAGGAATAAGTCAAAATTATACAATGAACTCAATTGGAATTTTTGTCCTTACAAATCTCCCCCTTTGACTATACTGGGACAAAATCGATAGTGAAATTCTTAAGCCGGGTCGTCAAGCCATATGATGCCTAAATCCCATCCCATAAACCCAAAATCAAAAGATCCAGGATAAGACTAGTAAAAAATGGTCCAACAAGCATGAACTGTGTGTGAATGTCTGAATGTGATGTATACTTGAAATCTTGAATCTCTTTAAGCATACCTACACACATGAGACAGACAAATACCTAGTGAAGTATGGAGGAACAAATGATATAAATCATAATGAAATATGTGAGAAAAATACTTTGATACCAATTTGAAACAAAAATCAACTTTTAAATCCGTATATTAAATATGCACATAAACGAGATACCAATGTAGATACGAATGTGTGAAATAACCAAAAACAATGTTCAATAAAAAAATACCCCCTACATCACAGATATTTCTCCCCCTTTTTGTCTCTAATAGTTAGCCCGATGAAAAGATAAACATATTTAGCATGAGATAAATCAATGAAATATATATAAATATCAATGAAATAACCAACTAATAATGATCAAATGTGAAGCTAGCAAACAAGAATCACACAATATAAGTCAACAATCTAAGAAGGTGTGATTAAAAAAAATCAAAATGTAGTAATAGATGTGATAAAAATGAAACTGGATGAGAAAAATAGTCCAGAAGCAACCCAACAGTACCAAAAATATGAACAAATGCAGTAGGGTACTGAAATAGAAAGGAAGAAAAAATCCCAGACATCGCTCGAACGGTACACCCATGTAGCTCGAACGACAACTTCATGCGACACAAAGTTATCGCTCGAACAAGCAAACAAAAATTTCAGTTCCAGTTCAGAATATTAAACAATGTTGCCAAGTGAAAAAATTTCGATAAAAAACTAACTAGAAGGGGCTCAAAACTGCAAAACAGTACCAAAACAGTAGCTTAACTAAGAAAATTCAAAACAACAAAATGTGAGTTACATGCTAACATAGTATCGATGTGCTCAAACATGAACATGGAATGTATGGGCATGAACTACAACAAATGAATCACAATTCCAACACATCGAAATGATCAAGAAGCTCAAATTGATAGTTATAAATCATCAAATTGTATGGTAGCCATATGTGACAATAAAAGAGTGAGCTAAATGAAATAAACAATCAAACATTCACACGAATTCAGAATTTTGATGATTCTACAAACAATAACATCATGACACTATTTTTCAACGTTTTAATTCTTTGAGCAAACCCGTTTAAATTATTATCCATCCAAAAACCCTCAAATGTATCATATTTTTCTTTTGGAATGAACATTAACTAATTGGCCCATATTTGGCATATGATTATTTTTATTGCCTTGATTTTTTTTTTGGGCTCTCTTAAATGGTGGCTTTCACGATGAGTTAATTTTACACTCTCGCAACCCTTTCACGTGAACACTCATCATTTTTTCAATTGCAATACTCATAGTAAACGGTTCTTACATGCACACCTACTTCTTATATCTACTTACACATAGATGACAAAATTGAGATAATAACGTCTCACCAAACTCAAATATGCAAGAGATGTCAAACATCCATATAAACTCTTGCATGTGTGAAAAGGTGGCATATATACAAAGTCGAATCAAAATTCATATCAACTTCGAAACTATCCCATTATACAATGGTTAATATCATTCTAAGCATTAATAATTATGACCATATGTCTGAGCCACATGGATAATGAAAGGAAGGGGGTCTAAGCACACCAATATGCCACTCAAGCATGTAAACTCAAAAAAACAAAAAGTAAATTGAAAATCTTTTTGGTTTTTCAACATAATTTGACTAAAAAAAATGCAAAATATTTTTTTATTTTTCAGAAATATAATAAACCATTTTTTTTTTGTATTTTCTTGAAAATTTTCTCAAAAATAATTTTTTTTTTGTATTTTTCAAATAAGACTCAACAAAAGAAAATATAATACAAAATCATACACATATCATAACTCTAGCAAGATATAAATCATGATGTAAAGACTAGTGTATGACAAGCATGGTAACACAATCATCCTTTAGATCTATCATGGGAAGAATCAAGTGTAACCAAATAAGAACCATGAAGTTTTAAGCCTAAAGCCATTAAATCCGATTTCCTAACCCAAGTAGGTGTGACATAACGGGTGGGGGTTTTGGCAATCGAAACAACTTTATTCCTAAACTTTCGAGGAGCATTCCTAAGGTCAAAGAAAAAACGCCTAAGGTGAACTTTTCTACCGCAATGGGAACAAGTGTAAACATGACGGTAATGATAACCAAAATGTCAACATCACCTCACGTTCCTAGTGGGCTCTCTCACACGGTTGGTATTGCCTTTGGGAATGGTAACATTATCGTCATAAGCCTATACCACACCTATTCTTTTGATTTGGACGGTGCCTAACATCCTATCCAACTTCTCCGACCTGGATTCCAAGTTATACTTAACCTTACTTGAGTCTTTTAACTTCTCCTACAACTCACAAATCCTAGACTCAAGCACATGCCTAGACTCCTCAAACTCTAGTAACTCCATTCTTAAAGTCTCCATCAAACCACGAAGAATGTCTATCTCTTTCTCGACGTACTCTAGCTTCTCCCTAATCTTCTTTTCCTAGGCCCTAAGATCCTCAATCAAAGCATCAGTATTTTCTATGGCACGCTCATTAAACCTAGCTTGCAATTTAGAGTTAGCCATTTTCACTTTCACGGCCTCGGCATATAACTTATTAAAAGCAACTTGTAACTCTTTCAAATCTACCTACTCGTCGTCCCTCACTTCACCCTCACTCACTTGGGATTCAATGGCTTCAGAAGTGTCATGCACATGAGAATCTTAGTGAAAGATTTATCGTCATCGCTCACATGACATGCCAAGAAAGAAACAAACTTGCTCTAATTGGGGGAACTGTCTCCCTTTTCCGGTTCACTGTCACTTAAAGAGGCACTATAAGCTATTGATTTCTTTCCCTCTTTCTTAAGTCTAGTGGGACACTTATCAACTTTGTAACCATACCCCTTACACCCAAAACACCTATTCGACTCAACCCTATTGAATTTCTCACTCTTATCTTCAGGTGTGGACTCAACCTTATTGTTCTTGAATTTCTCAAACTTTTTGGCATCTTTAAATTTCTTTTGAAACTTAAGAAATTTTTGAATTTTTTAGCCAACAAGGCGACATTCCTAAAAAACGGAATCAGATTCGTCATTCGAAACTCTAGTTTCCTCCTTCTGGGCTTTCAAATAAATGCCATTTTCTTTCATTAGCACTTGCTTGGAGGCAAAACATATTGAATTTATAGGTTTGTAAGTCACTGTTGATACCAAATATAGTCTATTGACATGGTTCAATTGAGTGAAGACACGTGGCAATTTGCGTGGCAACAACAAACACTTCCGAACAACACCTTGACTCCGAGGAACCATACTGCAACGAGGAACTCTGCTTCCCCGATCAACTCAGACGCTCCGACCTACAAGAACTCTCCGAGGAACTTTTGGGTATCGAGGAACTTAGGCGGTCCAAGAAGCTTAGGCGATCCGAGCTGCACCTCGAACAAAGCATTAATAGCAGGATAACCGACAGATTGACCGTGCATTAAATGCTTATTATTATCATACAGATGTATACGCTTAAGGGGCATTGAATGTATTACCCTTTCATATTACAACCTTAGGGCTATAAATACATTGTATTATCCTCATTGTAGGGGGATCGAAATTTATTGATAAAACTTGTAATCGAGAATTCCCAAACAGTCAGCAATAACAGAAACAGTGGACGTAGGCCATTGTTATAAGGCTGAACCACTTTAAAATTTCTTTGTCTCATTTTATTTTATCTGTGAATAAATAATTAGATATAATCTAATTTTTTACATCAACAGATTGGCGCCGTCTGTAGGAAACGACTGGTAATATCATTTTTCATTAAAAACAATTCATCACAAATGGCTGATATTCCAGAACCTAGCAATCGAAACACTGGAAGCCCTCTAAATCCATCTGCCCCGCCCAATATTCCAGATCTGGATGGAATAATGACAAATCTGGCCCAGGGCCAGACAGTTATGCAAGAAACTATTCGACAACTCATACGAATCCTCCATAGCGGTGCACTAACCCATTCAGAATCGTGAAGTATTCAAAGAAATACCCGTTTATTTTCTTCGTGTACTAGGCGTACCGATTCATATTGTACTGAGGAGTCTGAAGATTTTTCTTATCAACCTGGATGAACTTCATCGGTACGAGCCACAGATACTGAACAACGTATCACTCTCTCTCCAGAAAGGACTAGTGCGCTAGAAAGATTAAGCAGAGTATCTCCTTTTGATCGATTAGGTCCTAGGAGGAGCAAAAGTCCTCCTAGAGCCGCATCGAGGAGTTTTCGACGACCATCAGACTTAAGGGAAGGATCTACCCAGCCGCGACCAGCTTCTCGTCAAGATAGATCCCAGGAAGCCACATCAACGCGATCAATTGCTCAAACCAACAAGCCCGAGGAAAGAAATGAGGCATGGAAAGGCTCTATTCAGAGGCTGGAGGATAGATTAGGGGAAATGGCTAAAGCCAAGAACCCTCTACAACAAACTTTTGTTCAAGGAACACCTTTTGTCCAGGCCATTGTAGATTTTCCAACACCATCAAAGTTCAAAGAACCTATTGTGACCTCCAAATATAATGGAAAGACCGACCCTGTCCTTCATATAGAACAATACCAAGCTGCAGCCAACATCTATGCTGTTCCAGATGAGATGAGATGTAGAGCATTCTCGAGAACTCTTACCGGATCTGCTCAAATATGGTATAATAATCTTCCTTGGGGTAAGATCTCAACTTTTTTTCAACTGGCCGAGTTATTCATTGGGAATTTCTATTTTGGGGCAAAGCCAGTTAAACGAGTAGCGCATTTGTTAAGTGTTAAACAAAAAGATGGTGAAAGTACCAGAGATTATATAACTCGTTTTAATAATGAGAAACTCGAAGTCATTGATTATGAGGAAAAGACAGCGATTACCGCCTTGATGAGTGGACTACTGCCCAACAAGTTATACTACACTTTGGCCAAAGATCCACCTAGAACCATGTCAGATCTGATGGAAAAAGTGGCCAATATTATGAATACCGAGGAGGCTATGGCTGCGAAAAAGAATATGGATGCCAAAGAAACCAAGGTGGAAGGTGATAAAGCTAAGAAGAAGGAGCATAAGAACAATGGTAGTGACAAACACTCAAAAACAAGGCCGTCATGGGAAGTATTGAAGAAATTTAATAATTATACTCCTTTAAAGAAAGACATCAACCATGTTCTAGAAGAAATCAAGAACAACGAGGAATTAAACTGGCCAGAGAAAATGAAGGCAGACCCTAACAGGAGAAATAAGGCAAAATATTGCGAGTTTCACAAAGATCATGGCCATATGACCAAAAATTGCATAGCTCTTCAGATTGAGATTAAAACACTCATCAGACGAGGAAAATTGGTAAAGTATGTTGATCGAAGGAATGAAAGAAGAAACAACGACCGAACAAGAGAGATGTCTAGATCTCCTCATCGAGCAGAAGAGAACAAGAAAAGAGACCATGAAGTTGATCCAGAAGACGACCCCGATCTTCCCAAGAGACTAAGGCAACTAGAACGTGAGGTATTTTTAATACGCTTTGGATCATTTGACTGTAATGTTATTACAGGTGGAGATGCAGGAGGAGAAGACCTTACTGCCGAGAGAAAAGCTTACCTCTGTGAGGCTCAAGCTTGCTCATACATTCAACGAATAAATCGAGCTGAGGAGGATCGCCCGAGAAAGGTGAACAAATAGAAATTGGTCATTGGTTTCTCAAAGAACGATCTCGCAGGTGTTCTATATCCCAAGGTTCTAAAAGGCGTGAGGCGTGGTCGAGGCGTAGAGGTCAAGCCTCAAGCCTTAGGAGCCTAGGTGTAAGAAGGCATTTTTCCTTTTTTTATTATTTTAATTATTCCAAGGCTAGTAATATAATAAAATAGTACATAGCTTGAATTTTGAAAATATATTCGTATGTTTGGTAGCCATCTTTCTCATATTCATGCTCCATTACCATTATTTGTCAACTAATCCTTTGTTTTTTTTAAAAAAAGTGTGCCTTAAGCCTTTTACCAAGAACAAGGCGTAATAAGGCGTAGGTGATGCGTTTCTCTCAAGCCTCAAGCCTAGGTGGGACTAGGCGAAGCCTAGGCGGGCCTTTTAGAACAGAGATATATCCTCATGATGACCCATTGGTGATCAAAATGAGGATGAAGGAGGTAATGATTTAAAGAGTACTGGTAGAAAATGGTAGCTTGATAGACATCATGTTCTACTCGTGCTTCGACAGTTTAAATCTAAAGCTATCTCAACTGGAGCCTTATCATAGACCCCTCCTCGGTTTTGCTGGAGAGAAAGTATTTCCACTTGGGATGATCAAATTGGATATATTCATTGGTACGTGGCCTGCTTGTCGAACAGAAAGAATACGCTTCTTCGTGATGGATAAGAATGTTCAATCATCATACAATATCATCATGGGAAGAGTAGGATTGAAGAAATTCGAGGCTGTACCATCTACGGTACATCAATGCCTAAAATTTCCAATAAATTTTGGAGTAGGAGTTGTTAAAGGTGATCAAAAAGTAGCTCGAGAATGCTATTATTCATCCGCCGAGCAAGAGGAACTGGAGGAATCAAGGAAAAAGACTACCACCTATCAAGTGGATGAAGGTGCAGAAATTGAAACATTGGATCCTAGAGATGCATCGCAACTCGTGAAGGGTCAACTGGTGGAAGCTACTGAAAACATCATTCTGGACGACGAGCATCCTGAACGAACTACTCAAGTAGGTTCATCGTTGGAAGCCTCACTAAAGCAGAAATTGATAACTTTCTTAAGAAGTAGAAAGAAAACTTTTGCGTGGAGTCACGAGGATATGCCCGGGATAGACCCAAATTTCTTATGTCACGAGCCCAATGTGAATAAGGAGTTCAATCCTGTGAAGAAGAGAAGAAGAGTATTTAGTCCCGAGAAGAATCAAGATATACAGGAGGAAGTCGAGAAGCTCCAGAAAGCTTGCTTTATTGAAGATGTTAAATATCCAGACTGGTTAGCAAATGTGGTGATGGTGAAAAAGAAGAACAACAAATGGAGGATGTGTGTAGACTTCATCGACCTCAACAAAGCATGCCCAAAGGATCACTTTTTGCTACCCAGAATTGATCAACTAGTGGATGCTACCTAGGGACACGAGCTGCTGAGCTTCATGGATGCTTATTCTGGTTACAATCAAATTAAAATGAAACCTGAAGACAGGGAAAGTACTTCTTTCATTACCCCTAGGGGAACTTATTGTTATAATGTTATGCCTTTTGGTTTGAAAAATGCAGGTGCAACATATCAGCGGCTGATGAACAAAGTGTTTACAGAACAAATCAGTTGCAATATGGAAGTCTATGTTGACGATATGATGACAAAGAGCAAGAAAGTTGCTGATCATCTAGTTGACTTAGGCCAGACCTTTGATCAACTAGATAAATATCAAATGAAGTTGAACCCGACGAAGTGCATATTTGGAGTACGAGAAGGCATGTTTCTTGGATACATTTTCAACCAGTGAGGCATTGAAGCTAACCCTAAAAAGATCAAAGCTCTGTTAGGGCTGCGATCCCCAACGACGAAGAAAGAGGTGCAAAGTCTTACAGGACGAGTAGCAGCACTCAAAAAATTTGTATCGCGAGCAAATGATCGATGTCTCCCATTCTTCAAGATGCTTCAAAAAACTTTTGAGTGGAATGATGAATGTGAGAAGGCTTTCCAAGACTTGAAGAAATATTTGGGAGCACTTCCACTGTTATCTAGGCCAGTGATAGGAGAAAAATTATACTTGTATCTGGTAGTGTCTGAGAATGCAGTTAGTTCGACATTGATAAGAATGGATAATGGAGTACAAAAACAAATCTACTACACAAGTAAGGCCTTCCGAGGAGCAGAGATCATATATCCAAGGCTGGAAAAATTGGCACTAGCATTGATCGAGGCAAGTAGAAGAATGAAGCCATACTTCCACGCTCATACTATAGTAGTATATACTGATATGCCATTGAGGCAAGCCCTTCATAAACCAGAAAAATCAGGAAGATTGATGTGCTGGGCAATAGAACTTGGTGAATATGATATAGTTTATGAACCCAGATCATCGCTAAAAGGACAAGCGGTAGCAGATTTTATAGCAGAGTTCACCTATCCTGATACCCCCGAGGAGCAAAAGTTGCTCTCTGATCAACCTGTGGATGTTACAGGATCATCAAATACAAGCCCAGACCAACTTAGCTTGGTAAAAGGGCAAGTAGATGCTACAGAATCATCAAATTCAAGCCCAGACCAGCTTAGGTTGGTAAAAGGGCAAGAAAAGATGATCGACGAAAGGCAAGAAATATCAGGAGATGGTGAAAGGAAGCAACAAATTTTCCACCGAGGAACTCTGTCAGATAAAAAATTTGAAGACGAGTTACCTATATGGAGTCTGTATGTGGATGGTTCATCCTGCACTACAGGATGTGGTGCAGGGATAGTTTTGAACAGTCCGGACGAGATCGACATGGAATACGCCCTACGTTTCCAATTCAAAGCTTCCAATAATGAGGCTGAATATGAAGCCATGATTGTAGGTCTTAGTTTAGCAAAAACCATGGGGGCAGAACAAGTTATTATTTTCAGTGACTCGCAATTGGTCATAAACCAAATGATGGGAGTATATGCAGCCAAAGGAGAATTAATGATCAGATATCATGCAAAGGCGAAGGAACTGGTGTCAGAATTTGATGTTATTCAGCTGGTCAGAATACCAAGAATGGAGAATGCAAGAGCAGACGCCTTAGCTCGATTAGCATCAGCTACTCGTATCGAGCTGCGAAGAACAATCCCAATTGAAGTTTTGGCTGGTCGGAGTATAGATGAAGATCTGACGATAAACTTTAATACCCTCGATTTAGGGTAATCATGGATGGATCCCATCAGGGCATATATTGAGAAAGGGGAATTACTAACTGACAAACTTGCAGCCAAGAAACTGAAGTTTAAAGCTGCTCGTTATGTACTGACTAATGGTATTCTATACAAACGAGGAATTATAGCAGGTTTGCAAAGACGTGTGCATCCCACCGAGGTGAAAGATTTGATTGAAGAGGTCCATGAAGGGTCCTGTGGAGCCCATGTAGCAGGTCAAACTCTTTTGCAAAGGTTGATGACTCAAGGATACTACTGGCCGACGATGAGAGATGATTGTATAGCCTATGCCAAAAAATGTGACAAGTGTCAACGCTTCTCCTCCATCCGAAGAACTCCCCAAGCATTATTGATACCCATTACTTCCCCTTGGCCATTTGCCATATGGGGAATAGATTTGGTCGGGCCACTACCGACGACAAGGGGAAGATTTAAGTATCTCGTGGTCGCTGTGGATTATTTTACTAAATGGGTTGATGCTGAGCCTCTCATTGATATGACGTACGACAAGGTGTACCAATTTATTTGGAAGAACATCATTTGTCGATATGGTCTTCCTCACGCCTTCATCACAGACCATGGAACACAATTTGACAACGACGAGTTCGCTGCCTATTGTCATCAGTCAAATATCTTGAAGATCCACTCGGCACCAGGCCATCCTCAAAGCAATGGACAAACTGAAGTGACAAACAGAACGCTGCTGAATGGTTTAAAAAAAAGACTGAATGACACAAAAGCAAACTCGATCAACGAGCTACAATCAGTGCTATGGGCTTATCGCACTACTCCCCGAGCAGCAACAGGGGAATCTCCATACATACTAGCATTTGCGAGTGAAGTTGTTATACCCGCTGAATTGGGTCTCCCAACACACAGAATACTGAATTTCAATTCCCCTGTCAGCGATTTAATGAGAAGGTTAGACTTGGACATGCTCGAGGAGGTTAGGAAGAAGCAGCCATTAGAAATGCTGCTTACCAGCAACGAACAACTTTGTTGTACAACAAGAAAGTGAAGAAGTGCAACTTGAAAGAAGGAGACTATGTGCTAAAGAAGGTGATTCAAAAGCACAACAAACTGGAAGCAAACTGGCATGGACCCTACCGAGTTAAGGAAGTTGTTCGACTAGGGACATACAAAATAGAAACTTTAGAGGGGGAGGAGTTTAAGAATGCATGGAATGCAGAACACCTGCGCAAATATTATCAGTAATGTAAACTCTCATGTAATGCAGTTTCATTAGTATGAATGAAGTGACAATGTTCTTCTCAGTTCTTTCCTTTTATTGGAAATTTTTTGCGGAATACTAGTGCTACACACTACTCAGAAAAACTCAGACTACTCAAAGCTATTCAATGCTACACACTACTCAGAAAAACTCTGACTACTCAAATCTATTTCTAAAAATGCCAACTAAGGTTGGTTAGGAAGTAAATCTATTCCTAAAAATGCCAACTTGGTTGGTTAGGAAGTAAATCTATTCCTAAAAATGCCAACTTGGTTGGTTAGGAAGTAAATCTATTCCAAAAAATGACAACTAAGGTTGGTTAGGAAGTAAATCTATTCCTAAAAATGCCAACTTGGTTGGTTAGGAAGTAAATCTATTCCTAAAAACTAAAAATGCCAACTTGGTTGGTTAGGAAGTAAATATATTCCTAAAAATGCCAACTTGGTTGGTTAGGAAGTAAATCTATTCCTAAAAATGCCAACTAAGGTTGGTTAGGAAGTAAATCTATTCCTAAAAATGCCAACTTGGTTGGTTAGGAAGTAAATCTATTCCTAAAAATGCCAACTTGGTTGGTTAGGAAGTAAATATATTCCTAAAAATGCCAACTTGGTTGGTTAGGAAGTAAATCTATTCCCGAAAACGCCAATTAAGGTTGGTCGGGAAGTAAATCTATTCCTAAAAATGCCAACTTGGTTGGTTAGGAAGAAAAATTATTCCAACATTTACCGACCTTGCTTGGTCGGAAACACTAACTGTAGTTGGTCGAGAAGAAAAAATTACCGACCTTGGTTGGTTAGAAACATTTAATGAGTACGAGAAAGTGATCGAGCAAAATTTAGATACTCGTGACTTTTTAAATTACTACCAAGTTGGTCGAGAAACAAAATATCATCAATTTTGGTTAGTCCTTACATGATTACCACAAATTCAAGATAGTCGACAATAAGTTTTAACAAACTTCAGTTGATCGGCAAATAACACAATGTTGTTATCTTTTTAACAGATATACATGCACAGATGTAAAGTGTTTTATAATTACAAGACAATGGCAATCAAGATTTGTAAATAAAATTATTTCATTAAATGTAGAACAAAATACATCAAGAATGAAATAAAAATTTATTACATCAAGATTCTTATTCTATTGGTTTCTTCCCCTCTGCTTTTGAAACAGGTTCCTCGCCAGCAGGTGGATCATTTAAAGCATGAGGGGAATTTATGAAGTTAAGATATTTAAGCATCCTGATATTCATCACAGATGGTCGATCTAGTAGGTCCTCGGGACGAGATATCTCAACATTGGAATGGAGATTGTAATTGCCAAGGTATTTGGAAATCAGACACCGAGGGATAGCCCGAGCAGGGATCCAACTCATATCAAGCTTGAATGGTGGCACTGGTAGGTCGAGCAACCCAGGATTATGGTAATCCCACAGGTAATGACCCTGTTCCAGCTACAGCACACCTAAGGCATTCAACCATCCCTGTTTGTAACCCTCATTATTTGCATTTTGGATACGATCATCCAAATGGTAGAGAGCCTCGTTGTAGCCAGGCATCCAGAATTCTCTGGGCTTCTTGTGGAATTGATATGTCAATCTTTCCAGCTTCTCGTGGAGATTTTTTATAAAGAGTTCTTTATTCTCCAAGATAGACTTCTGCACAGAAAGCTGCTCGTCCATACTCCTGATCTTCTTAGACATATCATCCAATGCCTGGTTCTTTGCCATAAGTTGAAAGGCTTGGTTCTCTAGAGCAGATTGAGTTCTCTGTTCCTCGATAGGAATCCGAGCAGCTCTTGCTCATCCCCAAGAAGCTCTTCCTCGTCCTTGGGTAGATGTAGAAGGGCCAGACCTCTTCAAGGTTTCTAACTCATCCCTCGGGTTGGCGTTTTTGGCCTCCAAGAAAGAGAATCCCTCGTCGGTCACTGGGCTCAAAGCATTTGAGGTGGAAGCTACAGACTTTACCTGAGACACCTCTCTTTGCAGGTTATTATTTTCTTGCTCTAATAAATCAGCTATTTGTCTGTGCTCTTCGACCTCAGCCTTCAAAGTTCTCTCCCTCACATCGTAAGCAGCAAACCGTTTATCGTATCCTTTATCGGCATAGATTTGTTGATACTTCTTCTCGTACCCCTCGTGCAAAAGGGCAGTGGATTCCTTATATTGTTGTTGAAGTTCTTCAAGAGTGCCTTGGAGATCCTCAATCATATCATAGCATGCTACGTTGTTAGCCACTGCACGGTCGAGTAGGCACTTCAAATACTGACAGGCTTCAATTGCTTGCTCTGAAGCACCATGACCGAGGATATCAGTGATTTGAGCTGCACTCATGTCTATATGATCGGCTTTGAAATACTCATTGGATTGCCTTAACAGCTTTGTATCATGAGCAGACAATAATTCCATCCTGGCCAAAAACTAGTAGAGGAAGAAAAAGCAATAATCAATAAGAGTACAAACAGAGCATGAAGAAGAGAATTAACAGTATGCATAAGATAAAGTTCAAATTTTATTATATCACAAAGTTCAGAAGTACAAAGTTCAGAAGTAGATGTTCAAAAGTTATATTTGACAAAGAAAAATAAAATAGAGAGAAATCCGAACAACTCTACACCTTTTCCTTGTCTCCCAAAACTTTCTCGGGAGGCTGGGACGAGGAGGTAGGTTGCTCGGATGGAACAGAGGGTTGATCAGGAAGTGCTGGAGGTTGGTCGGATGAAGTAACAGATAGATAAATTTCCTCGCCAGTGGGCTGGATAGTTGGGGGATAAGAAGTTTGATCTCCCATCACCATGGAAGATTCCTCAGAGGCAGCTTCGTCCTCTTCTTCTTCTTCAGGATTTGGAGGGGGACCAGGGATGTGTCGCTGAAAGAGTTCAGAATTTTCATCAACTTTCATTTCTTGCAGAGCAGCGACCCATCCATCTCTAAAGTATTTGAGGCTGCCATATTCCACTTACGACATCATGGCAGCCAAACCTTTATTCCACCCTTTATCCCAACCGGCACTGAAGGATTTTTTAATAGCCAATTTCCTTTTTGTCTTCTCCGAGGAAAGCTTCTCGGAAAGAAGATTGTCAGCAGCCTTCGGTTTATTCTCAACTTCCTCCTTCTGACGACTTACTTCCCGAAGTTGACCCAACTCCTCCTCAGCAGCCTTGAGCTTATTTTCAAGCTCCCCAGCATTTTGAGCTTCCCTTCAAACTCTTTATTCTTCTTCTCCAAATCATTTATTTTTTTCTCCAACCCCTTGGAGACCTCAATAACCTGAGCATTCTCCTGCTCAATCGAAGTAAGCCTTTTCTCCCAAATTGCCTTATCATCATCATATTTCTGACGAGAATCTTTCAGAGACTGCGCTAGGCCCACCAAAGCTTCCCCTACACCAGACGAGGAGCTTGAAGCTTTAATAGCTTCATATTTCTTCAAAATTTTATTAAAACAGCTCACCAAGTGTGAAAAGAAAACGAAAGCAAGTCAGTGCACAAATACAAAAAGGAAAGAATGAAAATTTAAGACTATAGGACTTACATAAGCAATATGATGAGTTGCTAATGTGGTAACCGTGTCCCGAGAAAGGTTTTATTCAATACCTTGGATCTCGAGAATGATCCAAGTCTTCACCGAGTTCATTACAGAGCTCAGGGGAACAAAAGTGGGAACACCACTAGTCGGGGGCTGAGAGATGGATTCAGCCAAATTGATAGAGGAGCTTTTCTTCAGCCTCCTCAGAGGAGCGTCAACTTTCTCAACTAACGATGTAGTCTTAGTCGGAGAAATTACCATCACCTCGCTTGGAGCAACAACATTGCTCGGGGCCACTGGGGGCTTCTCGAAAACCTTCATAGGAGCACCCGAGGGAGGTGCATCAATTTTCTTTGTCCCTTCTCCTGGGACATCAAGCTTACTTATTTTTTCCTCTACAGCACTAGAGGCAGGTTTATCAAAAAGGGTAGGATGTCTTCTTTTCTTTATCCTTTCACTCAAAGGAATATGTGACTCAGGTGAAGAACTTGTAGAGGCTGGTATTGGTTCTGCGTCGCTTATCACCGGATGAGCAGTAAAAGAGGAGGTGTAACTCTTGTACTGCAGCAAATATGAAGCTGACCTAATATGCTCGTCGACAACAGTCTGTTGCAAACTCCAGATAAGTTTTAAATGCCTTAAGTTAACGTCTGCCTCTTTTGGAGATTTTCTTTTGCTGTCAACTGCAAATAAATCAAAATTAAAATATCAGTGGCACATTTTATCAAACACAAAGGAAGCATAATTTTGAAAATAAGATAAAATAAAAACAACCTATCTTATTGCCATAGGGAGGACATCTGGGACCCTGGTAAACATCATCTCCAGTTAATGGAGGGTGTTGCCAATTTTTCATAACAACCCCATGCTCAAAGTAGTCCCTATTGGCATCTGGGAGATTGACCACTAAAGCTCTATTTAAAAACCTAGTTTTTAAATAAAAAGTATTATCGCCCACAGCCCATCTATAACAAAACATAATTTCAGGAATTCCTATACGAGTTCCATGAATTTGATTTAATCTATAAAGCTATTCTTGCAGGAACCACGTCAAAGTATTGACAGAATTCCAGACATAGAGGGTTTGGGGGAAAAGAAAAGCCACACTCAGCGACAAAGAGACTGGGGAACCAATGTCCCTCAGCCAAACGAAAATAATCTGAAGGCTCAGAAAGCTCTTCCAAAATAACCCAGAGGGAATAGAGAAATCAGAGCGAAACTTATCAATCGATTCTACAGGATAAACCATGATGAAAGAAGGAAATCAAAGAGAAAGAAGAAAATCTTACAGGAAAGGGATGAGTATGTTGACAACAAATGATGAAAGAGATAAACGTACAGGAGATAGAGATGATGGAAAACTCAAAGAGACGAATTTGAAAAAGTAGAAGACAATGGGATTTTCTGCAACGTTTAAATACTTTGCCTTGGGAAAGGGTAAAAGTAATGATTACAAAAAGAGACGGTTACGTTACCAGCGGCTAAAAAGATAAAAAAGGGGCGCGGGAATCGAAGCGGTTAGAAAAATTCAAAAAAGACCGATTCTACGAATTTGGAAGAAGAAATAAATACAAAAGAAAATACTCCTAAATTTCAGGATGACCATTTAAAACCGCCATATTTCGAGAAAGAATGTTTCACACTCCTCAAATTTCGAACTATGAAACATTGGGGGCTTCTGTTGATACCAAATATAGTCTGCTGACATGGATCAATTGAGTGAAGACATGTGGCAATTTGTGTGGCAACAACAAACACTTCCGAATAACACCTTGACTCCGAGGAACCATACTGCAACGAGGAACTCTGCTTCCCCGATCAACTCAGACGCTCCGACCTACAAGAACTCTCCGAGGAACTTTTGAGTACCGAGGAACTTAGGCGGTCCGAGCAGCTTAGGCGATCCGAGATGCACCTCGAACAAAGCATTAATAGCAGGATAACCGGCAGATTGATCGCGCATTAAATGCTTATTATTATCATACAGATGTATACTCTTAAGGGACATTGAATGTATTACCCTTTCACATTATAGCCTTAGGGCTATAAATACATTGTATTATCCTCATTGTAGGGGGACCGGAATTTCTTGATAAAACTTGTAATCGAGAATTCCCAAACAGTCAGCAATAACAAAAACAGTGGACGTAGGCCATTCTTATAAGGCTGAACCACTTTAAAATTTCTTTGTCTCATTTTATTTTATCTGTGATTAAATAATTAGATATAATCTAATTTTTTACATCAACAGTCACCTCCAATCTTTTCAAGTTTCATCGAATCAAGCATTCCTAAGAAGTTTAAAATGGTCACTTTTGCATCAACCTACTCGGCAAATATCTCAATATTTTCTTTATCACACGATTGTCGGGAATTTTCTCAACTAATTTAAATGACAAGTTGACAACATTAGACAATCTAGCATCAAACTCATCAAACGACTCACTATCTAACATCTTAATCGTCTCAAACTGTGTAGTGAGGTTTTGTTGTAGTGAGGTTTTGTAACTTAGACACCCTAATCGTTCTAGTTCCCTCGTGAGTAAGTGCAGGTGTATCCCAAGCCTCTTTTGATGTTTCACAAGTCATGAATCTATTATATGCTTCAGGTGTGACATGTGAGTAGATAACGTGCAAACTTTTAGAGTTATAAAGTTCAAGCCTATGTCCAGCCTCAGTCCATGACTCAACGGGTTTCAAACTAGTGACCTGGCCCTCTCGTGTGACTGGTGGTAACCAACACTTTTCAACTACTAACCACACATGCTCAATAATGGGTTTTAAATCACTTCTCATTCTCATTTTCCAATAAGCATAATTTGTGCCATAAAAAATAGGAGCATGAAAACTTTCAAAATCTCCATATTCATCTCGAAAAAACAAGGGATCAAACACAAAAAATATGTTTCTAGATCTGATATTAATTTGATGGTCCCTTTTTATTTTTTAAGAGGGACGTGTTTTAAGGATGACAAAATAAATTTCTCTTTTTATGAAAAACTTTTTTCCAATTTTTAATTCGCACCAATTTTTAACTTAACAAATTTTATCTTGATTAATCCTAAACATCCATCTAGTGATTAAAGAAAGTAAAATAAAGTAAAGAATACTCACAACGTCGGACGTACGAGGAAAACCACAACGGGAAAAAAACCTCGGACGACCCAAGCCTGACAATTACTATAAATGTGAATTTATAACGAACAGACACAAGCCTTACTCAACAACTCGATCCCCATGATACTTGACGCTCTCCTGATATTCAACCACTCCTCTCATAGTGCCCACGTAGAAAGTCCTTCTTCCACGATGCTCGTCCACAACACACGCGTCCATGTATGTCTCGGTGTCCACTGATATGGCTTATAACGTGTACGATGTTGAAACCGGACTCCACCAAATCTTCACCACAAAACCAACAATGTTAAAGTGTATAACAACTCTTCTTGGTGCTAATAATATCATTATAGCATATAGTAAGGAAAACTCGGATCTTGTAAACTCTAAGGATGTGTTTACTTCGGAAAACCTTAGAAAACTTGTGTGCAGAAATGTACTGGTTCATAAACACTTTTTACAGAACGCACACTCATGAAATCTGATTGAAAACACGCCTTATATAATTTTCTTGAGGCGGCACGTTGTTCATGTGACATTGACCTGTCGCTCGAACGAGATAACAATGTCGTTCAAACGACAGAGCATCTCACTCGACTAGTCAAGTTTTTTGAGCGACCAGCGAATTAGAGTTTGTTTTTAAACCAACTCTTAACAAAGACTTTCACTTAAATCCAACTCTAATACATCCTCATCAGATTAAAATGAATCTCAAACCTTTTCAAACACTTATAAAACATTTTAAAAAACATTTATTTAATAAAAATTACACCCTTAATCATTTTGAAATAAATTTCGAGTCTCATTAAAATTATGCATTCATACCTGTGTGATCTCGGAATGCAATTAAACTTTGAAGATGAATAAACTTGCACCAATTAAACTTTGGCATAATTAATTCCTTGAATCTTTTCCGCAACGTCTTCGACACGTCATAGTCTGTGTGGGATCGTGACTATAAAAAGTCAACATATGACTCAAACGTGTTTTGTTCTGGGAATAAGCCAAAACTATACAATGGAATCAATTAGAAATTTTATCCTTACACCATTGGATAAGGTCTTTTCTTCTCTAAATCAATAAAATCTAATTTTATTTTAAAAAAAAAGATATTTTAGTGTACATGTGATATATGTAAATAAGTGTGGATTTGAACACAATAAATGAGTACAAAAATACATAAAAAGTCAGTTTAAAGTGCTAAACATGAAATATTGAATAAATATTTAAATAATTAAAAACTAACCCCTAAGGTTATTTATTTGCAAAATAGCCCCTAAAATGTGAAAATTATATTTTGCCTCAAAAATTATAAATTTACAAATCGATACCACAAGTCAGACTTTTGCATAAACTCCTCTAAATTAGTGCAAATTTAATTAATGTACTTTAAACTTAATATATTTTGCATAAAGTAATAAATACAAAGTATTGAAAGGTGAAATGGTGATGAGTTGGTAATATTTAGAAAATAAGGACATAGAAGTTAAAAAGGACAAACAAAGTGTGTAACTTTGGTGAAGAAATTGTTTAGATGAATGGGTGTGTTCAAAGTAGCTAATATGATGATAATGGAAATAACAAGGTGTTATTTAAGTTGGGTTTTGGCTTTCAGACCGAGTTAAATGGTTAAAGTAACATAAGAGACTAAATTGTGCATTTAAGAAAATTGGTTACAATGATGTAACAAGTAAAAAGATACTCTGAGTAGCCCAAAAAGTATAAGAAGATCCCAGAGCCCTTGGGCCCAACTTCAAATTATATACAAAACCATTGTCTAGAGAATCATATTATAGTGTTTGTGGTAATCGATGCAAGTTCGTAAGCCCAAATGAGATTTGTGGAACTCTGATTAAGAAAATTAAAGATAGTTTGGGGTATGACCCTCTTTAAAGGATAAAAGAAGGCCAATGATGTGGAATTGGAAAAAAATAGATGAAGAATAAAACTAAATAACGGTATATGATATGATAATCAAATTTAAACGGTACATAATCAAATCATAGGAAATTATGAATCTGAGATAATTGGTAAATCCATGGCATAACAGATTAAAGGGATTATTTTCTTAATGGGACAACAAAATTTTGAACATAAAGGTTTATGGATTTTTAAGAGATTGAAAGAATTTTTTGAATAAAATAGAATTGATGCATATATTGTTTAGTTATTGTACGTTCATTATTTCATACTTTCATTCTTTTGTTTCTATATTACACTATTATTAGTAACCCCACTGGGCATTGGCTCACCCCATTCCATTTGCTACGGTAGGTTAAGTGATACTCCGTATTTTAAGATCGTTTCGCAGGTAAGTGATTCTTACTATTTACGCTAGTAGCTCTGATTCTTACTAACAGGTCTCTCATTTGTTCTTCTTTATTCATGCACCTGAAAAATGAAATTGCATACTCAGTTGAAAATTTTAATTAAATAAAATGGACTAGAAACATTATCTAGGTTGTTTCACTTCACTCCATACTTAACACAAACGGATCGATTTGGGTTGACCCATAGGTGAACCTTAAATCCGAGTTGGGTCGTTACAAATTGGTATTAGATCTTTAGGTTTAAATTCCTTATAAGAGTGACATCTAGTCATGATATTGGGTTTTAATCTTCGATCATTGAAAGTTCGGATTTTGGATCGTCCTTGTAAGGTAAGTGGGAGATTTATGCACGCGTGCAATCGCGACGTTGGAGTTAAGTCTTACAACATTATTCAAGGATTTTTCATTAACGATGGTGGATGGAGTTTATTTGTCACACTATCCCATCAACATCCCTGAATACAATATGAAGTGGTTGAGTGAGTGTTCACTAAGAAAACATGTGTTAACATTGATTTTTTTGGAAAGTGAGTGATGCTACATATCGAATAGTAAAGGGTGTCTAAGCCTTGATGTTGTAGACTAACATCTTAAGTTGTTCGATGAAAAAATGCCCATAGAAAAAATGATACGATTTGTGAAATTAGGTTAGTTGAATGGCGAAACAAAAGCATGGTGGGACTATAACCCATAAACCGAGTGTTTTAGATTGGTATCCATTATGTTATAAGAACTAAATATTGTAATCAATAGCGTCTTGGCACTGAGGTTGTATTTCATCATAGATAATGTTGAAGCTCGTGCAACATTTGTATGAGGTGAGATTCAGTCTCCAAAGAGGAATTTCAGTTGCATCTTTTCTATTTTCCCGAAATCTCATGAGTGACTACATTATCATTGAAAGGAGAAGTGTAGTTTCGTGTAAGCATCAATATGCCTCCTGTAGTAGTAATTATATCATTTGAGAAGGTTTCTTGTCATCCGTGAATGATATTACTTATACAAACATTTTTGGAAAGAGTGTTGCAAATGACCCCATCGGGGGAGGCAGTTTTAATGATCATGAATCATTATAGAACTAGGAAATAATGGTAGCATCGATAGGTACAACGGTGTCAGTTATCCTAGTGTATTGGAAATTTCTTGGACATTGTATGTCAGGTTGGACTTAGTATTTCCGAGTATCATAATGATTTGATCAAAGGGGAGCTGTAAGCATGCATATTGGGTTGTTTGAACAAGCTGTATCACAAAGAAGATGATGACATAGCCTTTGAAACTTTTGGAGTCGTGTCAAAGAATGGGTAGTAAGCAAGAGAAGAGACATCGCATTGTGTGTAACCATACACATTTCTATCAGCTTTTGGCAACATGAATAAGTTGGTTCTTTAAGTGGAAACTTAGAAATATCATGCAAAAATGGGTGGATGCGGTTCAAGAACAATGGTCTTTTCAAATGATTATGTGTCGATCGTCATAATTAGCATACAACTCAAGTGAAGGCATATTGCCTCTAAATATTATGAGGAATTTAATAGTTAGCATTATGGCAATGGTATCCACAGTAGGGTGTGCATGCCATGATATAGTCTTATTAGGAAACAACATTCTTGGACACGGTCACCCATGTCTTAAGGAAAATGGTGTTCTAAACACACTTAATTAACTTTTATATTTGAGGTATAAGTCGAGGTGCATTGTATTTACAACGATTAAGGAAGAATTTTGCATCCAATAAAGGTCGTCGATGCCTCAATAGTTATTTGTGGAATATTTGCGTTTACTATGATGAAGAAAAAAGGGGTAGGCATATTTCGAAGGAGGGGAGTCTAATGTTATGAACTTCCTAATGATAATACGCCTGTAGTAATTACATAAGTTTGATGATTTATTTTATCAACCTCATTGTGGGTGACATTTTAGGTCAGGGTGTGTGGTCATACAAGGACTACATCGATCCGTAGTAAGTAATCCCATTAACATTTCCAGTTACGTATATTGGGTCCATGACGAGAAAGATAGGGATTTATTGTTCGTGTGAGTAAATTTCTCAAATTTTGGGAAGAAGTGTTGGGTTCTTCTCCATATGATGAAGGTGTTTTGTTTGACTTAAATAGAAAAAATGTCATTACTCAATGCCTACCTGGGGACGACACATTTTTAACTTAGTGTTTATCACGAATTTGGTCGGGTATGACTGATGCATCACGGTAATTGAGGGCACGTTCCATATAATGTTTTGTTCAGGTTTGTATAAGCATCCTAGCATATGTGCGCATGATTGCAGAGGTAACATAATTTATTTGCATATATTTATATGATTATTTTGGTCCTGATCAGTAGGACATCGGACATGACTAATGTTGTTGGTACAGGGTGTCGTAGTTCAAGGGTTGATGTAAGGATATTAACAAGTTTTAACTTTGGGGGATGGAAGAGGGATCATCGATTAAAGTTCGACTCCATTTGACTCGTCCTAAGTAAATGACGTGTTTGGCATATTTTGTATTACCATGCATGTGTAGATTTTCATGGTGTAAAGATTTCAAATCCTTGGACGGGATTAGTTACGCATGGGAATTATATAGTGTTCTGGAATTTCAAGAAGTGTGTTAATAACACAATTTGTGGAAAATGAATGAACCAATAAGTCATTATTTTGTCACAGCATCGAGTTGCTTGGGTACTTTAAGTATAGAAATCTGAAAGAGTGTGGCAAAATGTGACGTATGACCTTGTATAAGAAACGGACCACGCACTCAAATCGCCCAAAAACCCACCCCTCGTTGCTTGCATCCCATACCCATCGCTGCCTGCCTCTTATACATGCCGCTGGTGTTGCTCTTAAATCGCTGGGACAGATGTATTTGTTTTATTTTTTTTATTTTCAATTGTTTGGATATTGAGATATTATTTCTGTATTGACATATTGTTTGGATATTAAAATATTATTTGGATAAGAATATTTTAGATTTGGGAATTACATTTTCTTTTTTGTATGATAATATTAATTTGTGAAATTATTTTGATTTGGATAATTAAGGTGTCTATTTATTGATGATGACAGAGAAATTAAACTATCTATTTTTCTGAATTTTTTAACATCTATTTAATTTTGGTAATTGGTGGGGATTAGTATGCAGTGTATGTTCCTGATTCTGTTACATGTTTGAATATGGAGTTATATATGATTTGTTAGAATATCAAATTTTCTAGGTATTTAAATGCTCATATCTCCTTGTGCTGCAAATTATTTTGGATAAAGGAGTTGGAGTCAATCGTCGGGGCAGAGTTAAGTCAAATCGCGAAATCTCTTTCTCTTTTCATTTGAAGGTAAGTATCCTCTCATTTGTTTTTCAAATACTTACCATGGAAACATAAATAAAATGTGGTGGGGAATATAAATTTTGAAACAATAGTTATAAGTAAAGTAAAATTATACATAGCTATAAGCCTCTTAAGTTATAGATAGTACGCATACATACTAGCCTTCTAGTTCTTATGCGTACACATTCAATCGCCCTTAGTCCCATTCGAGAGTCATTACCCTTGTAATGAGATCTCTCGAATTGTCCCGTTTGGACAGTTTGAGACAACATAGTTTATGTATAATAATGTAATTAGTGGCTTACACTTATTACTTTGGGGGGAAATTATATTGCCGTCTCTTATTGTTCTATGGGTACATACTAGATGATGGGGTGTTGAGTGTTATTTCAATTGATAAATTAAAATAACACGGACACTTGCAAATCTATGTCGTGTACTTGGAGAACTATAGGGAGATGCTATCGAATTTTCCTCAGATCAGAACAATGTGGATAAGTTGCTAAGTTTATTACATAAATATGCGGTCTTGAATGGGATAGGACAACTCATCCTTTAGAGGTCATGGATGAAATAGGATTCATAATTCATCTGGTGTTAACAATGAAGTTAATTTATATTATTTTTATAATATAACACTGAAAGATGTAATGTCATTCTTGAAGTAAAACATTTAATTGAAAATAAATTTTCACATGTTTGTTTATACTAATCCATTAATATATTCTTCTTACCCATAATAGGTTATTATTTGTAGTAACTTTGATGGGATATCCTCTATACAAAGAGTGGATGGGTGAGACAAATAAACTAGGTGATGTGTTTCATAGACTTGCTAATGAATTTGTGAAATATGCTAAGAGATGTTGTAATGATGAAGAGTTCCCATGTCCATGTGCTAAGTGTAGGAATGGTAAGGTGTTTGAATGGAAAATACTTGAATTACATTTGTTAAGATGGGGTATGCAAGATAATTATCGATTGTGGATTTTTCACGAGGAATTACATGTTCCTTCTGTCCCCGACCAACCTTCACAACAATCAATAAGTAAGATATATGTACAAGGGCAAGAGGACTATGTAGATCATAATATGCTATAGTATTTAATTGATGATGTGTATGGAGTTCATGAAATGGAAGAAAATGAGGTCACTGACGATGTATAAGGTTTAGGTGTTCATGACGATATTTGGAAAAAAACTTGACGATGACTATCAAAGTTTGAAATTTAAGGCGACCCAACCATTCTACCCTCTCTATGACAAAGATCAAACAACTTTGCATTCCATGGATGGTTTGCATAGTTTGAAGACCTAATATGACTTGCCTGGTGATAGCACGACAAGAATTTTTAATTGGGTGAAAGGCTTGCTAACCAAGAAGAATATGCTTCCAAATAGTTATCCTACTATGTAGAACAGTTTAAAAGGTTTAAGAATGAAGTATAAATAAATTCATGCTTGTGCGTATGACTGCATACTATACCAAAAATAGTATAAAAATCTTAATTGGTGCTCGATATGTGAGGAACTTAGATATGTGCAATCTACTAGCAAGGAAGGCACAATCTCAAAAATGTCTCAATAAGTGTTGAAATATTTTCCCGTTAGGCCTAAATTGAAGCAGTTTTTTTACAGTTCCATGGATAGTGGAGGCAATGGCTTGGCATGGTAGGGAAGAAGTAGTGAATAATCTCATGCATCATTCTATTAATTCTATAGGTTGGAAGATGATGAATTATGAGTATCCCAATTTTTCTCGAGAACAGTGTAATATTCGTTTGTCAATATAAATAGATGGTTTTATCCCATTTGGAAATCTAAGCACCAATCAGAGTGTATGGAAAGTGATTTTAATGAGACCAAAATTTTCGATGTTGTCTTTGTTGATAACTGGGCCAAAGGCACCAAGTGAGGACAACGATTTCCACTTGGCTCCTTTGGTAGAAGAATTAAATGCGTTGTGGGAAGAGGGCGTGAAAGCATTTGACCCTTTTAAAAAAAAGAGTTTATGCTGAAAGCTATGTTGATGTGGGAAATTCATGATTTTTCATCTTATGGGACATTATTCGATTATGTAGTACATGATTATTTGGGGTGTATTATATGTGGATAGGAGACTGAATCTTTGCATCTCATTGCTAGCGAAAAAAATTTATACCATTGACATAGGAGGTTTTTACCCCTCACTCATAGTTTTAGATTATAAAAAGGTTCTAATTTTTTACCAAGGAGGGTTCAACATAGGCTACCTCCAAGAAAGATTTTAGGTTCAGAAATTGGGAGTAAATCTTCTAATTGTGGCCCTAATACGATAGGTAACAATCCTAAATTGAAGAATGTGAAGAATGAGAAGAACCCAACTAGGGATGAAACTGAGATAATAAAGGCATGGTATAGGAGGTCAATTTTATTCGACTTGCCTTATTGGAAGAGTAACCCGGATCATCATATATTAGATGTAATGCATGTGGAGAAGAACATCACTGAACATATTATGGGCACATTCCTTGGGGGGAGTCATTCGAAGGATGGAGAAAATGCACGAAAAGACCTTAAATCATTGAAACTTAATCCATAACTATAGTTGAAAGAAGATAGTCGATGAAGGAAAATAATTCCCTTGGTGTGTTTACTTTGATGAGTGAGGAAATAAAGTGCTTTTAGACATAATATATAATTTGAAGGTCCAACTTGCAAAGGATTGTGAATTATTCTACCCATGATTTACATAAGTGCAATTCTCATGATTGGCATGCCATCATGTAATCGGTTCCTTTGTTGTTGAATCACTGTTTCTCTAAGCATAAGGATTTGCATAAGGCCATTATGCAAATTAGAATTTACTTCACACTTTTATATGAGAAAGTAGTCAATCGAAAGCACATAGTGGCCGCAAAATTAGCTATAGCCAAAGCAGTTTGTGCATTGGAGAATTACTTTCCCCCATTATCTTTTGACTTAAGTATTCACTTGTTGGTACACTTATACAAGAGGGAACTTCTTTGTGGACCAGTTAGATATCAGTGGATGTACTTATTTAAAAGGTTGATGAATTTTTTTAAAGATTATGTCAAGAATACACGATACATTAAAGGATAAATTGCAAAGGAATACATCACCATTTAGTCATCAATCTACACTCGAGAATATACGCCTGACCCAAGCAGTGTGGATAAAAATGATGAGTCCGTCGATGAGGGTGGTCAGGTGATGGGCAAGTGAGTGAAATCAACAAGTTTACAACATGAACAAGTTGCTCGTTATCTATTTGTCACACATAAAGATGTTGAAGAATGGAAAAGGTAAGTTTATATTATTTTAACTTTTATACTTGATCAATTTAGTAATACGTTCATCAAGTTCGATGCAAAACATATGATGCATGTGGAAACAATAAAAGACAAGAATAATGGCATGATCAGATAGAGAATTTTGGCTATGGATGTCACATGAGGTAATTATAATGAGAATGTATCTTATTAAATGACATATTACAAGAAAGCTTTGAAACTAACCTAATTAATTTATCTATAATCTCAGCTCTTAAAGACAAGTGATGTGACATTAAGGCTTACTCTTCTAACAACTGGACCCTTGTTCATGGCACATGAGTACATAAAAGTATTGATTGAATGGTTATGTATTCGGTGAAAGGGTGCATGAGGAAAATACAAATGTATAGAACTTGGGCATTTCATATAAGCCTCTTACTTATTATCGAGCGAGCACGAAAGATAAAAACCTCTTTGAAGCTGAAATGACTTACTATGATATCGTTTGGATATATTTAAAGTGGAATATATAAGCTTCAAAGAGGTTGTGTTTCACTGTGATTGGGTAAGAATTGAGGATAAAAATGCTTGTAAATTTTATCCTGGTACCAATTTTATCATGATTGACTTGTCCAAGTTGAAGAGTAACGAGCATGTGAGTGATGAGCCATTTATTTGTGCTTTTAAAAAGGTTAATCAAGTGTTTTACTCGAAGTATATCAACAGCGAGCCACGATCAATCGTCCTACAAATGCCAAAGCGTCTAACCAGTAGCGTGGATGACATGGCTGCTCCTACCGAATATCAATCAATTTTAGATGATAACCCGAATTTGAGATAATTTTTAGATTTGTGATAAGTATTTCAATTATTTGAAAAAATTCTTAGTTTAGTTTATGATATGGATTTTATATTCTTCTGATGTCGTTAATTTTTATTCTTCCAGTGCTTTGTTATTATCGGATCCCAATTTAATGTTGGATTTGATGAGGTTTTTTGGATTTGAATCAAAATTGGTTGGTTAGTTAGTGAATATGTTACTTTGGACTTTAATATGTTTAAGCATTATTTTAAAATCCCTTACATAACCCGAATTTGAAATAATTTTTAGATTTGTAATAAGTATTCCAATTATTTAAAATAATGTTTAGTTTGGCTATCATAGTTTAATGCTTTTATTCATTTTGATTGATCAGTTTTTGTGGATTTGAATCAAAATTAGTTGGTTAATTAGTGAACATGTTAATTTGGATTTAATCAGTTTAAGCATTATTTCAAAGTCCGTGACATAAGTCGAATTTGAAATAATTTTTAGATTTGTAATAAGTATTCCAATTATTTAAAACGATGCTTATTCTAATTATTTAAAACAATGCTTAGTTTTGTTTATGATATGGATTTGCATTCTTCTAATGTCATTAATTTGTATTCTTATAGTTCTTTGTTATTATCAGATGACAGTTTAATGTTTTTATTCATTTGGATTGGATCATTTTCTCATATATATTTTTATACTAATAACAATTTTTGTAAGAAATTTGTACATCATGGCGTTAGCGAAGCGGGGGCGAGGAAGGCTCGTCTAGCACTAAGCCCCCAAAGTGGGGCAAGTTGTGGATAGTAGTGGAGAACAAGACAACCTTGTAAGCTAGGGCCTTGGAGTTGCTGAAGACAATTATGGGCTCCGGGTAGACGGATTAGAGGAAGATTCCTACGAGCTTAAGATGACCATTTGGGGGGCATTAGAAGTACTTTCTCACTTTCTTTTTCCTTGTATTTATATTTATATTTTATTATATTTTATAATTAAAATAATACTAACTCACTTTATTTTTTTTACAAGAACAATTTGGCTTTCCCCCATATTTACGCGACTCCAAGTTGTAACAATTAAGAGATCAATATAAAACGTGGAAGAAAAATATGCGTTTACAGTACTTTGGTCAGTACTAGGAGTCCATCTTACAACTTAGGGACACGGTACCCTCGAAGGAGCCAATCTCATTAGCAAGGTGGCAACAGTTTGTCGATAATGAGGTTTCAGAGAGGAAATTATCATCTCGGAGGGCAAATCGAGCCAAGAAGGTCAACATGCACTACTACGGGCATACGTCTTACACCGAGGTGGAGCATAAGATGGTAATTTTAAATGCTCTTTCATTTTAGTTTTATTTCATTCTATTTACTGATAATTATATACTAATTTACTAATTTTTCATTATTTTATTTCAGGATACGACGAGTGGTCCTAGGGGTAAGACACATACGCTCGATGCCTATGTGGAAATTCGAACGAAGAAAGGGAAGATAAGGAGATGGATCCAAAAGTGGCCACCACTATTGTAAGTTAAAATTTTAATTACCTTATAAGAAAAATTATAATCACATAATTTTTTATTAATTTATCTAATCATGTACTTTTTTGTTGTTTCAGAAAAAAGCTTAAATAAGTGCACATCTCTCAGAGTGAGGATGACAAGGCATACCTGGCTACGGACAAACTAAACCAAATGCTCGGTCAGGATCACAAAGGTCATACTTGGGGGATGAGATCTCGGGTAGGGAAGTCGAGGCTCACCAGGATTCCGTCGAGCAACACTAGGCTGCCACGCAAGGTGGATGAGTTGATGACCAATAATGTGGAGAAGTGTTATAACATGGATAAAACAATACAAAAAAGTTTGTGTATGTCAAGCTTACTCTTAAAGGCCAAGTTGAGTCCAGCTCAGGGAAGGGAAAAGAAAAAGTGGCAGATGAGAGGACCACTGCTCTGTCTTTCACACCTTTATCATCCCCAATACCCCCTTATCTCCATACGATATATTCGCCTCCCCTAGCCATACACCCTCATCCCAAGGCCATTTTCAACAATTGGTTCGCCTACTATTTATATAGTAGACACTGGGTGAAGATAGAATAGCTAAGAGGTTGAGGGACAAGGATACACGCCTAGGTACTATGGTGCATAACCATCCGTTATAACTGCATGAAGCACGGGTCTACATCACGGATGTGTACGTGGGAAAAGAGAATGAACCCATGTGATTGAATAAATAGTGTAGCATTCGTACTACTGAGGATTGTCTCAATTCTTATTCATTATGTCTTACCTTTCTCATTCAAAGTGACAACGAATGTAAATTATTTGTTATAATTTCATTAGTATTTATTTATTATGAATACGAATATTGTATATTTAATATTGAATATTAAATGTTGTTTATTGTTTGATAATGATTGAATGAATATTGAATGTCTTACATCTTATGAATGAATGAATGTTGGTTGAGAATATATATCATATATGTGTTATAACAGATTATAAAATACTGTTGGGTAGTGATAGTGGCCATAATGCCCAATAATGTTTTTTACTACTACCTAGTATTATCACGAAATTTGATCGAGATAAGTCCGTGACAAATGAAATTTGTCACGGACTTTGACCGTGACACATCTGTGACAAGTTTCCTCTGTCACAGTCAAAGTCCGTGGCACATCCGTGACAAAAGAAAACGTATCACGGGCTTTGATCGTGACACTTCCGTGATAAAAAAAATTGTCACCCCCAGCCATGTCACGATTTTTTATCGTGATAAGTGTGACTTGTCATGGTTTTTGACCGTGACAAGTTGCCAGTTTTGGTGTAGTGAGTAGTTGTCTTCCCTAAGTACGAAAACCTATGAGAAATTTGTAAATCACCCTTCGAGTAGTTAATTAATAGTATTAAAGGGCATTCTAGTTCAGGTGAAAGATGATGACTCCTATGGGTGATACCCGATAAATTGTGAGTGATAAAGTTTGTAATATTTGCATGGACATTGTGTTATTGGTGATTGCATATGGTCTAGAGGATAAAACTGTGATAATATAGTGATGACATAGCGGCATGAATGACTATGGTTAAAGGAAGAAATTTCGAGGAAGAAATTTCCTAAGGATGGAAAAATGTAATACCATTGACTTTAATAAATAAAGTAATTCTTGAAGATTTGGGTCTCATGAAAGTTTTACGTAAAACAGTTAATGTGTTGCATTGTACGGGTCGCACAAGTGCTAAAAATGATAATTTATGCTTCAAGTGAATATTTCACATAAAGGTTTGCATGCAAAAATTTATATGTATCATTCAGAGGTTGAATATAACAAATACAAATTTTCACGTTGCTTTGGGGCTTGTCTTGGTGCATGCATGATGCGCATGCATAAAAGGATAATAAATGGATAAAAATAATAAGAAAAATATTTAGTGTTTGTGAATAAAAAATATTTTCGAGCCAAGAATTATTTTGCTATTAGGGTGCAAATGTTATTTAATGACATGTGTAAAGTTATATATTAATGTAGGTTCTTACAAATATATTATTATATAAGCTCAGGTATTATTGTGGTGGTAATAGGTCAGTATAAAAGGGGGCCTCACTAGGGGTAGATTTGTTCAGGACCAAGAGGGGGCAGACGCCCCCTGAGATTTTGGGAAAAAATATCGAGAAAAAAGTTTAAAGGTGTTACGTCTAGAAATAGAAATTTATGGGTGAAGACATGAAGTTTTTTGAAGTTACACGATAATAAACCTCAATAAGTTGTTTTGAAAAACAAAAACAACAAGTGCCTATCATTTTAACATTGCTCTGTTTTTCCTGTCCATTCTTTCTCATGTCTCTTTTACTTAACCTTAACTTAGAATCTATAAGAAGGTGATATGGTTTTATATCTAAACTCTTAAATGCTTTTATAGCTGCTAGAACGATAGTAAATCCCATGGTAGTGTAACAACCCTCAATTCTGGGAGGCTCATTTTATATTAATTTTACCGCATAAGGTAATTATATAAAATGTGGGGACTGGAGTAAATATTAATTGAATGAATTGAAAGTTAATATTTACTAGATTGATGTATATTTACTGTATGTGAAAGTAAATATTATGAAGTTGCATGTTTATAGTGTCATGCATTTAAAATGACATTTAGGTTTAAATAAGATTGGAATTCGAAATGATTTATAAAAAATTTTGGATGCCAGTTTAGAGGGTGTAGTTAGTCTCGGAAGGTGCGAGATAGTCAAAATAAGTGCCATATTGTAGTTTTGTATTTCGGGCACTTTTACCTGGTTTTAGCTTATATGCGTATTTGCGAGTCATTTTAATGTGGTATTAACCACTTAAGTTGGAAGAATTATGTTAAGCCACGATTTTGGTCTTTCCCCTTATTTCATTTCCTCATTTTATGTCTTAAAACATAGAGAGATAAGGAGAGAAAGAAAGAAGAAGAGAAAAGAGGAGAAAGAAGAGAAAAATGAAGATTGAAGATGGATTGATGCTCCTACTAAAAGAAATCTGATATTTCCTACATCAAGGAAAGTTTTCTACTTGCTAATATGTGATTTAAGTTGAATAGATTGTATGATATTTATGTATATTCATTTTGGAGATCAAAAATGGAATTTATGGGAATTAAACCATAATCTTAGTTTTGATGATAAAAATTGTGGATTATTATGGTTATTAATCATGTAGGATAAATGTTGGGTAGATAAATGTTGTTGGTTGTGGGTAAAATTGAAGAGATTGGAGGTTTGGGAGAATTAGGGCTCATAACCCTTAAGACAAATTAGGCAAATCTGCAGAACCGAATCGATTCGGCCTGGCCGAATCGATTCGCCTTGAGACAATTTCCAGGTCTGGGTCGACCGAACCGATTAGGATGGTCCGAATCGATTCGGCAATTATGTAGAAAGTCAGGTTTTCTTGACCGAATCGATTCGGATGGTCCGAATCGATTCGCTTTCCTGAGCCCAAATCGATTCGGCTGAGACGAATCGATTCGGAAGCCCTGCATTTTTAAGTAATTTGTTAGTTTAGTTCCAATTCATTTTATTTAAATCTAGGGCCTAGGAACCTTCTTTAATGAAGTAAACTAAGTGTCCTAGAGTTGTAATTGAGTTAGTTACTTTCCCTACTCTAGGAATGGGTTATGTGGGGACTTTTCCGGGGTTATGCCTATTGATGTTAGGGCATCCTTTCTTCTAGTCAATTACTATAAAACTAAGAGTTATAATATTATGTTGGGAGACTTTAGAAGCTCATTCGAGCTATATTAGCCTTGATGGTTTATAATGACACCATAAAAGTATGTTGGGAGAATAAATAGGAAGTTCATTTATCCCTTCGAGGTATAAATCTCCACCATTTGCACCAAAACAAAGTGCATGATTCTCAATTTCGGATTCTTGTTGTAGTCTTTGTGATCGCTAAGAAACTCTTCATGGAGTTGATGCATAATACCCCTACTAAATTGGATCATAAATTTAACAAGGGAATTATTCTTCGACACATATTTCTTGAAAAAAGAGTGCGCACTTTCTGCTCTTTGACTACTCGACATATTTGCGAAGAAGATATGATTCACGTATGCCGGGACCCACTTTGAATGAATTTCATACAACGAATTCAGCCACTTATTTTGACTTAAACCGCTTCTTATCATAAGATCAAGCCACTTCGAATTAAATTCTTTCTTTGTCTTCGATTTCCATATGCAATCAGAAATCTCCCCTATACATGCTATACGTCACCCCATCTATTTTCTCTGAAAACTTCATCAAAATGTGCCACGAACATAACCGATGATGTGTGGGGGGTAGTACTTCAGCTATATCCCTCGTCATAGCCGAATCTTTATCGATAATTATCATTTTTGGCGCGTCACCCGGCATCGCATCCAATAACTGATTGAAGAGCCAAATGAATGATTCAATTGTTTCGTCGCTCAAAAAAGCACAACCAAATATAATTGTTTGCCCATGATTGTTAACCCCCATAAGTGGTGCAAATACCAAATTATATTTATTTGTATTGTATGTCGTATCAAACACCACCACATCGCCGTAACAACCATAAGCTCATCTAGATGTGGCATCCGCCCAAAAACAATTCTTAATTCTACTGTCATCATCCGGATCAATTTTAAAATAAAAGGAGTGGTTGTTTTGTTGCTCTAAATTTAAAAACTCTAATTACATATCACCATCACGACCACCTAACTCGGTATGTTTATTCTGGCCTTGGTTGTACAAATATTTTTGCGTGAAGCCAATATTCTCAAACCCACCCGCTTATACTCCCATAAGGTTGTATTATTGATGCTTTAGGTTTATGAAAATTTATGTTAAACAGAAACAAACAACAGCATAAATCGTACGGTTAACTGAGCAAAAAATGAGCAAAAAAAAATACTGAGCAAAAACTTGCAATAAACAACAGAAGAAATCATATGCTTAACGCAGCTGAGCCCAAAAAAAATGTAGCTGATCTAAATGCAAAAAATTAACTGAGCAAAAAATGAGCAACAAAAAAAAAGCAGCAATGTATTCGATCATTAGGTCCGAATCAACAATAAAAATGCAACTGAGGTGCCCAAAATCAAGTGATAAATCAGACATAAGAATCAACCCAGCAAAAAAAAACCGCAAGTGGGATTGTCGATTTTACCTCCGGCGGTCCAAAGTAGCTCCGGTAGTTGGGGGAATTTTTTACACCGAAAGATTTGGGCCTGACTGGGTTTAGAACAGTAGACAGAGATGTGAGAGTTGTGTTTGTGGTGTTGTTTTAAGTGAGATCTAACATAGTGACGTTTTAAGTGTATTGGGATGTAGTTTCATTATTGATGTAGGAATGTGATGCACCTTAGCTTTGCTCTCTCTCTCTCTCTATATATATATATATATATATATATATATATATATATCACTACAACTAAAAACCCACCCCACTATACGCATTGGATGACTAAATACTGCTCCAAAGCAATGTACTTTATTTTGTTGTCAATTTATTATTTTCCCTTTATTTAGAGTTGTCATCACTCTATTGGTCCAATAAAAACCTTATCTTTTAAAGCTAATAAAATACATATTGAGCATCTTGTAAAAACCCACAAAACTAGCTCTCCCTCTTCCATTTATTTTTGCAAATGAAACAATCTATAAACTATCTTTTGTGAAAGCCCTAAAACCACAATTTTTACACCATTTTGAGTGAGTTTCACCATTTACACCAACAAATCGGCCCATTATTTTAGTAGTGTCAACCTATATCTTTATGTTGCATTCATATTATATTTTTAGAGGTGTAATGGTGTATTATTTTAGTGGAGTGGTGAGGGATTTATTTGTAGTGATTGTAGAGGGTATTTGGGAGTTTTATTTGACATTTCTTGGAAGTATTTCTTAGAGGATTTGGATCTCATTTTCTATATTTTGTTTGGTGGACTTCTTCATTTGAGGTTGGTTTTATATTCAAGTAAATTTTTACGAGTAAAAAATAATGCAGTTTAGGATAAATTAGTATATATTTACATCTATTTCACACGCTACCTATTTATATATATATATATATATATGTTATTTACATGACATATTATTATTTCATGTGAGAAAATGATTTAAAGAGTTCATGATCATTTTGGGACGGAATATTTATGATGTTAAAAATGTATGATTTCACTAAAAATATTCTAAGTAGTTTTTTAGAGAAAGTTGATGTAAAAACCTAAAATGACATTTTAGTGTACATGTGATATATATAAATGTGTATGGGTTTGAACACGATGAACTGGTAAATAAAATATATTAAAAAATTAGTTTTGAGTGTTGAATTTGAAATATTGAGTAAATATTGAAATAATTACAATCTTAAGGTTCTTTAGTCACAAAATAGCCCCTAAAACTATGAAAATTATATTTTTGCCCCCAAAATTATAAAGTTTACAAATTGGTACAACATGTCATACTTTTACATAAACTACTCTAAATTAATGAGAATTTAATTAAGGCATATAAAACATAGCATATTTCGCCTAAAATAATAAATGCAATGTTTGAAAGGTGAAATGATACTGAGTTGGTAATATTTAAAAAACAAGGACCTGAAACCTAAAAAAGGTAATGAAAGTTTAACTTTAGTGAATAAAATGATTTAGATGAATGTGTGTGTTCAAAGTACGTAATGTGATGAGAATGGAAATAACAAGGTGGTATTTACTTTGGATTTTGTCCTTTGGACCGGGTAAAACGATTAAAGTAACATAAGTGACTAAAAGGTGCATTTAAGAAAATTGGTTACAATGATATAACAAGTGAAAAGACACTCGGAGGAACCAAAAAAGTTTAAGGAAGGCCCAAGCTTTAGGGTGAGGCTTCGACTTAGACACAAAACCATTGGCTAGGGAAGCATATTGCGATATTTGTGAAAGTCGGTGCAAGTCCGTAAATACAAATGGGATTCGTTGAACTTATATAAAGAAAGTGAAAGATAATTTAGTGCACGACTTTCATTAAAGCCTAAAAGGGGTAAACGAAGATTAATG
The DNA here is from genome assembly GCA_949130495.1 of Sambucus nigra. NCBI lineage: Eukaryota > Viridiplantae > Streptophyta > Magnoliopsida > Dipsacales > Adoxaceae > Sambucus > Sambucus nigra. The sequence goes on from OX422213.1 coordinate 299,395,109, forward strand.
ACATGGAATTGAAAAAATTCTGAGGAATTATAAAAGTAAATAATGGTATACATATATGATAATTCGGGTTTAAATGGTACATAATTGAATTATGGGAAATTATGAAGCTAAGAGAATTGGTAAATCCATAACATAACGGATTAAAGAGAAATTAAGTCAACACGATAATGTGTTGGTAAATTATTGAAGAAACCATTTTTGTAATAAAGCGACGATGTTCTGAACATAAAAGTTAATGACTTTTAACCAAATTTAAAGGAAATATTTTTCAATAAAACATAATTGAAGCATTAGTTATTGTATGTTTGTCATTGCATTATTTCCTTATGCAGTTCGTTCTATACTCCATTATTTTAGGTACCCCACTGAGTATTAGCTCATCTCGTTCCCTTTGTTATGGTAGATTAATCTATACTCTATCTTTTGAGTGTGTTTCACATGTAAGTGATTCTTACTATTTATGTTAGTAATTATGACTATACAAACCCTAGGGCAGAGTCTAACACGTCTCGCCCTTATTCTTATTTATTCATACGCTTGGAAAATGGAATTATATGCACACCTAATTAATTTAATTAAATAAAATGGACTTAAAACATTATCTAGGTTGTTTTACATTACTCCACACTTAGCACAACCGGACTGATTTGGGATGTCCCACCGGTGACCTTTAAATTCGGGTCGGGGAGTTACAAGGACATTAAAACTATATATGGTAGATGAATTATAATATTATAAACATAAATTACATGTATAATACACCTATCAGGGGAAATTTAATAATACTTTCACTCAAAATATTGACTTTCAATCCTCTATAGTAGAAGCGTTTTGGGTAAATAAATTGAGTATGGACATTGCATATCAACGAGGAATTACTTGCCTAGAAATTGAAATAGGTAGCTATATTTATTTTAGCATGATTTATCGAAAGAAAGTGAAATGATCAAAACACCAGACTTGGACCTGGGAGCTACTTGAATTTATTCAAAGATTTTACCACGCGACACTTTTTTTGCTTAACTCATGTGCAAATATTTTAGCAGCTTTTTCGGCTCTAGGCCTTTCTATACTATGTTGTTTACCCATTTACCGATGTTTTTGTTTTCATTTGGTTTCATGACTTCTGTAATATATTTACTTCTATTTTTTTGCTTTTAAAAATCCCTGTAATTTGAATAAAGCTTCCCTCTTTTGTTAAAAAAATATCCACATACTAATTAAACTATTTATTGTTTAAGGTCTTTTTCAATTAAGTTTACTATACGCATAAATACATTTAAAATACACAAAAAATGTTATAAAACACTTTTTTAATAATAATTTTTTAAGTTAAGTCTCTCGAAAACTTAAACAAATGGGTCATAAATTCCTAGAACCTCATTCGAGGAATTTAACTATCATTAAGAAACTCACACGAGATTCTTTTTGTCGTATAAATATGATACGAAGGACTGTTCCCCGTAATATAAATCTAACCCCTCCCATTGTAAAAAAAAATATGGGCTTATTCCCATTGCAACCACTAAATGGGTATATTTACTAACAAAAATATTTGTGTAACAACCAAGGCTTTTGAGCGACTATTTTATATTATTTTGCCCGATGGGCTAATATTATAAAATAGGGGAAATTGGAATAAATATTGTTTCCCGTGATATTAAGGGATAATATTTACTATGTTTTGTCTATTTACCGTATGAGAAGGTAAATGACATTATATTGTGATATATTGCGTCATTATATGCAAAACGACGGTTATGACCTATACTTTAAGTTGGGTAAAATTAATGAAATAAAATAAAATTTGGAGCATAAAAGTTGTTCACATTTTTTTCCTGAATACCAAAATAGGGGGTGCGGTTGTTTTTAGAATAGTCGAGATAGTCAAAATAAGTGCCAAGTTGTATTTTTGAGTTTCAGGCACTTTTAACGCGTTATAACTCAATTAAGTAGATATGAGTCATTTTAATGGTGTATTAGTAATTAAAAGAGGGCATTTATATTTTAAGACCCGTTTAAGTCCCCCACCCCTTTTTCTTTCTTCATTTGTGTTAGAAGCCAAAGGAGAGAGAGAGAGAGAGAGAGAGAAGAGAGAGTTGGGAGAAATAGAGAGAAAATGGAGATTTGGGTCGGATTCCCGTTGCTACCGGAGGTGGATCATAGACTACGAACCTCGAGGCAAGTTTCTTACTTGCTAGATGTTGATTTAATATGATAAATTGCATGTATAGTTAGGTTTTGGACATTTAACCCATAAATGGGTATTTTTTTATTTTAATGATTAAAACCTTAAATCTTAGTCTTGATTTGATTTGAGGATAAATTATTAGTTATTAATGGGTAGAAATGATTTGGGAGAATTAGATGTTGTTGATGTTGGACAAAATCAAAGATTTGAGGTTTTGGGATTTTAGGGTTCATACAACCCGTATCCCAAACTGGGCAAGATTTCAGGACCGAATCGATTCGGCCCCTAGGGCGAATCGATTCGGATAAGGGGTAGGCTATAGGTCTGGCAGACCGAATCGATTCGGGATAAAACCGAATCGATTCGGACAATTGCAGTAAGTCAGTTTTGCTCACCGAATTGATTCGGCTTATTAGTGAATCAATTCACAAGGGCGAATCGATTCGGACCAAGGGGCAAATCGATTCGGTTCCCCTATTTTTTTGAGATTTTCTTAGTTTGATTTTTTTTTTAGCCCTTTTTTCTTTTAGGTCCAAGGTTTAGGGGCCTTCCTTTGGGAAGTATGGGGAGTCCAATAGGGTGGTTTTTGGGTAGACTAATGTCCTAATATTAATGGGATGATTGGGCTTACCCCGAGGGCAAATGTGTATAGGTTGGTGTCCGAATGAAATAGGAGATTAACCGAAAGATAAATTGAGACAAAATATTAATGTTGAGACATTTCGGAGACACTCCTTGAGGGAGATTCATTTTAAATGGTTTATGATATTATCTTGAAGTCTTGGGGACAAGTTGAGGTTGTTGGCACTTCGGGTCTTAAGTAATTAATAAAATATGACTTTAAGAATATGAAATGAATATTATTAAATGTTATACTAATAAATAAGTACAAACGATTTTGAGAATGTAAAAATGGATGTTTTCAAATGAAAAGGAATATGATTTTCATAAATGTTAAAAGGTATGGATACACACCCTCTCTAAATCGCTATCTTAAGGGAAGTTCGCGCATTGTGGTGAAGCCCCCTGACTAATAAATGCAGGGTGGATATAGGCCCTAGGCCATATGAGCGTTTGTTGTATATTTTTATGTGATGGGTAGGTAATTCCGGGTGTGGTTATGACTACCCCTCAGGCATATGGCCGCTTCCCGACGTTTCGGTAGGATCCCAGGTTGGCTAAATAATAGGCCCTAGAAGATGATAGCCATTTAGGGGCACGCACAGTGGGGAAACTCGGATGGGCGGTCTTAGAATCGTTACATATATGTAATTATAACTATTATAAATCAAGTTGGACTTGATGTATGAAATGCCATAAAGAGCATGATGAGTGCCATAAAGAGCACAATGATATGCCACAAAGAGCATACAATGATGACTATATTCCTGATAAGGAAGGTATTTTTACAAAGTGCCATAAAGAGCACAATGAAATGCCACAAAGAGCATAAAAACTATGATTATATATCCTGATAAGGAATGGAACCATGAAATGAACTAGTGTACCGGATGAAATTGTTTGGTAAACATTTGATAAAATGTTGTACCATTTATGTATATTGACCTCTCACTTATATATAGACATATATTAATTATGTGCTGAGGGTATAATGGATCCCGACGATCGACCTTACCTAGTAGTAGTGTATCGGGGGAGTTCCTTGTTTGGATTTCGCTTTGCGAGACACCCCACGCACGAATAAGGGCATAGTGTTGAGACTGGGGAGAAGTTAGCCTTTTGTTCTTGATTTAACCTGAGCATCATTGATATTGCGCTAGGTTGCTTTTAGACTGAGAGGTGAGAAATATTATTGTTAACTGCGAGAGAATTACGCACTTAACTATCATGCATTTTATTCACATGGGAATCATATCAAATCGGGCCAAGACCCGTATCTATGTTTCTTTGCTTTGCATGTGCTCTTTGCCGTAAAGGTGCTCTACCGCATGGACACCTGTATTTACATTTACATTTCGGTTGTCATGGAGCTACGGCATATTGCGGATGTTGTAGGTTATTGTTTAGACTCTTCTTCCCATTGCACTCTAGTTATGTTTAGTATATGTATTCGGGCATGTTTGCCCAAGCGTTGAACTTATTTATTATATTGTAAATATTGAAAAAGTAATACTCGGTGTAACTATTTGTATTGGTCTGTTCATCGACAGCTTATTTGGTGATTATTTATGATATTGTCGTTCTTTATTTATCGATTTTTGATATCCACCGTTTTCGCAAATGGGATTATCTAAGTGTTTTCTTTTATTTACAAATTCTATTTTTATTGACAGCCCATTTTTCTAAAATGATTGGTGGTTATCTCGTACTATTATTTTAAATCGACAGTGATGCTGAGAATGGACCATCTATAATTCCTGTAATTATTAGAGTATTGGGCTGGCCACCTATTATTTTAGAAGGCGGGTTGTCACAGATGGTATCAGAGCATTAGGTTCTAGAGTCCTTAGGAATCTGTGCGGATGTATTTCTCTTTCAGCGTTACTTATGATTTGATATAGAGCCTTAATGATTAAGATTGTTGATTTCTCTTATGAGTCTCGTTCTTCTGTTATGCTATGAGAACCCCGAAAATCTTTTGCGCATTCGTGTGCGACTAGTAAGTCATCAGATGATGGGCATCAAGGGAGGTTGTCGTGAAGGCGTCGCGAGACGGGATTTGTAAGAGCTGTAAGCTGTAGTCAGAGATGTGGGCCTCTTTAGAGGTCGCTCCCTTTTGTAGAATTTTCTCCTATTGCTACTGTGACTACTAAGTACAGTAGAGATGATTTTCCATGTGTCGCTGTCAGTAGAGAGTGGTACTCAGCTTGGGATTTCGACAAGTGTCAATCTAAAGATTGAGAAGTCCTTGATGAGGACCACATGTTGAAGTTCGGACGAATTGGAGATAGTGTAATCTCATTCGGTGGAAGTGTTAGGACCGGGAGTTTTGGCTTAGAGAGGGGTATAGAAGTGCCTAGGTGCGAAGATTAGAGGAAAATCTTTCACCATTAGAGTAAGGTTGAAGTGGCGGAAATGGTAGTCGCCATAGTAGGGTGGTGCAAAAAGTTTTGCCCAAAGAGAGAGAGCCCTTCGATAGAATGTTAGGCTCACGAGTAAGTGTTGTTAACACTTCAGGAGAAGTTGTATTCACGAGGCCCCATCGGTGGACATCCACCAGGGGAAGGCTCATTGAACTAAGGCAGAGGAGGCCAGTAGAATGTTCTCTTTACTGAAGAAGTTAAGGGAACCACGCGAGAAATTGCTAGAATAGCTATAAGATGGAGTAGTTTTGTATTAACCCTAGATTTGGGTGTGTATATTGAGCTTGTGGTAGTATATCTACATGGCTTCCATGATAGGGAAGTTCTATATTTTCTTTCACTCGTTTTGGGGCGAGTGATGATATATGTGGTATGTGGTACTTGTATTGTATGTAATATACGAGTAGAGATGTTCTAGGATTGGTTGGTGCGATAGCAAGCGAATAAATTGCGAGGCTCTCCTATTTCTAGTTCTAGAGAGGAACTGGTTGCTCTATAATGTCTCACCTAGATAGAGGATTGAGACTTTATAGAGATAGTTTACGGTGTGTAGGTTGTTTTCATTTTCTTTAATTGTTTTGCCTTGCTTTATTTGTTTTTTTTTATTGTTTGCTTACTTTGTTTGCTTTGCTTGTGTATGATGTTGCCTGATCTCCACGACCAACAAGTTAAGGGGATTGTGCTAGAGGGGTTCCTTATTTGGATTTCGCTTTTGCGAGACACTCCACACATGAACCTTAACGAAGTTGTAAGTGGAGAGATGTCGCATATTATTTTCTTTTTCTTTCTTTACTTTTCTGTGGGTTGTGATGCTGGGTTGGAAAGGTTTGGCCAAGAATCACGTAAATGAGTTATTAAGGGCTAAGTTAATGTGCGAGATATGAGCACTATGATAGTTCTTCCTCTGATTGATGTGGGGGAGACTAAGATATGAAAGTCAAATAGAGACTTATGGTTATGCCTTATTGAGAAGGCCATTTATAAAGATGTATGTGTGTATATTGGGATAAAGTATTAGTAGCGCCTTATCGAAAGTAAGCGCTCGACCAGTTAAAATTTTCATTTTTGTTATAGTGGTAAGACTTAGAGTTAGGATTTTAGCGATCCCGATCATGTGTCTTCGACCGTTACTTCTCGACGACCGACGATGCGAGGTAGTAGTGTAACGGGAGGGTTCCTTGTTTGGATTTCGCCTCGGTGAGACATCCCACGCATGAAACCAAGCGACTGTCGGAAGTTGGGAAAGGTCTTGGACACTAGGGATCTAGTTAGGATTATATTTATACGACTCGATTAAGATAGATAGCTTGACGTTAGGATTTTTAGGACGAAAGGCCCTTAGGGCATGTAGCATGGTTTTAGGGAGGCGGTGAGGAGTTGACCACAATAGGTTTATGGGTTAACTCTAAGTGGGATTAGGTCCCTAGAACGAAGAAGTTTAGAATCTAGAGTGGTTCGAAATGCTGGGCCGTAGGAGGTGGGGCCATTCGTAGATAGAACGTTACGTTGATAACCTATCTTCCGAGGATTTGAAGTATGAGTTAACTTTTACTCCTGCACTCATGTTGTTATGATCGAGAGTGAATTCGATGAACGAGTCTTTGTTAGGAACGGGAAGTATTAATGCTAGCGCATGAACCCATTGTTTATGCGTCTCACATACTTAAACTCCACGAGAGGAATTATTCCCCGCTTGATATAGAGTTCGTAGTGGTAGTATTCGCCTTAAGGAATAGAGGCACTACTTCCTGGGCAGGAAATTTGTCTTTTCACGAGCAAGAAGTTGGAGTTCGTGAGGGGCTATCGATTGAATATCCCCTTTCTCTAAGGATATGCGGATGGGTTAGTAGATGCGCCGAGTAGGGAACCGTCGGAGAGATTAGGGAAGGCACGGGATGCCAAGTAGAACGAGCTTCACCGAGGGGACACTATAGTAAGAGCGTTCATGTCCGTGATTGATCGACTCACCTACTAGTGTGAAGAGACTAGTGGTGGGACGAGGAAGGATGGGAGTAGTAGTTTGTAGGGATAAAAACCTCCGTACAATTGTTCGGATCATTTCTTGTAAGTAGGGTGCCGGGATGTATAAGTATCTCCTTCAGTAGTAGAAAGGTAGGATTGATAGTTCTACAGGAACGATTAGGTTCTATGTTAGAGCAAGAAGAAGGTAGACTAGGATCGAATAATGATGACCTTAGTCCGAGCCCAGTAGGGATGCCATTTTTACTAAGGGGTTTGCTAGGAATGATAGAATGATAGTTTAGTATAGTATATCATTATATGGTTATACTATATGCCTGAATTTTGAGGGCAAAATTCCCTTCTAAGGAGGGGAGTATGTAAAAACCCAGGCTTTTGAGCAGCTATTTTATATTATTTTGCCCGATGGGCTAATATTATAAAATAGGGGAAGTTGGAATAAATATTGTTTCCCGTGATATTAAGGGATAATATTTACTATGTTTTGTCTATTTACCGTATGAGAAGGTAAATGACATTATATTGTGATATATTGCGTCGTTATATGTAAAACGACGGTTATTACCTATACTTTAAGTTGGGTAAAATTAATGAAATAAAATAAAATTTGGAACATAAAAGTTGTTCACATTTTTTTCCTAAATGCCAAAATAGGGGGTGCGGTTGCTTTTAGAATAGTCTAGATAGTCAAAATAAGTGCCAAGTTGTATTTTTGAGTTTCAGGCACTTTTAACGCGTTATGACTCAATTAAGTAGATATGAGTCATTTTAATGGTGTATTAGTAATTAAAAGAGGGCATTTATATTTTAAGACCCGTTTAAGTCCCCCACCCCTTTTTCTTTCTTCATTTGTGTTAGAATCCAAAGGAGAGAGAGAGAGAGAGAGAGAGAGAGAGAGAGAGAGAGAAGAGAGAGTTGGGAGAAATAGAGAGAAAATGGAGATTTGGGCCGGATTCCCATTGCTACCGGAGGTGGATCATAGACTATGAATCTCGAGGAAAGTTTCTTACTTGCTAGATGTTGATTTAATGTGATAAATTGCATGTATAGTTAGGTTTTGGACTTTTAACCCATAAATGGGTATTTTTTGATTTTAATGATTAAAACCTTAAATATTAGTCTTGATTTGATTTGAGGATAAATTATTTGTTATTAATGGGTAGAATGATTTGGGAGAATTAGATGTTGTTGATGTTGGACAAAATCAAAGATTTGAGGTTTGGTGATTTTAGGGTTCATACAACCCGTAGCCCAAACTGGGCAAGATTTCAGTACCGAATCGATTCGGCTCCTAGGGCGAATCGATTCGGATAAGGGGTAGGCTACAGGTCTGGCAGACCGAATCGATTCGGGTTAAAACCGAATCGATTCTGACAATTGCAGTAAGTCAGTTTTGCTCACCGAATCGATTCGGCTTATTAGCGAATCAATTCACAAGGGAGAATCGATTCGGACCAAGGGGCAAATCGATTCGGTTCCCCTGTTTTTTTGAGATTTTCTTAGTTTGATTTTTTTTTAGCCCTTTTTTCTTTTAGGTCCAAGGTTTAGTGGCCTTCCTTTGGGAAGTATGGGGAGTCCAATAGGGTGGTTTTTGGGTAGACTAATGTCCTAAGATTAATGGGATGATTGGGCTTACCCCGAGGGCTAATGTGTATAGGTTGGTGTCCGAATGAAATAGGAGATTAACCGAAAGATAAATTGAGATAAAATATTAATGTTGAGACATTTCGGAGACACTCCTTGAGGGAGATTCAATTTAAATGGTTTATGATATTATCTTGAAGTCTTGGGGACAAGTTGAGCTTGTTGGCACTTCGGGTCCTAAGTCATTAATAAAATATTACTTTAAGAATACGAAATGAATATTATTAAATGTTATACTAATAAATAAGTACAAACGATTTTGAGAATGTAAAAATGGATGTTTTCAAATGAAAAGGAATATGATTTTCATAAATGTTAAAAGGTATGGATACACAACCTCTTTAAATCGCTATCTTAAGGGAAGTTCGCGCGTTGTGGTGAAGCCCCCTGACTAATAAATGTATGGTGGATATAGTCCCTAGGCTATATGAGCGTTTGTTGTATATTTTTCTGTGATGGGTAGGTAATTCCGGGGGTGCTTATGACTACCCCGCAGGCATATGGCCGCTTCCCGACGTTTCAATAGGATCCCAAGTTGTCTAAATAATAGGCCCTAGAAGATGATAACCATTTAGGGGCGCGCACAGTGGGGAAACCCGGACGGGCGGTCTTAGAATCATTACATATATGTAATTATAACTATTCTAAATCAAGTTGGACTTGATGTATGAAATACCATAAAGAGCATGATGAGTGTCATAAAGAGCACAATGATATGCCACAAAGAGCATACGATGATGACTATATTCCTGATAAGGAAGGTATTTTTAGAAAGTTCCATAAAGAGCACAATGAAATGCCACAAAGGGCAAAAAAACTATGATTATATTTCCTGATAAGGAATGGAACCATGAAATGAACTAGTGTACCGGATGAAATTGTTTGGTAAACATTTGATAAAATGTTGTACCATTTATGTATATTGACCTCTCACTTATATATAGACATATATTAATTATGTGCTGAGGGTATAATGGATCCCGACGATCGACCTTACCTAGTAGTAGTGTATCGGGGGGGTTCCTTGTTTGGATTTCGCTTTGCGAGACACCCCATGCACGAATAAGGGCATAGTGTTGAGAGTGGGGAGAAGTTAGCCTTCTGTTCTTGATTTAACCTGAGCATCATTGATATTGCGCTAGGTTGATTTTAGATTAAGAGGTGAGAAATATTATTGTTAACTGCGAAATAATTACACACTTAATTGTCATGCATTTTATTCACATGGGAATCATATCAAACTGTGCCCTGACCCGTATCTATGTTTCTTTGCTTTGCATGAGCTCTTTGTCGTACAGGTGCTCTACCGCATGGACACCTGTATTTACATTTCCATTTCGGTTGTCATGGAGCTACGACATATTGCGGATGTTGTAGGTTATTGTTTAGACGCTTCTTCCCATTGTACTCTAGTTATGTTTAGTATATGTATTCAGGCGTGTTTGCCCAAGCGTTGCACTTATTTCTTATATTGTAAATATTAAAAATGTTATACTCGGTGTAACTATTTGTATTGGTTTGTTCACCGACAGCTTATTCGGTGATTATTTGTCATATTGTCGTTCTTTATTTATCAATTTTTGATATCCACCATTTTCGCAAATGGGATTATCTAAGTGTTTTCTTTTATTTACAAATTCTCTTTTTATTGACAGTCCATTTTTCCTAAAATGATTGGTGGTTATCTCGTACTATTATTTTAAATCAACAGTGATGCTGAGAATGGACCATCTATGATTCCTGTAATTATTAGAGTATTGGGTTGGCCACCTATTATTTTAGTAGGCGGGTTGTCACAATTTGCAACCGTATGTACAACACGAAAACGTATGCAGACACTTAGAGCACCACGTATCTGTGCTAAACATCAATAAAAACGTGACAAGGATGTGATAGGTGTTACACGTCTCACCCATTATAAAAACTTTATATGTGCAAACGTATCGTATTTTTATTAATGTTAATCACGGACACGTAGTTCCTTGGGTGATATTTTTTTCTTCTAAATATTAATTTCACTTGTTGGATCTTACTTTGTGAACCATAATTGAGAACATGAACAGAAACTTGGCTAGCCTAGCTACCTAATGAAAAAATACCACTTAAGACGTTTAATACATGATTAAACTGTTAAAATGGCTATGATCTGTTTGTTGGAGAAACTCTTAATTCAAAACAAAACTTAACACGAGATGTGATCGAAATGATTATAAATAAATTATTTAAAGAGTTTGAACGAGTTATTTCAGATCTAGAATGAACCAATTTTAAAAAATAAAACTTAAAATATTAAATCAGCTCAGCTTAGAAGAAGGTGATGAGAGTATGAGGACATGCACAAGTAAATTTTTAATGTGGTAAAACCCCACCCAATTGTTGAAACATCCACGGTGACCTCTACGTCACAAAACAAAAAATTCACTAAAATCAGAGTAACAAATTACAAGCTATTTAACAATCAAACCAGAGAAATACACCTAAATTAAGTTCAGAATCGTTACTAACTCCTCTGGATTAGATTTAAATTCTCTGAAGGTTGTTGTTGTTGATGTTCTCTTCAGCTTCGTAACTTTACTCGATTCCATCTTTACGTCGGTTCAAGCAAGTTCAAGATCATTCAACCAACACTTTAAGTGTGGTAAAGTGAAAGTGTAGTGGTGATGTGCTCTCTAACATATGCATGCAACACACTCACACTTAATACATACAGAATGATTTATCAAATTACAAAAATCACTAGTTATGCAAGATTTTCCAAAATTAGTTTAGTTAAGACTAAATCAAACTTTAAACCTTTCAAAACAACCGCAGATCAAGAGGGAATCTTGTTGTGAAATATCAAAGATCCTAACACTTTCTTATTTTGAAAATAGTCAATATTGAATGTGCAATCCCCAATCAAGATCGCAAAACTAGATCTAAGTCTAATTCTTTGAGTAAAGTGAAATAAGAATGAATATTGTTGGTTTAGGGTTTGAAAACATAAAATCAGTTTTAAAACAACCAACAAACAAGATTTCTCGAAATAAGAAATCAAGACAGTAAAGTATCTATGTCATTTGTATCAGAGAGATGAGATCTCAAGTTTCTAGGTAGAGAAACTAAAAACTCTACCAACGTGACGAAGTTGGAAGGATGATCAAGAACAAGAGAGGATAACTTCTGAAAACACGAACTAAACACTCAAAGGTTTAACTCTCAGAAAAGTATTTCTGGTTTGGATTTGATGAAGTTTGATTAGGGTTTCTATTTCTCTCTCTAATATTTCTCTCTCTTCTATCTACTATCTCTTTTTTCTCTCAAATGAAGAATAACCAAAAGTATCTATATGCCTCATAGATGGAATCTATTTATATAAGACGTAGAAGGATATGGAAAAATGATTCAAAATCAAAGGCTGAGATTAAAAGAGGTTAGGGTTCACAACAAGCAGTGCAAAAGCCAACGCTGATTGGCTAAAACCAATTCATTTGGATTGATCCCAAACACATGCAGACCGTAGATTAAGTCAATCCAAGGGTTCAAAATAAGTCACAGGTATGTGAGTGATAAGAAACACAAATCTAACCGATGTGTGTGCAGCACGTGTACGCTTAAGATCTATTCTCACACGCGTGTTTTTAAGTTCCTAAATAATCTCAGTTTCACCCACAATAGTTTATGACACTTTAGGTTTCTACCCAAGATAGTTTTATGGCATAAAATATAATTACAAATCTACCCTAAAACTTTATTAAGTTACAATTTTAATTTCCAAAAATTATTTAAAATTGTTAGAAAATGTTAAATAAATCACAAAAATTACTGAAAAATCGTTCTAATGGGATTGAACTCACACATGATCATTGCATGAATAAAACACTATATGTATGCAATCCTAGTGTGGTGTATGTGTTATACCTTCATGAACTTGTAGAGGAATATCAATGAAGCTTTGAAAGTTCTGAGACTTTTTGGTTCATCTAAGGATAGACACAATTTTATCACTATTTCCAAACTAGATGAGCTCCTATATAATGTAGACTCAAATGAGTCAAAGATATAGGGTGATTCAATCTCCCCCTTTGGAAATATGAGATAAATCTCCTTTGAGTCATCTAGGACCTGTAAGGATACCAAAAGAAATAAGAAAATCCTATTCTTATACAAACAATCTATCTGCCCAATCTCCTAGAAATGGAAAATATTACATAACTCAACTATGTACAAGCTATTACCCTATCAAAATCCGATGCAATAAATAGGTACTAAAATCTGCAATAAGATACCTAAGATCAAGTTCATTAGATGAGAAAGTGCAAGAGTGTCCAAGTGGACTTAAATCCCTCCCCTATTTTGTCTCAAGTGGATAAAGGGCAGTAAGAATAAAAAAGGAGAGTTATAAACAGGTAGATAAGCAGTAACTTGAATAAACAACGAGAATTCACACGAATATCCTACATAAAATAGATATAAGAGGTGTTCTTTGTCATTATACTAACATCCATGCCTTACATCCACATAGATTGATTATAAGTATGTGAAAATCTGGCAGTTATACAAATTAAGCAAGAAATTATTCAGCCAAAACCATACCAATTGATTTGCATAAGGATTCAAAACACTTAAAATCCAATGGTTTTGTAAACAAGTCTGCCAATTGTAGATCAGTGGGCAAGTAATTAATCTATAATTCTTTTGATTCAACTAATTCTTGTATCAAGTGATATCGAATTTTAATATGTTTGGTGCGAGAATATTGAACTGGATTCTTAGATATGTTGAACGCAGTTTGGTTATCGCAATAGAGATGTAGTTTTTCTTCATTTATACCGTAATCTCTCGGCATTAGTTGCAGCCATAGTAATTAGGCACAATAACTTCTAGCTGCGATATATTCAGATTCTGTAGTAGATAAAGAATTGTAGTTCTATTTTGTGTTGTTCCAACCAACCAAGTTATTACCGATGTAGTAACACGCTCCTAAAGTACTTTTACTATCATCGTTTACTATCATCGAAACACCCAGCCCAATCAGCATTAGTTTATCCTACTATAGTGATCGATATGTCATTAGTCTACCACAATCCTAAATTGTGAGTGCTTTTTATGTATTTAATTATTATTTTTATGCATAATAAATGGCTCTCTTTACGATTATTTTGATAACAGGCGCACACACAAACATAGTACAAAATATCAGGGCGCGAGGCAGTTAGGTAAAGCAAACTTCCTATCATACTACGGTATAAAGTAAAATCAATGGATTTACCATTTTCATCTTTGGAGAGTTTGATAGAGATACTCATAGGCATTCTAGCTTCTTTAGTTGTGTCTAGGCTAAATTTTTTTATAATCTCTAATGCATATTTTAATTGTGAAATAAATAAACCTTCTAAAATTTGTTTACCTTGAAGACCTAAGAAAAATTACAACTCCCCCATAAGTGACATATACTTGAGCAATAGTAAATACATTATGGCTGCAATAGTAATGTCTGAGAAAGACTTGGCTTCTGAAGGGGAGGTGGATCCAAAAACTATATCGTCAACATATACTTGATCAATAGTAATGTTGTTGTCAAAATGTTTGACAAACAAGGTTTGGTCATTTCCTCCTCTCCTAAATCCATTATCTAAAAGAAAGGTGGATAGGCACTCATACCAAGCTCTAGGAGCTTATTTAAACCCATAAAGAGATTTCTTAAGACGATAAACATAATTTGGGTGATGAGGGTCAATAAAACCTTTGGGTTGTTCTACATAGGTTTCCTCAGTTAAAATTCTACTAAGGAAGGTAGACTTTACATCCATTTGGTAAAGCATGAAATGTAAATGGCATGCTATGGAAAAAAGTAAACGAACAGATTCGAGGCGAGTGACGGGAGCAAACATTTCCTCGAAATCTATTCCTTCAATATGATAGTAGCCCTGGGTAACTAATCTAGATTTATTCCTAATGATCATCCCAGACTCATCAGTCTTGTTTTTAAAAATCCAACGTGTGCCAATAACCCTTTTATTTTTAGGCCTAGGTACAAGATAACAAACATCATGAATGACAAATTGAAGAAGTTCCTATTGCATTGCACTAATCCATAAGGGGTCATTCAGGGGTTCATTTACATTCTTAGGCTCAATGAGAGACACAAAGCATGGAAATGGAGCAATGTTGCAAAGTTGAGATCTTGTACGAACAGGTTCCATAGGATTACCAACTACACTATCTAAAGGATGGTCTTTGGAAACCCAGTTAGGCACTTCAGGGGTTTCAGTTAGTAAAGACTCAGTTATTTCAGGAGAGTTATAATTTAAAAGGCTTTCAGACGCATCCACAATAGCTATTCTAATAGTTTTACTTTCTATAGAAGTGTCATTTACAATCATGTTGATGGATTCCATCATGGTTTTAGTTCACAAGTTGTAAATTTGTTAGGCTCTACTGTCAGGTGAATAACCTAAAAATATAGATTTATCTCCTCTTGTTTCAAACTTAGATAAATGTTCTCTGTCTTTATAGACATAACATGTACTACCAAAAGTTGTAAGATATTTAAGATTTGATTACTTGCCATACCAAAGTTCATAGGGGGTATGTTTAGAATTTTTCCTAAGGTAGACTCTTTTGATAATGTGACATGCAGTACGAACTGATTCAACTGAAAAGTATTTAGGTAAATCTTTGGCATGTATCAAAACTCTTACCATTTCCTGAATTGTTCTATTTTTCCGCACGGTTATCCCATTTTGTTGGGGTGTCTTGGGAGAACTGAACTCGTGTTTGTAACCATTATAGTCATAATATTCAATGACACCTGAATCTATGAAGTCACCTCCTCTATCACTCCGGATTCTATCCACTTGGGAGTCATTTTCATTTTCTATACGATGTAAGATTTTCAAAAATGCTCTAAAGGTTTCAGACTTTTTCATTAAAAAAAGCAACCCAAGTAAATCTCGTGTAGTCATCAACAATAACTAGAATGTAACTATTTCCACAAAGACTAATAGTACGAAAAGTACCCATTAGGTCCATATGGATGAGTTCTAAAGGTTTAGAAGATAGAATGTCTTTAACCCTTTTATGAGGTGCCTTAACTATTTTCCTTCTTGACAAGGACCACAGACTATGTTAGAAATAGGTTTTATTTTAGGAATACCTCTAATAATTTCCTGAGTGGATAATTTACTAAGGCTGTCATAATTTATGTGACCCATTCTGTTATGCCATAATTCATTGTCATCTAATGTGGCAATGTTATAGACCTCTGTACTTGGATTGACAATGTAACAATTATGTAGAGTACAAAGTCCTGTAATGATGCACACACCATTTTCATTTAAAATTTTGCAATTGTTCTTCAAAAAGGTGACAGTATGATTAGAGTCACAAAATTGTGAAATAATTAGTAGATTAGCCTTAAGACCTTTTACTAATAAAACATATTCAAGAACAGGTAGTCCTTATTCATGGAGTGTTCATTTGATAACGATCTGGGTTGATACACCATCTTCAAACAATACTTTGCCTTCAGAGAATTTGGTTTTGTTTGAAAGTTTGGATTTATCCCCGGTCATATGCTTAGAACATCCAGAGTCTAAGTACTATCCAGACGTGGTGTGTTCATCTTTCAAAGCACTGATCACTATGTTATATGTCATCTGGGGTACTAGATCATCCTTTCTCACCCAAATTGCTCTGGTTTTCAATTTGCTCTGATTAGCTCGTATTTGATAAAACTTGCAAGCATCAGATTTTTGGCTAAACAGATTTTGCGCAGGTTTTTGAAATTTATAAACCTTTTGAGCATTCGGTCGTGAAAAGAATCTAGTGTTATTTATTGACAATTGTATTTTAGTATTAGATCTTGTCTTTCTCTTTCGATAGTTAGAGTTTCTATTTGGTGGTTTAGGAAGGATATAATTGTTACGGCTTCTCCTAAAATAGTTAAAATTCTGATAGGTAAAGGAGGGATAGGTAGGTTGATACAGACGTTTGGAATAGCAACCATCTAAAGAATGTCCATACACATCATAGTATGAGCAATAAAGATTGCTCGTTGCAGTTAAGTCTTTAGGAAAGTTATTGAACATAATTTTTCCTAAATTATGACTTTTGGCATTAATTCAAGAGGGAACAGCTTGAAATGAGGTCTCACTCTTTCTAATGGGAGGACAAACGTACTTGGGTTTAAGTTGAACATTATTCTTAGAGGTACTTGTCTCACCAATGTTTAACTGCTACTGGTTTTTATCAAAATCATTTTTCAAAGATTGAAAGTCTGGACAAATTTCCATAGGTCTTTTCCCACCAGTAATAATCTTTATGATTTCAACAGGCTGGGTTTGCTTGATATTTTTTATGCAAAAGCCTATTCCAGATCTATCGTCAGAATTGGTATTACTATCAGCAACACAATCCTCAAAACAATTAGAATTTCTTTCAAATTTTGAAATTTATTTGTAGGCTGTTGAAGCCTTTTCTTTTATTTGTTCCAATTATAATAACGATCCTTTATACTCCTTTTTCCAAAACATTATTGGATTTAATCAAGTCTTTCACTCTTTGTTCAAAAGCCTTTATTTCCTCATCATGAGTTAAACATTGAGACGTATACTCTTCAGCATTTTGTTTAACTTTTGGTTTGATGACTCTAGTTTCTTGGAAACATCTTTGACAAGCTTCTCTAGTCCAGCGCTTTTCTTGAGTGTTTTAGTGTAAAGTGAGTGAATGTCAGGAAGGTCATCATTGTCATAGTCACTAAGTGAGAAGTGTGCAGTGTCCCTATCGATTCAATTTTAAAACTCACACACCCATTGGCATCATCAATAAGGTGTTCACTTTGACTCACATACACACGATTTTTAATACTACAATCATTCTCAAGAATTAAGTCAGACACATCAGAAGAAGCAACACCATTTGTCATATCATACTCAGGTTCCTTATCATCATTATCGATTATATTAGCAAAGAATGACATGCAAGGGTCAAAAGAGTTAGATGACTCGGGTTCATCATTTTTAGAGTCACTTGAGTCATTCCAAGTCTTGCATAGTTGAGCCCTATTATGTTTGGGGTTTTTGTCTAAGTTAACCCTACAGTCACTAGCCATGTGTCCTAATTTGCCACATCCATAACATTCAACATTTTTAAGGTCTTTCTGAGGTCTCTTGTGATCATCAGTCTTTTGTTTGTCATGTCTTCTCTTATGAGTCCTATCATTAGAAGTGTTCGAGTAATTAGGTTTCCCTTGTCTATAAGCAACTTTATTTCTAAATTTTATAATCTTTTTGAATTTCTTAGACATAAGAGCAATCTGATTATCTAAGTTATCCAAGTCATAGCCCTCATCAGAATCAAGGTCAAGGTCAGGTTTGATAAAATTTGATGAAAAAATAAGATTAGAATTACCCAATTTTTTATTGGTCTGGATCAATTATTTCTTGAATTCTAGTTCCATTTCCACATTTCTTAGTTTACTATTGAGGAGTTATGGGGTAAGATTTTGATCATCCATTTTCTCAATAGCATATCTCTTACTATTAAACTTCTGTGGAAGTGATCTTAGAATTTTTGAAACAATCTCTTTCCTATCATAGATTATACCATTTGCATGTAACTTAGTTACAATATCGATTAACCTAATATAGAAATCATCAAAGAGTTCAGTCGTAGACATGACTAGGGAGTTATACTGTTGAATGAGCATTTGAGTTTTAGTATCTTTGACTCTATTATCACCCTCATGTGCTGTTACAAGAGTATCCCACGCTTCCTTAGAAGTTGTGCAAGATGAGATCCTCTTAAACTAATGTTCGTTAATAGACATAAATATGGAATTCTTGCCTTTATTGTTACATAGTGAAATTTGTTTTTCTTCTTTAGTGAATTCACTTAGTAACTTCATGATCCTCACAGTACTTCCTTCAGCTGTTGGTTTAGTAGGAAAAGAGTAGCCATTTTCTATAACTTCCCAGACTTCATCTCCCAGACTTCCTTTGATGAAATCAATCATCCTTACCTTCCAGTAAGGAAAATTAGTTCCATCAAAGAGAGGGGGTCTAGACAGGTTACCTAGTCTCTCAAATTTCTCATCCATACTTTTGTTTTGAAAAAACAATTTCAAAAACACAGGATCAAAAAGATTTTAAAACAGCCAAGCTCTCATACCAATTGAAAAATGACACTGAAGAAGTTTAATCCTGTATTAAATGTCTTAAGTGGCATTTTTGAAAGATTTTAAAAATGAAAATGTTCTTCAACCTTAAGGTACAAATTAAGGGAAATGTAAAAGACATATTTCTTCTTTTAGAAAAATGAAAATAGCTTCAAAAACATTGCAAATAATTTTTCATACCAACCCCTAAAAACACTCAGTCATAGATGAGAAAAAGTATTATACACTTAGGGAACTATGTGTCTGTGCTCAAGAGCATTAAAAACATGACATTTTTTACATGTAAATTATTGTCTTTATAGTGGGAGGCATGTACAATACGTATCACAATTGTGTTATGTGTTTATTGATATTGAGCACTGACACTATATCCTGTAATAAAAAGTCGATCACGTGAACTATTATTTAAAACTAATATATATATAGGAGAAGGTTCACCTACATCACACCCTATAAATTGCACATACATCACACTTAGTTTTAGGCCTTGCAAAACAAAATCAACTTTTTTATTTTCCTCTTGAAATTAACCTTCCAATCAATCCATGTTCAAAAGATTAGGTCAAAATACATTTTGTATCTATTTTTAAAAAATCCAATAAAAATGCTGAAAATAGGGGTCTGTGCCAGCAGAATTTTGTGAATTTTTTAATAATAGCTACAAAGTGTATTTTGACTTAATTTTTTGAATATGGGTTGATTGGAAGGTTACTTTCACGAGAAAAAATAAAAAATTTGGAAAAAATATTTCTTAGCACCTAGAACTAAGTGTGATGTATGGAGTGTGATGTAGGTAAGCCTCTCTCTCTCTCTCTCTCTCTCTCTCTCTCTCTCTCCATCTATCTATCTATCTATCTATCTATCTATCTATCTATCTATCTATCTCTCTCTCTCTCTCTCTCTCTCTCTCTCTCTCTCTCTCTCTATATATATATATATATATATATATATATATATATATATATATATATATATATATATATATATATATATATATATATATAAACGGATTGGAAAAGGCGGTCAAAAGAACGTACATCCATTTGTCACCTTTAAAAGCTGTGACAAATGCACAGGTCCATTTTTAATAAAAAAAAATAAGAAAGTGCATTTGTCACGACTTTTGACCCTGACAAATGTAGGATGCTTTTTACAGTATGCTTTAGAGAATTTATATATATATATATATATATATAGTTGTATTTGTATTAGTTACATTTTGTTGGAGTCTAACGCAAATTATATTATATTGTCATTTACCATATAATATAATTACATGTTTTTATTTTTCTTCAATAATCACTTATTTACATTAAGTCTTTTTATTTAACTTTACAAGCTCTCCATTCAAAAGTTCCTTTTAGGGGCCAAAATCTTAGGTCGCCCTTTACTCAAAAAAGAATAATTCTAGGGCGACTCAACTACATCCATAAAATCGAATACAAATCACGTGTGTAAATGTGGCAAAATTATGAAATCACCCACGTCTTAAAATGAGGGTTGCGCACTTTTAGAGTGGTGTATGATTGACACATTAACCACGCGGTCTAGATGGGATCTACAAATTTATTCCGACTAGAACTACTCCACAAACAATTATAATTTTGATTTATTTTCTCTTATTTAACACCACTCAATTCAATACCGCACACAGTCATTTAACCTGAAGAAAAACCTTTGCTTATAAGGTAAACTTGAAAGATAAGAAAATATTTAATATAATAATTATATTCATATTGGTGATATGGTATCTCAAATCAATACACTACAAGAAAATTTTGTTTTAGCAAGGAAGTAGTTTTCATTGCTACAAGTGTATTTTTAGCAAGGAAAATGGAAAAAACGTTGCAAAAAACATAATCTTGTCATAAACATTTTGCAAGAAATTTTTCCTCATATAAGGTATAGCAAGGAAATTTTAGAATTCTTGCTAAAAAATTTGGCGGTAAAATTTCCCCCTCTTTTTTTAGTATTCATAACATTTTCCCCAACGTTTTTATTATTTTCCTTGCAAAAAGTGGCACACGCATTAAAAAAAATAAAACTCTAACTGTCAAACTCTTTTAGGGTTAATTGAACCTCTCTCTCATTCACTCATATGGCTCATATCCTTTCCCCTCTCTCAATCCTTCGTCCCTTGGTAGAGCGACGACCTTCCTCTTTGGACAAGCGTCTGTCGGTACTTCCTTCTTTTTTATTTTTCGGTACTTCCTTCTTTTTATTTTTCAGACCATATCGTATGTATCCTGCTGGTACTTCCATGAGAAAGTATATTTTTTGTTTATGGCTTTTTATTTGATGTTTCGAACCTTCTGTGTTGACAGATGCAAATCATATCTTAATTTGATGTTTTCATATGGAAGTTTATTTTTTATTTATAGTTTCTTGAGATGTGATATATCCAAAATTATCATGAGTAATATAATTAGTAATTTTCATTAGCAAAATCTTTGGGTAGAATTTTATTTTGGCCATTAGGAGAGTGGGATTGCGTAAAGACTATTGGGTAGAATTTGATTTAGTCAATAGAAGAGTGACTAAGAATAATAATTTTCCACTTTTTTCCGTTATCACTATGAAGAGTATTATATCATTATCTCAGTTTTTTTCATATAATGCAACTTTAAACCTTAAATGAATAAATATATATTATTTTGTCAATAAAAAATATTTTTATATGTTTATTTATGGCCCCCTTAACAATGAATCCTGGTTTCATCCTTGACTACTAATGGATATTGAAAATAATAATACAATTGGCATTTTTTTCATTTATCGATATTGAGAGATGAATAAATGAGCATGAGAGATTAAGAATAACTTGTGAAATTTAAAGAAGGGAAAAAATTCATTCACTAAGATGTAATTGGAATTTGGGATTTTAAATTTTGGCAAGATATAGTGGATTTGTGTGTTGAAGTTTTAGTTCAAAAGAATTAAAAGAACGAGAGATGTAATTGAAATTAGGGATTTTAAATTTCGGGCATAACTAAGCATGTTTCTATATTCGGTTTGGTCTATGTAATCAATATATTTTTAAGGGTAAGACCACACACAAACTTTAATTCCTTTAATCTTTTTAGGTAATGATAATAACATTAGTAGTCAAAGTGCTAAATACATAACTAGCCTTTTGGTAAAAACCCATTCTTTCCATCACACTTTAAATTAATTTTAGGTTTGGTGATTTGATGTGCTATTTTATTCCAAGCTTTGATTTGGGATATTTAGTATTTGGTTATATTACTCATGTTGCTATGATGTTGTGTTATATATCTTAATAATGATTCATTATGACAGTCATAATTTATTTTTCAAAACAAGTAATGATATGCTGTTGTGAAATAACACAATGATAAAGATGGATAAGATTTAGATGTTTCTACCTAATAGGGTGTCTAAGTAATATAAATTCGGTGTTGATTCTTGCATCGAGATTGCAAGAGACCACCTTGATAAAAATAAAAAGTCACGATGTCAATGTAAAGATTGACAAAATGCATATTTCCATTTTCTGATAACTATCAGAAGTCATTTGTTGAGTCGTGGATTATCTTATTGTTATACTTGATGGATAAATCATGGAGAGGAGGTGAATGCTGAAGAAAACTTTTTAAGTTCACAAGTGCAAGAAAATGTAGAAGTTGAGGAGGAAGATGATGACATGTTCGGGATGTTAAATGATATATTTGGCCCCAATAGTTCTCTTGAGCATAGTCAAAATGCTGCTAGTATATATAATAAATTATTTGGTGAACTCGGAGAAGAGATATATCCGGGATGTAAAAAATTCTCCTCATTTCAATTTTTTCATAAAGTTGATGCATATTAATTTTCTTAACCGCTAGAGTAACAAATTCTTTGATATGATCCTCCAACTGTTGAAGGAAACATATCCAGAGTCAAATATCCCCTGTTCACATTATGAATCAAAATAAAAGTTACGAGATTTGGGACTGAGTTATGAATCGATTCACGTGTGCAAATATGATTGTGCATTATTTTGGAAAGAGAATCAAAATTTGAATATGTGTCCAGTATGTTATGAACTTAGGTACAAGTATGATGATAATAAATGGAAGAATGTTCCTCATAAAGTACTGTGCTACTTCTCATAGAAACTAAGGTTGTAACGATTGTATATGTCAAAGCATACAACCGTTGATATGAGTTGGCATAAGGAATAACGAGTCAATACTCAAGATATTTTGAGACATTCGGTTGATGCCGAGGCATGGAAAGACTTTGATAAGCAGTGCCCTTGGTTTGCAGACGACTCTCGCAATGTGAGGTTAGGCCTCACTTTCGATGGTTTTAATCCATTTGGAAATATGAGTAACTCATACAACATGTTGCGGGTTATACTCGTAACTTATCATTTTCCACCCTGGCTATGTATGATGAAATAATTTTTTATGATGGCTTTGTTAATTTCGGGTCCACAAGCACCGAGTAAGGACATGGACGTCTTATTACGACCCTTGATAGATGAGTTGAAAGATATTTGGCATATTGGTGTAGAAACATGGGATAATTTTGGTAAGGAATATTTTTTTATTTACATGAAACTGTATTATGGACGATTAATGACTTCCCGACATACAGTAATTTGTCTGGATAGAGAATGAAAGGGTATAATGCATGTTTAGTATGCAATGAAGACACCTCTTCACAATGACTGAGAAGTAAAATATGATATATGGGTCATCCTCATTATTTTCCTTCCAACTATTCTTGCCAAAAGAGTAGATTACATGATGGCAGAAAATAAGAGAGACTAACACCGAGGGATTTTACTGGAGATGACATATTGGAGCAGTACAGAAGGTAAAAATTCTGAAACTGGGTAAGAATCCAAAAAATAAGGATAGGAATAGAAAACGTACCTCGGAAGCACTAAACTGGACGAAAAAAAGCATTTTCTTTGAGTTGGAGCATTGGTCAAAGATGAAATTAAGACATAATTTCGATGTAATGCATATTGAGAAGAAGATATGTGATAGCATTCTTGGAACATTGATGAACATGAAAGGAAATACAAAAGATACAAATAAGGTTCGTTTAGAGTTATCTGATATGAACATAAGAAAGGAGTTGCATTTACAAGAACAATGTAATAGATGGCTGAAACCACATGCATCTTTTACCTTAACATCAAAAGAGAGAAAGGACTTTTTTGCATTCTTAAACTCGATTAAATTTGTAGATGGTTATGCAGTGAATATATCTAGAAATGTGAGCATTAAGGATGGAAAGATATTGGGCTTGAAGGGTCATGATTGACATGTTATTCCGTAGCAACTTATCCCTGTCAGCATACATCGATATTTGTCGAAGGAATACTGCATTAATTAATTTATCAAACTTCTTTCAGAAACTGTGCACAAAAACTTTGAATGTAAGGATTTGGAGAAACTAGAGGAAGCGATTATCCTTATACTTTGCAAGCTTGAAAGAATTTTTCCACCAACATTTTTTGATGTTATGGTCCATTTGGCCGTTCACTTACCACGCGAGGCTATGCTTGTTAGCCCAGTAAGTACATGATGGATGCTCCCTTTTGAGAGATACTTTAAAAATATTTATTCAAATGTTTAATTATGAACTTTAAATGTGTAAAATGATGTATCTATTTAACATTCAATGTGTGCAGGAATCTAGAATCACTGAAGCTAAGTAAAAAAAATAAAGCTCGACCCGAAGGATCAATTGCAGAGGCATACGTTGTTAATGAAGCCTTAAATTTTTGTTCAATGTACCTTCATTAGGTCGAAACCAAATTCAATTAAGGAGAATGGAATGATGATACATGTGGTGGAAAACGTAATGTAAAACTCTCAGGTTTCTTTCAATCTGTCCGTCCCTTTAGTGTTGCACAACCCACTCAATTGTCCCAAGGCCTTATTGATAAGTTCCACTAGTATATCTTGAATAAATGAAAAAAAAATAACCCTATCTTGAGTAAGTATCGTTTTACCCAAACTTTTATTAATATTTCACAAAATAAAACTAAATCTTATTGTTCACGTTAAAAACTAGAACATGTCTAATTATTTAATCACAAATAATATTTGTAAGTAAAATAAAGACAAAAGGGTTTTAAAGTGGTTCGACTATGAGGGAAAATCCTACGTCCACTGTTTTTCTTATTGCCTTGTCTTTGACTTTCAATCACTTGCCCTTGATGAAGGGATTATAATGTATTTATAACCTAGTAGGGAAACAAAGAGATGGAATGTTAAAGGATGTAATGCCTTTATAAATTAGGCATTCACATTAGTACATAATGTCCATAATGTTTCTAGTTGTTGGTGTTTTGTTGATACTGTTGGTCGGCCTCCTTACTATTTGTCGGTCTTCCTAGTGTTGGTAGGGCTTCCTATATACTGGTCGACATTCCAGGACTTGGTCGGTGGTTATGCCTTGCTGGCTAAGATTATTACCATAGTGGATGACACATGTCTATTTCTGATTGGTCTACATAAGTGGGTAATTTTTGGTATCAATAGAAGCCCCCAATGTTCCATGCTTACTGCTTGTTCAAAAGTATGGAGCATTCAGTTTTGGTGATAACTCGGGTTACATTTCTGATGCTTGGTCGGTTTTTGACTTTCCACACTTGTAAAATTATTAGCTTTACTGATATCGTGTACTACTGATGGCCTTTTTATAAATATCCAAAATTATAATGAATCCTCTTGGGGAAAATACGTCTTTTTCTTCGTAGCCGCTAAAATTTCAATTGTCGTTTCACTTTAATCATTACGTTCATCCAGTTTAGAGGCAATCAATAAAAGGCGATAAAATCCCGATCATCACTTACCTCAAACCTTATAAGTTTTTGCTATGATTTCTTGATCTTTCATGCGATCGTTCTTCCTATCTTCTAGTTCTTGCTGAATCCTTAAGTTTTTATAAAAATTCTTTCTCTTTCTTCTTTTCTTCGTATCGAATCATGGTTTACGTTTTTGTCTCTCTAGATGAGTTTATAAAGGAAGGGAATATACCAGACTGGGTAGACTTTGAGTTCCCCAATCCCCCTATAGACGTTTTTTCTTTGTTTGAAGGTCACTGGGTCCCTTCCTTATTCGTTGCTGAATGCGACTTTACTTTTTACCCAATTCATTTTTATTTGGAATGTTTTCAATACTTTGAAAATGTACCTACTATTGAAGCCCCCAACACCCGGAGATAGTTAATGTATCCATAGGCTTAATCAAATCCATGGGACCCATATCGTGTTACAACCCGCTCACTAAAATATGGGGTGGCCAGCCCGAATACTCCAATATAACAGGAATCTCGGATGGAATCATTCTCAGCATCACAAATAAAAAGTATCCAGGATAACCACCTAATATTTCAGAAAACAGGTTGCCAAAAATTTTATTTTAAAAAAAAAAGAAATGAGAGAATTTCAACAACCCAATACTGAAAAGAAAGTGGGAACCCATAGATTAATATAATACAATAACTACAAGTAAACAATAATAAGACCGACTGTGCTGTCGGTCAAAATCTACAACAGTGTTTAACAATTTCAATAAATTATACAGTACATTACATTAAACAATTTCAATAGCTTGGGCCTCTCGCCCGAATAAAAAACCTGGTCTTAACTAGAGTGCAAGAACGACTGCGTCTATTGCAATATGTCCCGTATCGCCCGCAAAGCATCACGGCTCGTCTAAAACACCGGGATAGGAAAGTCAGAACAGGCATCCTTGCAGTGGAACTACCGGACCGGATACAAGATGCATGCACAAAGAAATATGAACGGGTCAGGGCCCGGTTTTATATGATTACCAAATGAATAAAAGGCATGACAGTAGGTGCACAGTAAATCATGACTAATAAAAAAAAGAATTTACCTACGCAATTCAAAGTATAAGCTAGAACAATTTAACTAATCATAAATTCGATTCAGCTAAGCAGGCAATTAAAAATGATTAACATGAATTAAACTTCATCATATACCTTGATTCATTTCATATATCTATTCCTTAGTAGGAAAATATATAATCACCATTTATGATCTATATGGCATTTTTATCTCAATTTTACCCCTTTGTGAAAATTTCTTCCTTATGAGGAAAATAGTCATTTTCAAATGCTCTTTGTGGCATTATCCTTGTGCTCTTTATGGCATTACTCATACATCAAGTCCCACTTGATTAAGAATTGTTATATTCATATACATATAACGATTCTAAGACCGCCCCTCCGAGTTTCCCCACTGGGCACACCCCTAAATGACCATCATCTTCCAGGGGCCTATCAAACAAGGCATCCTGGGCACCTATAACGCAAAACGTCGGGAAGCGGCCATATGCAAGAGGGAGAGTCAAGACCACACCCGGAATCTCCTCACCAGCGCAGAAAACATAACAAAATCACGCATATGGCCTAGGACTATAACCACCCTGCATTCATTAGCCAGGGGGCATCACCAAGCGCGTGAACTTCCCTTATGATGTCATTTAGAGAGGTGTGTTTAAACCATTTTATTTACAATATTCAAAAATCAAGTAAATTATCATTTACCATATTCATGTTTAAGTAAATTATCATTTACTTAAAGAATAAATATCATTACCATTTCATTTTCATTCCCATTTTTCATATGCGTGTTACATTATATAGAACCATTAACCTTTAATATTATCCCAATTATATCCGGAGCCATACGTAATCTACATCGTCATTACAACCTCAAGAAGTGAATAATTTCAATTTTCTCCAAACATTTTAGGGTATTATCATAAAACACCACAGACTAACATACCTCAATGAAAGAGTAAGCTTAAATTTGCTCTCCCAAAATTCGTTTCTGGTATTATTATACACCACAAGCTAACGTAGCTCAATTAAGCTCCTAAAGTCTCCCAAACATAACACTAAAATCTCCTAGTCTCATCTTAATCAACTAAAAGAAAAGAATGCCTTAACTTTAATTGGCATACCCCCAAAATAACCCCATATAAATCCTTTCTATCCTAGGGTAGTTACACCACTCATCTAGGACTCTAAAACTCTAGGTTTACTTCATACAAGAAGGTCCCTAAATCCTAAGCCTAACGAAAAAGAATTGAAATTGAGTTAGAAAGTTAACTCAAAATTGCAGCACTACCGAATCGATTCGCCCTGGCCGAATCGATTCGGACTGGAAGCGAATCGATTCGGACCAGCCGAATCAATTCGGATGAGAAGACCTGACTTTTTACAACTTACCGAATTGATTCGGTCCATCCGAATCGATTCGGACCCTTCAGACCTGAACACTTCCCCTATAGCGAATCGATTCGGCTAGGCCGAATCGATTCGGTCTTGTGAATTTTCTAAGTTTTTTCTTAAGGGTTATGAACCCTAATATGCCAAACCTCAAATCTCTTCCATTTTAAACACAACCAACAATATTTATCTACCCAAAAATGTATCCTACATGATTTATGACCATAAAAATCCCCAATTGTATCATCAAAAACTAAGATTAGGGTTTAAATCCTTAAATTCATTTTTGATCCAAAAGTGCTAATACACAACTATCATACAATTTCATCATCTTAAACCATATATTAACAAGTAGAAAACTTGCCTTAGAATTGAAATTTCAGATTTCTTTTGAGTAGACGCAATTCCAATCTTCAATCTCCATTTTTCTCTTCTTTCTCCTCTTTTCTCCCAAGATTTCTTCATCTCTCTTTGCTCTCTATGTTTAAGACACATAATAGGGAAATTAGGGGATTTAAAAGACTAAAATTGAGTCTTAATACAAGTCTCCCAACTTAAGTTATTAACACCACATTAAAATGACTCCCAAATACGCATATAAGTTAAAACCAGGTAAAAGTGCCCGAAATACAAAAATGCAATATGGCACTTATTTTGACTGTCTCGCACATTCCGGGACTAACTACGCCCTCAAAAATGGCATTCGAAATTTTTTATAAATTACTTCGAGTTTCGGTTTCATATAAACCTTAATCTCATTTAAACATATGACACCATAAAACATACAACCGAAGGATATTTACTTTCTCATGTTGTAAATATGTAACAATCCAGTAAATATTAACTTTCGACTCATAAAATTAATATTTACTCCAGTTTCAACATTTTATAAAGTTACCTCATGCGGTAAATGAATATAAAATTAGCCTCCTACAAGTGGCCGTTGTTACATATCGGTATCCCTAAGATTATGTTTTGTTACAAGTGGTTCACCAGTGATAGTATATATTATTTGAAAACTAGGTCTGTTCATAAAGCTCTAGTCATCAATCTACCTGATTTCAACAGGGATTACTTCAATCATGGGGTTATTACCAAAAATTGGCAATATGTACCTCTTGAAGGGGAGGAAGTATATACTAGACCAAGATGCCCTCAAGAAGGTCATGGCATAGGATGTTCTAAATATATTTTTTATATGCTTATGTTGTTGAATTATCTGCTGAAATGTTAGTTAACATTAGTTATTTGTTTACTTGCAGTTGATAAGAAGAGTAAGTGTCCCAATGAGGGTAACATTAAGCTTAACGAGCTCAAGTTTCTTTTGGGCCTTCATCAAAAAATTGTGAAGAGCATACTAGGTCGAAATCATACTTACTAAAATACAGGATTTGTGTCACCTCCTTTATTGCTCGACCTTTTACTGTTGCTCCTACCATTGTGCTTGACTTAGACCAGGACCCAGTGTCCACTTCATCAGGAAGTGGTGAACTTGTTGTTAGCCCTTCTTCTTCTCTTGAATCAGATGTTCCTCTTTCTACAGCTATGGGAAAAATAAAGTTTCCCAACCTTCTTGGAGATGATGTTGCTGATGGAACCCATAAGTCTGTGGATAATGGGGCCAAAAAGAAAGATGATGTTGGGAAAAAGCCCCGAGGATATGATTCCCTCTTAAAAAGATTGAGGAGAGGTCTTGCTACTAAGCAGGTTTAAGGAATTGTTGATACTGACCAACAGAGCTTGGTCATTGTTACCCCATCTACTGTTGGCTCCCCTGTAGCTATAGGTTCTGGCTTAGCCAGGAAATTAATTAAGTTTGTTACTCTTCCAGACCATAGGGGTGTTGCTTCCTCTATGCCCCGATTTAAAAGTTTTGAAAGGGATGCTCAAAGCCTTACCATGGTGAGAATTCTTCTTTTTCTCTTTCATACTTTGTATTTTGTCTTTGACTTCTTGTACTGATTATTCCTTTCTTATTTGCAGTATTTGGTTAATTTTAACCAGATGTTGGAGAAGGACGATGCTCTTCGTTCTTCTTCAGCTGATGTTGAGGAGGATTTTACTAGTCTCAAGAAGTCTTTTTATGAATTCAACAAGCATTGGCAATTGAAAAAAAGACTTGGGATAAAAAAATAAAAGCTGTTGAGGAAGCTCGATAGAAGGTTGAGGATGAGGCTATTAAAGCTCCAAAGCATGTGGCTAAGCTGACAAACTGCTGAGAAGGCCAAAAGGAAGAGGTCCAAATAAAATTACTTCAATAAAGGATGGAATAATGCTATCATTGATTCCTCTTCTCATATTGAGTATGCAAAGATGAAATATTTCATAGATGGTTAGTCAGTTGCTCTAAAGGAGGTTGGCATAATAAAAGACTCTAAACTATTCCAAAGGCATGACCCTAGATCTCCCCCAACATATAGATGATGAAGTTGAAGATGATGTTGATTCTGAGGAGTCATCTCTGGTGGTTGAGTCTTCATCCGATCAACCTAAGAATGTTGTTGAGTCAGTCCTCCCATCCACCGAGCAAGTCACTCGAGCCATCCTTTCTGCCAACCAAGAAGGTGTAGATTTGCTCGACAGTTGGCCTCTGTATTTTTTTCCTTTATTTTATTTGTTTTTTGTTTTACTTGTAATTTTCCTTCATATCAATAAAAAGACTTTTTTCTTCTTCATACTATTTGTTGTTTCTTGATTGCTTATTCTTTCTTGATTGTTGTCATATATTCCTTTTCTTGTTGTTGATTGAATATATCTTTATTTTTCTAATTCATGACCAAGATGGAACAACCACCGTCCATTTATTCAGATCTACTCAAGCACTACAATAGTTTATTTAAGGTTGGTCATATGACTTTATCTAAGGAAGATTTTCCTAACTTTCTCGGGGCTGACGTCGTTGTTCAAGCTAAAGATGCGTACAATTATCTCAAGTTTCTTCTTAATGGGCTTGTGGACAATAATGTGGCTTGCTTTAGAATGATTGAAGAACTTCAAGAGTAGCATAATGAATCTAAGGCTCTTCTTCACACTGATTATGAGGACAAGTACAAGGCCTTAAGTGGAGCTTGGGATTTGAGGAGAAATTGGATAAGCACCTTTTTGTCTTTAGGAAGAAGGAATTCCTACTTAAGTATGAAGTTGACACTACACCAAATACTGCGAATGGTCACACCCATTTGGTCACAGCCTAAGTCCGCGACCAGCTAATCACGGACTTGGCTCATGACTATCTTAATTTTTGGCATGACCATATTCATTTCTACACTGAGTCATGAATGCTCTGGAAGTGGTCACATCCCAAGTTCCTTACCACTATGGGTCATGGACTTGGGCCGAGACCATGTTGGTGCTAAAACCGTGCCAAAATTCCCTCCAAACTTGGTTAAGAACTTGGGTCGTGACCATAGGCAGGACGAAGCACAAAACACACACTGAGGATCACGGCTGGGGGTCGTGACCATTTCTTGACATGGGTCATGGCTATGGACCGTGACCATATGCAAATTGATGGGCAGGTATGGTTTCATTTAAGGGTTTCATTGGTGGGTCAAGGCTGAAATCCGTGACCAGGTTCAATCTTAAGAAAAAAAAGCCACTGCCTTCATTTCCTTCGAAGTATTTGCTCCACAGTGCCCTCGCTTTCAGTTTGGGGAAATTAGAAATCGTCCATTTGCAAACGGGGTGTACAATTTTTGTCGATCGATTGTCTGACGGCCGTCGATGGAGGGTCGTATGGGGAGATAGACGGCTAGGATTACTCGTCTGATGAGGAGAGAGTGAAGCACTGGTACACTCTCTTCTTTTACTCTATTGTTTCCACCATTCTCTTCTTAATAAAATCAGAACTTCTTTAGTCTTAGTCAATAACTTCAGTGTGAGCTTATAATCTAAAAAACTAGACCTATTTTATTATAATTTCTCCTCTATTTCTACACACAAATATATCTTCTCATATCCACTTTTCTTTTAAGTTCTTCATTTCATTTGTGGTATATGTTTTATTATCGTGATGCATTTTCATTTTTTTGGTACACCAATGCCATATATTTTTTAATTGTTCTGATCTTTAAACGAAAGGATTTTTTGGATTTGTTTTTTCACTATGCATTAAGATATGCAAATGAATCACATTCGGAGGTGTCCGTTATGTGCGAAAGAGATGGACTTGATTGATCAAAAATTGAAGCCATGCAAATGTGATTATCAGGTTTGCATTTTTAAGCCCTAGAGGTATTTGTGTGATAACAACCATATTTGAGCCATTATATTATAGTACTCCATATTTTTATTGATGATACTTTATTGAGGCCAACTTCTACTGTATAATTATATGACAAGGATGAAGTTAATTAATATAAATTTGGTTCAACCAAACTAAATAGTAGGTTCTTTTCACGTATGAACCCTGGGTTCCTTAACCCGACTCCTTCCTCTCATTGAGTATAAATTATGATAATGACCGAGCCCCTCCCCCACAAACACACATAAAAGATAAAAAGGACATACATTATGATTTATGACTTTCGTGTAAAAAGTTTATTTAATTTGCTGAAAGTAATGTTGTGTTAATTGCTGAAAGTAATATTTTGGAAAGTGAGTAGCTTCAATCATGTACATAATAATGAGAGTTTAACAAATTTAAGGTCCACGTGGGTCTAGAAAAGGTACCCAATTAGCTATCATTAAGGACGAGTACTGCTTATGCCATTTGGCAACATATGATATACTGAGGGCATACAATTATGTTTGTTATTTACAATATGAATTAAATGATATTGTTTGTTCTTTTTTTATTTACATGTAGCAACAACTTCTTCTTGTCGGTTATAATAGTGACATTTTTCTATTTATTCATTTTTAGGGATAACTCATCTATAATGTATTGGTTGTTGGCATAACTGATGAAGCAATGAAGAGGCCCTCATGTCCAAAAGTGCTCATTCTTGATAAGTTTCTAAGGAATTTTGTCCAAGTAGAAAAGGTTATAATTTCTCTCTCTCTCTCTCTCTCTCTCTCTCTCTCTCTCTCTCTCTCTCTCTCTCTCTCTCTCTCTCCCCATTTGAATTCGATCTTTATTTTTCTAAGTCAATATTTTTTTATTCATCTTGAGGAGATGCTTCAAAAATAGGAAACTAAGATTGAAAAGGTTCACAACTTTGCAGTTGATGATGCCATATTGGAGGAGAGGATTATTGGTCATTAAATCCACCATTCAAGTGGTCAGTTCCACACAAAATTTACACCTCCCAAAATTCATGGTGTTGATGATGTAAGCTTAAAAAATAGGCGTTAGCGGGTGAAAACACGAAACATCCCCCGTACGGTCCCGTGAGAGGCACCAACACCTCTCACGAGGTCAATGTAACACTTAGTAACTGACCGCGCGATCACAGGACTCTCACTACAAAAAAATTGCTTTTTACTAAGGTGCTCCAACCGTCACAAAAAGTCCTTTGTCCGTCTCAAAATCCTTTTGTGACGCCATTTGAGACGGTAAAGGAGCGTAGAATTAAACCAACTTGAAGGAAGGAGATTACGTATCGTATGTCAGCAGTCATCCGACCTAGAACTTATCGAATTGAAACCCTAAAAGGAGAAGAATTGAAAAAACCATGGCATGCCGAGCTTATCAGAAAATATTACCAATGATGTTATCAGTTCTAATCAATTCGAAATCAAATTTTAATATCAATAAATTATCAGTTCTCTCAATTTTAGTTGTTGATTTTTTTTGAAAGTACTAGTGCTATGCACTACTATAATAGTTAAATTGATGAAAGTTAGAAGTTATTGTCATTGCCATAAAAACATCAAATTGTTGCTCAATTAAGAATTTTTTTCCCTGAAAGATGCTCGACATAACACAAGAAGATAAGAGAGTTGCTCGGCACAAGCAATAAGTTGCTTGAAAAATCCACAAACTTGATCGCTGTTACGCAAAGTCTAAGTCAACAAGACTCTAAGTCATCAAGAAACTTGGACCACAAACATAAAGATAAAACAAGATCTTTATCCTACTGGGAAAAGTGCAGGAAGAATGGTGCAAATATTCCTCAAGAGGAATGTAAGCACATATTCTACATACGCCTGGTCACATCACTAGTATCTAATGCAAAAACCTAACACTTGGGGGCGTTAGTAAAATCTTTGGAGACATATGGGTAACAAGATCCAAATTTAGATTTTAATGTAAGTATGCTAGTAGAACCTATGTATTCATCTAACTATCTTTAAATTTAGATTTTAATCTAAGTAGGCTAGTAGAACATCTGCATTCATTGGTAATTGATACTCAATTTAGATTTTAATATAAGTGTATCAATAGAACTAATGGCAAAGAAAGGATTAATCTTACACATTTAACACTAGATAAGTTGATCAAACTTTCATTTCATTAAATCAAATTAATTACATAAATAACTGTGTTAACAAAACAAAATACAAAGCTTCATTATGTAGGACGTTACCCTTCAGCTTTGGAAACATGATCCATTCCAGTAGGAGGACCATCTAAAGTGTAAGGAGAATTAATGAAGTTAAAATCCTGAAGCATTCTAGCATTACTGCTACTAGGATAATCAAGAAGCTGAGGAGGTCAGACAATCTCTAATTTATCATGAATCTCATAATCTCCCAAGTAATTTGAAATCAAGCATTAAGGAATACTTCAGACAGAAATCCAATTGATATCTAATTTAAAGGGGGGATCATCAAGGTCAAGCAATCCTGGATCATACCAGTCCCATAGTCGGTTATTTTTGTCCACCTTCATCACTATCAAAGCATTCATCTAACCCCATTTATAGATCTTATTATTAGCTTGTTTAAGCTTGTCCTCAAGATGCCCTGGAGTTTCATTGTACCCTTCCATCCATATTTCCCATTGGAAGGTCAATCTGTCAACCTAGTGATGCATTTTCTTCAACACTCCATCCTTAGCTTGTAACTGAGAAGATTGAGTGGATAGTTGCTCGAACAAGGCCTGTAGCTTCTCGGTCATCTCAGCAATGGTTTGATTTTTAGCTTTTAATTGTACATCTTTATTGGTAAGGGTATATTGAGTCCTGATTTCCACTTTAGTACCTCGGCCAGGTTTGACTCTAGCTCGAGAAGATGAAGAAGTAGGTTTTGATTTCTTCAGGGCCTCGAACTCCTCACTCAACCTTGCATTCTCAGCCTCCAAAAAATGAATGACCCTCATCCATGGTAGTAACAACAGTAGTGGATGAATTCAAGGTAGTAAGTTCATCTCTCAAATTGTTGTTCCCTTCCTCCAGAAGCTTTGAAATGTCCCTTGGTTCCTCCACTTCACGATTAAGCAGGAATTCTTTCATTCAAAAATAGGAGGAAAATTTATCCAACTTTTACTCAAAGCCCCAACCTTCACTCAGGATGGAACTTATTCCCATAATCCTTATGCAAACGTGACTTAGCTTCCTTGTGGTCCTCCTGTAGCTCTTCAATCATTTTATACTAGGTAACATTATTGGCCACTTCTCGATCAAGAAGACACTTCAAATGAACATAGGCTTCTTTGGCTTGCTCGGATACCCCTTGCCCGAGCAACTTTAATAGGTCGGCTTCAGTCAAAGATAAGTGACCAGCTTTGAAAAGATCATTACACCTCTGGAGTAGCTCAAAGTCAGTGGATGAGAAGTATTCCAATTTATCTATAAACTATTAAGAAGAAGAAAATCACCAATCAACAATGTGCCGAGCATGGAAAAATAAAAATACAAGCAGAGGAATAAAAATATTTCTCTTTTCATTAATAAAAGGGGGAAAGTACTGTGGTACATATGCAACGAGAAAAAGAAAAAGTACAACTACTGAAAAAGGAAAATAAAAAGATGCTTGGATCTACACCCTCTTCTTATCTTCCTCAAGATCAGCTGAAGTAGAAGTAATGGCAGAAGGAAGAGGAGGATTAACTGTAGAGGGGGAAAAAGAATCAACATTCAAGTTTTGATTTACAGACTCCATCTCCATAAGGGATTCACTAGAACCCCCATCATCATTAACTTCCTCATCCATATTTGGAGGGACCCTAGGAGCATGTCGTAAGAATAGCTTGGAGTCTCGTTGAGTACTGACCTCTACCAGGGCAGTTGATTAACCATCTTTGAAGCATTTCTTCTTCACAAACTCAATTTATGAATAAGCCTCTCCAATGGCCTTATCCCTACCTCTGTTGAAGCCATCCTCCCTAGCTTTAGTCCTTTTCGCCTTCTTAACATCCAACTCCTTCTGTAGCATGGAGTTCTTGACTTTCTTAGCATCTAAGTCTTTATGAAACTTATTAGCTAGACCCTGAGCAGTTTCAGCAGCTCCTTCAACAATTTTCACATTCTCCTCAAATCTTTTATGTTTATTGGCTGGTGCTTGTTCGGAGTCAAGCACTAACTTTTTTAACTCATCAAAAGCCTCTTCAACTTCCCCAGAAGAAGCTCTCAAAACCTCATCTTTCTCCATCATGTTATTAAAGTCAATGAGGAACTGCACAAAGATAACAAGGAAAGTAAGTATTATGAAGAATAAATAAAAAGATAAAAAAAATAATAAAGAAGGTAAAAGAATATAGCAGAGCAAGGCTTTAAGAAGCCCTGTCAGAACTTTTAGAACAAGGTAGTGCAGTTGCAGCACCCCTGTGGTCTGGTAAAATCCTATACCTTATTAGTTGTCTTACCAATCTAGGGTTAAGGACCACTGGAGAGGAAGAAGAAGATATATCGACCAACTCTCATTGGTCCGAAAGGGCAGAAGAACCTTCTGTTAACTTAAAAGCAAGCACTTTCCTTATTCTTTTTAAGGGGCTCTCTTCAGTTTTCTTGGATGAGGGTTTCTTCCCAATTTCATTTTTATTTTTCTCCCCCTCATCAGCTTGTTTGTAAGGGGAAAAAAGGTAAGTTTTAATCCAAGGAAGAAGGGGAATAGGCAATAAGATCACCACTGCCAGATGCAGTAGCTAAGGAGGTAGAGAGAGGTTCCTGGTCAAGATCAATTACAACGGAAAGAATGGTTATTGTGGGATGAGCAACAAAGGAGGAGATTGTATTCTTATATACAGTAAATAGAATGCAGACCTAATGTGCTCCTCGCTAATCCTCTGATGAAGTCCCCAAATGAATTTCAACTACTTGAGGTTCACTTCACTCTCCTTTGGTCACCTTCTCTTCTGATCAGCTGCAATCAAAATTTACAGAGCACCAATTAGTATTACATTTAAAAAAACATTTACAGTACAAGATAGTTAAATGAGGAATAACCTATCCCATTGCCAAAAGGAGGGCATATAGCCCCTTGTACTCAACATTCCTAGTCAAAGGTATTGCCAATTTTTTACAACAACTCCATGCTCAAAATAATCTCCATTAGAGTCTGGAAGATTGACTTTGTTTGTAGCCCTAGTCTTTAAATAAAAAGTAGTGTCACTAGTCACCCACTTATAACAAAATATTATTTCTGGAATCCCCAGATGGGTTCCATGAATTTGATTATACCTATATAATCCATTTACGACCCTCCAGGTGTTGGGGGATACCCATGTTAGGACAATGTCAAAATATTGACAAAACTCAAGGCAAAATGGGTTTAGAGGAAATGTAAACCCAGACTCGGCTATAAAGATAGAGGGAAACCAGTGACCCTCGGCAAGTGAGAAAAAATCAGCAGGCAAAGTAGGGTGTTCTAGATCAACCCAAGAAGGAATGTTAAATTCATTTTTGACTTCGTCAAGAGAATTAATAAAGTAAATCATGATGAAGAATAGAATAAAAGAGAAAGAGTTATTACAGAGATTAAGGATTCAGCAAGAACTGAAGGATAGAAAATGATCGCATAAGAGAGAAAAAGAAAGCATGAAGACGCAACAACCAAAAACACTCAGAAAATTTGAGGTAACAAAAGATCGTGGCTTTTCCCGATCTTTATAGGTTGCATCGAAAATTGGAAAAATAATTATTAAAAGGCAACGTCGATTGGATTGGTTGGGGCTAAAGGAAGAAAAGATGAATTTGCCCAAAAACGATTCACTAAATTGATGGATAATTACAAAAATGCCATGCACCTTATATGTCCATAGATAAGTCATAATTTTTACAAATATGGGAAGTCGGCAGTCGACCAAGCCTAAAATTATTGTTCGAGCAACTTTAAGAGCTAAATGTTCCACACTCTTGTAAAAACTTCAAGCATGAATATTGGGGGCTTCTGTTGATACTAAAAATTATCCTATTACGTGGACCAATCGGATACTGAAACGTTCTATATAGTGGAAGGTTAATCAAAGTTAGTAAGGACAAAATGCCGACCTAGTGAGGAATACCAACCAACCTAGCAATGAAGCTCGACCAACACCAGGAAGGTCGACTAACAATGATAGTAAAATGTCAACAGTTGTATACATAAATGATTTTACTGATGTAAATGTCTATGTATAAAGACATTCCATTCTTTGATATTCTAACACTTGTACACCTCCTGGGGTCTATAAATACATTGTAAACCCTACATCCAAGAAGGACAGGATAAGAGGCAATTGAACAAGCCCAAAGTAATACACAATAGTGGACGTATGCACTTCCTTTAAGACGAACAACTTTAAAAATATTTGGTCTCCTTTAATTATATTTATCTGTGATCAATTAATTAGCCTAGTCTAGTTTTTTGCATCAACAACTAGTTACCATTGATGTGGCCACATG
Source organism: Sambucus nigra (assembly GCA_949130495.1). Lineage (NCBI taxonomy): Eukaryota > Viridiplantae > Streptophyta > Magnoliopsida > Dipsacales > Adoxaceae > Sambucus > Sambucus nigra. The sequence goes on from OX422213.1 coordinate 299,434,064, forward strand.
TTCCAATAGTGGGCCTAGATTAAAATCCAAGTTTTGCGCTAGTCACCCGTGGTATTTCCATAGGTTCTACTAATATACCTGCATTTTTAGGTTTAGCATTAGTTACCAGTGGTGACCAAGCGTATGTGGAATATGTGTCTACATTTCTATTTAGGAATCTTCACAACGTTCTTCCTCCATTTTTCTCAGTTTGGATAAAACTAGTTGATTTTTATACAGAGTTTTACCCCTGATGTTTCTTAACCAAGTACTGAGGACTTAAAATCCTGTTTTGACATGGGTTTGTGTTCTGTCGATTAAGTATATAATTTTTGATGTATTGCCGATCAAATATCGCCTTTTCTAACAATGTCTGACCAATTACTGTATTCCTGTCGACCAAGTATTGGGGGATGTATATCACCAATATTCCCCCAAAAAAATAAAAAATAGAAAAAATTAACTTTTTATTGATACTGAAGAAATTGATTACAAAAGATATTTCTTGCTACATTACTGGTAGTACTTCTTAAGATGCTCGGTATTCCAAGGATTTTTTAATTCTTCCCCCTCCAAAGTTTCAATTCGATAAGTTCCTGGTCAAACAACTTCTGAGACACAATAAGGCCCATGCTAATTGGCTTCAAGATTGTTGGTCTTCTGAATAACCTTTTTAAATACATAATCCCCCTCTTTTAAGTTGGTCGGTTCCACCCTCTTATTATAAAATCATAATGTTTCTTATTAGCAGGCATCATTTCTCAAGGCTGCATCTTCTTGCACCTCTTTCAACATATCAAGCTCTAGCCTTTGCATCAAATCACTGACGGGAAAATTAAAATTTAATACTCTATGAGTTAGCAAACCTATCTTAGCTAGTGTAGACACCGCATTCTGTTACCCCCTAACTCTCCTTAGGTCCCTAGTACCTCCCTTCATTACCGTAAACCCAGGTCATGTCCCAAGTACTGACCTGGAGGCCATCGGGCACTCCCCGACTCAGTTTGACCCAAAGTCAAACTCTTCGTCTCGACCAAGACTGAATGAATCTTCGAAGTTCACTGAATACCCTTTCCAACGGTCCGCCCTGTGCACGATTCTGACTTACTATGAGGACGAACGATCCGTTTGCGTCCGAAACTTAACCCAGAGACCATCGGGCGCTCCCAGGCTCTGTTTGACCTATGTCAACTCTTCAGCTCGACCGAGGCTGAATGAATATTCAAAGGGCACTGAATACCCTTTCCAATGGTCCATCCCGTACGCGATTCTCACTTTCCATGCAGACGAACGATCCATTTGACTCTGGGAGGTCACCAAATGCTTCTCGGGCCCGATTGACCAAAGTTAACTCCCCAAATTAGGTCAAACTCTTTGGAATGTCTAAGTACATCTCCTAACCTTTCCAACAGTCCACCTCGTGCACGATTCAGACTTACCATGTGGACGTACAATCCATTTACGTTCGAGCAATTCCCGTTCAATGGACCGACAAATGCTTCCGAGCCATATTTGACCCAAAGTTAACTCCCGAACCCGGGAGTTGTCCAAGGGACTTTCGAAGGTATCTGAATTACCTTTCCAAATGTATGCCCCGTTCACAATTTTGACCAATGGTTCACCCGACCGATTTTCCGAAAAAGCCTGAAGCGCACTGCCAAATGGCAGGTTCTAGACCCTGCCTAATGGCACCTGCTGATAGGCAGGAACAGGTCTATGTCGATCGAAACTCACCTGGGCCTATAAAAGGAGGCCTTCAACTCATTTTCAAGGGGAGCCCAGATCTGATAAAAATCTCTCTGAATGAATCCCAGAAACCTCTCTCAAAGGCAACGTGATTTCAACATCCAAATCCCCTTTTTACTTCCACTTTTCATCATCCTTTTCATCAAACTTGGTGAATTATCCACTCTCTATCATCATCCAAGTTCAAGGGCTACTCTCCAACATTCAAGATCAAGCTCAAGATCTTCAAGAAGGTCCAACTTTCTCAAACTCTCTCTTAAATTCTCTTAAATTCTCAATAACTTGTCTTCTTATTTAGCACTTTTATTATCTCATCTCACACATCCTAATATACTTTTTATTTAGTATTATTGCACATCTCCTATGTTCATATAAATAAAACCCAAAAAAACAAGAAAAAGAGGGTTTGCTCATAAATTCCAAGTAGGGATTCTCACACTTTTTCCACACTTTTCTCACAATCTAAAACCCTTTTTCTACACACACACACACTCACAAATAAGAGATTCCCCATTTGGATTTATGGGATAAACCCCACCCCTCATTTTGTATGCCAACTATGTAGACTTTGATGCCTTTATAGGCTACGTAGGCATCTCGGGGTAAAACTCGAGACTCGAGTCCTTTTTCCCACTTTTTCTCTCATCTTTCTATCTACTCTAATCTTCTTATATTCTATATACTTGCCCTTAGTGACGTATTACCCCACGTGCGTTATTGTTCCATTATAACGATCAACATGGGGGTGATCGCGTAAATCTTATTTTTCTAATATTATTCTTATATCTTCCTACGGATGAATCGCTTTATCTTTTCCATGATACAAGTCGAGGATTCCTACCTCCATTCTATACATACACATGCACACATATCACGGGGGGAAACAAAAGGAAAATAGCAAATATTCATGAGAGATCAAAAGGGCGGAATGGGTGCCTAACACCTTCCCATTTCGTAACTAAGCCTCTGAACCCTTCTCGAATCGTCTTGGTTTCGCACGCACCAGCATGTCTTTGGATGCCATCCTTCGGGGTGGCTTCCTCTTTTTCTTTTGTCTGTTTTGAGTAAAATAGATTGGAGACTCTGAATCTCTCTACATTTCCACATCTCAAACGACGTCAACCGAAGCGCTCCCTAGAGGGACGCGCCGGACCAGAAGGATCCTTTCCTCCACGCTACCCGCCCGCTCGGCGAGGATCGGGGATGGACACAGTGGCGACTCTGCTGGGGATATGTGTTTTTGTTTGTGGTCTTGACTCTATTTACATGAATGATATATTTGTTTATGTTTCCCCCCATATCTGCATGTTCCCCTTTCTCATATGTATCTCATGCTTATGCTTATGTTCACACACTTGTAGAAAATTCTCCATGTACACTTCACAACATGTGCACCTAAGATCACATGTATATGCCCATATTGCACGCATCACCCATCCATACTTGGTGTACCTTTTGGGGTACTTGTACTTTGCTCCCTATTTGGCATAATCAAGAAAGGCATTCTCATCATAAGATAACAATAAGAGAATCATGCATGATTCACACAACATCACCAAAGAGCATTGATATTGACCAAATTTTACCCAGTAACTGGAGGGTCACTTCGTGATGGGCACTGGTCCGGTAGGTCGCAGTTAGCCTAAGCGATATGACTCTCACCTTCTATTGGCCTAGTGCCTTCGACGTATATCGAACGATTCCCTCGCATCGTACCACTTGACCGAAGTCATGACGGGAGGCATATCGCAGGGAATTCGTTCATGTACATCGAGTGTATCGAATTCTCTCTCACACGTACCGTCCCCACGAGGTATATGGTGAGGTAATTCACATACACTCACGTATATCAAATGGCTTGTCCACACACATACCGATTGCCCGCAAGAGTAAGGTGTATATCGTGGAAGTCACGCCAAAGGGGGGAACCTATTCCGATTCACCAACCAACTGCGTACCTTCATATAGGTGTCAAACCTAGGACACACACTTTAGATTGCCGGTTTCAACCCGAAACTCTGCTGAAATTTTGGGTCGGTCTGTCGCCCAATTTTTGCGCATTTTTAAAACGGGACCCTGATCGTGAGCCTGGTTACAAGTCCAAACCGTAGCCTTGCATATATTAAGATCCCCACTTATCCAGGCTCGGGTCCTGTCCGGCATTGCATTTAGGAGAATAAAATACAAATGAAAACATAATAATCATGTTGAGTTCCGTCTCCAAAAACATTTCTCCCTTCTTTATCAAAAATCCAAAAACATTTCTCCCTTCTTTATCAAAAATCCAAAAACATTTCTCCTTTCTTTATCAAAAGTCCAAAAATAATTCTTCCTTTTTTTAAAAAAATCTCATTCTACGCCTTCTCAGGTCGATCGCAAGCCCTTGGCCTGGCTCCCTATTGGCTTCGGTCTTCAGTCAAATCACCCCGAACTTTCATCCGTTCTTCTACTACTTCTTTTGAGTCTGAAATCCATCCATCTTCCATGGAGAATACATACGAAGCACCAGTTATACAGTCGAATCTGATGACAGTTCTAGCTCAGCTCGTGTCCAAGATTGACAACCTCCAAACCGAGGTCCGAGAGATGCAACAAAACTAAGTTCCTATTCCTCAAGAGCCCGAGGCCCTATTCCCTCATGCTATGGGTCCACTCGAGCCTATCTGGGTTTTAGAAGAATATCAGCACGCTCCATGTGCCCCTCCTGCCAATGGGTTGCCGCCTACCCAGCTTCCAATGACAAACATTGCCCAGCCTATGGCTAACCTACCTGTGGTCGCTGATCCAAAGGAAGAGGAGTTGAATAAAGTCAAAGAGGATCTCAATATTCTCACCAAGAAGTTTGACCAAGTCAGGATCTCTGGGAATTACACGGACTACACCCACATGTCTCCTTATCCTAAAGCGAGGTCGAGAAGTTCAAGATGCCAAATATCGAGAAGTTCAGAGGGAGTGGATCCCCAATTGTTCATCTTCATAGTTATCATCATTCCATGACTCTACTAGGGGATTCTGAAGAAGTGATGGCCCAATTGTTTCAGCAAACTTTGAAAGATAGTGCCCTCCGATGGTTTTTATCGCTTGAGGAATCCAGAATCTGTAGCTAGGAGGATGTAGCCCAATAATTCATGTCGCGGTACAAATACAACGAAGAGCTTGAGGTCACCCATCGTGATTTAGAGATGCTCAAACATAATCCAGGAGAATCAGTCAGTAACTTCATAAATCGGTGGAGGGAGCGAGCAGTTACCATGACCAATCGGCCATCTGAAGAAGAACAGGTCAACATAGTGAAGAAAAACTTCTTGCCCCATGTCCGAGCAATGATGGGAGGACAATACTATCCCCACTTTCGAGCTCTCAAAGAGTCTGGAGTGGAAATCGAGGAAAGACTCGTTAAAATAGAGGTTGGACCGAAGAAGGTGTCCAAACAGTTCACCCCTAGAAAGTATGACAAGCCTGCCAGTGCTACCGTCTCAACCATTAACAACATCTCTCAACCAACCACATCATGGGCACCAGAAAGTCGCCCTGCCCCCCTTCGAAGGGATTACACTGAGTTCCATGTTCCCCTCTCCAAAGTTTACCAAGCCCTATTAAGCCGAAACCTCATCAAACCCTTGGATCCACGTCCATTGCCAAACCCACTCCCAAGAAACATGCTCATTGCGCCTTTCACCAAACTGTCGGCCATACCACCGACCAATGCTTTCACCTTTGAAACATAATCCAAGATCTCATTGACCTAGGTACCATCATCCCACCAGCCAATCCTAAGCCAAACACTACTCACAACCCACTCCCAAATCACACCAATGCCATCTTCTTGGAAGAAAACCCAGATTTCGATACCTCAACTCAAATCACACCCATATACTCTCCTAAACCTCTTCAAATTTGCCCATATTTCCTCCTACACCCTACTAGCCTCGCTGATCAGGCACTGTTAATCCTTACCAGAGCATGCTTCGCTGTCCGTACCCGTTCTGAAAATGGAAGTATGGAATTATCAGAGGTGTTAAACCAACTCCTAGAGTTCGGGCTGAAATTACCCTCACAGATGGTCGTCGATTGCCAGAAGTTCAGCACACTATTCTTGGAGGCACAAAAATGGGCCCGAGATTCAGACAAGTGGGTGGTACTAACCGACGAAGTCTGCCTGGATGATGTTGTCAAGATTATGGCAGAATTATTCGGGAGAACCAACAGCATTTACAGTATCACCAGGTTACTTGACACTTGGAAGCTACAAGGGCGCTTGGTCCCTTCAATCACACATATCCCCACGGAATGGGAGAACTTGTATGAAGAAGCCATTGAAGTTGTGGAATGCATCGAATTTACATGGAAAAATAGAGTTGCTACCAACAGATGGGGGGAAGAATTCGAAGATTCGAGTGAAGAACAAGTTTCAGGAAGAGCTAGCCCAGTAGCCGACATATGTGGGATGATATCATTTGAAGAACTCCTCGGAGAAATAAATAGGGTGGAAACACAACCTGAGATTGACGAGGAAATGGGATTCATGTTCTTTCCTTCTTCAGTAAATCACATGACCAGATCAGGGAGACATTACCAGGTTCCGAGCTCACTACCAGCAAATGACAAAAGGAAGGGCATTGAAAACCTCCCTATGCTAGAGATGACCATCGAGGAGAGCAAGATCCTCGATCAACTGAAGAAAACCCAAGCTAACATCACTCTATGGGGGCTTTTCATGTCCTCCCAGCTGTACAGAAATTCTTTAATCAAATTACTCACTAGACCCATAGTTCCTCCCTCTACCACACCAGAAGAAGTGGTAAATCTGGTCGAATCCTTAACCTCTACCCGAATGCTATCATTCTCTGAATAAGAAATCTCCAGAATTGGGCCAAATCACAATCATGCACTCAATATCTCCGTCGAAGTTATGGGAAAGGTTGTGCCACTCTCCCTTGTTGATAACGGATCCGCCTTGAATGTTTTCACATTAAGAACCTTCAAGTGTTTAGGCCTGAAAGAAAGCGACCTCACTCCAACCTCCGCCACTGTGCGTGCCTACGATAATACCCGTCGTGAGGTGATGGGGTCCATAAAACTTGCAATAGGGGTTGTCCCTATAAACCCCATCGTTGAATTCCAAGTCATAGACATCCCATCTTGTTTCAACCTGTTGCTCGGACGCCCTTGGCTCCACAGTATCAAGGGTTTGTCTTCCTCACTCCATCAGAAATTGAAGTTTTTCGCCGACGGGCGAGTCATCACCATTTTGGGTGACAACAAAAATGCCGAGGGGTCTAGCACCAGCAGTCCAATTCTTGAGATACAGCACGGGTCAAATGATATGCTCCTATCAGGATTCCGAGTCGAGCCACTTCTACTCCCGGCATGGGACGGTTTCAAAGAAAAGGTTTGTCCAGAATATGACCCTCATGGCAATGTCAATGTGATTCAAATGTTCAGAAACATGCACTTCATTCCCGGACTAGGGATAGGGTAAAGGCAACAAGGGATACTTGAGCCCATCGAACTAAAGAAAGCTTTCCCTCCTTGTGGCTTGGGGTATCAACCATCAGAACAAGAGCTCAGAATGATCCGGCAGTTTCGACCAAAGAGAAGATCAGACTGCATCCGAACTATCTCAGGAAACTCCTTAAATGGACGATTCATCAAAGAAGGCCAGGACTTCCCCTTTTGTGGTTTTCCAAAACCATGGTATGACCACACAGATAAGAAGATGAAGCCTGGAATGGAGATCTTTTTCCGAGACAGCTACCCATGGGCCGAAATTTTCCCACACCAAGTACAACTGCTCATCAAAGATGCCGAAGAGACCGAGGAAAGTGATTCCGAAGATTCCTTCAACTTACAGATATTGGGGCTGGCACTCTGCATGGTTCATTCAGGCACTACATCAATGGACCCATCCTGTCTGATTAAAGTTGTTGATACTCCTCTCCTCAACTGGCATGCTGCGCCAGTTCTACCCATTGAAATCTCCCCTAACCCCAATGTTAACCCTATTTCTTCTTCTATTGCCTATCCTTGCTCAAATGTAATCGAGACCTGTTTTGATGAGGTTCTCAATGCTGTTTTTCCTATCAATGAAATAAATGAAGATTTTGAGTATCTTGTTGTGCCTTAAATTAATTGTTTAGGTTCTAATCGAACTTTTGATGATGATGATTTTGAAAATGAACAATTCTTAACTGATCTAAATAAGGTTAATAATAAACAACATAACCGCATTCAAGTTAATGAAGAAGAGACTGTTATTATTAATTCTGGTTCAAGTAGCCAACTACGTGAGATTAGGATAGAGGCCACCCTTGACGAGCATGAGCGTTCACAACTCGAAGAATTGTTGAAGGAGTTCGTAGATGTCTTCGCATGGTTCTATGATGATATGCCCGGCATTGATCCTAAAATAGCTCAACGGGAGATCCCCGCTCTCCCAGATTACAAGCCGGTTAAATAAAAATCGAGAAAACTCCGCACCGAATGGTCATTCAAGGTCAAAGAATAGGTGGTCAAACAGTTAAATGTGGGTTTCATTCGGGTGATTGAATATCCCACATGGCTAGCCAACATTGTACCTGTGCCAAAATCTGGAGGGAAGGTTCGAATGTGTGTAGACTAATGAGATTTAAACAAAGCTTCTCCAAAGGATGATTATCCGCTACCCAATATCGACATGATCTTGGACAACACAGCCAGTCATGCTTTCAAGTCTTTTGTAGATGGGTTTTTTGGATACAACCAAATCAAGATGCACCCCGACCACCAAGAAAAAACCGCATTCATCACCCCATGGGGAACCTTTTGCTACACCGTCATGCCATTTGGTCTCAAGAATGTTGGGGCTACCTACCAAAGGGCTGCCACAACCATTCTGCACAATTTGTTCCACAAGGAGGTCGAGGTTTATGTGGATGATATGATTATCAAGTCCAAAACTAGAGAAGGTCATGTTCCCGCTCTCCAGAAGTTCTTCGAACGACTGCGACGGTATCAGATGCGACTTAATCCACAGAAGTGTGTCTTCGACATTACAAAGGGAAAACTCTTGGGATTCATGGGTAGTGAAAAGGGGATAGAAGTAGATCCTACAAAGCTGAAGGCCATACTTGAGATCCCACCACCCCGAAAAGAGAAAGAAGTCTGAGGTTTTCTTGGGAAATTGAAATATATCAGCCGGTTCATCAGCCAGCTAACCTCCATCTGTGAACCAATCTTTAAGCTCCTCCGAAAAGATTCAACCAAGGTTTGGAATGAGTCCTGCCAAGAATCTTTTGACCGAATCAAACAATACCTAACCCAACCTCCAGTTCTCATGCCACAACAGTCTAGTCTCCCTTTGCTCCTATACCTAACCATAACCGACACTGCAGCCGGGGCTTTGCTAGCCCAATACCTTGAATACTCTTGCAAAGAAAGAGCCATATATTACGCCAGTCACAAATTGGCCGGGTACGAGGTCAACTACACTGCTTTAGAAAAGGAATGTGTCGCACTTTTCTAGGTCACCCAAAAGTTACGACACTACATGCTCGCCTTCCCCATCAAACTTGTATCCCGAATGGATCCCATCAAATACCTTCTTGAGAAATCCGCCTTATCCAGCTAAATAGCCCAATGGTTAATGCTCCTAACCGAGTTTGATATCGTGTACGTCACATAGAAAGCTATTAAAGGAAGAGCCATCTCTGACTACCTCGCCGATTACCCCATAGACGAAGCAGATGTCCAGATCTTCGAATTCCAAGATGAAAATATCCTCTGCACCAATCAAGACCGCCTTCGATGGAAAATGTTCTTTGATGGCGCTGCCAACAAAAAGGGATATGGCATTGGGATACTCCTGATCGCCCCATATGACTCCCACACTCCCATCGCCATAAAATTGGATTTCCCTTGCACCAACAACATGACGGAATACGAGGCATGCATAGTGGGCCTTAAAGTTTCTCTCAAAAAAGGTATTCAATACCTTGATGTCTACGGGGATTCTGCCCTTATCATCGGTCAAGTGCTCAGAAAGTGGAAAGTCAAGGATGAAAAGCTCCAACCCTTTCATGCCCAATTAGAAGAGTTAGACTCCTGATTCTGAGATATCACCTTCCATTACCTACCCCGAGTAAAGAATAACCTATCCAATGCTCTCGCCACCTTGGCCGCCATGGTCGACATGCCCGAAGGAATAACAATGACCCCCTTCCTGGTTCAAAAGCAAGACAAACTGACCCATTGCTACCATATTGAGCTTGTCTCCACTGAAGATCCCGAACTAGCTGATTGCTGGTACTATGATATCTGGTGCCTCCTCAAACATGGTAGGTATCCCGAGGGTTCTAACAAGAAAGATCGAACAACCCTTCGAAGACTGGCCGCCTAGTACATCATCTGTCATAAAGCTCTACTCAAGAGGAACTTCGATGGAACTCATTTACACTGTATCGCAGAGGCTGAGATTGAGAAAATAATGCAAAAAATCCACAGCGAGGAATGCGGACCCCACATGAACGGTCACATGCTTGCCAAGAAGATCATTCGACAGGGATATTACTGGACCACCATGACCCATGATTGCACCGCCTATGTCCGGAGATGCCTCAAATGCCAACAGTTCTCCAATCTTCAACACTTACCTCTGTGAGATTTATACAACATGACCTCTCCCTGGTCGTTCTCCACCTGGGGTGTCGACATCATAGGGAAGGTTACACCAAAGGCTTCAAACGGATTTGAGTTCATTTTGTCTACCATTGATTATTTCACCAAATGGGTCGAGGCTGAGCCATACGCAGTATTGAATGCCAAGAAAGTGGCCAAATTCCTCAAAAAAAATATCATCTGTCGATATGGGGTCCCGCACGAGCTGGTATTAGATAACGAGTTGCATTTCGAAGAAGAAGTCATAGAAGTAGTCAATGAGTACGGGATTCAGAGACACAAATCTTCTCCCTACCGACCTCAGACCAATGGTGCAGTTGAAGCCGCCAACAAAAACCTCAAAGCCATCATCAGCAAGATGACCGAAAGTTGTAGGGATTGGGCCAACCGGATCCCGTACGCCCTCAAGGGCTATCAAACCTCAATACAAACCTCTACTGAGGCTACCCATTACTCCCTGGTCTACATCATGGAAGCAGTCCTACATGTGGAGCTGGAAATACCCTCGCTACGCGTCATGCTCGAAAGCAAGTTTAGTGAAGAATACTGGTGCCAAAGCCGTCTTGATGATCTAGCCCTCCTAGATGAAAGAAGATTAAAGGCTCTTTACCATGTATAGGTGTACCATCGCCAAATAGCGCGTTCATTCAACAAAAAAGTCAAGGACCGCGGTGTTCGGGAGGGGGATTTAGCCCTCAAGGAGATAGTAGAACCCATCTGGGAACCTAGAGGGAAATTCAACCCTAATTGGAGTGGTCCCTACATTGTGAAGAAAATATTATCCGACGGTGTCGTCATGCTCACTGACCTAGATGGGGAAGAGATGGATCGTCCAGTCAATATGGACCGTCTCAAGAAATTCTATCCCTAGTCTGAAATCTCGGCGCGCTACGACTCTTCTCATCCCCCTTCTATTCTAAAAAAAAAACTCTTCATTTCCCTTTACCCAGAACTACGTGGGCCTGATCCTCTAAAAAAACTATTTTAAAACATTTTCAAAAAACCCCAGAGGTACGTAGGCATCTCATGCACCTCACATGAGTGCGGACCCTTTCTTTTTCACAAAAAACTATTATTTTCTTACCCCCGAGAATGGCAGTTCATTCTAAAATTATTTGAACAAAAGGATTATGTATGCCTTAGCGATCAGTATAGATAATTCAAAATACAAAATTCATCGAAAGGCACAGTTGGGTGATCAGAAACTTATTTATTTCATTACTAAGAAATTACATTACGGATTACATAAGAAAAAGGAACGGATAACTCCCTTCTCCACTACCATAAAAAGCTAAATAAAATCCCCACACCTATCACACAAATAAACTCCCAGGAGTCCTACCCACAGCTACCAGAGGATCCTGAAAAGATCAAAATACCCCCTTCTATGGAGTCAGATAAAAGAAACCATCTTTGTCCAGTCTCCACTGTCAACATCTTGCTGACTACTTTCCTCCACAACCACTTCATATAATCTTTGGGGACATGGCAAACTGTCCCGATAGACTGAGAGGGATGGATCGACGGATGCCGATTTTCCCAAAGAGACCCAAGCAACAGATGCAGGCGCTCAGTCAAATCTTCTACCGGAAAGAAGTTTGAGGTCCGAGGGGGCATGACCTGCGCCCAGCCGAATTGGCGCAAAAGCTGCCAAGGGAAATAAAAAGAGGTCTGCCTGAGACCAACCAGCCACACATATGAATACTCTCCTAGCTCCAAAATAGGTTGTAACTGTCCCCACCAAGGCACTGACCAATACAGACCACAAACCCCATGCTCCACAAGCCAATTCTCTCAGTTCTCAACATGCAGGCCAACGCGGATGAAGTAGCGCGAAAAGAAGTTGGGTACGGCCAACAAGGGATATTCTGGAGGAGTCAAAAGGTGGAATCTTTCAGACAACCACATGAACAGTATCAGAGGGCTCCCCCTCAAAAATTCAGAACGGCCTTCTCTCCAGCATCCAGGCCATTCAGAGTCTCCGCTAATATCACTGTCACAGGATTACGACGGTATGACATCCATGAAGTAATGGATGCAAGTTGTGGGTCCACCTGTAATTCCCCAGTCACCAGCAACAATTTGGAAACAAGACCCAGAACAATGGCTCCAGCGTAGCCATCATCACCTACTTCTCACAAATGCACGGACTGCAGCACCACCGGGAGGGAGATCATTTCTCTAGCTACCAATGATCTAGACGTCGGAGGCAAAATATGAAGAAGCCTGGACAATAAATCCCTAGGAGAACGGGAAAATTTAGGCAAAGTCGCAGCAACACTAGGATTTACACCCAGTATGGCAGAAAATTCCTCGTAGGTAGGATAAACTTCTTCCAACCCAAAGCGGAATACATGGTCTTCGAGGTACCAGAATTGTACCGCCGCCATCAGCATATTCCACTCAATAGGCCGATTGCGCCACAAGGAGACTCAACGTATGTTGAAAGCATCGTAGTCGACATTATAAGAGAACATAACTTCCAAGGCTTCGAAGTAGTTGGCAAACTCAATGCTACCAGGGAGAGCCATCTTGCAAGGTTAAGAGATGGTGGGCAAGTAGGTAAGAATGCAAAGGTGTGATGAAAACACTCCACCCTTAGCACTTTTTATACTTGAAGATCCTCACAAGAGACACAATACCTGCAAAAATTGGAGGGATCCCTACCCCACAAGGTACCAAAGGCTAAAAAGTGTACCATTCAAAGCTTCGAATTGATGGGACTGGACTGAACTGTCGATAGACAGGTCAGGGTGCTTGCCGATCGGCAACCCCCCCATTTTTAGAAATTTCCCTTTTTTCCTCTTTTGTCAAATCAGAAAACTCAAATAAAAATAAATTGATATTCTCAACAGAATTTCAAAATCCCTTTAAATTCCCCTTTTTAATAAAAAAACCTTCCTTCAAAAAAAATCCAAAAATATTCCTTTTTACGGTCTCAGCAGCAAAGTAAAAAGCGCATGTGCATGCATTCATTCATCATTAAATAAAAGATAATCAAAAAACTCCATTGCATTGCATATATCTGTTTTTTGTATTACATCATCTTTGCAGGAAATAAAAAGATAAAGCAAAAACAACAGGACTCAGCCCGAACCCACATCCTTTCTCTCTCTCTTTCTCTCTTTCTCTCTCTCTCTCTCTCTCAAGATCTTCCACCCCTGCGGCGTGCCCTCTTCCCCCTATGATGAGACGATGTGCCACAACTACCCGAGCCAGAGTCCTCTCCAGACGAGGCAGACAACACCAAGCAAGAAGGAACAGGAACCCCATCCCAAATATGGGCAATCGCCAAAGACATTCAGTCTCTAATGTCCCTGAGCCAAGTGGTCGACACCCGAACTTGCTGTAAGGAAAGGCGAAATCAGTGTCAAAAGCGAAATGACCAAAACAGAAAAGAAAGTAAGAGAGGAACAGAAAGGTATACCGCGGGTCGAAGGACCTCCTCTGTCAAACCCAACTCCTCCGGATACATCGCATGAGGACGGTGCAGCATAGACACCATCCCTCCATCATCCCGCCAAATGTTGTATGAAGGGGTATGCAACCGCACAAAAGGGACCTCCGAGGTCGCCGCCTCCGCAGATGCTGACGGACCACCACCGCTATGGGAAGACCCCACCACCTGACTCGAACCCTCCGGAGGAAAGGGAAGTGCATCATATATGCTAGGCTCCATCAACCAGCTCGTCACAAAATCCATGTAGTCATATAGCGCGGCCGTATCGGTGTATAGAAAGTAGTACTCGTCTATCATTGTCGCGATTCTCTTATCCTCCGACAGCAATCGCTCCCGCCTCATAGACGTAGGAGGCTGCGTGGGTAGCACCACCACCTCCTCCTCTGAAATATGACGAACCACCCTCTCCCCAAGGTACCAGGAATGGCCGAACTCATGCGCCAGCAAATTCCTCATCCGCGCGTTCACTCCGATCGCCCCCGCATCCTGAATGGTTGTCCCCCACGGGTAAAAGGTCACCTAAAAATATCCAAGCGAGCATAAATCAATACAAGATCAAAAGGAGCAAAAAACCAAGAATGAAATGGAAAGAGTCTTACCCTACCACTGGTCAGGTCATTCAAGACTTAACGCACCGCCTGCAGGGAGAGAGATCCCTTCGACTGCCGATTGGCCTTACGCCAACAATCGACAGAAGTCCCCAATAGTGTCGTCCTTTAAAGTAATCAGCGGGGTATCGCACCCAATCACCTCATAGAACCACGTCTGAATTCACAATCAAAAAGAGACGCATAAGGAAAATACGAATGCATGAAAGGAAAATGCGAGTGCATGAAAGGAAAATGTGAATGCATGAAAAAAAATGCACAAACTGAAGATTACCTTAAGAAGGTACATGGCCCCAGTAAAGGTCTGTCGGTAGAACCGACTTAATGCATCCAGAGAAAAGTAAAGGGTCGCCAAGGTCAGACTCCCCCAATCATAGAAAGGGATGTTCGAAAACATCCTCAAGTACGGCAGAAACCACAAATGAACGAGGTCGCCTCTCGACGCCACCATGAAACCTCCCAATACCAGCAGAATGAATAACCGGGCCATCTGCCTCACTTAAAGCCCATCCTCCACATCGAACTCCCTACCCAGTAGAACATTCTTCAGCAGGGACAGCAGGATAGAATCCCCAGAGACTATCCTCCCTACATAACCAAGTGTCGCACGCACTGCCTTTGGTCTCACCCGTAAAGAGCGATCCACCTCTATCTGCTCTCCACACAATCCAGCCCCAGTAGCTGCTAGACATCTATGGGAGTCACCATCATCTCCCAAAACCGAAATGAAAGGTGTGGGTAGTGTCCCACCACCTCTCTCCCAAAGCGCACAGGACCGTTGTCGAACGAGGCGTCTCATCCAGCGTCGATGCCAACCGCCTAAAATCCGTTAATGATACCGCCCAGCGCACCACAGGTGGAAGATTCTCCCAAACATCCTTGAGCCCCGTTGTCCCATGGGCACGCATGTTCTTCAAATAAATATCAGACTGGAAAAAAGAAAAGCCTCATCAAAAGTCAAGAAAGAAAAATCACCAAAAAGAGAAGAATGCCAAAGGTCGGGTTACTTACATAACTGTCGGGGATCACTCTCGAAGAGCGATGATGCGATGGCTCCCGCGGCAAGGTCTGCTCATCTGCAAGAGGCTCAAATGCATCAAAGGAGTTTTCACTCCCCAAAGCAAGAGGCGCCCTAGCCCTCCACTCCACATTCGCCCTGTCATCAACAGTCAACCACTCCCGGTGAACTGTAGTGCTCATGAAAGAGGCCATTTCTTGAAGGTCAGAATGATAGAACGATTTGCAGAAGAATCGCAGAAAGATAGAAGGCAAAAGAAGCTGTGAAAAAATGGGGAGATTCGCCCCCCCCTTTATATAGGATGCCAAGCGCCATGCCGATCGGCATCTCCCCCTACCATACCGATCGGCACTGACCCCTTACCTTCCCGAGTCAGCCCAAAAGTTCGTGCCACTGCCGAATGGCACCCTTCATACCATGCCGAACGACACTCCCCTAAATTTCGTACAGAAATTCCCAGAAAATACCAGAAAACCTCAAAAAATCCTCGAAAAATTCTCAAAAATCCCAGGAAGAATTTAAAGCCTTTTTACCAAGAAAACTTCGCATTCCCTCGAGCGGAAGCCCTCTTCCCCAGTGGAATCCTCAAAAACCAAGTGAGAACTCCTCCCGTCAAAGCTCCGGAGGATCCCTAAGAATCACCTAATCACTTTCTCAGTGGAATTCTCTTACAGCACCCAAAATAGGTTATGCCCCCCTGCGAGGTATACTAAAAGCTTCCCTAGCTATCAGCTCCCTAGCTCAGATCAAAATCATAAAGCTCTTTCTCCAGCAGAATTAAAATCCAATCTTTATCCACTCTTGGGTCAGAATTGGCCCCGATCTTGGATCGTCACCTGAGGCAGGTCAGAATTGACCTTAGTCCTCGGTCGTCACCACTATTGGGTCATAATTGACCCCGGTCTTGAATCGTCACCTGATTTAGGTTAGAATTGACCTCGATCCTCGATCGTCACCACTCTGGGGTCAAAATTGGCCCTGGTCTTGGATCGTCACCTGAGTTAGGTCAGAATTGACCTCGGTCCTCGGTCGTCACCACTCTTGGGTTAGAATTGGTCCCGGTCTTGGATCGTCACCTGAGTTAGGTCAGAATTGACCTCGGTCCTCGGTTGTCACCACTCTTGGGTCAGAATTGGCCCTGGTCTTGGATCGTCACCTAAGTTAGGTCAGAATTGACCTCGATCCTTGATCGTCACCACTCTTGGGTCAGAATTGGCCCCGGTCTTGGATCTTCACCTGAGTTAGGTTAGAATTGACCTTGGTCCTCGGTCATCACCACTCTTGGGTCAAAATTGGCCCGGATTTTGGATAATCACCTGAGTTAGGTCAGAATTGACCTCGGTCCTCCTCGTCACCACTCTTGGGTCAAAATTGGCCTCGATCTTGGATCGTCACCTGAGTTAGGTCAGGATTGACCTCGGTCCTCGATCGTCGCCACTCTTGGGTCAGAATTGACCTCGGTTATTAGACCTTTACCCTAAGCTCGCAGATTTGGCTTTGACTCGCAAAATTGGTCACCCTCCCCAATACCACTTTAGGTCCTCAAAATAGACCTAAACCTTCGATCGTCATTCATCCCCAACACACTCCTTAGGTCCGCAGAATCGGCCTCGACCCTATGAATCGGTCGTACTCCCTCAAAAGCATCATCTGGTGTCTATTCGATGGTCATCATTTGTTCCAAACTCACCCATTGAGGGGATCTATAGACACCCCATTCTGTTACCCCCTAACTCTCCTTAGGTCCCTAGTACCTCCCTTCATCACCGTAAACCCAGGTCATGTCCCGAGTACTGACCTGGAGGCCATCGGGCACTCCCCGACTCAGTTTGACCCAAAAGACAAAATCTTCATCTCAATCGATACTGAATGAATCTTCTAAGGGCACTGAATACCCTTTCCAACCATCTACCTCATGCGCAATTCCGACTTACCATGCGGACGAACGATCCGTTTGTGTTTAAAACTTAACCTAGAGGCCACCGGGTGCTCTCGGGATCTGTTTGTCCTATGTCAACTCTTCATCTTGACCGAGGCTGAATGAATCTTCAAAGGGAACTGAATACCCTTTCCAACAGTCCATCTCGTGAGCAATTCTGAATTTCCATGCGGACGAACGATCCGTTTGACTCCGGGAGGTCACCGAATGCTTCTCGGGCCTGGTTGACCAAAGTTAACTCCCCAAATTGATTCAAACTCTTTGGAATGTCTAAGTACATCTCATAACCTTTCCAACGGTTGGCCCCGTGCACGATTCAGACTTATCATGCGGACGAACGATCCATTTGTGTTTGAGCAATTCCCCGTCCAATGGGCCGATAAATGCTTCCGAGCCATATTTAACCCAAAGTCAACTCCCAAACCCGGGAGCGGTCCAAGGGACTTTAAAAGGTCTCTAAATTAAATTTCCAATGTTATGCCCCTTGTGCGATTCTAACCAACAGTTTGCCCTCAACAGCCGATTTTCCAAAAAAGCCTGAAGCGCGCTACCAAATGGCAGGTTCTAGACCCTGCCTATCGGCACCTGTCGATAGGCAAGAACAGGTCTATGACGATCAGCACTCACTTGGGCCTATAAAAGGAGGCCTTCACCTCATTTTCAAGGGGAGCCCAGATCTGATAAAAATCTCTCTGAATGAATCCCAGAAACCTCTCTCGAAGGCAGCGTGATTTCAACATCCAAACCCCCTTTTTACTTCCACTTTTCATCATCCTTTTCATCAAACTTGGTGAATTAGACACCCTCCATCATCATCTAAGTGCAAGGGCTGCTCTCCAACATTCAAGATCAAGCTCAAGATCTTCAAGAAGGTCCAACTTTCTCAAACTCTCTCTTAAATTCTCTTAAATTCTCAATAACTTGTCTTCTTATTTAGCACTTTTATTATCTCATCTCACACATCCTAATATACTTTTTATTTAGTATTATTGCACATCTCCTATATTCATATAAATAAAACCCAAAAAACAAGAAAAAGAGGGTTTGCTCATAAATTCCAAGTAGGGATTCTCACACTTTTTCCACACTTTTCTCACAATCTAAAACCATTTTTCTACACACATACACACACTCATAAATAAGAGATTCCCCATTTGGATTTATGGGATAAACCCCACCCCTCATTTTGTATGCGAACTACGTGGACTTTGATGACTTTATAGGCTACATAGGCGTCTCGGGGTAAAACCCGAGACTCGAGTCCTTTTTCTCACTTTTTCTCTCATCTTTCTATCTACTCTAATCTTCTTATATTCTATATACTTGCCCTTAGTGACGTATTACCCCATGTGTGTTATCGTTCCATTATAACGATCAACGTCGGGGTGATCGCGTAAATTTTATTTTTCTAATATTATTCTTATATCTTCCTACGGGTGACTAGCTTTATCTTTTCCATGATACAAGTCGAGGATTCCTACCTCCATTCTACACATACACATGCACACATATCACGGGGGGAAACAAAAGGAAAATAGCAAATATTCATGAGAGACCGAAAAGGAGGAATGGGTGCCTAACACCTTCCCATTTTGTAACTAAGCCTCCGAAACCTTCTCGAATCGTCTTGGTTTCGCACGCACCAATATGTCGTTAGATGCCATCCTTCGGGGTGGCTTCCTCTTTTTCTTTTGTCTGTTTTGAGTAAAATAGACTGGCAACTCTGAATCTCTCTACATTTACACATCTTAAACGACGCCGGCCGAAGCACTCCCAAGAGGGATGCGCGGGACTCGAAGGATCCTTTCCTCCACGCTACCCGCCACCGTGGCGAGGATCGGGGATGGCCACAACTGGTATCACTGCTTCAGTCACAAATGCTAGCATATATGGTGTTTCACCAGTAGCATCTCTTGAAGTTGTTTAGTAGGCCCAAAAAACTGAGCTAATTTATTTATCCAATTCCCTTTAGCATCATCAAGTATCTTGTTCAACCCATTGAGCAAGTCATGTTTGTCACCTCTGTCTACCCATTGCTTTGAGGCTGAACTGTAGCAGAATGTAACTTCTGGATCTTGAATTGGGCATAGTATGCTGCGAACTCCTCATTGTCGAACTGGGTACCATGGTTAGTAATGAAGTCACATGGCAGACCATATCTATAAATTATGTTTTTCCAAATGAACTGGTACACCTTCTCATAGGGCATATCCATTAATGGCTCTGCTTCAACCCTTTTGGTAAAATAATCAACAACTATGAACAAGTACTTTAATCTTCCTCAGGTGGTTGCTAAGGGCCCGGCGAAGTCTATGCCCTAAATAGCAAATGTCCAAGGTGAAGTAATGGGAGTCAAAGTTGCATGTGTAGTTTTATGAATATTGGATAACTTCTGGAAATTTTCACACTTCTTTACAAATGTTGTACAATCTGTCCTCATAGTCGGCCAGTAATAACCTTGAGTATTCACTCATTGTAGTAATGATCTTCCTGCCATATAAGCTCCACAAGATCCTTCATGAACTTCTTTTATTAGATCTTTAACCTCTTTTGGGTGAACACAGAACTGCAAAGTAATTGTTAAACCTCTTTGGTACAGAACTCCTTTGTCTAACACGTACCTTACCGCCTTATACTTAAGCTTTTTGGCCTTAATTGGGTCTGCTGACATAATTCCTTCTTCAATATAAGATATGATGGGATCCATCCTGGATGGTCCCATGTCTACTATAATGAAACTAATCATCAAGTCTTTATCAATACTTCGATTGGCCAAAATTTTGATGGGAATGGTTCTTCTGAGCTCAATTCTAATTGCTGATGCTAGCCGAGCAAGTACATCAGCTCGGGCATTCTCCATTCTTGGAATTCTACTCATCTGAACAATGGGAAATTTTTCTATAACTTCTAATGCCTTGTCTAGTTATCTTATCATCAGTTCACCTTTATCTCCATACAAACTCAAAATTTGATTCACCACCAACGGAGAATCACTATGTTCCATAACTTGCTCGACGTTCAATGATTGAGGTAAAATCAATCCTACAATGAGAGATTCATATTCTAATTCATCATTTGAGGCCTGAAATTGCAATCGTAATGCATACTAATTATCTATCCCATTTGGAGTGTTGAGTATAATAAATGTTCCACTTCCTGCTGCACATGATGATCCATATACGTACAAGTTCCATATTGGGATTTAATTATCAAACCCTTAGTCTGATAATATCCCATAAAGGAATACTTTATTCCTTGCCTCCTCATATCTTTTAGCCATATCCTGCAGCTTGGTTGATTATTTAGGTAGGTCGGTAACAACTTCTTCTGAGCTCTCCCCTATCGGGGTCTGCTCTACTCGTATTCTTTATTACTCGGGGACCTTCGAATAAGTGAATTCTGTAATGAAGTCTGCCATAACTTGGCCCTTTAATTATTACCTTGGCTTATATACAAAATCTTACTCCTCCTGTTCTACTGCCAAATACATTAATCTACCAGAATTTTCTGGTTTATGCAGAGCTTCCCGAAGAGGCAAGTCAGTGTATACCATAATGCTATGTGCTTGGAAGTAAGGTTTCATCCATCTGGATGCCTCAATCAATGCCAAAGATAATTTCTCCAAATGTAGATATCTAATTTTTTTCTCCTCAGAAGGCTTTACTGGTGCAGTAGACTGGCTTCTGAACTCCATTATCTTCTAGTATCCAAGCAAAACTTATAAGTATAAATACAATTTTTCTTCCAAAACTGGTCAGGGGAGCAACGAGGGTGATCCCAGATAATTTTCAACTCCATAAAATCTTTCTCGCAGTCATATTTCCATTCAAAAGTATTCCTCTACACTTTAAAGAATGGTAAACACCTGTTTGTAGCTCGAGACACAAATTTTTTCAATGATGCTACTCGCTCGGTGAGCTTTTGCACCTCCTTTTCGCAGGTCGGGGACTGGATTTCAATTAATGCCCTGATTTTGTCAGGGTTAGCCTCAATTCCTCTCTGATTCACTATGTACCCAAGAAACATGCCTTCTTGGACAATGAATACGTACTTGGTCGGATTCAACTTCATCTTGTACTTCCCCAAGTGATCAAAGGTTTGGCTGAGGCTAGCAATATGATCAGATACTTTTTTCTCTTCGTCAGCATGTCATCTACATATACATTCATGTTTTTGCCTATTTTTTCCTCAAAGACTTTATTCACCAACCTCTGGTAAGTAGCACCTGCATTTTTTAAACCAAATGGCATAACTGTATAGTAATAAGTTCCTCAGAGAGTAATGAAAGAAGTGCTTTACCTATCTTTGGGCTTCATCTTAATCTGGTTATAACCAGAATATGCATCCATAAAACTCATTATTTCATGTCCTGATGTAGCATCAACAAGTTGATCAATCTTGGGTAAAGGAAAATGGTCATTTGGTCAAGCTTTATTCAAATCTGTGAAGTTCACACACATTCTCCATTTATTATTTTTCATTTTAACCATAACAACGTTGGCCAACCAATCTGGATATTTCACATATTCAATTAATGAGGCTTTCTGAAGCTTCTCAACCTCCTCCTGGATAGCCTGGTTCTTCTCGGGGCTAAATACTTTACGCCTTTCCCTCACTGGCTTGGCATCCTTATTGACGTTGAGCTCATGGTAGAGAAAATTGGGATCAATCCTAGGCATATCCTCATGACTCCAAGAGAATATGTGCTTTCTCTATCTCAAGAACGTCACTAGATCCTATTTAAGAATAGGTTCTAAAGTTGATCCCACCTATATAATTCACTCTGGCTTGTCGTCGTCTAAGATGATATTCTCCGTTGCTTCCAAAATTTAGCCTTTTACCAACTCTGTCTCCTCTCTTAGATCTAATGTTTCCACCTGAGATTCGCTATTGGGCTCAGTAATGTCCACTTGGTAAGTGGTGGTCTTCTTCTTTATTTCTTTCAAATCCTCTTGCTCGGCAGAGGAGTAATAGCATTCTCAGGCTACTTTTTTATCACCCTTCGCCACACCTACTCCAAAGTTGGTCGAGAACTTTAAACATTGATGAACTATTGAGGGAACTGCTTCAAACTTCTTCAATCCTACTCTGTCCATGATGACATTATAGGTGGACTGCATGTTTTTATCCATCACAAAGAAATGAATTTTCTCGATCTGACTTTTTGGCCTGGTGTCAAAGAACACCTCCATCTTGATTGTGCCCAAAGGATAAACTTTTTCACCAGAAACATTAATCAAAGGCCTATTGTACGGATCTAGTTAACTGAGCTTCAAATCCATCTTTTGAAAAAAATAATAAAACATGATATCTGTTGAACTACTATTGTCAATCAACACCCTAGAAATGATTGTGTCCTGGTATCTGAATTTGACCACCAGAGGGTCGTCATGGGGGTAGAGAACTCCTGACAAGTCATTTTTGGAAAACCCAAATTTCCAACTTTTCTTTATTCACCCTCCTCAGCCTATCTTCTTCGACTAGTTTGATCCTCTGGATGTAAGAACAATCTAGAGACTCATTAAGGTAAGCTTTTCTCTCAGTAGTATAATCTCCCCTCTCCAGCATCTCCACCTATAATCATCTAATAATCAAAGGTACCAAAACTAAGAGTAAATACGTCACGTTCTGGTTGTTTGGGATTTGGGGGGAAATCGGGATCATCTTCATGATTTCGTTTCTTCTCTTCCCTAGTCTTGCATGGAGATTTTGACCTACGCCGAGCTCCTGTATCGTCCTACCGATCAACAAGCTTGTCCGGTTTTCCTCATCGAATGAGGGATTCTATCTCATTCTGCAAAGTAATACTACAATCTGTAGTATGCCCATGGTCCTTATGAAATTCATAGTATTTGGATATGTCCCTCTTCCCAGCAGGTGCTCTTAGCTTCTCGGGCCAATGTACCTCCTTGTTGTTCTTAATTTCATCCAAAATATGGTGAATGCCCATCGCTTATGGAGTGTAATTGTTGTATTTCCTGAGCCTATCATCAATATTCTTTTGCCTTGAATCCTTTTGCTCCTTATTTTCCTTTTGCTCCTTCTTTTCAGTTTTTCCCTTAGACTTCATGCCCGAGCCTTGTTTCACTACCATGGCTTCCTCTTGGCTACTTTGGCCATTAATTTAGTTATAGATGTTGATGCCGATAAGATAACATAGATGTTATCTTATCGGCATCAACAATAGACTTGGGAGATCTTTGACAAGAGTGTAATAAAGTTTCTCGTGGAGAAGTCCACTCATGAGATCTGTAATAGTTATTTTCTCCTTGTAGTCAATCACCTCTAACTTCTCATTATTAAATCGAGTGATGTAATCCCAAGTGCTTCCTATTACCCGTTGCCTCACACTTAATTAGTGAGCTACTCTTTTTACCAATTTAGCTCCAAAGAAGAAGTTACCAATAAATAGTTCGGTAAGCTAGTTGAAATTAGAAATTTGTCCCTGAGGAAGGCTATTATACCAAATATGAGCAGGACATGTGATTGTACCTAAGAACGCCCTGTATCTCATTTCATCAGGAACAACATAAATATCAGTTGTTGCTTAATATTACTCTATACAAAGAATAATATATGTTTTCCCATCATACTTGGGAGTAACCACAGGAGCTTTGAACTTTGAAGGAGTAGGAAAATCCATAATATCTTGTATAAAAGTAGAACCTTTCACAAAGTTTCATTGCAAAGGGTTCTTCTCCTTTACCATCTCTCCCAACCTATCTTCCAATCATTGAATAGAGCCCTTACATGTATTATTTCAAAAATCAGATTTATGAGTTGTATCTCGGCTATTATGACCAATTGTTTGTGTTGAGCTCTCCTCCTATGAGATTTGCTCGACATGGATAGATCGTTGGGAGTCTGATCTGGATTGGGCTGAGCCCTCATGTTAATCGGCTGATCATTGGATATTCCTCGACAATGCCCTGGGAACATTTATATTCCCTCTAGGTCCTAGTCGATCAAAGGGAGATACTCTGCTTGATATTTCTAAAGAACTTAATATTTTAGGAGTAAAATATTACTCATCATAAGGTTCTAAAGTTCTAAGAGAAGAACTCACTCTTGGGCGGTAGGACGTATCTCTGGTAGTCCTGGATTGACTCTGACTGCTAACTCTTGGAGGTGGTGGTGGCATATTTCTATTCCTATGACTAGATAAGCAGGAGATCTAGTTTGAGTGTTTGGGCCAATTGCTTAATAGTGTTCTGCATAGCTTCCTATTCTCTGGAAAGACTACCCAAAATTCCAGTTAGATCATTATTTGATGGAGGAATAGATGGAATAGGTAGATTACCATCGTTTTTAGCATTGGATTTAGGAATGTCAGTCATTTTTGGATCAATGAACAAGAATGAAAAAGTTTAGAAATGCGTTCCCACAGATGACGTCAATCCGTTGATGTAAAAATCTAGACTAGGACTAATCATTTAATCATGGATAATATTTGTAAGTAAAATAAAGACAAAAATGTTTTTAAAGTGGTTCAGTTATCAACGAAAAGCCTACATCCACTATTTTTCTTTTTGCCTTTTGTTTGCCTTTCAATCACTTGTCATTGATGAAGGGATTATAACGTATTTACAGCCCTGTGGGGAGACCAAGAGATGGAATATTAAAGGATGGAGTGCCTTTATAAATTAGGCATTCACATAAGTACATAATGTCCATAATGTTTCTGGCTATTGGCGTTTTGGTAATACTGTTGGTCAGCCTCCCTACTGTTGGTCCGGCTTCCTGGTGTTGGTAGGGCTTCATGTATACTGATCAGGATTCCAGGCCTTGGTCGATAGTTATGCCTTGCTGACTAGGATTATTGCCACAGTGGATGACACATGTCTATTTCTGATTGGTCAACATAAGTGGATAATTTTTTTTATCAACACTTATTTTGCATGTGTAGTGAACATATGACACAATTAGAGATTGAATCTCCCGACAATTTATTTCAAAGGCAAGAACGTGAATTTCCAAATTGGTTTGTGGATCGTGTAAGTTGATAATTTTAATAACGCATTTGTTAATCTTAAGATATTAAAACATGATAGTAAATATAACACTAACATCTTCTTTATATAGATGAAAAATTTGCATCATCAAGGGTTACTAGAAGCCATGGATGTGTTGTATTCGTTGGCGTGTGGTTCAGATGTTTGTGTGGACAAATACTCTGGTTGTATTGTTAATGAGATTCAATTTCATGCTAAAGACCGTGACAATCGTCGGACAACTCAAAGTAGTGAATTGTTATTCGCGGAGGGCACGATGATGAAATGATTGATTTTTATGGACGTTTATGTAGTGTCATGCAAATGAAGTACCTAAATCAGTACATTGTTTCTATATTTGAGTGTTAGTGGTTTGACACTAATCCCCAGAAGAAGAGAGTACAAAGGGAATATCACTTCACTTCTATTAATGTTAGTTTGATAGGGTATAATAATGATCCCTTTGTGATTGCAACTCAAGAAACACGAGTGTTTTACTTAGATGACTACAAGCTGGTTCATAACTAGAAATTAGTAAAAAATGTGAAACATAAACACATTTGGTACATTCTAGAAGAAGCTGATGAAGGAGATACCAACGATTGTCCAAGTAATGCTTCATACCAAGAAGAAGAATCTTCTGATATTCAAATGGTTATTCAAGAGGGAGATTTGGACAAATTGATAGGACCAATATTCTACCAGACATTATTGAAAACAATGATTTACAAGCAAGTGATGATGATAATCTTAACAAAGGTGATGGTGATTATGAGGAAGATGACACATTAGCGGAATATTGTAGTGATGAAGAGAATTGCAGTGATGATGATTATAACAGCGAGTGAAGGAAGATTACACATTCGAGTTTTTTTATTTAAATCCCAATGCACTTGTTATTATGTGATGGAAATTTCTAAATTCCTATGTACTTGTTATTTTTGATGTTGATTGAACTTAGTTAAATTTCTGTGATGTGTGAAGATTTTATGTTTATTTTATTTAAACGTTAAATTATATGTTACTTAACTGAGGTGGTTCCGATATCATTGTTATTCAAATTTTATATTTGTAAATCAATTATTTTGATTAATTGGTCAAGATTATTAACATCTTTATGGCACCTGGTGGACGTGGACGTGGATGTGGACGTGGTTCTTCAACTATTGTTGTTGTAGAGCCACCGAGTACGCAAGATTCAATTATGCACGAGGATCCAATACCTAATGAAATTGTGTCTAGGATATCGAATGGACCACAAACGACGGGTGAAATTCTACATTTGAGCCTAATTCTAACGATACATGTCATAATATACTACTCTTAATTTGAGATTTCCACTTCATATTATACTTGTCAATTGTAATAGCCCGTACTTTTATTGATATTTAAATTACATAAGTGGATGTAATTTAATAATTTGGAAATTTTAAGTGAAAGAGAATTTAAAGTGTGGATTAAATATTAATTGGCGAGTTTTGGATTAATATTGATGTGTGTTATATTTACTTATGGGAATAAGTAAATGAAGTTGGATTATTTTATATTATGTTGCAATTGGGCAAAGCGACAAGTAATAAAATTTTACCCGAAAAATACGTTTTGGATTTTAAAAGGTGAATTTTTTATAAGTGACACATATCGGGATTTCGAGTGCACTAATGGTCTCGGATGGGTCAAAATAGTCAAAATGTAGTACCCGGGGGTAGTGTTTGGGTTCTGGAGACTTTTTGGACTAGTATGGACTCACATTTGAGTATAAGAGTCAATTTTGGGTTTAATAAGGGGATAAGCCTTATTCTCCCATTATAATCCAAGAGAGAGAGAGAGAGAGAGAGAGAGAAAATTAATAAGGAAAGAAAGGAAGAAGAAGAAGAAGAAGAAGAAGAAGAAGAAGAAGAAGAAGAAGAAGAAGAAGAAGAAGAAGAAGAAGAAGAAGAAGAAGAAGAAGAAGAAGAAGAAGAAGAGATTTTTGGCCAAGATCTGATGGATCGTGGCATGGGGTCATCGGATTTATAGAATGAATCAAGTGTTTAACTTGCTTTAATTATTTATGTGCGTTTATAATTCATATTATAGTTAGTGAAAACTATTTGAATTTTGGGTTGGGATTCTTGAATCAAAATGCGATTTTTGGAAATGATTTCATATAAATTGATGTGATAACAACTTCTTATGAAATCTGAGCTCAAATCCATGTTAATGGTGTAATTTTTGGTCATAAATTTGGAGAGATGACAAATAGTGAGTTTAACTAAGTTAGGGTCTAAATCTTAGTTAAATTGATGAATCCCATAAATAAATTGTTGTTTTGGGTCAAAAATAAGTGTGTAAATGTTTAGAGTGATGGTTGTTGATGTAGAAACCATCAATTTTGGATTTGGAGAAGATGATAAACTCCCAAACCGAACATGTAAAATCGGTGAAATGAGGTTTAGTTTGGGTCATCGGATCGATTATTTTTTGGGGCTATCGGTTTGGTTCGTTTATTGGTCACCGGACCGGTTCATTTTTTTGCCAACGGTTCAGTTCATTTATAACAGTTAAATTTGAGAAAGCTTTCTTGGTCAAAAAGGATTGGAGAAGAATCCCTATTGCAGATAAATATTAGGGGATCCTAAATAGAGTGTGAAGACCTCTAAAAGATTAAATGAGCGATATAAAAATCTCGGGTTAGCGGGAATAAGATCCGGGTTATAAATTTTAGGAGCGTTTGGGACGAACGACACTCGGGAAAAATCATTTCGGCGGGTATATATACATTTATGCTTGTAGAATGTATGTGCCGATAATATGTGAGTGAAATCTGAATGTGCGAGTAGGATGAAACTAGAATACTAACTAGACGTGATAAGCTAATATTTAGAAGAAATCAATGCGATAATTGTATCATAAGTGAGTGAATACTTATGGGATTAACATAAGTGCGTGTATACTTATGAACTAATATGAATTAGAATATTCGGGATTTACAGGCTAGTGTTCTGGGATACAGGCATGAATAGACGGATTTGATGATATATATATATAAGATATGATTATAAATATATTTGTGTGTGAATGATATCTTTATGTGAAACATACCCCTCTAGTGATATCATTGGAAGTTGTGCGATGTGGGTAAATCTCCTGGCTTGAGGAGCAGAGTGAGCATAGTCCCCAGGTCATAGCGTCCAGTTATTTAAGTAGTGTGTCTCTTTATCATGGGTGAGATGTCTTGGGTATGATTCAGTCTCACCTTCAAATGAGGAACTATGACTGCTTCCCCTACGTTTGTGTTATGTTTTTATTAGGTCGGTGTGAGATTTCGACCGGTGCTAACCAGGATGATGTGTGTATTCCCTGGAAGATGATAGCATTCTAGAGACTGCATCCATTGAGTTATAGCTCTCAGGGATGGTTACTATACTTATATAGTGTGTGATATATAAGTATGGATATACTTGATGTGTATACTATATTGTATATATATATATATATATGTGTGTGTGTGTGTGTGTGTGTGTGTGTGTGTGTGTGTGTGTGTGTGTGCATAAAATAAAGGATAAAGTGAGAAGTAAATTGTTACATCCTAGAGAATAAAATCCATAATAAAATGTAATATATGTATATAAAGATGAGAACATTATATACGGGGCTAATAACCCTGAAATGTGAATAGTGTATAATAACTAGTGAATGTTATTTATTATGAAAAAATAAACTATAAGTGAGAGATTATAATGCATAAGCTCGTGCGAAAGCTTAGGATATTACATACGCGGAGTACAAGATAGAGTATGGTGACTTAGAGGTTTGAGAGATGATAGTTAGGCTAGGTAGCGGAACTAGGGTGTTTAAAATACTTGCGTTAGGTGTGCACTGTTAGATGAGAGGTGAGGGGTATCTCATGTGAGTGCGACAACGGTTTAAATATGGAGAATATCATATTATAAATATTAAAGTATTTTAAACACTTGATAAATATTTTCAAAACTCCATGGGCTCTGACC
Source organism: Sambucus nigra (assembly GCA_949130495.1). Lineage (NCBI taxonomy): Eukaryota > Viridiplantae > Streptophyta > Magnoliopsida > Dipsacales > Adoxaceae > Sambucus > Sambucus nigra. The sequence goes on from OX422213.1 coordinate 299,463,452, forward strand.
TGCTTGCAAATATTTTAAAAACCTTTTAGGTGTCCTAACACAAGACGCCTGGATGATATTATTCCTTCAAGTCAAACAATGCTGTAGCAGCTGTGAATGCTAGCAAGGATTGTTTAGACGCTTATATCCTTGTGATCTAGATAGGGGATACTGTTAAAATATTTGGGCATTTTTCCCAACTATTGTCATTTTTATTATTTTTCACTTTTTCGTTTACGCCTATTGGATATGGTTATATTCATGTTTTACTGAGAGTTATCGGTTATTGTTTATTTGTTTCAGTTGATGTGTATATTAATTGTGTTGATGAATTTATTGCATGTTTTAGTTAATAATATTAGAAAGTCCAAAATTTGACACTAGGCATAATAGGTTATTAGTAATTAATTTGGTTTTCGAGAGTGATGCTAAGAATGATCCATATGAGAATCCTGTTTTATTACCGTAATTAAAATTGGTGGGGTGTCACATCAATCTTCTTAGCATATACTTTAAGTTTCATAAGCTAAAATGAGGTCCTCATTTGATGTTTTTATAGGCAATTAGTTAGTTTAGTCAATTAGTTCTAGAGTAAGTATGCAGGCTTGATTGAAAAATATGTAGGCTCGGTACCATTGATTTTTACTGTTGCGAATTTGTTTACTTTGTTGCAAATCTGTTTATCTTCTTGTTAATGTTTTACTACTTTACTGCGATAAGCTTGGTACCGTTGATTTTTACTGCTATAGGTTTGGTACCATTGATTTTTTTTTGCTACTAGTTGTGCCCACGTGCATTACACTTACGAGAAAAATTCAAAGTCGATTTCAAATTGAGAAACCATGTTTTGTAGTTATTAATTTGTTAATTTATTATTAGATGAACAATATTTGAAATTATTAGGCCGTGAAATGAAGTCGTAAGCAGTCTCTTTTGTTAAATATGTAATAAAAGAAGGCACCGTTGAGTGGGGGTTAGATGGAATAACATCATTCCTTGGTTCATAGGTCTTTAACCTTGGTTGCAATGAAAGGAGAGTTTATGCAGCTTTATTTTAGAGGTAATAACAACAAGAAATAACATGAAAAAGAGAAGGAAAATAAATGGGAAAAGGAAGATAATAGGATACGGTATGAAAAGATCGTAGACTTAATATCGAGATAAATAAAAAATTATAATTTTGTATATCAAATTATGTACGCAAAAATAAAATAAACCCAAGTCCGGAAGCATTTGGACCTGGAGAAAATGCAGTAGGAAAATCTAGAAAAACAATCATGATCGACTATTATGAAGGGTCCAAAAACTTATTTCAATCCTTTTTTATTGGGTTAAGAGGAGTAAGAGTAGCTTTTGAAGGCATGTTCGAGTGCGAGAATTGAGGCTACATTCCACAAATTACTACCAGTATGATCTGCATGTCACAAAAACATTTAAAATCTAAAATAACACAACCAACCAAAGAAAGAAATAGAAGTATTCAAAAATAAGTTTGGAGAAATGCTTCCCATACCATCACATGTAACAACCCGTCCTTTCGGAGACCATTAAATTCCATAATTGGATATAAATTGGAATTTGGGGAATTTTCCTAAATAGTAATTTTTGGGATTTTTGAGGATTGAATGATTTTCGATGGGTGCAGTAATTATTTTTGGGACTATATAGGTTGAAATATTTTAATTATATGTCGTCGTTGAGTAAAGCGACACGAGGTAGAATTTTTAATTGGAAAACCCGCATTTATTTATTTTGGGTTGGAATAGTGATTTGCTTTCAAGTACCTCGGATGGGAATTTCGACTGCGCCGTGAGTCTCGGCATGTCCGAGATAGTCGGAAAAGAGTGTCCGATTGTCGAAAATGAGTTTCGGATAATTTTAGAGGTAAAAGTAACTCGTAATTGGGTAAACGAGTCGTTTTGGGGTTTTAAGGGTTAAAACCCCTTTTCTTCCTATTTAAAGAGGGAGAAGGGAAGAGAATAGAGAGAAAAGAGAAATAACGGAAAGAAGAGAGAGAGGAGGAGAGAAAAGAGGAGAGAAATGGAGATTCGGGCCAAACTCCGCCGGATTCGACTCGAGGTCGTCGGATTTTATCCACGAGGCAAGTGTTTACTTGCTTTATTTATCTTTTTGAATAAATATCTCATACCGTAGTTTGGTATAAACAAACCCTAATGGTTTTGGGGTGGGTTATCGTGGATAAAACGGGTTTTTGGGAGTTAAAACAATTAAACCCCAATAATATTTCAATTTTGTGGAACTTAGGTTTTAATCTAAATTAATTGGTGGTTTTGGGTTCTAGGATGTTTAGAACCCTTAATATATGTGTATTTGTAGTTGGTTGAGGTTGTAGGACGTTGGGTGAGGCGACAAAAGCTTGGGAGAAGCTTTAATGGCCGAAATCGTCTCGAAGAAGACGATGAATAGTAACCCGTCACCTTAGGGGGCCTTTTTGGCCAAGAAAAGAATTGATTTAGCTTTCGGCCAAAACACAAAAGTTGTATATCTTTTCGATACGGTCGCGTAAGCGCTGACCGCGTATTTTTTTGATTTTTCTACGATTTGATATGATTTTTACAAGATGACAGATCCGGGTTGAAATCATCAACTCGGAAATCAAATCGGGAATTGGAAAATTTACGGCTAGAATTAATGTCGTAGATGTTCGGGATAATTTTTGGGGTAGTTTAGAAACCCCGAAAATGAATTTGGGTTGTTGGTTAAGGGAATTAAGGAATTAAAGTTTTGAGGACCTGGTGTGACCGGTCGACCGCGCCCCTATGGCCGGTCGACCGTGTCAAGGAGAAAGGGCCTACTGCTTTGTTTCGTAGGCTTATTTACAACCCGCGGTCGACCGGGGGTCTAAGACCGGTCGACCGGTGCCCTGTTTTCAGCCCAAGATTTTGGAGATTAAGATTATTTCTCCTTTTTGAGTTTAATGTTTAAGGCACTTCCAAATTAGAAATTATGGAGGGTTATGTCCTAAAGGACTTGAGGAATTGGGAAGTTACATATGTGTATATTCACTTAGAGTGAATTGGTATAATTGGAGATATCCAAATGAATCCGTAGACGGGATTTAAGTATGTATTTCTTATTAAAGTAAGAAAATACTTTGGGCTTAGTATCATGCTTATATGAATGCATGATTGTGATTCCTGGAGGGAATCTTTGGGATTATGGTCATCGCTAGATGATATAGTCCATTATGGCCGGTTATATATTCTAGGAGGAATATATAGGATATGTATATACTGTGTGATTTAGGTATATATATATATATATATTATGATGGAAATGATTTTGAAAATATATATATGAATATTTCCAAAATGGGAAAAAGATAAATGATTTTCATAATTGATAAATTATGGTTACACACCTCCCCAAATCGCTATCATAAGGGAAGTTGCGCGCGTTGTGGTGAAGCCTTCCTGGCTGTTGAGCAGGTTGGATATAGTCCCTAGGCCATATGGGCATTTGTATTACTGCGCTGGTTAGGGGATTCCGGGTGTGGTCCTGACTTTCCCGCAGGGAATATGGCCACTTCCCGACGTTGGTAGGTTCCCAGGTTGTCTTGTATAGATAGGCCCTGGAAGATGATATCCATTTAGGGGCGCGTCCAGTGGGGAAACCCGGAGGGGCGGTCTTAGTTTTATTAAAGCAATTTATGATAATAAATTGGCTTTAATTTACATTTCCTGAGTATAAAAAGGGAAATGGGATAAAGGTTTGGCTTCGGTAACACTCCCGGATGGAAGAAGGGATGTGGAAGCATGATTTGATCAAAGCATTTTCATGATAATGGAAATGGCTTTGGGTACATTTCGTGAGTATAAAAAGGGAAATGGGATGACATAAAGGAAAAGCATTTTTATGATAATAAAACTGGCTTTTAAAAGTATATGATTTGTTAAAGCAATTCATGATAATGAATTGACTTTTATATTTACATTTCCTGAGTATAAAAAGGGAAATGGGAAGTTTTGAGAAAATGAAAAGTATTGATAAATACTTGATATATGAACTCTCAGTCCGGGAGATAGATCCGGATGGTTATGGTAAAATATGATTAATACAAATGGATAAATCGAGTACCGAGGGTCTAATGGATCCCGACGATCTACCTTTCCGCATAGTAGTGTATCGAGGGGTTCCTTGTTTGGATTTCGCTTTGCGAGACACCCCACGCACGAATATGGCAGTGAGTTGAGACTGGGGAGAAGTTTAATCCTTAGTGCTCTTATATTATAAATATTTATGGTATATATATATTTATGTATATATCTTTCTGTACTGAGGGACTGGCGGATCTCGATGATCGACCTTGTCGCATAGTAGTGTATCGGGGGGGTTCCTTGTTTGGATTTCGCTTCGCGAGACACCCCACTCACGAACATGGCATAGCGTCGAGATTAGAGTGAAGTTTAGCCCTTAGTACATCTGTTGGACTATCTAGGGTAGATAGTGGTTGGGTATTATACTAGTTAGCAGCGTAGCTTGACTAGGATGTTTAGAAGGATGCGCTAGGAGTGCACTGCTAGAGGAGAGGTGAGGGGTATCTCATGGGAGTGCGATACCAATTTAAATATGAGATAAAACTATTTTTCTAAAAATAAAGCATTTATGCACTTGCAAAATATTTTCAAACATTCGGGCTCTGACCCGTTTGTCTACTCTCCTTTCTTTCTCTATACTATATATATATAGGTGTCCAGACACAGGGACGTCTGGATGAAAATTCCTTCGAGTCAGACTTCAGCTGCAGCAGCTGTGGATGCGTGCAGGTTTTTGATAGCCGCTTCCATCCTTGTACTCTAGATAGGAGGTACTGTATAAATATTCGAGCCAATGGCTCAATTGCATTTATTTACTCTTTCAGTACAGCATTCGATATGGTTATATATTTGAACCGAGTGTTCGGTTATCTTAATTTATTTCAGTTTCATTTACGCATTAACTTGTGGATGTTTTATTTTGATCGTAAAAAGAGTAGTAAAGTAAAAGTTTTTAACGCTCGCCTAATAGGATATTAGTAATTAAATGGATTTTCGACAGTGATGCTAAGGATGATCCATATGTGACTCCTGTTTTAATTTGATATAGGAGTGATCGTCCGGTATCCCATTAGGTGGGTTGTTACATCACCCTCATCTCAGTGAAACCACGTCCGACTTAAATTAACCAAGACAGGTTGAAAAAACAAGGTCATACAAAATAGGGTCATCTAAAAAAAACAGGGCCATATGAAAAAATTATGTAGTCACATCTTATATAAGAAAACTAGTAGTCCATGTTTTCAATAATAAGTTTGGTATAAGAAAACTGAACTATAAATCCACCACGAAGATTTAAACTTAAAGAGATGCAATTAAATTAATATGTCAACACTGGTTTCTTGAAGAAAAAAAAAACTATGATGCTAAAGTTTGGCGGATAAATGAAGGAAGATGGTAGAGAAATCTAAGAACATAGAGTACTCTTTAAAAATACTTGCACATAGAGTACTTCAACTGAACTCCTATTATATTAAACATTCTATAAGAGAATAAAAAGTTTTATAAAATTTTAAAATAAACAAACTTAAAACTTAAAAGATATTACGATCGGAATTACAAAGTAGTTGATCATAATTACAATCAAAGTTACAAACTAGGATAGCTTGATCGTAACTAAGAGTACACTCACTGGGCAAGTTATCTTAGTTATCTCAGTGAGTGTCATCAACTTGCCTAGATCAACACTCGCTAATTAGAAATAATTACAACCTTATTCTGCAAAAATATGAAATGGTATTTCGATCAACACTCAACGAAATTACTTTAAGAATTCAACGACCATTGTTATTAGTAATAACCATACTTTCCTGAGAAAGAACCAACAAATGTAGTCACAAAACATTGCAAGCACTCCAACATAAATGACAATATATTATCTTCTTCCCGCATAAATCTATGGTGTAAACCAAGGTTATGATTATCACTCAAATTGGTTACGAAAAATTCAAAAATAAAATGAGGGTAAAGAAGGCCAATATGCATATTGTGGAAAAGAAGGATCCCCTCTTACGTACAGAAAGATAAATAGATAGGAAAAGAAGAATCATGTAAGCTATTGATAACTAATAAGAGAAGTAAAATAAAATAAGGAACTAAATACCCCTTATCCTAGTAAACCAATCCCTATTATCTAGCAACAGATTTCATCTGCAAGATTGGCCGATTCTCTAAGAAAGAATAAATGAAACCCTTGATAGAAAAAAAATGCAAATCAGCCCAAAGTCTATTGAATCTAGGGGTGGCAATTTTAGACACAACACGATAACCCAACACAACACGACACGAAATGAAATTGACTCAAAATTAACACGGCTTGTCGTGTTCGTGTTCGTGTCAAAATTATGAGTCGTGTTAGTCGTGTTATCATACCTTGTCGTGTTAATCGTATTTTTATTCGGGTTATTGTATTTATTTATGTTTAATTTAATATAAAATTAAAATAATAGTGTTATTCGTATCGTATCGTGTTTTGTCGTGTTCTATTTGGGTCGTGTTTGTGTCAACTAAAAAAATACGAATTCGTGTCGTGCCGTGTTCGTATTCGAAAAACTCTTTTCGTATCGTGTCGTGTTGATCGAAAATACGATTCAAAAACACGAATTGCCACCCCCTAATTGAATCCATCTAAGAGGATATTTCTGATCGAATCAGACAATCATTCTTTAATAGAGGTAGTAGGTCAAAACAAGTAAAAGTAGGGAATGATGCGACATGATTTTTCTTTAGTGAAATGACCCTCGCCTGTGAATATGGATATTATTCTGAGCATATGACTATCATTATATCTAACATAAATATGTATTGCACATATGATATGCCCAAAGTCTACCCTCATACTTGGAGTCACCAACCTCGGCTGACCTCACAACCGAATCATCAGGAACCTCACAGCAGCCGTCAGAAAGGTCGTCTCATGTAAGGTCGGCTCCTCATTGACCAACCTCGACTAGCTAGCAACCGAGGTCAACAGCATCTTATGAGCTCAAGCTATTGCCAACATCGTACTCTACTTCAACCGACACTGCATCCTACCTCATACCTAACCTCGGCCAGTCACCCAGGCTGAGGTCATGCTTATGACTGGTAGGACAAAGCAACTATCGAACTTCCCAACATCATACTCAGTTGGGCCGAGGTTCCATCAGATGATGTCACAAGTCCGATCACATGCAATTACATTGAAGACTTAGACCACGTGAGCAAAGCAGTTATAACTAAATCATCATCCTCACGTGAGGGAATATATGGTCATCATTCCTTATATGTGGCACAGACAGGTGTCCACATGTCATTAGTGTATTCAGCACACACATGCTCATGGAATGCTTGGGGGGTACACTACACCCTCCAAGCACTATAAATACATGTCTTCCCCTACCTTGGAAAAGGATAAAAAAAATTACAACCCTAGAAAAGCTCTATTTGTATACATGCTAGAGAGAGAAAGTGAGAGATTGTATTACAGGCCATTAGTGCACTCATTCTAGTGAAATTTACTCTCACACACACACAGTGGGCGTAGGCTAGATTAGATGAACCACTTATATACTAGTGTATCTCCTAATCCCCTTCTACTAAATGTTTACTCTTGTGCTTCCATTGTTATGGCATCTTGAGCTCATCAACAGCTCATATGTTCGTGATGTTTACAACATCATCATTTTGGCATCTTCTGTGGGATCAAGAGGATTCATCTCTTCGTCCTTTATTGATTAACCTCACCGGAGACTCTGGTGGGGAACCGACCCTCCCCCCTTGCGTGGAGTTATTTCACCATTGAAAGAGGTCCTTTAAGGTCTCAAACTCTCTAGTATTTTTCATTTCAAGCTCTTTAGTCTTTTATATGGCACCAGAGTTACCACCTCCACCATTTGGTGTTGGAGGGACAAGTTCCAGCCAAGCGCCACCCCAGTCCGAGATGGCTGAGGTCGTGGCAGCCTTGAAGTCCTTAGCTTAAACTCAACAAGAAATGCAAGAGAAATTCGCCTAGCTAATCCAGAATGTGATGACGAGACCACTTGGGGTCTCACCGAAGATGATTACTCCAGCAGTTGCACAAGGACAACATGAGTCCAGGGGACCACCCCAGGCACCACAAAAAGACCTACCTCCTCCTCAATGACGGAGGGACGTTGTTGACCCTAGGCGTTTATGCCTGGGGAGGCAAGGAAACCCTTTCCCAGAGGATAGGTACGATGATATAAAGGTCGAGGAAGCTCTAGTAGGCTATTGGGAGGAGTATGAGATCTCAAACAACATTATACAACCTATTTAGCAGAGCCGAGGTCTGGGTGAAAAATGAGATTGCAATGCTCGATAAAGAGGTTCGGCGTTTGATCGACTAAGTAGAGGGTCGGCCTTCGAAAGGCTTGGCCCAGTTAATGACCTAAGGTAAAGGCTATCCAGGTCAAAAAGTCTTGCTGGCTCCAGAAAAGAGGGTGGCGACTGTCGGTCCCATCATGGCCGACCCCCATTTGGCCAAGACGGTGGTCAGGGGGAGGGTTCCCGACATTGTACTGTAGTTGGGGAACCCTCGATTCACCCTTTGAATGTGGTCGGGGATATCCTCGCCAGGACGACGTTGCTAAGCCCTAGAATGACTCTATCCAAGGGCTGTAAAATAAGATTGGAGATCTCATAAAAAGTCGAGACCCCTTGCAGAGGGGGTACTCAGAAGGTTCACCCTTTGTGGCAAGGATCGTCAGCTTTCCAACCCCGACTAAATTCAAATCTCCAGTGGTATCACCCAAGTACGATGGAAGTACCAACCCAACCCACCATATTGATATGTATCAGTCTGCAGTGGACATTTACTCCATACCTAATGAGATGAGGTGTCGAGCTTTCTCGAGCACTTTGACTGGGGAAGCACATGTGTGGTTTACCTCTCTTTCCTAAGAATTCAATAGAAAGCGTTAGACAATTACCCGAGCGATTCATTCATAATTTTTATTTTTGGGTAAGACCTCAAAAGAAGACAACCCATTTGCTTTATGTAAAGCAAGGGAATAATGAAAGCCTCAAAGACTATATCGCGAGGTTCAACAAGGAAAAGTTAGAGGTAGAGGACTATGAAGAGAGTATAGCCATGACAGCCCTCATTAGAGGACTTCAGAAGGGAAAGCTACTCTGGAAGCTTGTTGAAGACCCTTCGAAGTCTATGGCAGAGCTATTGGCAACAGTTGGAAAGGTAATGAATGCAAAGGAAGTAATGGCTGCAAAATATGAGGATGAGAATGGAAGTAGAAGTGGGAATTTCTAAAAGGAAAATTATGGAAAGAAGAGGGTTGCGGACGACAAGTTTGCAGACTATACTCCTTTAACTGTGAGCTGTGAACACATACTCAATGAGATAAAGAATGACTGGTCTCTGAGATGGCCAGAGAAACTGAGGGCTCCTCCACATAAGAGAAACAAGAATTTATAGGGCGAGTTCCATCAAGATCGCGGCCATCTAACTGACAAATGTTTTTCCCTAAAGGACGAGATTGAAAAAATGCTAAAGTCTGGAAAGCTGAGAAAGTATGTGGATATAAGAGATTAAAATAATGGCCAAGCTGACCCCAGAAAGAAAAGAAATTATAAATGCCGGGAAGATGCCCCTGCCAAGAAACATGATGCCTCCGATAATGATGACGATGACCCCGACCTCCCACTATAAGATGATAATGTCCCAATAAAGAGAGTCAACAGGATCTCTTTTGGTGAGCACTATCTTCGAGGGACTAACAGGGGGTGGCTCAGAGGTAGCTGATCGCAAGGCTCATGTGGCAGAGGCGAAAGAAATGCCTAAATTCGAGGTTGTGAACTTGGCTTCCATAGAGGTTAAACTTGAGAAAAGAAATAAGATATATATGGACACACTCGTAGTCGGCTTCTCGCGACTTGATTTCAAGGGTATCTTACCTCCCCACGATGACCCTTTAGTTAGCACCACGGGGGTGCATGCATGTGAGGTTCAGAGGATACTTATTGATGGGGGAGTTCAGCAGACGTTATGTTCTGGCCCTATTTTAAAAACATGGGTCTCAACCGAGTAAGGCTTGACTTATATCATCACCCCTTGATTGGCTTCAGCGAGGAGAAGGTCCATCTATTGGGAATGTATGAAATGGATGTGAGAATAAGAGATGAATGGCCAAAGAGGTTGGCCAGAAAAATTAATTTCTTTGTGATGGATGAAAATGTCTTAGCCTACAACCTCATCATAGGATGAGTGGCCCTCGAGGAATTTGAGGCCATGCCTTCAACAGTACACCAGATGCTAAAATTCCTGACTCCCTATAGAGTAGGGGAAGTGAAAGGTGACCAAACATCGACACGTAAATGCTACTTCAACTCTGCAGAAGAGGGAGAGTCTCATAAGAGGGAAACAACCACTTACAACATTGACACCCTTGATCCCAGAGATGAAACAAAGCTCAAAAGGGAGAGGCTACAGAGGAGGTGGAATCCCTCATCCTCAATGAGGACGAGAAAAAACATCCAAGTCAGTAAAACCCTAAAGCTTGAGATCAAAGATGAGCTAGTGAAGTTGTTAATGAAGAGACAGAGTATCTTTGCCTGGAGTCATGCAGACATGCTAGGTATTGATCCTGAGATTATGTGTTATAAACTCAATGTTGTAGAGGATGCCAAGACCATTAAGAAGAGAAGAATGATATACTCAAGAGAGAAGTACGAAGTCATCAGAGACGAGGTTCAAAATCTTGAAGAGGCCGAGTTTATTGGAGAAGTTATATACCCTGAGTGGATGTCTAATGCGGTCATAGTGCCTAAAGTTAATGGGAAGTGGAGGATGTATGTAGACTTTACCGATTTAAGCAAGTCTTTCCCAAAGGATAGTTTTTCCCTGCCTTATATATATCAGATGGTGGATGCCACAGCAAGACATGAGCTTATGAGCTTCATGGATGCGTATTCCGGGTATAATCAGATCTTTATGGACTCGGCTGACTTAGAGAAGACAGCCTTCATTATAGATAGGAGGATCTATTACTGCAAGGTCATGCCTTTCGGACTCCAGAGTGAAGGGGATACTTACCAATATCTTGTAAATACGATGTTCAAGGATCAGGTAGGTAAAACCATGGAAGTCTACATTGATGACATGCTGACGAAGAGTTTGAGGGCCGACACTCATGTGGCCGACCTTAAAAGAACTTTTGATACCACATACAAATACAGAATGAAGCTCAACCTGGCCAAATGTGTCTTTGGGTTGGAGCTAGAAAGTTTTTGGGCTTTATCGTCAACCAAGGGGGAATAAAGGCTAACCCTGAGAAGATCAAGGCTTTGCTGGAAATAAAGACACCCAGAACCATAAAAGACATTCAGAGGCTAACCAGACGAGTGGCTGAACTTAGCAGGTTCGTCTCTAGAGCTACAGATAAATGTCTTCCTTTTTTCAAAGTTCTTAGAAAAGCCTTAAAATAGAATGTGGAATGTGACAAAGATTTTAAAAATCTTGAGTCCCTAAATCGGATCCACTCTACTCCTATCTCGGCCAATTTAGGGTGAGACACTGTATGCATATTTAGTTGTCTCAGAATCAGCCATCATTGTTGTAATAGCAAAAGAAGAGGATGGAGTGCAGAGACCAGTGTATTTCAATAGCAAGGCACTCCAAGGGACTGAGCATCAGTACCCTCGAATGGAAAAGTTATCATATGCTTTGATACATGCTTCTAGGAAAATGAATCCATACTTCCGGGCTCACTCCATGGTCCTCACAGATTCCCCACTCAGGCAAGTCCTCCATAAGCCTGAGAAGTCAGGAAGTCTAATGACCTAGGAAATTTAGTTAGGGAGTACGATATTGTTTATCAACCCAAGGTTACCATCAAGGGATAAGATCTCACAGATTTTGTGGTCGAGTTTACCTAGGACGAGGCTGATATTGAGAACGATCTTGAGGTTTCAAATGAGCCAGTGGAAAGGAACATTAGTCGAACTTCGAAAGAGGTCAAGACAAGTACAACCAAATATAGGGCAGTTGAGAATAAAGAAGAGAGATACCTCTTCAAACAGGGGAACCTATCATAGGGAAAATTCTCTTCAAATGAAACCATTTGGAAAATGTTCGTTGGTGGGTCGTCCTGTGAAAACGAAAGTGGAGCAGGGTTGATAGTGTCGGCACCAAATGGTATAGATATTGAGTATGCGCTGAGGTTCAACTTTAAAGCCTCAAACAAGGAGTCAGAGTATGAGGCATTAATAGCATATCTCTCTTTAGAAAAATCCCTCAGTGTCGGCCATCTCCTAGTCCACAGTGACTCAAGATTGGTCGTGAACCAAATCCTAGGGGTATATGGAGCCAAAGATGAAAGGATGGCCAGATATCTGAAAAGGATGAGATCGATGCTAGAAAGCTTCAAGGAAGTAAAGATAAAGAGGATACCTAGGCTAGACAATAGACGAGTTAATGCACTCGTGAGGTTGGACTCATCAACAAGAACAAACATAAGGAGAACAGTACGAATTGATATTCTGCTCAAGCTGACCATCGAATAGGAAGAGGTTGATAGAACTTACCTAAATCTGAGTATGGGAGCCTCGTGGATGGACCCTCTTATCAGATACATCAGAGAGGGAGAACTGTGAGAGTGAAAGTTAGAAAGGAGAAAGCTGAGGTTCAGAGCTGCTAAATTCTCCATTATGGGAGATGTCCTGTACAAGAAGGGATTCCTACTCCCTCTTCTCAGATGCGTTCATCCTTTAGAGGTTCCATACATCTTGCAAGATGTGCATGAGGGCTCTTTTTCAAGCCACACTCGAGGAAGGTCGTTGGCTAAAAGGATAATCACTCAGGGGTACTGGTGGCCGACCCTGTCCAAAGATGCAGCTGCGTATGTGAAGAAATGTGATAAATGCCAGAGGTTCTCCACCATTCCCCATCAGCCTCACCAACCTCTGACTTCTATCAGATTCCCTTATCCATTTGCAATATGGGGCATTTCTTTGGTAGGACCCTTTCCAAGGGCTGTAAATAACTATCGGTACTTAATTGTGGCAATTGTGTATTTCTCCATATGGGTAGAGGCCGAGCTAATGATCATAATAACTGAGCAGAAGAACTTCCTGTTCATTTGGAAGAACATCATATGCAAGTATGACCTTCCAAACACCCTCATCTCGGACAATAGAACCCAATTAATGAATGTTTTCTTAGAGAACTACTATGAAAGAGTAGGGATCAGGCAATTCTTATCTTCCCCAAGTCGACCCCAGTAAATGGTTAGACTGAGGTCACAAATTGAACAATACTTGATGGGATAAAATAGAAGTTGGAAAAGGCCAAAGGAAGATGGATAGAATAGGTATATGTTGTGCGTTGGGCTTACAGGACGACAATGAGGACACCTATAGGGGAAACTCCATTTATGTTAGCCCATAGCTCAAAGGCTATCATCCTAACAGAGATAGGGATTCCCACTCATAGAGTTCAGACATATGACCCTCAGAGGAATGGAGAAGAGAGAAGACTTGATCTTGATTTGATTGAGGAAAGAAGAGAGGATGCAGATATAAGACAGACTATCAGTAGAGAATTGCGAGATTCTACAATCAGAGGGTAAAGTCAAGGACGATAATTGTGGGAGACCTAGTCCTGAAGAAGACATGGTAGAAAACCAATAAGCTCCATCCCAATTAGCATAGTCTTTATAGGGTAAATTATGAGGTTGTACTAGGTACCCATCAGCTAGAGAATATTGAAGGAGAGCCTTTCTCCAACCCTTAGAATGTCGACCACTTGAAAAAATATTACTTTTGATGTTGCAATTGTTTTATCTTTTTCTAATACATGTATCAACTTATACAAAAAATAACAATGTTGTGTTTATGCTTTTGTTCCAATGTGTATGTACTTAACTGTGACACCCCGACTAATTAAATACCGGGTAGCTACTCCTTTATGAAATTAATACAGAATATCAAGTTGGTTTAGTCCTAGCATCACTGTCGAAAACATTTAATTTATTACTAGCCACCTAATATTTAAAAAGAGAGATGCCAAAATTTATTAATTAAATTAATAATAATCAAGTAATTAAATCATCAACCATCAATCGCATGAGCAATCTCATATGAATAACCAACGAAATGAAATAAACGGAGTCTGGAGTAAACACTACATTGATAATAATACTAGAGTAATTAAAATCCCAATACACGAGTCTGAATAAATCAACCAACATCTGAAATAATGAAAGTCTGTATCTACAATCTCTAGATAAGAATGGGCACCATGCCCTAACGGATATGAATGACTCTGAAGGAACTAAGGATAAATGTGGAGGCATCTAATACCAAGGTCATGTAGCTTTCACAGCAGCTACAACACGTCATCAGAATGGAATTCCTACACTTGGTGTCCCTGTGGCTGGGCACCTAAAATGTTTTTTTACAAAACAAAAATAGATTTGGAGGAAAATGAGTCAGTGCCCGAGGTGAAAATAGTTTAAAAATATAGCAAGTGTTTAAATTACAATTAAACAACACATATTATAAACATGTTAGTTGCATACTCTCACATGAGTTTCTCACCTCTCAACTAATGTTCACGCCTAACGCATACCCTTAACCCATCCTAGTTATGTCGCTAACTAACTAGTCTGTACCACTGTTACTTTTGCATTCTAACATAGGGTATCTACTCGTAACACCCAAATAAGTCATATTCATAACCCATATTCACATTCATTAAATTACTTAACTCAAGTGTTAATTAAATTCTCACATTTTAGCCCATTCAAATATCTTAGTTATTCACATCTACTAAGCAATAGTGAACCAGTCACAAGTACATATATATATATCACTCTCAGTACATATATACATATGAGGCACCCCTAGGCTAAGACGCGGTGCATGCATACTCTGCTATCAAATCCATGTACATCACGTAGGTAAATATCATGTGTTTCGAATCACTCAAGAACCGTCTCAATACAAATCACACATATTGGAGGCGAACATAGTTCACATACTCATGGGTCACGCACATACCTACGCTCCCATGGTCAGCAGACTTATCAACTCACAAATAAGTCATTCACAGTCCTATGTCCTTAAGGTACCAATCTAAATCCCCCCCCCCCCCTAAGGCACACAAAGATAAGATGGCCCTTTTCCAAAAACCAACCTCCCGTGATAGCCATTATGGTAGGTATGTCATACACATAAGAAATCCATACACTAGGCATTCACACAACCTAAGTAATCATATTCCAATATAGGTATTCACACATTCCATCTAGTAAGTCTCGTACGTAGCAAGTTTATCCCGAACATCATACATAATATATATTAAGCTTGAATACTCTCTTGTCGTATCCGTTTGAGTACTTAAACCTATCCCAAAATGTTACTAGGTATCCTATTAGTTTTTAATGTTATCTCAGTAACTTAAAGTCACTCCATTACTGTTCTTATCCTTACATCATCATTAATTTGCATTATAGTTTCAATTCGAACGATTTCTAACAATACCTCACTCAATAGACTCTCGTAAGCAATAACATTCAATTCCATAAGGAAAACCATTTTTCTGGGCATCAACTAAGACCCTACTGACCTTAACTAAGTCCCACAATATTAAATTAATCACCCTAAGAATAATAATCGGCCTTGGGATTTTCATGAAACCTTAAGAGAAAATAATTACCAAAAATCAGGAGACGTCGATTGATCGAAGAAAAGGATCGATCGATCGACATTCTTGCATCGATCGATCGATCAAGCAGGTATTTGCCCAAATTTCTCTTAAACAGTTACGGGTTTCTTTCTTTTTACACCTCAAATTCTTCATTACAACATCCCAAACTCCCAAGAAAGTTCACTAATCATCCTATTAACATATTAACATAATCTTTAACATATTAGAATCCTTAAATCATCATGGATCATCAGTTTCTTGGGTCAAAACACCCAATTTTCATAAAAACCCTATTTCTTCTATTTCCTTCAAGATCTTCATAAAACTCAACATAAATTCACAATTACCTACACATGGATCACGGTTACATAACTAGTATATTCCCAGAAGTTTATCTACATAAGGCCTACCCACACATATTCAATGTTTAATTCTACAGTTTCACAATTAATTCACTTATTTACGATAAATCATCAAATCTAAACTATCATGTAAAATATATGCTTTGAATCTTTGCAAGATAAATCAATTGCCTATGATTAGAAGTTCTGATCCATTGATGACGGCATTGGTTGGTTCTCCCTCTCTTTCCTGTCACAAATCCGGCAATGGTGGTGGTGTGAGGTGGTTGTTTTGCCTTAGAAACCCTTGGAATTCTCCTGAAACCCTTTCTTTCTTCTCACATTACTCTCTCTTGTATTTAACAAATAATGGCCCTAATAACCATAAGTGTTGGCTGATAAATATCACCTAATTTTCTTAGGTCACTATTCACCAAAAATAGGAATGACTAAAATACCCTCCCGGGTTGCCGGTTAGGCCTAAAAATGCCCCGGGGCCCAAACTAAACCCCCGGCTAGTGTTTTCTAACTATATAGACCCTTATGGACACGCTGGCGCACTCAAAATGATCATAAGGATGATATAAAAATAAAACACTTTTAAATCCATTAAATTGGGTCCTGACACGACTGACACGTGCGTCCCAACTTAATTACCAAAACTACCGTATTTTCAACTCACGATAATTTTAATAAATACAATAATTACATATTACCATAATCACTCAGTAATATTCAACATTATCATCATATTTAAATACTAACTCTCGTCTCGCTAGTTATTTAAATCTCAATTAATTTTCAATTAATTATCCCAAATTAATTTAATTAATTCCATAATTAAAAGCAATTTAATTTAATTAATCTCATAATTAAAAGCCATAAAAATATGAGGTATTACATTAACATCATTAACTTTATGACCTTATACCTTCAACATTATTCATTCGGTGAAATTATGAGGTGAAACATCATTAACTTGGTGACCTCAGACCTTTAACATCATTTATTTGGTGAATTATGAGGTGAAACATCATTAACTTCGTGACCTCAGACCTTTAACATAATTCATTTGGTAAAATTATAAGGTGAAACATCATTAACTTGGTGACCTCATACCTTTAACATCCTTCACACTACACCAAAAAACAACAATTTGGCACACCCTGATATTAAAAATTTGGCACAGTTTACAACTGTGCCAGATTTTAGCACGGTTTAATAGCAATTTGGCACATTTTAAAACAGTGCAAAAATTTGGCATTGTTTTAAAGTGTGCCAAAATTGAGTACACTTACTAAAATATATAATACCCAAAAAAACATTACATTCACTTTTCATTCCCTCTCTCACGGTGCCCGCTCTATCTCCTCGTTCCCGCTCACTCCCTACGTCTGTGGTCGGAGCTCACTCTCTCTCTCTCTAGGTCGGAGGTCGGTGCTCATTATCTCTCTCTACGATCGGCAATAAATCTCTCTCTCTAGGTCGGTGTTCAGTGCACTCTCTCTCTGCGTTCGGCGCTCTCTCTCTCCGGCCCACTCTCTCTTTCTCCGGTCACTGCATTGTTCTCTCACTCCATTCATCCTAATCAGGTAAATGTTTAAAGCATCTGTATTTTTAACCTAAGTTAGGTATAAGATTTGATCCTAGAGTTTATGATATGCGTGATTTGATTCGTGTTTGCATTTTTAGGGTTTTATATATACATTTTTAAATATTTATTATTTTTTTTCAATGTGTGAGTTTTTGGTGCAAATTGAATGTTGGTAATGAAAAAAAAAATCATTCGTTTTTGGGTGGACCTTGGAATCTTTTAATGGTAATCTATGTTTTTATGTTCTTACCCTTCTATTTAAAATCCATATTTGATCTGATTCGTATAGGTTACGGAGTTTTAAGAAAATTTTTAGTGCTAAATAGTCAATAATAATGTAAAAATAACAAATTGAAAAGTAGACACCCCACTAATTAAATGGATAAATGAGATTATGTGTTGAAAATCTAAGAAAAAAAAAACTATTTAAGTAGTAAGTAGACATTAGTACTAAACATTAAATAATGATGTTACACATGAAGAAAAACCTTAGACCCGTTCAAGAGGTCTCACCATGACTGTGGTGAGAACTCTTGAATTTCCTATTTTTGGACAGTTTGGAAATGCAAAAGTTTGTATTGTACATAATGTTTATGCATGTCCTATTTTTGAAAAATTCAGTGGTATCTCTTTATGTTCTTTAGGTGCATACTAGATTGATGCAATGTTTTGTGTTTTCTTGGTTGAAAAACTTAAGTAACACATGAGCACTCCCAATTTAAGCTGTGTACTTGAAGAACTGTATGGATATACTGGAGAAATTTTTCATATTAGGATATGGAATGAGACATTATGAACAATACAAAATATGCATTTTCGAATGGGATAGGACCCTTACCCTGTAGAGGAGATGGAAGAAATATAGGAGCTCAAATATATACATAGTTACACTTGAATAAACTTAAATATATTTACAGTAAGCGTTTATATTATAATGTGTTTTCTTTAAACTTATTGGGATGTAATCGGAAATTAACAAAGAGTGGATAAATGAGAAAAATATTGAGATCGATACATATAAAGATGGGGTGTTATAGTTTCTACATTATGTGCGTAGTAATAGTTCGAATACTAAATATTCATATACCTGTAGACGTTGTCGAAATGGGAAAGGACATGTTGTTATAGATGATATATTCGTTCATTTAATGACATATGTTATGGACATGAACTATACCTTATTGAATTTTCATGGTGAGACATTAGTTGTTGATCAAGCCCAACCACCGCTGCAATCTGTGACACAGATAGAACAAGCTGATGTGCACAATATTCCAATTTTGAATGATCTTGTGAATGATGCTTGTGAGATGTTTATGGATGAAGAGGAACCTAGTGAACCTAATTGTGTAGGCAGTGATGAAGCCCCCTTAACTTTTGAGGTTCCCAATGATTTTCACAAACATAAATACAAAGGCAAGAAGTATGATCATTTACATCAATTCTCACAAGATCCATTGCACCCAGCTACTAGTTCTTCGCGTCATACCACAATGTATGCTCTTATAAAGTTGAATGATTTGAAAACATAATTCAATTAATCGGATGGTGTTACAGGTGAAATTCTTAGATTGTTAAATGAACTACTTCCTGAAGAGAACAACTTGACAACTAGTTATACAGAAATGAAAAACACCGTTAGAGATCTCGGTATGGATTATGTTCAGTATGGCGTATGCATTAACAACTGTATGCTATTTTGGAAAGATAATGAAAAATCTAATAGATGTATAAAATGTGGTTCTTTATGCTACAAGTTTACTTGTCTAGAAGAGGATGGGGTAGAAATTCATAATACTAATGGAAAAAAAGTACTTTAGGGTTACAAAGAAGGTAATGCGACATTTCCTTGTAATCCCTAAGCTAAAACGGTAGTATACCATAAAATGGATAGCAGAGAAAATGACTTGGCATGCTTGTGCAAGATCTTGTATGGAATTCTTGTGTCATCCCCAAGATTCAGCAAAATGGGTAAATTCAAACATTATGTGGAGAGATTTCGCAAAAGATCCACGGAATATTCGACTTGCAATAGCAACTGATGGTTTTATCCCGAATAACATGTTTGGCCGTAAGTATAGTTGTTGGCCAATGATAATTCAACCTCTCAACCCTCCTCCATCAATGTGTATGAAAAGTGAGTTTTCAATGTTGTCTGTATTGATTCCCGGACCAAAGTCACCATCAAGTAATATTGATGTCTTCCTCTAACTGTTGGTCGATGAGTTAAAGATCTTATGGGTTAAAGTTAAGGCTTGGTATACATACAAAAAATGATAAATTTCAATTAAAAGCTATGTTGATGTGGGGTATACATGATTTTCTAGCTTATGGGATGTTAGCAGGTTGTTCACCTCAAGGTTACAATGGGTGTCCTGTTTGTTCTACAAATACACCTTCTCAATATCTTCCTAAGTAAATGAAATGTTGTTACCAACGATATCGTATGTTCCATCCTAAAGACCATCCTTACAGGTTTGACACATCAAAGTAAACATTTAATGGTAAAATAAAGAATGTTATGGCTCCAAAAAAGTTAACAAGTGTAGAAGTTGAGCAGATAGTGTCACTTATCGCTCGAAAAGGTGTTCAAAGAGAGAGAGATGGAGACAGAAAGGGAAATGGAAAGGGGAAGGGGAAGGGGAATGGAAAGGAGAAGGAGGATGTCTTAATGGAATATGATGATTATTCAAGTGAGGGTGACGATGAGAATCTAGTGGGTACCGAGGGTTTTTTAAGGAGGTCAATTTTCTTTGACTTAGAGTACTAGAAGTATCATGGTATTAGACATAATTTAGATGTTATGCATGTTTAATAGAATGTCATAGAGACTCTTTTAGGTACCATACTCTCGAGGAAAGGTTCATCAAATAAAGATACAGTCAAAGCCCGTGAAGACTTGAAAGTTCATTTGAATCTTAAAAGGAAATTATGGAAAAAAGATGTTAAAGGCAGTAACAAAAGGCTGAAACCAAAGGCACCTTTCGCATTAGGAGAGGAAGAGAAAGAAGACTTTTTTTGCACACTAAAAACATTAAAGGTACCGATTGAATTTTCATCAAATTTCAGCAACAATGTTAACCTCGATCCACCTGGATTTACCAATCTCAAGTCCCACGGTTATCACGTCATTATGAAAAGCTTGCTTCCTGCGTTGCTTATGCATTGATTTCCCGATCATAAGCCTTTGTTTACAGCTATACAATGGATAATCATATTCTTTAATATGTTGTGTCACAAAGTAATATTTAGGGGAAATATTTTGAAGGCTAAAAACGCATTGGTAGAGGAACTTTGTGTCTTTGAAATTTATTTTCCACCTGTCTTTTTTGTGGTGATGATCCACCTCATGTACCATTTTGTCGATGAAGCTTTAATAGCTGGGCCACCAAGATATCGGGTGATGTGGTTATTTGAGAGAGAAATGGGAAGATATAAAAAGTGGTCATGAAACAAGAGGTACATTGAAGGGAGCATTGCTAATGTATATGTGTTACATGAAGCTTCTTTGTATGACATGGAGTACATATCGAAAAGAGGTGAAGGAGCTCATAAGAGGAATCTTGAGGATTTTCTTGATGATGAGCTTGATGACTCAGAATGCCAACGAGCATTGGGTAAAAGTAAAGAATTAATCTTAAATAATGTACAATATGAGAAAGTACGAAGATGGGTTTTATCTCAATGCGACGGTGTTGATGAATGGACAAGGTACACATTTAGTTGTATGTTAATTCATATTAATTGATTATAATGTGATATTTCTTAATTTTCAAACTAATTTCTTATAGAAAATTTGTGGTAACTGAGACTCAATCGAGGCATAGAATTGATGATTACATCCCTTGGCTAAGGAACGAGGTAAGTCTTTATTTATACATGTACTTTTTTATCAACCATAATTATTTTTAATGAAACTCTAAAAAATTATCAATTCCTTATAGGCCTGAATATTTAATGATACGGGAATTTTGGCATATGCCGATGGTTCTCTCCATAGGGTTACCAGTTATGAGAATTTCAATGCAATGGGTACATCTTTTGTACTTATGGACTTGAAGAGAATCATAACTTTAAGAATAGTGGTGTATCCACTAAGGCCTTTAATAAGAAGGGGATTATGAAAACCTTTTATGGAGTTATTAGACAAATACTCAACCTCAATTACATGGAGTTCACACATACTATCCTTTATTGTGATTGGGTGGATGTTGATGATAAGAATGCTTGCAAAGTTGAACCCACCTCAAAATTGGTGATGGGGAATCTTAGTAAGCTCGTGAATAAAAATACCATTCACGATGATCCGTTCATCCTTGCATCTCAACTCGTCAAGTATTTTATTGTCAAGATGTAAATCGCAAGAGGTGGTTAGTTGTTTTACACTCTCCTAAGAGACTAACAAAAGAAATGGATGCGATTGACAGTAATCGTACGATGTATGACTCCATTATCGAGGAAAATGATAAATTGTTGGAGCTTTTGTACACGGATTTCTAGTGCAATGATTTAGTTCTGAACTTATTTTTGAATATGCAATATTATATTTTTTGTTATTTTGAATGGGTAATATTCTATTTATTCCGTTTGTTGTTATTGTTGTTGTTCTAAACATTTAATAGTTTATTGTTGTTTAAACATTTAATACAGGTATGGTTGTTTGAACTTGTAATTATATGTTTACTGATGTTTGAACATGTAATATACTGGTCTATCTTTGGACATGTAATATTCTTGTAAATGTTTATTCTGATTATTTTGGTAATGTCTCATATGGGTGATACTTCGCAATCGTCAATAAATGGGGCGATACCTATATCAACCTCCCATTCTAGGGTTGCTTCGGATGCTTCAAGCGTAGGTGATGACTCTTCCGCTAAGAAATTAAAATTTAAGGAGCACGGCCTTCCAGTTGGTGAAGATTCATAAACACTCTCAACTAGGTTGAGAGACTTTGCAAGGACACATGTTCCCATTTATTATACAAGTTGGAAACAAGTGGATGTGTGATATAAGAACTCAGTTTGGTCATCACTAATGGTATGCTATTCCTTTCTATCCCAAAGAATATAATAGTTAGTAAATTCAATTATGTGATGTTTTAATTTTATTTCTTCAAATATTATAGAAAGAGTTCCCAGATGTGCGCGAAAGTCAGAAGCAAATTTTTATGAAAAAAGAGAACGATGCTTGGAAAAAGTTCAAGTCAAAGCTAAGGGTTAATTTGAAGGATAATGATGTTGGAAAGTGGAAGGAGAAAGTGCCACGAAATGTCAAATCTGAGGGTTAGGAGGTGTTTTGCAATAATAAAACTTTAGAGGTTCAAAAAACTTTGCGAAGAAAGAATAAAGAGACTAAACAAAATTGTGTGAGAAAGAAAACTCATAACACAGGTCATCATGATTATGCCCGAGCTTCAGAGAATTGGAGAAAGAAGCATGGGCGTGCACCCACTCTTGCTGAATTGTGGTTGGCAACTCATATAGTCAAAGGAGGTTGCGATAATTTAAATTATTTAATGTTCGTTTTGTCTAAAAAAAAGTATCGTATCATCAAACCTAATGTTAATATATTTTTGTACCGAACCAAATTCAATTTCTTCTGGATGTATACAAAGCGAGTGGTCAGGAGGAGACCTTGGATGCCGGGCCTATTTTTGAGGTTTTTGAAAAAGATACGCGAGGATGTGTTCATTGTGTTGGGTCCATAATTTTGTGAACCTCTATATTAGGGTTGAATTTTCTAGATAAATGCTTGAAGAGGTGAAATAGGACACCGAAAATTAGAAGGATCATGTTGATCACCTTGGGAGTGACATAGGGGGGATACAGTCCTCATTATCAGAATTCGTTACTG
The DNA here is from genome assembly GCA_949130495.1 of Sambucus nigra. Classification (NCBI taxonomy): domain Eukaryota; kingdom Viridiplantae; phylum Streptophyta; class Magnoliopsida; order Dipsacales; family Adoxaceae; genus Sambucus; species Sambucus nigra. Next base: position 299,486,939 of record OX422213.1, read on the forward strand.
ACTTCAAAATTGAGAAATTTTCATGTGTTGGACACAACGTTCAGGAGTTACCTACTTTAGGCACTGGAACTCCTTCGTGTTCTCTTTCCTCAGCTGCATTCGAGGTTCCAAATTTCACCTCTCTAATTTAATGCAAAATACTATCCCACACGCGTGAACTTATTCATTATGGGAGGAAAACGCAACTAGGAGTCATCTCGACCGTTCACTTACATACGTTGAGAAATAATGAAGTGTGAGTTTTACTCGATGACATCAAAGTTCCTGAGTATCCATCTTGGGGTGGAAAACAAGCCCACTATGAGAACTTGGAAGATGTTGGTAAAAATGGAATTATGTATTGGCTCGACGACCTTTGTCCTCCCATTGGTGACACCGACGAATGATGTAATTGAGTAAACTTTTGTAACTTTTGTGGTATTGTGTTTAATGAACATGGAGCTCTTACATCGTTAAAATAGTTGTATTGGTGCTAATTAGGTATTGCATCCACTTTTGTAGTCGCAAGTGTAAAAGTAACTATCACTTCTGACAATATAACTACTATCTTTGTTTTTTGTTTGTTTGCATAGTATATTTTCTTTTGTGGTGTTGGGGTAAAATATTATTATCACATCCTTTGTTTCTTTGCATTAAATATTTTTGTCATGGATGATGATTATATATTTTTTCTTTTTTTTATGGGAACTATTTATTTATATACAACAAGAAAACTTTAGAACTTACAACCAATGAGTGGAAGAATAAATAAGGATCTTTATCTCAGAGCCCTTACAAACCAAAGCTTAATTGAATTTGAATGAAGGAAAATTTAATCTATCCATCTTGAGGATAAAGTTAAACTCCTTAGGGAGATCTTCTGTCTAATAAGAGAAAAAAGAAATATTTTGAGCACTGCCTCTCTTAGACAGATAATCTGCAGCTTTGTTGGATTCCCTGAGCACATGACAGAATGAACAATTAAGATAAGAGGATACCGATAAAATTTGATCAATAATCCATTTGATCCTCCAAGGGCACTTGTAATTGTTATTAAGAACTTCTATGATAACCTTTGAGTCTGATTCCACTATCACTTGATACGCTCTCAAATCTAGCAAATGAGTAACTCCAGATAATATGGCTCTTACTTCTTCTTCCAAGCTTTGAATTTCCCCAAAATGCGAATGAAAATACCAAATCAGATGACCTTTATCATTTCTGAGAATTCCACCACCACCGCTTAAACCTGGGTTACCTAAAGAGCTAACATCAGTATTGAGTTTCAAATAACCTTTAGGAGGAACCATCCACTTGACTTGCATAGGCTTAGACCTTTTAGATAAATTAGGAGTGAAAGATAAATTAAAATTAGAGTGAACTTGTTTGATAATGCTCACATGCGATATTTTTATGTTTTCAAATTTAGCTTTATTCCTACTTAACCAAATTTTCCAGCAAATGAAGTTAGGAATGATCTTGAAACTTATTTGATAAGCCTTTCTAGGAGTTAACCACCACGAGATCATTCTTTGTCTAATAGACCCAACATTTTATAGCACCCCAAATAACTGATTAAAGTGACCCCAAACCTTCTTAGATCACCAGAAGAAAACACATGTTCTAAATTTTCTTCAGTACTAACCTTGCAGCATAGACATTTTGAAGGGATAAAGAAATCGATTTTCTTTAATCTGTCATCTATAGGAATTAATCCTCTTAGGAGTTTCCAATTGAAAATTGAAATTTTAGAAGGAATTCTTCCATCCCATAAGAAATCTGCAGACCTGCAATTAGCTTCACGAGATCAAATAATTTCCCAAGAAGATTTGAAAGACAATTTACCTGATGTGGAAGATGTCCAAACTAATGCATCTTTCTTATTGTACCATCTCTCAGATTTTAGCACTAGCTGTAATATATAATCAAGTATAACTTGTTGTAATTTTTCAATGTCCCAACTGCCATCTAAATTCCATAACTCTTTAACCATACTTGATTGGTTTGATTCAATCAAGTCACCAATAGGACCTATATCCATCCACTTATATTTGAAAAAATCTATCATGCCTTCTCCTAACCTCCAGTTGATATACTCCTCTACTTCATTTCTAATTTGACACATTCTGCCCCAAGCTTTGTACTTGTTTCTAATCTTGGCTTCAGTTGGATGAATCTTCTTACAATACTTAGCTTTGATGAATGAAGACCATAAAGAATCTACACTTCTAAGTTTCCACCATTATTTAATCACCAAGGCCTTACTAATATCCTCCATCTTACGAATGCCCAAAAATCCCAGTGGAGTAGTTTTTGTTATCTTGTCCCACTTGCACCAATGGTACTTTATGACTTCATCTTTGGAACCCCAAAAGAATCTATCGAAAAGGTTTTCAATTTTGTTCAAGATACACTTTATTGGAGACATTGATGCAATAGAATGAGTAGGGATAGAGCTTAAGACGTGCTCAATTAAGATTAGCTTTCCCCCTAAAGATAAGGATCTGGACTTCCAGCTTCCAAGTTGACCTATGATCTTTAGAATCAAGTGCTTAAAATATGAATTTTTCTTTCAGCATATTTAGCTGACATTTTGTTGGATATGAAAAGTTGACATTTCTGCTTGTTGATCTTCTGGCCTGCTGCTCTTTCATACTCCTTAAGAACTTCCATTATCACCTTTATGTCCCTTTTGGAACCTGATGAGAAAAGAATTATATCATCTCCATAGGCAAGGTGATTAATTCTTGGATAACCAAATGGAGATTTGAAACCATCCATATTCGAAAGCACTTTATTTAAGTTTCTAGAGAAAGCTTCAGCCATAAGAATAAAAAGCCTTGGGGATAAGGTATCCCCTTGCCTCAAGCCTCTATAAGATTTGAAAAACCCCTTATCTTGACCATTGATAACCACTGAAAACCAACAATTCGAGATGTTCCTCCATATCAAGTCAATCAAATGTTCTGAGAAGACAAATATTATAAGCACGTGAATTATAAATGGCCAAGAAACTCTATCACAGGCCTTAGTCAGATCTAGTTTAAAGACCACATTTCCTCCATAATTCTTTTGATTTATCAAATACACCATTTCTTGAGCCAACATCACATTTTCTAGCATATCTCTCCCCTTAATGAAACCACTTTGGTTAGGGGAAATTATTTTGGGAAGAACCTCTCCTAATCTATTAGCCAAGATTTTGGATATGATTTTATTAATAAAGTTTACCAAACTGATAGGCCTGAATTCAGCAAAGCTTTTAGGAAAATCTATTTTGGTAATCAAAGCTATTAATGAAGAAGAGATACCTCTGGGCATATTCATCCCAAGAAAAAAACCTTGGATTGCATGAATTAAATCTAACTGAACAACCTTCCACCACTGTTTAAATAAGAATCTATCAAAGCCATCAGGGCCAGCACAACTCGAACTATCCATCTGCCATATCACAACTTTAATTTCATCCATTTCAGGAGTAGAAGACAATCTCAGGTTATCTTCAAGTGAGATTGAGTCATTAATCACTTGTAAGAACACATCATCAAACATAATAACCTCTCCATCTTCTGGAGTAAAAATGTTTTTCAAGTATTCCATAGCAGCCTCTTGAATTTCTTGGTCACCTTTCTTAAGATTCCCCTGAGAATCTGAAATCTCAGATATAAATAATCTCTTTCTCTTAGCCTTAACATATTTGTGAAAGAAAGATGAGTTTTTATCTCCTTTTATCCATTTTTCATGAGCTTTCTGCCTCCAAAAATTATCTTCAATAGCCAATTTATGATTACAATTGGCTTGGGAAAATGACAATTGTTCTCTATTCTATTCATTTGGATCTCTGTCAAAGTTTATTTCTTGAATTACAAGATCATCTTCTGCTTTTCTAGCTTCTATAAAAATGTCCCCATAAGTTTGCCTACTCCAACTAGTGAGGACTTTTCTTAAGTTTTTAAGTTTAAGAGAAATAGCTAATAACTTATTATCATGAGTAATAGAATTCCAGTTATCAGACACAACTTTGAGGAAATCTGGGTTGTCACAGCAAAAATGAAGAAATTTAAAAGGTTTGAGCTGAATCATCTCTGGATTTTGAATAGACATAAGAAGAGGACAATGGTCTGAGAAACTTCTATTTAAATGTTGAACTTTCAAGGTACCCATAGCAGCTGCAGCTTCATTCCTAAAGATTCTATATATCCTGCTCCAAATTCTAGCTTCTCCATCTCTCTTATTAAACCAAGTGAAATTGGAACCAAGAAATCCAAGGCCCACCATATCAATGTTTTCCATTTCTTCTAAAAATTCACAAGAAGAGCTTAAGTCTAACGCATTACCACCATCCTTTTCATTATTACAAGCAACCACATTAAAATCTCCTCCTACCACCCAAGGTTCATCTGTCCCTGCTTCTAATAGAAAATGTCACAAATCTCTTCTCTCAACTTTAGTGTTTTTGGACGCTAACATCTATATTTTCCAATTTAACATTTAGTTATTAATTTTTAATTTTATTTCTTGTTAGGTACACATATACGGTTAGGAAGGATGCGAAAAAGAAGATTCTCTACAAGATCCTCTTCCACCTATGCCACCTTGCTTCTAAGTAATTCCCTCTAAGGTAAAAATTTGCAAAATCTCTACTTATATTCCTAATTTATGCTTCTATAATCCTGCTCCACCACCAACTATCTCATTTGGCATATTTGAGGTGATTTAAAGTTATTAGATGGATAAAATTACTCAATATGCATACTACAAAACCTTTAATTGATGTATATGGCTTGTATAAAATTACGCAATTTGCAGGGTCTTTCACTAATAGTAATTGGTAGGGTGTTGTAATTTGCAGGCTCAAAATTTTTCCATAGGGTCTTCATTGGAATGGCTTAATACTTCAGTCGTGATGACCTCGAGACACTAATGGCCTCTGCTTTTTTTGCTGATTTGGTTCACTGTGATGCTCCACCTGGAGGACTAGTCGTCTCCGTAGACAAGCTATTGTTTTCGACTGCACTAAAAGATTAGTTTTTGGTGTGTAAAGGTAGGTGTCTTTAAAGCTCTTTTATCATATGCAAACTTTTTTGGTCAAATCTTGGGCAATATGTACAACTAGCTTTAGAGTGTAAACATGGATATGTGCAAGAGCTAAAACTAGATTTTGTTTTAGCGTGTAATAATGGGGGTATCTAATTTCAGATTCATAACAGTTATATATAACAACTGTTATATATAACAGGAGTTGTAGGGTGATATGGTCCGCTGATATTGAAAGGTATTGTAGCTACATTAACATGTATGTATTATGGGTGTCAAGTGCATATATGTAAGTGTCATCTTGCTTATAAAGTAAGGGTTCAAGTGCTGGTTGTCAGGGGCTAATGGTGTCTTTACGGTGGGGTCATGTCATATTTAAGGTTAATGGTGATCTTTTTTGGGGTTGTGCATTGGGTAGTAAAAGTATATCAGGGGGGTGTGAGGTTAGTTTTTGTAGGCTGAGCGTTAATAGTTATAATTCCCAATAGAGTGTGAGATTCTCCTTGTCTTTGTGTGCTTCTCCTTATCAGTAAGTGACATTCCCTATCTTCGAGACCTTTAGTGAGATCGTACATGTTGAGGTACTGGAGAAATTTGATTTTGATCGTCTTTGATGAGCTGTGCTTGAATAGGGTGGGTAGTGGGGACCAATTTCCCTTGGGATATGTATATACCTACATTAATACACCAGCATAATATTACAAATTACAACAAATTCTCCCTTTATCAACTTGATTAAACTGTCCAAAATTCATTGAGCACATCATTATTTCCTAGCGGAGAAAGATCGACCTCAATTACAATTCGTTTAAGGGTGAAAACCCAAACCAACCGCCAAACGGCCCCATAAGAGGCACGAGCACCTTGCACGAGATTGATGTAACTTGTAGGAACTGACCGCATAGTCGGGGGTCTTCCGGTTTCAAAATATGACGATAGTTTGGAAATATCTAGATTAGGCTTAGAAATAAGCCATTTGAGGGTGAAAACCCAAACCAACCATCAAACAGCCCCGTAAGAGGCACGAACACCTCGCACGGGACCAATGTAACTTGTAGGAACTGAATGCGTAGTCGTGGCTCTCCCGGTTTGATAATATGACGATAATTTGAAAATATCTAAATTAGGCTTAAAAACAATTTGTTAAAGGGTGAAAACCCAAACCAATCGCCAAACGGCCCCGTAAAAGGAATGAACACCTCGCACGGGACCAATATAACTTGTAAGAACTGACCGCTCTCTAGGTTTGAGAATATGGTGATAATTTGGAAACATCTAGATTATGCTTAAAATAAGTCGTTTGAGAGTGAAAACCCAAACCAGCCACCAAACGGCCCCGAACGAGGCAGGAACACCTCGCATGGGACCAATGTAACTTGTAGGAACTGACCGCGTAGTCATGGGTCTCCCATTTGAGAATATGGCGATTATTTGGAAATATCTAGATTAGCCTTAAAAATAAGCCGTTTGAGGGTGAAAATCCAAACCAGCCGCCAAACGGACCCATAAGAGGCACGAACACCTCGCATGGGACCAATGAAACTTGTAGGAACTCATCACGTAGTCGCGGGTCTCCCAATTTGAGAATATGATGATAATTTGAAAATATCTAAACTATGCATAAAAACAAGTCGTTGAAGAGTGAAAACCCAAATCAGCTGCCAAACGGCCCCATAAGAGGCCCGAACACCTCGCACGGGACCAATGTAACTTGTAGGAACTGATCACGTAGTCGTGGGTCTCCCGAATTGAGAATATCATGATAATTTGGAAATATCTAGATTAGGCTTAAAAATAAGTCGTTTGAGGGTGAAAACCCAAACTAGCTGTCAAATGGCCTAGTAAGAGGCATGAACACCTGCACGGGACCAATGTAACTTATAGGAACTGACCGCGTAATCGCGGGTCTCCCGATTTGAAAATATGATGATAATTTGGAAATATCTAGATTAGGCTTAAAAATAAGCCATTTGAGGGTTAAAACCCAAACCAACCCCCAAACGGTCCCGTAAGAGGCACGAACACCTCGCATGAAACCAAAGTAACTTATAGGAACTCACCGTGTAGTCGTGGGTCTCCGATATGAGAATATGATGATAATTTGAAAACATCTAGATTAGGCATAAAAATAAGTCGTTTGACCCAAATCAGCTGCTAAACGACCTCGCACGGGACCAATGTAACTTGTAGAAACTGACTGAGTGGTTGCGAGTTTCCCAGTTTGAGAATATTACGATAATTTAGAAATATCTAGATTAGGCTTAAAAACAAGTTGTTTGAGGGTGAAAACCCAAACCAGTTGCCAAACAGTCCTATAAGAGGCACGAACACCTCATACGGGACCAAGGTAACTTGTAGGAATTCATCGCGTAGTCGCATGTCTCCCGGTTTGAGAATATTACGATAATTTGAAAATGTCTAAATTAGACTTAAAAACAAGCGGTTAAAGGGTGAAAACCCAAACCAGCCGCCAAACGGCCCCGTAAGAGGCACGAACATCTCTCACGGGACCAATGTAACTTGTAGGAACTGACCGCCTAGTCGCAGGTCTCCCGGACTGAGAATATCATGATAATTTGGAAATATCTAGATTAGACTTAAAAACAAGTCGTTTGAGGGTGAAAACCCGAACTAGCTGTCAAACGGCCCCGTTAGAGGCATGAACACCTGCACGGGACCAATGTAACTTGTAGGAACTGACCGCGTAATCGCGGATCTCACGGTTTGAAAATATGACGATAATTTAGAAATATCTAGATTAGGCTTAAAAACAAGCCGTTTGAGGGTTAAAACCCAAATCAGCCACCGAACGGTCCCGTAAGAGGCACGAACACCTCGCACGAGACCAATGTAACTTTTAGGAACTGACCGTGTAGTCGCGGGTCTCCTAGTTTGAGAATATGATGATAATTTGGAAATATCTAGATTAGGCTTAAAAACAAGTCGTTTGAGGGTGAAAACCCAAACTAGTCAATAAATGGCCCCTTAAGAGGCATGAACACTTCGCACGGGATCAATGTAACTTATAGGAACTTACCGCGTAGTCGCGGGTCTCTCGGTTTGTGAATATGACGATAATTTGAAAAAATCTAAATTAGGCTTAAAAATAAGCCGTTAAAAGGTGGAAACCCAAACCAGTCGCGAAACAACCCCATAAGAGGCACGAACACCTCGTACGGGACCAATGTTACTTGTAGGAACTGACCACGTAATCGTGGGTATCCCGATTTGAGAATATGACGATAATTTAGAAATATGTAGATTAGGCTTAAAAATAAGCTGTTTGAGGGTGAAAACCCAAACCATCCCCCAAACGATAACACAAGAGGCACGAACACCTCACACGGGACCAATGTAACTTATACAAACTGAACATGTAGTCACAGGCCTCCCGGTTTGAGAATATGACGATAATTTCAAAATATCTAGATTAGGTTTCAAAATAAGCCATTTGAGGGTGAGAACCCAAACCAGTTGCCAAACGGCCCCGTAAGATGCACGAACACCTCACACGGGACCAATGTAACTTATAGGAACTCACCGCGTAGTCGCGGGTCTCCCAGGTTGAGAATATGATGACAATATGAAAATATCTAAATTAGGCTTAAAAACAAGTCGTTAAAGGGTAAAAACCCAAACCAGCAGCCAAACGGCCCCGTCAGAGGCACGAACACCTCGCACGGGACCAATGTAACTATAGGAACCGACCGCGTAATCACGGGTGTCCCGATTTGAGAATATGATGATAATTTGGAAATATCTATATTAGGCATAAAAATAAGATGTTTGAGGTTGAAACCCAAACCAGCCCCCAAACGGCCCCATAAGAGGCACGAATACCTCGCACGGAACCAATGTAACTTGTAAGAATTGACCGCGTAATCGCGAATCTCCTAGTTTGAGAATATGACAACAATTTTAAAATATCTAAATTAGGCTTAAAAACAAGTAGTTAAAGGGTGAAAACTCAAACCAGACCCAAAACGGTCCCGTAAGAGGCACGAACACCTTGCACGGGACCAATGTAACTTGTAGGAACTAACCGTGTACTCATGAGTCTCCAGGTTTGAGAATATGATGATAATTTGGAAACAACTAGATTAGGCTTAAAAACAAGTCTCTTGAGCGTGAAAACCCAAACGAGATGCCAAACGGCACCATAAGAGGCATGAACACCTCGTACAAGACCAATGTAACTTGTAGGAATTGACCGCGTAGTAGCGGGTCTCTCGGTTTGAGAATATGATGATAATTTGGAAATATCAAGATTAGGCTTAAAAACAAGCTGTTTGATGGTGAAAACCTAAACCAGCCGCCAAACGGCCTAGTAAGAGGCATGAATACCTCGCACAGGACCAATGTAACTTGTAGGAACTGACTGCGTAGTCGCGGGTCTCCCGGTTTGAGAATATTATGATAATTTGAAAATATCTAAATTAGGCTTAAAAACAAGCCGTTAAAGGGTGAAAACCCAAACCACCCGCCAAACGGCCCCGTAAGAGGCCCGAACACCTCGAATGGGACCAATGTAACTTGTAGGAACTGATCGCGTAGTTGCGAGTCTCCCGATTTGAGAATATGATGATAATTTGGAAATATCTATATTAGGCTTAAAAATAAATCGTTTGAGGGTGAATACCCAAACCAGCCCCCAAACGGTACCGCAAGAGGCACAAACACATTACGCGGGACCAATGTAACCTGTAGGAATTGATCGCATAATCGCGGGTCTCCCGGTTTGAGAATATGACGATAATTTGGAAATATCTATATTAGGCTTAAAAACAAATCGTTTGAGGGTGAATACCAAAACCAGCCCCCCAAACGGTCCTGTAAGTGGCACGAACACCTCGCACGGGACCAATGTAACTTGTATGAACTGACCGCATAGTCGTGGGTCTCCTGGTTTGAGAATATAATGATAATTTGGAAATATCTAGATTAGGTTAAAAAAAAATAAGTCGTTTGAGGGTGAAAACCCAAACTAGTTGCCAAACGGCCCCATAAGAGGCACGAACACCTTGTAGGGACCAATGTAACTTCTAGGAAATGATCGTATAGTCGCAGGGTCTCCCGATTTGGGAATATGACGATAATTTGAAAATATCAAAATTAGGTTTAAAAATAGGCCATTAAAGGGTGAAAACCCTAACCATCCCCCAAACGGTCTCGTAAGAGGAACGAACACCTCGTACAGGACCAATGTAACTTGTAGGAACTGATCGCATAACTGTGGGTCTCCCGGTTTGAGAATATGATGATAATTTGAAAATGTGTAGATTAGGCTTAAAAACAAGCCGTTTGAGGGTGAAAACCCAAACCAGCCCCCAAATGGTACCGCAAAAGGCATAAAAACATTGCACGGGGCCAATGTAACTTGTAGGAACTGACCGCGTAGTCACGGGTCTCTCGATTTGAGAATATGATGATAATTTGGAAATATCTAGATTAGGCTTAAAAAGAAGCCGTTTGAGGGTGAGAACCCAAACCAGTCGCCAAACGGCCCCGTAAAATGCACGAACCCCTCACACGAGACTAATGTAACTTGTAGGAACTGACCGCGTAGTCATGGGTCTCCCGGTTTGAGAATATGATGATAATTTGAATATATCTAAATTAGGCTTAAAACAAGTCGTTAAAGGTTAAAAACCCAAACAGCCGCCAAACGGCCCCGTAAAAGGCACAAACACCTAGCACGGGACCAATGTAACTTGTAGAAACTGACCGCATAGTCGCGGGTTTCTCGGTTTGAGAATATGATGATAATTTGGAAAGATCTAGATTAGGCATACAAACAAGTCGTTTGAGGGTGAAAACCCAAACTAGCCGCCAAACGGCCCCGTAAGAAGCACAAACACCTCCCACGGGACAATGTAACATGTAGAAATTGACCCCGTAATTGTGGGTCTCCCAGTTTGAGAATATGACGATAATTTGAAAATATCTAAATTAGGCTTAAAAACAAGCAGTTAAAGGGTGAAATCCTAAAACAGCCCCCAAACGGTCCCGTAAGAGGCAGGAACACCTCGCACGGGACCAATGTAACTTCTAGGAACTGATCACGTAGTCACGGGTCTCTTGATTTGAGAATATGACGATAGTTTGGAGATATATAGATTAGGCTTAAAAATAAGCCGTTTGAGGGTGAAAACCCAAACCAGCCACCAAACGGCCTTGTTAGAGGCACGGACACCTTGCACAGAACCAATGTAACTTGTAGGAAGTGAACGCGTATTCGCGGTCCCGTTTTGAGAATATGATTATAATTTGAAAATATCTAAATTAGGATTAAAAACAAGCCGTTAAAGGGTGAAAACCCAAACTAGCCGCTAAACGGCCCCGTAAGAGGCACGAACACCTCGCACGGGACCAATGTAACTAGTAGGAACTGACCGCGTAGTCGCGGGTCTCCCGATTTAAGAATATGACAACAATTTGGAAATATCCAGACTAGGCTTAAAAATAAGTTATTTGAGGGTGAACACCCAAACCTGCCCCCAAACGGTCCTGTAAGTAGCACGAACACCTTGCACGGGACCAATGTAACTTATATGAACTGATCCCATAGTCATGGGTCTCCCGATTTAAAAATATAACAATAATTTGAAAATATCTAGATTAGGCTAAAAAATAAGTCGTTTGAGGGTGAAAACCCAAACCAGCTGCCAAACGGCCCCATAAGAGGCACGAACACCTCGTACGGGACCAATGTAACTTGTAGAAACTCAACACGTAGTTGCGGGTCTCCTGGTTTGTGAATATGATGATAATTTGAAAATATCTAAATTAGGCTTAAAAATAGGCCGTTAAATGGTGACAACCCAAACCAGCCACCAAACGGCCCCGTAAGAGGCACGAACACCTCGTACGGGACCAATGTAACTTGTAGGAACCGACCGCGTAGTCATGGGTCACCCGGATTGAGAATATGATGATAATTTGAAAATATATAGATTAGGCTTAAAAACAAGTCGTTTGAGGGTGAAAACCCAAACCAGCCCCCAAACGGTACCGCAAGAGGCACAAACACATTACACGGGACAAATGTAACTTGTAGGAACTGACCGCATAATCACGGGTCTTTCGGTTTGAGAATATGATGATAATTTGAAAATATCTAGATTAGGCTTAAATAGAAGCCGTTTGAGGGTGAGAACCCAACCCAGTCACCAAACGGCCTAGTAAGATGCACGAACCCCCCGCACAGGACCAATGTAACTTGTAGGAGCTGATCGCGTAGTCGCGGGTCTCCCAGTTTGAGAATATGATGATAATTTGAAAATATCTAAATTAGGCTTAAAAACAAGCCGTTAAAGGGTGAAAACCCAAATCAGTCGCCAAAAGGCCCCGTAAGCGACACGAACACCTCGTACGGGACCAATGTAACTTGTAGGAACCGATCGTGTAGTAGCGGGTCTCCCGATTTGAGAATATGATTATAATTTATAAATATCTAGATTAGGCATAAAAACAAGCCGTTTGAGGGTGAAAACCCAAACGACCTCGTAAGAGGCACGAACACCTCGCACGGGACCAATGTAACTTGTAGAAATTGATCCCGTAATCGCGGTCTCCCAGTTTGAGAATATTATGATAATTTCAAAATATCTAAATTAGGTTATAAAATAAGTAGTTAAAGGGTGAAAACCCAAACCATTCCCCAAACGGTCCCGCAAGAGGTACGAACATCTCGCACGAGACCAGTGTAACTTGTAGGAACTGACCGCATAGTCATAGGTCTCCCGATTTGAAAATATCTAAATTAGGATTAAAAATAAGTCGTTAAAGGGTAAAAACCTAAACTAGCCGCCAAACGGCCCCGTAAGAGGCACGAACACCCGCATGGGACCAATGTAACTTGTAGAAACTGATCGCGTAGCCGCGGGTATCCCAATTTGAGAATATGATGACAACTTGGAAATATCAAGATTAGGCTTAAAGTCAAGTCGTTTGAGAGTGAATACCCAAACCAGTCCCCAACGGTCCCGTAAGTGGCACGAACACCTCGCACGGGACCAATTTAACTTGTATGAGCTGACCGCATAGTCGTGGGTCTCCTCGTTTGAAAATATAATGATAATTTAGAAATATCTAGATTAGGCTAAAAACAAGTCGTTTGAGGGTCCAAACCAAAACCAGTCGCCAAACGACCCCGTAAGAGGCACGAACACCTCGTACCGGACCAATGTAACTTGTAGGAACTGACCGCGTAGTCGCGGGTCTCCAAATTTGGGAATATGGCCATAATTTTAAAATATCTAAATTAGGCTTAAAATAAGTCGTTCAAGGGAGAAAACCCAAACCAGGCGCCAAACGGCCCCGTAAGAGGCACGAACACCTCGAACGGGACCAATGTAATTTATAGGAACCGACCGCGTAGTCACGGGTCTCTCGGTTTGAGAATATGATGACAATTTGAAAATATGTAGATTAGGCTTAAAAATAAGCCGTTTGAGGGTGAAAACCCAAACCAGCCACCAAACAGTACCCTAAGAGGAACGAACACATTGCACGGGACCAATGTAATTTATAGGAACTGGCCGTGTAGTCATGGGTCTCCCAATTTGAGAATGTGATGATAATTTTAAAATATCTAGATTAGTCTTAAAAAGAAGCCATTTGAGGGTGAGAACCCAAACAGTCGCCAAACAGCCCTATAAGATGCACGAACCCCTCGCACGAGACTAATGAAACTTGTAGAACTGATCGCGTAGTCGCGGGTCTCTCGATTTGAGAATATGATGGCAATTTGAAAATATCTAAATTAGGCTTAAATATAAGCCATTAAAGGGTGAAAACCAAAACCAGCCGCCAAACGACCCCGTAAGAGGCACAAACACCTCGCACGGGACCAATGTAACTTGTTGGAACCCACCGCGTAGTCGTGGGTCTCCCGGCTTGAGAATATGATGATAATTTGGAAATATCTAGATTAGGCATAAAAATAAGTCGTTTGAGGAAGAAAACTGAAACCAGTAGCCAAACGTCCCCGTAAGAGGCACGAACACTTCACACGGGACGAATGTAACTTGTAGAAATTGACCCCGTAATCGCGGGTCTCCCAGTTTGAGAATATGAAATTAGGCTTAAAAATAAGTAGTTAAAGGGTGAAAAACCAAACCAGCCCCCAAACGGTACCGCAAGAGGCACGAACACCTCTCACGGGACCAATGTAACTTGTAGGAACTGACCGCGTAGTCACGGGTCTCCCGGTTTGATAATATGATGATAATTTGGGGATATCTATATTAGGCTTAAAAATAAGCCGTTTGAGGGTGAAAACCCAAACCAGCCGCCAAACGGCCTTATTAGAGGCACGAACACCTCACACAAAACCAATGTAACTTGTAGGAACTGACCGGGTAGTCACGGTCCCGATTTGAGAATATGATAATAATTTGAAAATATCTAAATTAGGATTAAAAACAAGCCGTTAAAGGGTGAAAACCCAAACTAGCTGCCAAACGGCCCCATAAGAGGCACGAACCCCTCACATGGGACCAATGTAACCTATAGGAACCAACCGCGTAGTCGCGGGTCTCTCGGTTTGATAATATGATGATAATTTGAAAATATGCAGATTAGGCTTAAAACCAAGCCGTTTGAGGGTGAAAACCCAAACCAGCCCCCAAACGGTACCGCAAGAGGCATGAACACATTGCACGGGACCAATGTAACTTGTAGGAACTGATCGCGTAGTCACGGGTCTCCCGATTTGAGAATACGATGATAATTTGAAAATATCTAGATTAGTCTTCAAAAGAAGTCGTTTGAGGGTGAGAACCCAAACCAGTCGCCAAACGGCCCTGTAAGATGTACGAACCCCTCGCACGGGACTAATGTAACTTGTAGGAACTGATCGCGTAGTCGAGGGTCTCCCGGTTTGAGAATATGATGACAATTTGAAAATATCTAAATTAGGCTTAAAAATAAGTCGTTAAAGGGTGAAAACCAAAACCATCCGCCAAACGGCCCCGTAAGAGGCACGAACACCTCGCACGGGACCAATGTAACTTGTAGAAACCACCACGTAGTCGCGGGTCTCTCGGTTTGAGAATACGATGATAATTTGGAAATATCTAGATTAGGTATAAAAATAACCCGTTTGAGGGTGAAAACCCAAACCTGTCGATAAACGGCCCCGTAAGAGGCACGAACATCTCGCACGGGACCAATGTAACTTGTAAAAATTGACCCCGTAATCGCGGGTCTCCTAGTTTGAGAATATGATGATAATTTGAAAATATCTAAATTAGGCTTAAAAACAAGTAGTTAAAGGGTGAAAACCCATACCAGCCCCCAAACGGTCTCGCAAGAGGTACGAACACCTCGCACGGGACCAATGTAACTTATAGGAACTGACCGCGTAGTCACGGGTCTCCTAGTTTGAGAATATGATGATAATTTGGAGATATCTAGATTAGGCTTAAAATAAGCCGTTTGAGGGTGAAAACCCAAACCAGCCGCCAAACGGCCTTGTTAGAGGCACGAACACCTCACACATAACCAATGTAACTTGTTGGAACTGACCGCGTAGTCGCGGTCCCGATTTGAGAATATGATTATAATTTGAAAATATCTAAATTAGGATTAAAAACAAGCCGTTAAAGGGTGAAAACCCAAACTAGCCGCCAAACGGCCTCGTAAGGGGAACGAACCCCTCGCACAGGACCAATGTAACTTGTAGGAACTGACCGCGTAGTCGCGGGTCTCCCGATTTGAGAATATGACAAAAATTTAGAAATATCAAGATTAGGCTTAAAAATAAGCTGTTTGAGGGTGAATCCCCAAATCAGTCGACAAATGGCCCTTTAAGAGGTACGAACACCTCGTAGGGGACCAATGTAACTTGTAGGAATTGACCGCGTAATCGCGGGTCTCCTGATTTGAGAATATGATGATAATTTTAAAATATCTAAATTAGGCTTAAAAATAAGCAGTTAAAGGGTGAAACCCCAAACCCACCCCCAAACGGCCCCGTAAGAGGTACGAACACCTCGCACGGGACCAATATAACTTGTAGGAACTAACCACGTAATCGCAGGTCTCACGGTTTGAAAATATGATGATAATTTTAAAATATCTAAATTAGGCTTAAAAACAAGAAGTTAAAGGGTGAAAACCCAAATTAGCCCCCAAACGACCTCGTAAGAGGCACGAACACCTCACACGGGACCAATGTAACTCGTAGGAACTGATCAGGTAGTCATAACTTGCGTAAGATTTTCAATTTTAGAATATAATAATAATTGCAACTCCTATATGTAATTTTTTAGCTTGAGTAAGCTTTTTTTTTAAATTACTTGGTTACTAATATCGTTTCTTTTTTGTATCCGATTTTTTTTGCAGGATAACATTTTCTCATTAGCAGTTATTCACATGGAACACACGAAGAAGTCAATGGTTTTCAACAAGGGGTTTATTTATTTAATGTCGTTAATATTCATATTTCTATTTTTTGTGTTATGGTCGCGGGGGCTTTTTTTAGTTTTATTGTTTACTTTTATGGTTGTGCGGGCTTTTGTATGTTTATTATTATATTTTGTGGCTGTGAGTGCGGGCTTTATATTACGCAAGTTTTATATTAGTAGGTTTTAGAATGTCCAAAAAATAAGCGAAACTCTGCCGAATTTTTTTTTGGTCTGTGAACTGCTAAAGACTTGTAATATTTTTAAAGTTTGTATGTACATTAGTTTATCAACAACGTACAATATTTGCAATTTGTGAATTTTCTTGTTTTTAAATAATTAATTTTTTTTCTTTCATCCAAAAATTTGGCACAGTTCAAAATCGTGCCAAAAGTATCAAATATTAGCATGGTTTTGAACTATGCCAATTTTTTATGAAAATGTGCTTAATCTGGCACAGTTCAAAGCTGGGCTAAAACTGTGCCAAAAATATCAAATTCTGGCAGTGTTTAAAAGTGCGCTAGAATTGTTCCTGTTTGGTCAAAATCAGGCACACTTTTCAACCGTGCCAGAAAAAATTGGCCATTTTGGAACACCTGATTCTGGCACAGTTCAAAACTGTGCCAGATTTGATCTGACACAGTTTTAAATGGTGCCAGATTCCTGTTTTTGGTGTAGTGTGATTTGGTGAAATTATGAGATGAAACATCATTAACTTGGTGACTTCAGACGTTTAAACATCATTCATTTAGTGAAATTATGATGTGAAACATCATTAACTTGGTGACCTCGGATCTTTAAACATCATTCATTTGGTGAAATTATGAGGTGAAACATCATTAACTTGGTGACCTTAGACCTTTAAACATCATTCTTTTGGTGAAATTATGAGGTGAAACATCATTAACTTGGTGACCTCAGGCCTTTAACATCATTCATTTGGTGGAAATTATGAGGTGAAAGAACATTTTCCTGTTGTTACTTGCTTTTAAATGGTGAATTATAAGTGTTTGTTGTTACTTGCTTTTATTCCCATCATTAAATTTTTATGATATGGTGGATAAGTGAATTATCATAGACGTAGAATAGCAAAGAAACAAGTAAAGAAAGTGGAATTTCATTCATCTGAAGCATAAAGATTACATCATTTGAAAAAAAAGAGGTTACAGTTCATACAAAAAAGGGGTTACATAAAAGCTTCATAAAAATTTTAGACATGATGGTGAGACGCTCAGAGCTCAGTCTGTCCCTCTGCTCCGGTCGACCCATTACCAACAGGATTTGTTTGCTCAGGGTTAGGATTTGTAACCGCGACCTCATCATCATGTTGAGCACCATCTTCGATCTCAATCACCTCCACTTAGCTCGTCTCAATCGGACCACCCTCTTCTACCTCCTCCAAGGCTCGAACAGGCTGAGGGTTGGCAAAGTTGAGGCTGATAAAGTCCTCGACAGATAAGCTCCCAGAGTCACCTTGTTTGATGGCAGCCCATCAGCTAGTTGCTTTAATACCTCTCTCTAGATACTCAAGACCAAAACTGACGAATTCATATGAGGTCTTGTACTCCTTAATGATTCCCTCTGAAGCGTCATCCAAAGCAGACTTAACAGCAGCAAAAACTTTTGATTGAAGGCTCTCGTCGTTTGCCTTCAGAGCTAGGGTGTGGTCTTCCTTAATTTTAGTAATCAGGTCATCTATCTCCTTTAAATCTTTCTTTAAGTTAGCAATATCCCTCTAGAAGTCTGCCTCAACCTTCTCAGCATCCCCACCATTCTGGATCAGAGGCAGTCTCTTTAACGTATAGTCAGCCATACGATCGAAGGAAACAGCACCCTGCAAAAAAGAATCCGACACATTAAAAATAATGAATTATGAAGAGAAGAGGTAACACTTGAGAAAAGTTATAAATAAGTACCTGAACCACTCTGTGGATAGCAAACTCAGTCAACAGAGGGATGTTTATTGCATGTAAGAAATATTTGTCATCCTCAGTCATCATTCGTCTGAGGTCATCAAAGGCCTGGGTGCTATGGCCGATAACACTATAACCTATCTTCAGTTGAGATAGATGCGTAGCTAAAGCTTCATCAGTAGAAACGGGGATAGCACACTCAACAGTTGGAGCTTTGTTAGGCCTCGTACAGGAAGGGTATGCAGGTGCTTTCCTCTTCTTTTTGGTGTCAGTAGGGGCCTTCCCTTTCTTTTCTTGGGTAGGAGAGGGTGCATTCTTTCCACCATGCTTCTCCAGCAACTTCATGATACTTGGTGCATACATGTTCCAGAGATCATCTGAAATGCCTTTCGATCTCTCTACAAAAAGATAAACATCGGAGATAGCAGTTCAGATACATGAAAGGTACGAGACTTAACTTGGCATAAAAAAGTTTTATTCTAGAGAACTTACGAAGCTCAGCCAATGGTCCACCTCCAAGACCTGTCTGAGATAAATAGTAAGGGGTCATCAAATGCTCGTACTTGACGATATTGGCATCTTCACCCTGACTATGAAGGTCCTCAACATTTTTATAGTTATCTTGGCTCAATCTAGGGTCGATTTTGGCCGAGAAAAAGACCTTACCCAATCTTAAGGGATTTCTTAGAACAGATGTTCCACGAGCGTCGTTAGGGTCGAATTGCCAAACCCCAGAGGCATAGAAGTACCGAGGTTTCAAATTGTGGTTAGAAGTCCGGGTTACCAAGAGCATCTTCTTCTCAGACTTCCTAGCGATGAAGTGGTAGTATTCAGGATGATTTTTGGCAGATAAGGGAATATATCATGCTGAGAACACCTTAACTGAAAGGTCAATATGATGAACAGCCTTCCAAAAGACGATGGCCCCAACCAAGACCCTCCAGGCATTGGGGGATAGTTGGGCAGGGGCTAGTTTGATGTAAGAAATGACTGCTCAGATAATGGGGTGGATTGGAAGATGGAAGCCAAGTTTAAACATCTGCTCATAAACGTTGATCTCTCTCTCTCTGTCGTTGAAGGCTCTCTGGGCCTTCAAAGGTTTCCTTAAAGTTATGGAAGAGGGAATGGAATAAAAATAACGAAATTAGAGAATGTCATATTCAATGATTGAACTCTCATATCCTTTAACTTTAGAAGTATCAAGTTCACTCCCTTCATCATCATCAGCCTCCTTAACATTCTGGGCCTGAACCTCAATGGGAGCACCACTAGGATATCTCTCGGCAAACTCAGCACTAGTGACTACCATCGGAGGGACAGCATCAATTATAGGAAGATATGCTTTGCTGGTATCTAAGATCTCTATAGACGGAGACCTACGAGAAGTGCTAGTACTTAGTGAGACGAGGTACAATTAGAAACCTCTGCTTCTTTTGAGATTCCACTTCCCCGAGGGGAGTAATCCGTAGCCTCTTGGAAAGAGTCTACGGAATCAGCAGCCTCAGAGGCAGACATAGGTTTTGAAGAAGCTAACTCATACATTGGCACAGGAACCTCAGCAGTCTAAAAGTATATGACCTTCAAGGGTGGAAGAAAAATTTGTTAGAGGGTAAAAGCCTCGACCCTACGAGACTCCTCCTGGGCCAGCTCTATCTGCCTAATCTTCTCAAAACACTGCTCGTGCATAGTTGAGAACTCTTCAGCAAGTTTATACAAAGGTCTGAGCATCTAACAGATGACACTACACTTGGAGAAGTTTAGGATAAAAAGGCAAACAGGTAAACAACTTATACAACCTATACTTGGAGAATTCTAAAGGTTTTCACTAAAAACACTCAAAACTTGGGTGACGGGAGAAGATTACCAAAAGGTCACTGAAGGGCAGAAAAGAGGGGGGGTTTGGCTAAAGCAACCTCGTATCAACCTGGAATAGACCCTAAAACACCAAACCACACCAATCCTAGCCTAATGACCACCAAACAATGGTGGTTTTCCTCACCGAAAATAAAAAAACCAATCGGAAATTATGGAATGTTGCAAACAAAGTTAGAAAATAGAAAGCAAGGAGCAAGAAGGTTACCTGAGTAATAGGGAATCAAAAGGTAAGGGTGACGAACCCAAGATAACCTGAGAACCTGAGAAACGATGAAGTTTTTGGCTATGGAGGTGAGAGAGAGTTCTTGCAGCAAGAGTGTGAAGGCGGGAGAAATGAGAATAAGAAAGAGAAATGAAGAAAAAAAGGGTTTTAAACCTTCCCCAATGATGTGGCTCAACTCCCAAGGCACTCATCATTTCCCTAGAAATCCTAAAAGACGCCGTCAGAGCTATCATATCTTAGGGAATACGTTATCCACTTCAAAGAGTGACATGTTTCCAAAGAACCACTCCAAATCCTAAGACACCAAAAATGTCCCTTCATTAACCTGACTCTTATACCCCTCAATCACCTACTCACATAGGAGACTAAGGGATAGGGGTGATTGATATACCCAAAGTGTGCCCTCATACTTGGAGTCACCAACCTCGGCTGACCTCACAGCTACCGTCAGAAAGGTCATCTTATGCAAGGTCGGCTCCTCATTGGCCATCCTCGACTAGCCAACAGCTGAGGTCAACAGCATTTTATGAGCTCAAGATATTGCCAACATCGTACTCTACTTCAGCCGACGCTACATCCTATCTCATACTTAACCTTAGCCAGTCACCTAGGCTAAGGTCATACTTATGACTAGCAGAACAAAGCACCTATCGGACTTCCCAACATCGTACTCGGTTGGGCTGAGGTTCCATCAGATGATGTCATAAGTCTGAGCACATGCAAGCGCATGGAAGACTTAGAACACGTGAGCAAAGCAGTTATAACAAAATCATCATCCTCATGTCAGGGAATATTTGGTCATCATTCCTTACATGTGGCACAGCCACGTGTCTACATGTGATTAGTGTATTCAATACACACATTATCATGGCATTCTTGGGGGGTACACTACACCCCCCAATTACTATAAATACATGTCTTCCCCTACCTTGGAAAAGGATAAAAAAATTGCAACCTTAGCCAAAGCTCTATTTGTATAAACGGTAGATAGAGAAAGTGAGAGATTGTATCACAGGCCATTAGTGCCCTCATTCTAGTGAAATTTACTCACACACACTCACAGTGGACGTAGGCCAGATTGGCTGAACCACTTATATACTAGCGTATCTCCTCTTTCTCCACATCCCCTTCTAGTAGATGTTTACTCTTGTGTTTCCATTGTTATTGCCAGCTTGATCTTATCAACACCTCATTTGATGTTGATGTTTACAACATCATCAACATATATTATGTAATGTATGTCTGTAAGGACATAATATAGTAATATGTCTCTGTATAATCATACTAGCAAAAGTTATGGTAATTTTGCACCTGAATATCAATTCTCATAAACTAGACTCACACACATACGCTACAATCCCCAAAAGCATAATTCTGCATTCTTTTCTACAATTATTGTCACAAATTAACCATGGTTATAGTATTGAAAAAGGAAAAATAAAAATTAATTAGGCGGTTTCATCATCTCGATAAAGTCCCATTTAAACTGAGTTCTGCATAGAGTCTGCATCAGTTATACATCAATATTTGTCTTGAAAATTCACAATTGTTTTGGCATTCAATACGACATATTTTCCTTTCCTGTACAAACTTCTCGCGGTATTAGAGCTCAATATACATTGAACCCTATCCACAAATGTAACATAACGACCCCTGTTATGGACTGAAACGTCCACACTAGTTTGCATTGTCATCGCTTTCCTCTGTTTTGCACCCCAGTTCGTTTGTTTACACAATTTTTTGGCATTGTTAGTGTACTTTACTGCACTAAGATAGTTCAACACTTGCACCTATTGCTACAAATATTTTGTGGGCTTTCCTTTTTTTCCTCGAATAATCTTGTTTTGAACTTAGAAATGCGTTTGATTGGAAAGATGGAAAATAAAATGTTTTACTTGATTGTTTTTTTTACATTTTTCTTTGACGAGGGGGTGGGAAAATAAAAGTACACTATCGAAATTTAGAAAATGTCTTAGAAGCATCAAATTATTTTTCGATATTATCAGTATAGTTGTATTGAAACTGGGAGATAAGAGAGCCTCATGAGAATTATCTAACTCAATACCAAGAAAGTAACATATAGATCCCAAATCTTTTATCTGAAACTTAGCATGTATTTTTAACTTCAATTGTGAAATCCCATCAATTTCATCTACAATCACATCACGTAATCAACATATAAAGAACAATGATACAACCATCTAATATGGGGATAATCATAGTAGAATTATAATCACCCTAGACTGCCTTTTTTTGTGTCCGTATACTTCCCTAAGCTTATTTTATCATTAGGATTGGGAGTCATGTAAACTTCTTCTGTAAGAACCCTTTGGTATAAACTTTGATTTTTATGGTTTTTATGATTTACAACTTGTCAAATTGAGATAAATGTTATTAGCTTTGCTGGTCATATATATGAGTGTTTTTGAACTTTTGGACTGAATGGAAAATAATTATATATTGTCCTTAATTTAATGAGAATGGATCTAGAAAACAGTAATCACCTGCTTGATGCTAAAAATAGTTGTGGTATACTTGACTTTGGTACAATTTAATATAGTTGACTTTTGTATTATAATAGTATACTTTCATGTTTATGCTATTGTGGATACAAAATTTATGAGATAAGTTTGTGGTATTTTTCAGAATTTGGATCCACATCTAAGAAAAAAATTTGTCACGGAACACATGGGATACCAACTAATACTTTAATTAAAAGTTTTGGGGGTTTCAAAATTCCAGTTCAATGGGACTCTATTCATAATAAACTGATTGGACGTACCACTACCTCTTTGGCTAATGAAATTGGCTTTGTCGTACGAAATTTTACCCCGTTAAAGGTGAAAATGGGGAAAGATTGAAGAGAAGGAGAAGACATCTATGGTTGATCGAGCTTTGGTATATTTAATTTTTATGTTCTATTTCCATAAAAAGTTGTGATTTTATATTCTAAACAAATTAAAACTTGTGCAGTCAAAATTTGAGTTAGACATCACAAATCATACAGTTGTGAGCTATTTGCATACATCAATGTCCGCACGTTATAGTGGATTCCGTAACACATTAAAGAAAAATTTTGCTAAATTTTTTAATATTGAGTAGGCGAACAAGAACAAACCTAGTGATGTGGAAAAGGACGGAGATTGAAAATTTCTTTGCTCATTTTTTAGTGCAAAATGAACATAAGGTAATAATTTTCGATGTATGTTTTCTTAAGTTTCAGTAAATTAACTTGAAGTATATCACTTTTTATAGAAAAAATCTGATGCTTGCTCTACTAATCGCTTAAATGCCAAGTATGTTCATCGCGGTGGGATAATGTCTTTTATTCAATACTTGTATGAAGACATGGTAATTTTTTTAGCACTTAAAGTTTGTTAAATTTTAATTTATGTGGATACATGTACTTATGTATTTTATTTTCGTATATTAATAGGCACGTAATGCATATGAGACACCGAAAGGACAAACTGAAGTATTTTATGATACTCATTGGACAAAGGACAACGGATGGATTCGTGAAGAAGCAAAGTCTCACTGTGTAAGTATATAAAAGAAATTAATTTTACATGCTTAGACATAAAGGATTATTCCCAAGCTGTGCGAGGTAGATTGATTTTTGTTGAAATGGGTGGACGGGAGTTGTTAGATTATTGAGTTGTGTCACAACAGGTTGGATTTCATGAATAAATAAAGGAAATTATGTCCAATTTTTTTTAAATAAAGTGAAATCGGTGGAAGGGACGCATTGATGATTTACTTGTATCTGTAGTTGTTGGATTAGTGATTTGTGTATCACAACATGTTGAATTTCTTAAATAAATAAAAGAATCTCTGTCGATTTTATTTTTTAAAGTTTAAAAAATAGTCAAACCGATAATGTAGCATATTATTTTCTTTTTCTTTATAGAAAGAGATGATTAATTGCAAAAAAGCTCGGAAGAATCTGATGAATCATCATTCTGTCAAAAAATCCTTGGAAAGAGGTCGGGATACGTGAAGGGTCTTGGTACCCGACCTTTGAAATGTGTTTCGTAAATATTTTACCAGGACATTATAGCCTAGTATACTCGCACCGCAACTCACCTTAGGGGTGTAGTATTAGTATATATATAACAGAGTGATATATGTATACGTGTGATTTTATTCTACTGTGTTGGTTTAGTACACGAGAAAGATAATGACATTAAAAATAACTATATTATGGGGTCAAATAAACATATACTGGGAAATTTATAATGGGATAAAAGACATGGAAATTCGGTAACATGTTGTATGGGTTATACGGGTGGGTATGATGAGTTAGTATGTAGAAGGAGACTTATTATGACTAGTTAGGTGGGGTAGCTTAACTAGGAAAGGCAGAAGGAAAGCGTTAAGTGTGCACATTAGATGAGGGGTGAGCTATGTCTCAAGAGAGTGAGAAACTAGCTTAAATATGAAAAGTGTGCATGCATATTTAATTATTGCAATTTAACTGCTTGCCAAATATTTTAAAAATGTTTTACTTGGGCTCTGACCCGTATCAAAATCTTTTCCATAATATTTTAGGTGTCCAGCCACAGGGACGCCCAGTTTGAGGATTCTATCCAGGGATGCGTAGCTGCAGCTCATGTGGAAGTTACAGGACTTCGTTATAGACGTTTCTCTCATTTATTCCTAGTGTAGGAACTTTTCAGTACTCATTTGGGCATGTCGCCATCAAATTTTGTATCTAGTTTACTTATCAGACTTTGTGTATACAGGTTATTGTTTCAGTTACTGTTGTATTTTACTATTGAACCGTTAATTGATTCGGTTATCTTGATTTATGTTATTCATCTGTGTAGGATTCAGTTATTAGTTGTGTTGATGGTTTTATTATTATTTATTTTCTGCCTGTTGTTAATTAACGAAAGATAAAATTTGGCACCAGTCTAACTAAATTAATAGGTGGTAAGTTTTTTAGAGTGATGCTGAGAATGAGCCATATGAGACCAACGTTTTATTTTGATCACGGGCTGGCCACCTGGTATTTTAGTAAGTGGTGTGTCACATGAAGATAACACAAGATTATCAGAACAATTACGCTGACAAGAGATGGATAAAACTACAGTTTTAGATAACGAACCAGGTGCTTTTATGGGTCTCCCGATGAAGGGAATGGTTAAATTTGGATCTAAAGGGAAGTTAGCACCCCATTAGATTAAACCCTTCATAATTATGGACAAAATAGTCCCGGTGTTGTATAGATTGGCCCTACCAATCACCTATAGTGAGTACATGATGTTTTCCACGTATCAATGTTGAGGAAGTTCTCAGGGATGAGCATGCCTATGAGCACATCGATATCAACAGGATTGAGCTGCAATTTGACGGGAGTTACGAGAAGCGACCTCAATGTATACTTGACCGAAGATAACAGACCTACGATCAAAGGTCATTCCGCTAGTTCAAATCCAGTGATGACACCATAGCGAAGTGGATTCTACGTGGGTTAGAGCGGATAACATGGGGGAGAGGTACCGAGAGTTATTGCAGTTAGGTAATTTTAAGTGAATTTCGAGGATGAAATTCCTTGTTTTATGGGGGAAGAATGCAATGCCCCATAATTTTAAGTGAATTAAAATCTTTATATTTAGTTTATATTGATTTATATTTGTCTGCAGTGACTGTTGATGTCTCTATTTTATGTGTATTATTTGAAATTGATTTTACATCGAAAATATGTTAAGAAATTAATAATTATTTAATAAAAATAAATAACTAATTTGATTATTTGTATCTCGGGAGGGGTAATAGGTTTGTTTACACCTTAAAAGGTCGGGTTTTAAGTCCCATAGGTTAGTATAGGTCTTGGACTAGACTATAGAATAATTGGATCGGGTTTTGGGCTTAATGAGTTGAGGTCCATGTCACTAAGCCTAATTTTGTGGGTAATTAGCATAAAATAGAGATTTGGTTCAGTTTAAATTATTTTATACATACGAAGACAACCTTATAGCTAAAGAGGAAGGCTACAAAAAGAAGAAAGAAGATTTGGGTCTTCTCATATAAGATTCAACCTAATTGAGAATTGAGGCAGGTTTGTTTAGTATAAAGTAATAATTAAAGTTGTATTATGATGTTATTATTGTAAGGACAAATTTCCAATTGTGTTAATTGTATATGTTGGCTTAATTCTGGACAAAAAATTTTGAGTCATAGGTTAGGGTTGGGGTCTCACCTTCAAGCCTTTAATGTGTTTGTATGAAGACGTAATGACAAAGCTTTAGATGTGATATCATCATGCCGTGTTTCATGCTCGTTTTTGTCTTCACATTTCGAGGATCTCCCAAGTATGATTGTATATATTTTTTGAGCCATGGAGATTTTATTATTGTGTGTTATGATTTTATAAAATTATTTTAAAATATTTTTAAAGTATTTTTACAGCACCTTGTTGGAATCAGGATCGAACGAAACTTCAAACGAGTCAAAATTAGCTTTTCCTGTTTTATTAGATGTTGTTCTAACTAGAACAAGTACCACATTAGGATGAGATCCAACGATATATCTAACGAGGTAACAAACTTTTCTAAAAATCTATTTTTTGCATAACTCTTTGATCCTTATCCTTCTAAACTGGTTTCTAGTGTAAAAAGTACTTTGGGGTAACATTTTATTAAGAGATAAATTCTTATATTTTTTATTTCCCAAACTCATCCAAAAATCTCTCCAACATTCTAGCTTACTCCCAAGTAGTTTAGGATCCAAGATTCATCTTATATATACTTTAAAGTTCCTGCTTTGGGCACCAAATCACATCTTTGTGAGAATTATTTCGTTGTGGTGGACTCCGTATTTGTGGTATTGCGGTGAAGAAGCGGTGGATTTCATGTTCTAATCCATAGACAGTTGTTGAACCTCGATCAGTGGATACTGAGGCATGTGTGTACTCACACATTGTGGCACTTGTGTGGGTGGATTACTGCCTTGTCATTGTGGGAGAAGCGGTTGACGATTGAAGACGCATCAAGGCTTATGGGGATCGAGTCGTTGAGTAAGTCAGTTGTCAACTTATGTAATTCCGTATGAGCGTGGTTGGGTCGTCCGAGGATTTCCCCGTTGTGGATTTTTCACGTAAGTCGACATGTTGTGCGATTGTTTTAATTATTTTATATGTTAATCACCTAAATGCTTGTTTTAGGTTAAAAGGATAAAATTAGGTAAATCATTTTTTCACAACAAATGATTTAATTTTGGTGAACAAGTTTTATTGGGTTTAATCTGTTTTAAGTTTTGACATTTAAAATTGAAAATATAAAAATAGAATTTTTATTTGTGAGAATCCCTACCTATGCACCATCGGGCCTTCTCAAATTGGTATTAGAGCGGGTTACACTAATTTATTGTGTAGGTCCTTATTTTGTGTTGTTTAAACTGGTCTTTTTGTTCCTTTCTCTCATGTTTATTTTTGCTTATTTTCTCTCAATGAGTCATCAGTGTGATAAGTTGTCCGATGTGTTTAGCGATGAAGACGACTTTGATGTTCGAGAGGAGTATAATAAGCTTCATAAATGTGCCGAAACTTTAGCTCTTGTGAATTAGAAGTTTGCAAAAAGAATTAAAATTCTTGAAAAAGAAAATTCTCATTTTAAAGCCAAAATTGAATTTTTGCAAACTGTTCAAAATCATAGGGATGTCATTCATGAGAAGATTGTGGATATGAAACTTTTACAACTTTAGAAGTGTACAAGAAAGAGAGTGAGGATGGAGTCTAGTTTTTAAGGAAAGGGTTAGAGGGCTCTAAAATTTCTAGTGTTTGTTTACATGCAAATGAGGATAATGATAAATTGATTAATGATTTGAAGGTACGTGATAAGACTCTAAGGGGTAAGTTCACTTACATTGAGGGGAAGTGAGATAACCTTCTAGGAATGATTAAAAATTTAAAGAATGAGTCTCTATCACTTAAAGAGGGGCTAAAACTCCTATCCAACTCGTGAGAGATATTGAAAGCATGATGAAGACCAGGATCAGTAGATGGAAGCACACTAGTAGAACCTACACCAATTGGATGGTGTGCAACCAATGGGGGCTTCCTGATTCCATGTTGTATCTTTGATTTCTCTTGGTTTTCCTTCTTACTAGGGTTGTTATAGGTATGTCCCTTGTCTTATGGACTTGTTTTGTGTTGTTTTTAGTGTGGGGATGCCCTACCCCTAGTGTGCTTGCCTTTTGGCTTGGTGATTCATTGTCACACTATATATCTACTTTTTGTTTCAATATACTTAATTACAAAAAAAAAGAGTCTAATTTTTTGCTTGAGTCTAGGATTTTTAAGTTAAAAGATGATCTAAGAGACTCAAGTAGTGTTTGCAGTGTTGGTACTGGCTTCGATAATTCGAATTCTTTCCGCTACTAAAGCCAAGACCATTGTTTGTTTTAGAAGGTCAACAATATCCCAGAGTGTTAGCAAAGGCCAACCCAAAAATCTCATTCCTTGTCGCATCTACACGTGCACATACTGTGGTAGGAAAGGTCACTTTAGGCATTTTTACTATGCAGGCAGAATTTTGATTTGGAGAACAAAAAGTTACAAACAGAGATCTTAGATTTGAAAATCCTAGTCCAAGGCCTTGTGTCAAAGATGGCTACAATGAAGGCCACCTTACTGCTAGATAAAGACGTTGCTCCCGAGAAAGATGTTCATGAAGGATCTTTTGTCCCTTCGAATCAAGTTGCATGATGACAAGTGTTGATTTTATCATTTTGTTTGTGATGAGAAACTAGTTTAAACTCATCTCTTAGTTATGAAGTATTATTTACTTTTGAGCTTCATTGTGAGATCAATAGTAGTACATTTATGTTTTGAATATAATATAACATCTTTTAATTATGTGTATTTACTTAATTTTCTTTTTATTTATTTCATTATTTAATATAATTCTGCAACGAAATAGATGTTGCAACGAAAAAGCGTGTTACAAAAGCCTATTAGCAACGAAGAATTGACATTTGGCAAGAAATTTTAATTCCCTCAAAATATCTTTTGCGAGGATTTATTAGTGTCCTTTGTAACGAAATATTCATTGTAAAATATTTTTAATTGAAATACGAGAACTTTTTTCCAACTAAAACGAGTGTTACAAAAGACTTTTAGCAATCTATAATTAACATTTGGCAAGGAATTCTAATTCTCTCAAAATATCTTTTGCAAGGATTTTTGAGTATTTTATGCAACAAAATATTCGTTGTAAACAATTTGTAGTCAAAGTACGAGAACTTTTTTACAACGAAAAAGAGTGTTACTAAAGACTTTTAACAATGAAAAATTAATATTTAGCAAGGAATTTTAATTCTTTCAAAATATTTTTTGCGAGGATTTATTAGTACTTTTTGCAACGAAATATTCAATTCAAAAGCTTTTTAATCAAGATATGAGAACTTTTTTGCAACGAAAAATCATGTTTTCCCCAACGAAAAATTTCATTACAAAATATTTTTAGCAACGATGACAAAATTTATTTGCAAAAGATCTATAGCATGATCGCTAATGCGAGGAACGCTGGAAGAGGAAAAAAAACGTTGCAAAAGGTGTTTTGCTACGGAAACATACCTTTTGCCACGATTTTTTTCCCTTGCTAAAACCCATAATTCTTCGAGTGATATCATTTTAAGAAAATATAAAATTTGTTATTATAATTTTAAGAAAATATAAAATTTGTTAGAAATATATTGGAAGACCATAAATATGCTTATTACACTTTTCTATTTGATAACATGTCATTATTAATGCTTGAGTAGAATTCTGTGTTAATGTCTTTTCCTTTAAACAATATCTTATTAGCACATCCCACAAATGAACTTAAACGCCATCATTCATTTAAAAGTTGATAACATGCACATGAAAGTACATAAACTATGATTCTCTACTACACAAACACTCTTTCATGCTTTTATATCACTTAAACAAGAAAAATAAAAACAACAAAAGAAATTATAATACGAGAGATAGAATATGGGAAAACATGCAGAAGGCTTCAGTATATGAAAGGAGTTGAGGTTGATGGAGGTGGCTGACGACGCTCCGGAGGGTAAGGGCGGTGGGGTGGATGAGGTGGAAAAGGTTTAGGCGGATGAGGTGGAAAAGGTTTTGGTGGAAGAGGTGGAAATGGGAATGGTGGACGAGGTGGAAAGGGTGGCTTAGGGGGAAATGGAAAGGGTGGCAAAGGCTGAGCATATCCACACATCCCATACACACAAAAGCTCAGAAACGGACATTTATGCTCACAACTCCCACAGTGAAAAGGGTTCACATTCGTATCCACGCACAAACCTCGACAACATTGCATACTAAACGGACACCTAATCCCACACAACCCGCAGTTGTTCACATCCGAATTCACATCCACACAACGGTTCCCACAACAACGCATCTTTATACCATGGGGAAACCCACCCTGACCCTGCTCACAAATCCACGGCCTCAACCAGCACCCGATGGCTCGCGGGTTCCTCACTCTTTTTATCCATGCAGAAGAGGGTGGTGGGTGTGAACCCTTTGTGGCATTTCGGTCAAGTGTTGGATTGGCTTTTGCTATCACGATATATAGTAGTAGAATCAATATGCCGATTTCATGAGTGACACATAGTCGCATCATTTGATTTAATTTCAAGATGCACTACTAGTAGGAATACTGAAGTAGTTGCCATGTATTTATAGGTGATGAGAGGGACTTTATGATCGTATTATCCGGAGAAGTTCATGTTTTTCCTTGGGGTGATTACTTGTTAGGACTCGTGTTGAGGATGATAGGCTTGGTGTGGTGTAATTACTGCCTAAGGGCTTCTCACCGTTTTCTTTTACTTTTTTTTTTCCATGCATATGATTAAAGCAAGTGTAACGGCCTAATATCACTCTTTTCTCACAGCTATATATTAGGGTAATTTACGATTAGATTCTTTGATAACAATTTTTAAAATTTTAAGAACAATTTACTATTAGGTATACTTATGATGTCATTAGCGTGGACTTTTACAAGAAGAGAATTAGTGGATCTAAGTGTTTAAAATTTGTCAAAATTCCTTAAATGTTTAAAATTTGTCTGTGAGGATCCTAAGAGTACTTTCCCCTATATATTATTGCTCTCAGTTTAAGGGATTTTAACTGGGGACGGCGATTCATGTCTGGTACGAGTAATCCTAAATAACACACACTAGATGTAAATAATCCAAAAATTCACATCCAAATTCACAATGTAAGTTATCAAAACCAAACAAATAAAAAATAATATGAAGCAGTATTGTAATTAATATACACTCCGAGTCATCAAATTCCAAAAGAAAAACATAAATATTGATTGTCACTCTCACTAAAATAAAAATACCATTATATGGTAGAGGTTAGTTCCATTAAACCAAAAATTTAAAGCCTAGAACCCCACTTTGGCTTGAGCCACCCATGCCCACCAGGCACTTATTGATTTGGAAATGCATCCTTCCTCCTCTTCTTGGCCGATCACAACGATTACCGCCTGAAATGGGTTTCTTCCGATCTACCGGCAACATGCATGAAGGCATTAGATCATCTCTCCTCTTGGTAACAACAAATGCAAAGAACATCCACTGATTTAGTGTCAATACCCACCATAGGTCGGCCAGAACAATGCGATCGGCAATACCAGCGTTGGTCGTCTAATTTTTTCGCCACAGATGAGAAAATCATCATTCGCTAGCCGACTTCAGCAACCTCATGACCGCAGATGGAAGATGCAGAACTGATGTATTTGGAAATTGTCCCCGGCAAATTAAATCTCAAAGTTCTCCTTCCTTTTCCATCCTCGACGATCGTTGAATTTTCATACGGGAAAAACACCAGAAATTACGCTAATCTTCCAATTTCCTTTGGCTTCCGAGGAAACAAAATACCCTATAAATACATGTTATATAACCATGTTCATATGAATGGCATGTAATGGAGTTTAAATGGGGTATTGAAACTTTAAACATTTTATCGAACCAAGTGAGGGGGATATGGATGGGGAATGTAACAACCTCATTTTCTCACGTAAAGATTGGTACGCTGAAGATGGGGCTTGTTAAGCAATTTATATCATTCTCAGTGTCAAGACCATAAAAAATATTTATTTACAAACCACATTCGAATTAAAACAGAATTTGAATTAATATCCAAGACAATGATGAAATCCAACATCCACATAATATGAACAAAACTCAACATAAGCATAAGTGTATCAAACCAACTGAAATAACATAGGGCCTCTGCCCATACAATAATCTCAAAAATAAAAAAATAAAAAAATAGAGAAGCAACCTAGTCTATAATCAATGATATGAAGTCTGATGCATAGGGTGAGACTACAAGGTTAATCTCTCGATAAACCTGTTATCCCTGTCTAGGAATACCTGGGGAGGGGGGGACATGTATAATTTGGATCAGCTCCCTTGAGTTGCAAGAATTAACTTACTAAATTTAGAGTGCAAAAGTATAGTTAATTTAAAGTGAACATCTCCCATCATCACTCACATACATGAAAAATCCACCCCTTATCTAAGAGTAATGCTAAACGTATAATCACCCAAGTTCAAAAGTAGATAGTTGATAAATATGCCAACGTAAATATAAGGATGCATCTAGCATAATTAACGTACTGAAATAGAATCATTCACATTCCAGTTACTACTACCCAAGATACTCCACTCATTACCCATAAAGTGACATAACAAAATATCATGCATACAACATAGTATAGGATCTGAATATTAGTGTCTACATCATTAGACTAAGAACTTATTTGATTCACTTTTATTTGTTTATATATATGTCCTCATATATATTCGACACTAAGGCATCTAATAATAGCATCTCGTTCTTGCTCTACCAGTAAGTCCGGAGGAGTCTCCTTTTTCAAATTAGACATCATAATACACTTACAAGTAAGGCGGTACCTACACAGTACACCATTGTACGGTCCATATCCAGTGGTGACACATGGATACCGGTATCAACACTTATCTCTCATAAGTGGTGCTGCTACTTAGTACCTAAAATATGACCTACACTAGGCCAAGTCCACCTGTACCGACGTGTGTTATGGTTTCGAACGTGCGTAACCCCAACCGATAGGACCGTCCATGAACATAGGTATGTCCACACAAAATATAGATACATATTACAATATGTAAAGGTAATTACTATATAATTACCTCCTAGATGCCCTGTAAGGATTTACCGATAACATCCTTACTTAATAATTAACCATCTCATAAATTATTAAATTCCTTTTTCCTTATAAAGACATCCACTTAATTATTTAAGTCCTCTTCCTTCAGATAATACTTTAAACCATAGAGTTAATTCCTTTCGATAATTTCCCCACAAATTAACCCCTAGCTGCCTGGTAAGGTTTTCCCGTAAATGTTCCACGTTAATGATTTACCATCATGTAAATTACTAAATATTTTTCTTTAAAAATACAATTAACCATCAAGTTAATTTATTTTTTCACAATTATTAGTAACGACACTTATTTATTTTGATAAATTCATCGATTATCCAAATACCGTCCCACCAACTTGTACGGTAATCTAAAATTCTCCAGGATACAACCTTAAGCCCCACTCAAAATTCCCCAGTAGGGGAACCGATTCGTCCCCTGGGCCGAACCGGTTCACCCCTAGACGACTGCACAGGTCTGCCAAAAATTACAAGAATGCAAATTTAAATCTTC
This sequence comes from Sambucus nigra, assembly GCA_949130495.1. Classification (NCBI taxonomy): domain Eukaryota; kingdom Viridiplantae; phylum Streptophyta; class Magnoliopsida; order Dipsacales; family Adoxaceae; genus Sambucus; species Sambucus nigra. The sequence goes on from OX422213.1 coordinate 299,521,089, forward strand.
AACCCAAACGTGATTTAAATGGTTTAAATCTTAAAATGATCATTAAAATAGGCCTCAATGACTTAAAAAATCCTCTTAGGATCATTTATTACGTGTTTTAATATCGTATTCAAGCTCCAAATCCCGGAATTTTATGATATTGGTGTGTTCATGCCAAACAAAATTTATAGCTATAAATTCCCTATGATTCTACCATTATGCAAGGCTTATAATCAGTATAAACTCTAGATATTTAACGTATATAACAGTCCTATACATGTGAATGATCATATCAATTACAATAAGGGTTTTAAAGCATGAATTTTCCATGATCTAACCCACAATTAATACCCATCCTAATTTTTGGATTTACCAATGTATTTTCAGATTCAAGTCCTTCACAAACATGATTTAATTATATCATTATATCACCAAAAATCCCTACAAAATCCAGAATTCTACATGGGAGATGAATCATAATGAACTTAGAAATAATTTAAACAAATAAAGTTAGCAAGAAAATTCTTGCCTGATTTTCTTGAGGATTTCTTGGTGAGTTCTTTAGCCTTCTTTCTTGAATTATCCCTATCCTTATCCCTTTGCCTACTCCCTCTTCCCAAGGTGTCTGTTAGGATTCTTGGTTAATGGTGGGGGGCTTCTTAACCTCTTAATCAACTTATATTAACCTAATTCTGGATTTGGACCTAAAGCCCCATATTTAGACCCTAAAATGGGCCCAAACCTAAAATCCAAATAGTCCCATAGCCTCCCAACTTATGTACATATACCCTGGGACTATTTCAAAAGGTCAAAAACACCTAAACGAGCTCATAAAACCTCTCGGAATGTTTTCCAATTATTTTTCTTCAACATAGACATTTTATTATGTTTAGACAACGTGTAACCATAGATTAATTACTATATGATTTATTTTCTACGAGTGAACCTATCTTGTCTAATTGTGCCCAATAATTATGAAATCAAGAATAAGTATTGATTATCAATTTAAATCTTACTCATTTAAATTTAAATCCCTCTGATTTAATTTATTTCCAAGTTTAATCTGAAACTGTTAAATTAATTTTCAGCGTAATATTTTATTCCGAAAACACGGGGTATTATATTATCTCCCTAATAACATAATTTTGTCCTCGAAATTCACTGTAACATGAAGTCACATTTTAATTCGTACTATTATCTTAAGTTTACACTCAATTAATCCATACTCATATCTCATGAGATAAGGAAAAATACTCATATGTGCCTATTATAATACTACTGGGGCACCCACACATTTCATATTACATGCACACACACGTACCAATATCAAATATGGATAATACTTATACATCCAACTTGAACCATACATACCAAGTATATCGATAAAGCAAGGTATACCTCCACATATGTAAAAAGTAAAAAATAAACATCTTAGGATCCAACTTCCCTCAACTCCCAACAATTGCCAAATTTTGTGCGTAGGACATCTCATAAGAAAAATCCAAACAAGGAACCCTCCTGATACACTACTGTACGGCTTAGTCAGTTATTGAGATTCGTCGGTCCAAGACATAGGAAAAATAAAAATAAACGTTTATGGTAGTCACATAAATTCCAATTTGCGACCATTTTCAACAAAAGTTTCATCACTTCTAAGGGATACACTAAATCCCTAAGAATAGTAACAAAATGTCCTAGGATCACACATCTATCAACTCTCGACATTTGATAATTTCAAGTGTGGGATGTATCGCAAGAGAAATTCAAACAAGTAACCCTCCTGATACACTACTGTATAGCTTCGTCGTCATCGAGGTCTGCTAATCCAAGACTTAAGTCTAGTAGTGTGCTTAATCATTTATAAGGCTCCACGGGCCTACTCATTCTCAAAAAGACTAATATTGTCTATTTTCAATGGCATTTTCATTATAATAACATTATTTATGATCGTACACATCATCACGTAACCAAGACTATCACTACTCTAACATTATGAAAGGAACCAAATACTTCTACAATATGAATGCTTTTTTCTTTGCATACGCTTAACATAAATAAGAGAATTTCTAGATAATTATCGCATTTATTGATCCCTCAAAACATACCATTATTAGCATTTAGTCCACGTTCGTATCCCGAATTGAACATTCATTGTATCTCTAGTTTCAAGAAATACTTAGTAACAAATCCTGAGATTTGACATCATTGTGCCTACTCTTTATAAGGCAACCCTTCCAGATTTATGTGCGTCCTGCAATTAAAGTCTCTGTAGCGTATGACCCCTCACTATTGTAACACCCCAAGACTTTTGAGACAGAGAAATTAAATTTTGGGAAAATAAAATTTAATTAAATTGGAGAATTCTAAAATTTGGGAATTTAAGTCCAAAAATAGAGGACATTTTAAAGTATTCCGGATGATGATTTTGAGGGTACCATTGATCCCGGAAGGGTCGAGATAGTCAAAATGACTGTCATTGGGTCTTATTTTGGCTCCGAAATGTTTTTAAGTTATTTTGACTCGAATTGGAGTAAACGAGTCATTTAAAGTGTGTATTAACATTTAAAAATTAGGTTTTTTGTTTTAAAGGATTTAAGGCTTACGGATGAAGCCTTCTCTTTTGAGAAAAGAGAGAAAAAGAAAGAAGAGAGAAAGAAGAAGAAAGAAAAGGAGAGAGGGAGAAAAGCTTGGAGATTTCCAGCCAAATCGCGACATCGAGGACGATCCAACCTCTACAAATCTGAGGCAAGTGTTTAATCTTTCTAAATAGCTATTTGTGTATTTCATTTCATAATTTGTGGGTTAAAGAAATGGATTTTTGGGTATTAATATCAAAACCAAGATTTTTAGGTTTAATCTTGAAATCAATGTTTATATATGGATTTAATGGCATAGAAATGGTTGGGATCAACTTTGGGTTGATTAATGGGCTTAAAATCATGATTTGATGAAGGTTTGGGGGTTAGAATGAAAATTTTAGGGTTTAGAATTCGTGGCTTTTGATGAAGAAGAAGACCCCTTTCAAGATTTTCAGGCCCGAATCGATTCGCCCCCTTAAGCGAACCGATTCGGTTTAGGGAAATTGGCAGGTCTGCATTGACCGAATCGATTCGGACCGAAGCCGAATCGATTCGGCCTGTGGCAGTGGCCCAGGTATTTGGACCCGAATCGATTCGCCTTGGAGGCCGAATCGATTCGCTAGGCCGAATCGATTCGGAATAGGGCCGAATCGATTTGGAAACAGGGTATTTTGAGGTGTTTTCTCCATAGTGATTCCAAACCCTTTTTGGTTGGGTTTATTAATTTGGGGCCTTCTCTTATGATGTAAGAGATATGTTCTTGGAGACATATAAGGAGTTTCTCACATATTAGAATTTTGGGGACTCCTTAGGGTAATTTGGGAGAAATGTATCCATGTATGTATTTGGAGTTGTGTATAGAGATTTTGGGGAAACCTTTTGGGATTGAGGATCCTAATTGTAGATTAAAGTAAGTATAGATGTGATGTGAGGCTAATAACTCTTAGAGAGAATTGTGAGGGTATGTTGTGAAATTCTAGGCCAACCTTTATGTTAAATCCTTATAAGGATAGGATATTATTAAGATACGATTTGGGGCAAAATGGACCAGTGTATTTGCATACCCTTAGTAATGATACAATTTAAGAAATAAATCCGAGAGATCTTAGACTAGGGGATTCACAAAAGTGATTGAACCGTAGTCGAAATCGAGAGCAATGGGATTATTTGATGAAGTTAAGAATGAGCTTGAGGCTTATAGACTATTAGTTATATGTATACCGATAGTCGAAATCATTACTAGATTTATAATGTAAATCTCGGGTTACAGATGGAATGTGTAGTGATGGTTTCCTACACAAAATTTTGGGTGATAACCCTAATGTTGAATATATATGTATAGATATATACATATGGCTTTGGGAGACTATTCATCATAGGAAAGATGATTGAATATGTTCAAGTGAGGGATTGTATACACATATCAAGGTAAATGATATGAGTTTGTGGTGACGGCTTGTATATTGAGGATTTATGTATACTTATAGCCGGGTTTGTATATCTTATATATATGAATGAGAACTAGTTTATATATAGATATGGATATGAGAATATGTGTAAATATATATATATATATATATATATATATATATATATATATATATATATATATATATATCTGTATGCATATAAATGTATGGATATATTTATGTTGTGAACATACATGGTATGGATATTTAAACCGGATATGATGGTTTATTATTTGATCATATGATTGGATCATATGGATGTATATATATTATGCATGTGAATGGTATACATACTATTTGGTTAAGCATACCCCGCTCGTGCTATCATTGGGAAGTTGCGCGCGTAGAGGGTGAGCATCCTGGCTAGAAAAGCAGGGTGTGAATATTCCCCAGGTCATAGTCGTCCCGTGTGTTATTATGTGATTTACATTTTTATATTTTTGGGATGAGACGTGGTGGGTATGTTTCGTCTCATTGCCGGTTTGGAGCTATGACCGCTTCCCGGGACGTCGTGTGCGTGAGTTTACCGCGAGATGGGTGTCGTTTAGTCCCACCATGGTGGCCCCAGTATTGCTACGTGAGCCGGGCACTGGGAAGATGATAGCATTGATGCAGTTTTATCGGCGATATATATAGCCGGGTGGATTATGTGCATGTCCATTGTACATCAGATATGATACGTACACTTGGTCATGGGTATGGATGATTGGTATATGCATATATATGGTGAGCATAAAATACCTATATATATATTTATATATCCTATAGATGAAAGGATATAGAATTTTGGTAAAGTACATCTTGAATGATTATGGTGTACTAGATTGAAGGGGGTTGATGTATCGCATTTAAGGAATATTTCGGTTACATCATCCCAAGGTTATGATTGGAGAGGTTAGTTGTAGTAGTAGTATTATATTGTATATATGGCATTATGGATCTCTAGGATCGACATTGTCAAGGAGTAGTGTAACGGGGTGGTTCCTTGTTTGGATTTCGCTTTGCGAGACACCCCACGCATGAAACGCAGTGTAGTGTTGAAATTGGAGAAAAGTTCTGCCAGTTATGGTATGTACATCATTATGGATCTCTATGATCGACATTGTCAAAGAGTAGTGTAACGGGGCGGTTCCTTGTTTGGATTTCGCTTTGCGAGACTCCCCACGCATGAAATGTAGTACATTGTTGAGGGTAGAGAGAAGTTCTGTCGATATTTATGTGTGGCATAATGGATCTCCAGGATCGACGTTGACATGGAGTAGTGTAACGGGGTGATTCCTTGTTTGGATTTCGCTTTGCGAGACACCCCACGCACGAAAAGCAGCGCAGCGTTGAAATTGGAGGGAAGTTGTGTCAATAATGATTGTTCATGTTCATTAATTAGAAATTTAAATTGGATGTTTCAACCCAGTTGCATATTGGGTAATCTACTAAATTTTAATTGTTTAAAGTGTAAACCGGAATCCACTAAGCCTAATAAGGCACACATGATTGAAAATAAATGTTTAATTGTGTTTAGAAAAGGGGGGTGGATTCTTGGGGTAAGTTAGGAAGGCATTTCTCGTGGGTATAGGCTAGGCCTATGATAAGTTAGGTTGTCCTAATAAAATGGGGGTAATTTAACTAAAACTTGAGGACGCGATTAGGTGCGCGCCTTTAGATGAGAGGTGAGTTGGGGCTCCATGAGAGTGGGATCCCATTTTTATTATGAAATAAGTGCACCGGTATTTATTATGCACGGTTAACACACTTGCTAAATATTTTTTCACAATCGGGGCTCTGGCCCGTTTTCTTTTCTCTCCTGCCTGTATATATATATATTATTACAGGTATCCTACCGCATGGATGCCGGATGACCTTCTATCCAGAGTCTTGGGAGCCGTGACAGGTGCGGACTGTTGCGGGATGTATCTGGTAGTCGCTTCCTACTTTTAAAATTCTAGGTAGGATTCATGTTGTATATCGGGTTTGTACCCAAGGGATATTTATAGATGTTTATACTTATTCCATTCCAGTTATTGTATTAGCTGTGACCCGACAGCTTATTCGGGTCTACTTTCGTACATTCAGTTGTAGTTATTTATTTTGTTTTATTATAGCATTTCGTTTATCATAGTTCTTTCTTGCATCCTTCTCTTATTTATTAGTCGTTTTGTAGTGTTGGGTTGTGTTATGCTGCATGTTTTACTTTATTTAACATCTCGCTTATATGATATCGGGTAGTTAGTCCTATGTTATATAGTACCGGCAGTTGATGTTGAGACTGGACCATCTGAAATTCCTGATTTAATATAGTATAGGGCTGACCACCCGTTATTATTTTAAGCGGGGTGTTACAACTATATAAAATTTATGATTTCTTCACCATTGGACACCTACTTGTCCATAAACTTCACTCATCATCGGTGCATCGCCAAACCCCTGGCTATGACTCATAAGTCACATCATTCCCATACTAATTTCCTAATTGAGTCATCACCCTTCACATTCCAAAATCACATAGAGACCTTACTCCTCGATTTAATCAGTTGTAAACTATTCCCACCGAAATCATGGGCGAGTTTAATCAACACAATAATCCTCACCCCATCTGAGCATTATAGAATTTTGGCGTTCTTAAGTTCACCTCAGTTCTCACCTTAAAATGATCATCATTGCCTCAACACGTCGTTCCTCCTTAAGCACGCTAAATTTTATGAAATCGTGTAAATCTCCGGTTTCTGTTGCCACCTAATTTACCATTTTTGAACTCGAGGTATTTAAAATTCTCGTACTAGTTCTCACAGTTATCGTGAATGCCATTATTCAACTAGTGGCACTACATTCGACCATGATCCCTAAATAGTCCCATAAAAGCAACGCAAGTCCTATAAATGGCTTGCCAATCGCCCAAGGATAATAGCGCACTCTCACTTTACTTATGAAAATAGCTCTACTATGAACCTAAGTCTTCCTAATATAAATCCCTATACCTCTACACATGAACTAATATGGATGCTTGCCCTTCCACTCGCGAGTGAAACAACATAAAGCGCTATGTTAAGAACTAAGTCTACTCTCCTCGATGCATTAATAAAGTAGTATTAATGATGGAGTACTGTGCAGTAGTACTAAATTAAGCATGCCTTACAAGATTAAAATTTAGGGAACATACCATCAACTGTCTACGTTGGCACTAGTCCCTCTACTGGTGCGTTGTGATATACACGCCCATACTACAACTTCGGTTATTGTCCCTGAGGTAGATCTGGTAGCATTGGTAAGGCTTGCACTACCACCACTGGTTGGGCCAGTAATGGCTGATGCTGACCCTGAGGTACCGGGTGCCCTCATTGTTCCCCTAGATCCTACATTGCCTGATTTTCCTGAGGTCACTTCCTTGTCAAATGTCCCTTCTCACCATAAACATAATAATTTCATTAGAGTTGATGCCTAACTTATTGTTGTCCCTGTTGGTTCTGAACCTGCTGCCATTGGTCCGGGTGGCCTCTCTGCTGTTGGCCCTGTCTGTTCTGATAATCGAAACCTCTAAATATCTTATTCTGATCAGTGGATTGTGGACCCCTAAATTATTGGATCCCCTGGCTATTACTCCCATTCTCCTTACTCAGCTAGTTCAACGTCTCGGAGTGGTGTCTCTTCTCCCCTTTATTTTTCTGGAATGCCCTCTAGTCCTGGCAGTGTAATAAGGCAGCATTCACCATCTGGTTGTACGTAATGAAAGTTGAATTCCCCAATAATAACTCTCTAATGTGACAGGTTATCCCCGTTATAAACTTCTCCATCTTTTTCTACTCTATATTTACCTTCTCCTTAGCAAAATAGGAAAGAGCAGTAAACTCTTCCTCGTATTCTGTCACAGTGCTACCACCCTGCTTAAGGTCCATGAATTTTTTTCTCATCTCGGATTGCATCATCTGCAGGAAATGCTTCCCCTTAAAAATCTCCCAAAACTTGTCACTTGTTAGACTATCTCTCTTCTCTGCCGAAATGATAGACTCCCACCACTGAAGTGATGCCCCTACAATCCAAAATGAGGCTAACTTCGGCATCTGAACTAGTGTACACTCCACTATCCATAAGTGACGTTGAATATTCTTCTTCCACTCGCTTGCCACTAAAATGTCTGAACCTTCAACAAACTCTGGTGATTGGTCCTTAGTAATGGCCTCCATAGCTCCATCCCAAATTAATCCAGGCATCTGGACTGGTAGCACCACCTGCTATGGTGGTGGTGACTACTGTGGTTGTGGTGGCTGGAAATGCTATAGCATAGAGGCCATTGTTATGGACACTGCCTGAGCCACGACAGTGACAATCTCTGGAACTGGTGGTGGTTGTGGGTGTTGTGGCGGCTCCTACTGAGCCCCCTCATTTTCATCTGGTGCAATAACCATCTTGGTGTACCTCTCCTACCATTTTCCATCTGAAAACAAATGAGGTTCGTGTTAGTAATGAATTTCAAAGAATATAATCATTCCTAAACATAGGGCTCTATACATCAAAAAAGTTAATGAACATAACATATATCCTAAGGACTGTAGATACTGGATGCTCTGATACCAATAATAACAACCCTTATTTTCTCACATTAAGGTTGTCCAGATACAATACGCCGAAGATGGGGCTTGTTATGCATCTATATTATTCTCAGCATCAATGCTATAAAGAAAATATTTATTTTCAAACCACATTCAAATCAAAACTGAATTTGAATTAATATCCAATACAATGATGAAATACAACATCCATATAATATGAATAAAACCCAAGATAAGAACAAGTGTATCAAACCAACTGAAATACATAATATCTTCGAGTTTATGCCCATACAATAATCTTATAAATAATTAAACAAAAATACAGAAGCAACCTAATCTAGAATCAATGATATAAAGGCTAATGCATAAGGTGAGACTGTAAGACTGATCTCTCGATAGTTCTATTATCCCTGTCTAGGAGCACTTAGGGGGGAACATTTATAATTTGGGTAAGCATCATAGAGTTGAAAGACTTAACATACTAAATTTATAGTGAAAATTTACAGTTAATTCAAAGTGAATATCTCCCATCTTCACTCACATACATTAAAAATCCACCCCTCACGTTAGAGCAATGCTAAACATAGAATCACCCAAGTCTAAAAGTAGATAGCTGATAAATGTGCCAACTTAAATATAAGGATGCATCTAGCATAATTAACGTACTAAAATAGAATCATTTAGATTATAGTTACTACTACCCAAAGTACACTAGTCACTATCCATAAAGTGACATAACAAAATATCATGCATACTACATAGTATAGGCTCTGTAATTTTATTGTCTACGTCATTAGACTAAGAACTTATCTGATTTACCTATGCCTCAAATATATTGGGAACCAAGGAATCAACCAATAGCGTCTTGTTCGTACTCTATCGGTAAGTTCGAATGAGTCTCCTATCCAAATTGGACATCACAATACACATACAAGTGGGGAAGTACCTACATAGTACATCATTGCACGGCCCATAACTAGCGACAACACATGGATCCCAGCATCAGCACTTAGTTCTCATAAGTGGCGCTGCTATGTCGTACCTAAAATATGACCTACACTATGCCAAGCCCACCTGTGTCGACGTGTGAGACGGTTCTGAATGGGCATAACCCCAACCGATAGGATCGTCCACAAACATGGGCATGTCCACACAAAATATATATAGATATTATAATATGTAAAGGTAATTACTCTATAATCACCTCCTATATTCCCGTAAGGATTTATCCATAAACACCCTTAGTTAATAATTATCCATCTCGTAAACTATTAAATTCCTTTTTTCCTTATAAATACACTTAACCATCCAGTTAATTATTTAAGTCATCTTCCTTCACAAGATAATTTAAACCATCTAATTAATTCCTTTCAGTAATTTCCCCACAAATTACCCCATATTTGCCCCATAAGGATTTTTCGTAAACATCCCACATTAAGTATTTACCATCACGTAAATTACTAATTTCTTTTCGTTATAAAATACAATTAACCATCTAATTAATTTAATTTTTCATAATTATTAGTAACGACACTAATTTATTTTTAATAAATTCCTCAATTATCCAAACACCGTCCTACTAACTCGTACGATTATCTAAAGTTCCCCCAAATACGACTCTAGGCCCCACTCAAAATTCCCCAGTGACAGAATCGGTTCGCTCCCCGAGGCGACTACACAGGTCTGCCAAAAAATGCAAGAACACAAATTTTAATCTTCAACCCAAATGTGATTTCATTGGTTTAAACCTTAAAGCAATCATTAAAACAAGTCCCCGTGACTTAATTCACCCTCTTAGGATAATCTATTACGTGTTTTAATGTCGAATTCAAGTCCCAAATCCCATAATTTCATGATATTGGTGTTTTCATGGCAAAACAGATTTATACCTATAAATCCCCTATGATCCTACCATTATATAAGCGTTATAATCAACATAAACTCCATATCTTTAACGTAAATAATAGTCCCTCACATGTGAATGATCATAATAATTACAATAAGGGTTTTAAATCATGAATTTTCCACCATCCAACCCACAATTAATACTTATCGTAATTTTTGGATTTACTAATTTATTTTCAGATTCAAGTCCTTCACAAACATGATTTAATTACATCATTGTATCACCACAAATCCCTACACAATCCAGAATTTTACATGGGAGATAAATCACAACGAACTAAAAAATATTTTGGACAAATAAAGTTAGCAAGAAAATTCTTGCCTGATTTTCTTGATGATTTCCTGGTGAGTTCTTTAGCCTTCTTTCTTGAATTTTCCCTCTCCTTAGCCCTCTATCTTCTCTCTCTTCCCAAGGTGTTTACTAGGGTTCTTGGTTAATGGTGGGGGGTTTCTTAACCTCCTTAATCAACTTATATTAACCTAATTTCCGAGTTGGACCTAAAGCCCCATATTTGGATCCCCAAATGGGCCCAAACCCAAAATCCAAACAGTCCTAGAGCCTCCCAACTTATGTACATATACCCCGAGACTATTTCTAAAGCTCTAAAACACCTAAACGATCTCATAAAACCTCTTGGAATGTGTCCTAATTATTTTTAACCAACATAGACATTTGTATTATGCTTAAATGATGCGTTACCATAAATTAATTACTACATGATTTATTTTCTACTAGTGAAGCTATCATGTCTAATTGTGTCCACTAATTATGAATTCAAGAATAAGTATTGATTCTCGATTTAAATTTTACTCATTTAAATTTAAATCCCTTCGATTTGATTTATTCCCAAGTTTAATCCAAAATTATTAAATTAATTTATGTTATGATATTTTATTCCGAAAACACAAGGTATTACAGGGAATAGCCAAAAAAGGGACAAAATGTTCTCAGAATAAAAGTATAAACTAATTGGGTAGGGGCCAGTCAAAGCCTTTGGGCGAAAACATTACCTGTTATGTGTTTATTTTGAGGAAAGAGGTGATGGTTGGCAATAACGGTGGAGATTGGTGCAATGTTTGTATTGGGTGGCATGTCGTGATCTCTTGGAATGGATCAGGGTATGGACCTCGAAGATTTTGCATATGAAGAGGGAGGAAATTAACGTAGAGAGAGAGAGAGAGAGAGAGAGAGAGAGAGAGGAATTGAGTAGACAGATCTGAAGAGTTAGGGGGAGTTAATTAGAGAGAGAGAGGAGAAGAGTGTGAATACGAAAAATAGAGATAATGGAGTGAGATTGTCAATGCCACATGAATACACTCAAATTAACCCAGCATTAATGACATGTTAGCGTTTTATAATAGATGATAGATTTAACTGATTATATCAAATTACCTACCTAGTACTAATTAAACTCTGTTTATTCATGGTGCCAGACATACACATATACTTAGTTGACCAAAACATAAGATTAGTATCACATTTATTCTTAAGCAAGTAATAATATGATTCGCTGCATTATTTGTAAAATATGATTAATTAGATATATTTGTCCCATTTTTCGGGTTATTCATGTTTAATACTAACTTAGTCGTTCATTATTCATGTTAGTGGGTCGTGTCTTTTAGGGTTCGTGTTAAGAAATTTTCAATCCTAAACACCCTGACTTCATGTAAGATTCAAGTCATGTTATAATATCATGTGAAAAATTGCCACCTTAAGTGACCTTGAATCCAAAGGATCCAAATGCATGGTGATCTCAAATCCTAATTTTGTAAGCTTGAAGCCCAAACCCATATAATTTTAATGAAATTAACAATATGGAATTATAGGTCACATATTTTGAGTGTCCTATTAATGTTTGTGTCATATTCATTCTATATTACAATCTTGTTGTTATTATTTTTGAATTCTTACCTTGTCTTTAAACACACATGTTATAGGATCAACTCCAATCACCTAACAATTTGTCCATGATGATTATGAAGGCAATCGATTGAGATTTTACCAATATTCAAATTAAGCTCACCGACTAAAATAGATTTTAACTATATTTAAACCAAAAAGTGGAGCTATTTTGCTGAAAATTTTAGGTTGTTAGTTTAAGGATAATTTGTCATTTGATTTGGAACCTCCTTGTCACCATTGAGACAATAAGAGACTTGCCATCTTGACTTAAGAGTAATAATTTTACATGTGACCCAAAATATTATTTTATATTAAATGTGGGATCACTTATTTTCTATGACATGTGTGAGGGGATCGCAATCGTGGTCCCTCACACGTCAACTGATACATGTCACTATATATTTACTCTAAGTATTCAAGATATTTACAAATATTGAGGATATATTCAGGACGACTTATCAATAACTAAATGATAAGTGGAAATACGAGACTTCATCTCAAAGATTTGACTTAAATCCTGTGGTATAAGTATAATACGCCCGTTCAATGTGGGTCATGTGAATTTAAGAGCCTCAGTGATTCGTCCCGAATCATGCACACATATACCCTATATACTTATGCATTTTAGCCCCCTCTGGTACTTTAATGCCTGTAATTATGTCCATTAACCAGTCAACCTCCGTTTTATATGTTAACATGTTATTTGATGTATTATTCAGCTTTTGTAAGAGTTACGGTGCTTAGTGTGAAGTTTGGGCGCATTCTGATTAAGTTTCATTGAAGTTTGCACGTTCAGGGACAATTTAGTAAATTCATACTTTGGGATTTTTGCTCAAAGTCTTCACGGAAGTTGAAGCTCTCGGGCCAAGCTTCACGTGGCAGTGAACGGTTCACGAATCATAATCCAAATGAATATTATGCGGGCCTTTGACCAGAGAGGAAATATAAGGGAATTAAATAAATAGCATGACAAAAAAAATTCCATCCATGTCCTGGTCTTCATTTGCAATAGAAGTTCTTTCCCCAAATGAGAAATTGCAGCTGGTTTCGTTGGATTCAGGTCTAAGCTCGGGTCTTGGTTAAAACCGAATTGATGAGGGTTTTTGGCCCAATCCAACATAGCAGTTGATTAATGGAATTGGGGTTTTAGTCTTGGCCATATCCATGAGAGATTGGTGTGGTCTTTTGTTAATAGTAGTAGGTCTACTGCATTTCATGTATTGGTTTGTGGTTGGAATAACAAATGGGGAGATGGATTAGTCTCGGCATATAGAAGTTGTAGTAGTGGGCTTGAAATAGAGGATCGGTCGCCTGGCCCCTGGCCACCGATCGACCAGTGATTGGGATTTTGGCTTGCCTTGCTTATAGTGGCTTTTCCTCCTTCGACGTCGACCGGGGTCACCAGCATTTGCGTTCCTCTTTCCTTTTCTCCTTTCTTTTTCTATTTTCATTTTTTTCTTTATGTTTCCTTTATTTGTAACTTACTATAAAAAGCAAATTTTGTTTATTTGTACACATATCTTCTTTTAATCCCCTTTTTAGTTTGTAACCCAGGGTTAGAGTAGTATTTGGGGGTTTTGTTTTGGAGTTTCCCCTCTCTCCATTTTTGTGGGTAATACCCATTTTAATGTAAGTCTCTTTACTATTCATCTTCATCCTTAAGCTTTTTCCTTTATTTTTTCATGCTTATTATTTATTTCTTGCCTAGTTAATTTGTGTAGTCAATTTAATTAGTGTTGGTTGTAATCAATTAGTTGTTTTAATTTATGCTTAGTGGCTAGTTTAATTTAGGTTGTGTTGGATTTAACTCACCTAGGGTTAATGGGTTTCTTTGATATGGTGATGGGTTTTTATGAGTTTATTTCGATTGGGTTGTCCTAGTTATTATGCCTAGGAGATTTTAAAGGGGTATATCATATATGCTCCGTATTTAAGACATTGCGTGTGTAATTTCTAGGGTATTTGTTGACGCTAAAATCATAGTAGGCTTTTATGCAAATTTAGGGGTGTGACAACTCTTGATTTAATTAATTGACGAAACGAGATTCAATCTTAATAACTTATGAACCCATGTAACCATTTATACCAATTAACTCGGGGTGAGGGATATCTATCGCAACCTATAGTTTTTATTCCTTTTGTTAATCTAGTTTAAATACACTTGCCTAATTATCTTTTCCTTTTTGTTAAAATTACCTTTTACACTTTTATTTGAGAAGTATTAAATCGATTAAATTATAGCAACTTATCTCTGTGGATTTTTTATACCGGACTGGCCGCTATACTCCCTTAAAAGTGTGTAGTCATAGTTTAGATTTTTGTATTGAGTTGGTGAGCCGAATATAACAAACGCCCGGCACGTAAGTGACTCTTGTGCCCCGATAAAACCCTCTCTATCAGTTAGAATTACCACCAAAATTATCAAAATTGAATAATGTGTTTCATTAGCATGCTTTGTAAATATATACCATATTCTTGTCCTATACTTAAATCACAAGCCATGTAATGTAAGGAAGACTTAACGTATATTAAGAAATCAGTGGACAATCTTGATATCCCGGAACATGTGCTCAGAAATAAAAAGCATTCCTTTAGTGAAAGTTTTTCGAATAAGTTACACTATGGAAGAGTGTACATGGGAGAGAGAGGAGCCTATAAGAGCACAACATAGTTATTTATTTTCATATCAAGGTAAATTTAATTTCGTAGATGAAATTTTACAATTGGGAGAGAATTGTGACATCCCAAACTTTATATACCTTGATTATGGTTCTTATGCATAAATATGATCATATGCATAAGCTTGATTAGATATAATTGATTATGGCAATTCATGTTATGTTCGTAAACATGTTTAACATTAGGGGTAGTAAGCATAAATAAAACAAGGGCGTATGCATTAACATATATATATATATATATATATATATTAGGAGAAGAAAATATGTGGGGGTAAATACGAAATATTAAAAGATGATGAGGTACTTACTTCAAGGACATAATAGTATCTTGGATGCATAATTTTATTTAGATATGTGATTTTTAGTGTTGATGTCGAATTGTTGAGATCTGGTATCCAAAAGTTATGTTTTTTTAATTTCGAGAAGATTCCTACCTTTTTGTTCGGTCCCAATTTCATAATAGTAAATTTATGATTTTGGAAAATATGAATATGAAAGTTGTAGATATTTAAGTTATCTACATGTCGTCGTAAACATGAGGTCAATTGGATGCCGAAATTGTGAGTTACAACTATCTTATAAATGACGCACAAATGTGCATAGAATTGGAATGTTTTTATTGAGCGCCTCCATTTCGACCAATCACGCATCACCGCCACAAGATTAAACGCATATTAAAAAAATTAGCTATTATAGAGTCCTTTTTTATCATTATCCTTCATTACTTAACAAGAGGCTTTAAGATAAATAAGCTTTAAAAGTGAGAACTAAGGTGCATGGGAAGATGTTTATGAAAAATTATCACATATCAAGGAATTCTTGAAAGGTATTAAAATTTTCCTCAAAGTTGATCATGTGAATGAGTTTTACAACTTGAATATTTTATATTTCTTATATAGGAAAAAATGAAATGGTAATTATTTTTCCTTATTTGTTATATTTGGAGATTAATTACTTGGAATCATTCCTTACGAATAGTATAAAAGCTCCTTATAATTTTAAGAGGAACAAGTTTGTATAAATTGTTTACTAATAACCTTAATTACTTGTTAAAAATTATTAAGGATGTATATTTGAAGATCTGTATTATTTACCTTGTAATCTTGATTTATAAACTTTGATTAGAGGATATAAAGATTGATTAAATAGTTATGATCACCCGAAATTTGACTACATTTTTTAAAGTTATATAAATATAAAAAAGTGTATTCTTAATCATTGATTAGTAAGAAATTTCAAGGATTGGCATGTTAATAGCTGATATTACGGTTGTTGTGTATTATGATTCAAAGTCATATTAAAATGTAAGAACTATGTTATATGTCTAAAGGGTGGTTTCACATTTCAAACATCCATGAAATTGATATGATTATGTATTTCATATTTATATACTTTATTGTTTTTTGCGATGAAATAATGATGTTTACACAATATTGTCACCCTCTTACATAATGTTTCTACGTGGAATTATAAGTCAAAAATCACATTCGAAATTCAATGGTCCGATTTAACTTAAATGGATGCTCAAATGATTGACATGTGTCAAGACTTTGAACGTGGGTCAAGCACTAAGGTGATGGCTTTAGGGACATTTGAACACCTAAGCAGGAAAATCCAATTGGGTAACCACCCAGCAATTACGATAACAGTTGCATGGCAAGGAACTTAATATATTAGTAGATAAAGGAGAAAGAAAAAGAGGAATCCCTCAACTAAAAACTACATTTACTCGTTTTACCTCCCTTTCCTGTTATTTCCTTTTCTTTTCTTTTCATTTATTTGAAAGTTTTTTTTGCTTCAAATAAGTTTGTAAGGTAAATTGTAATTCTTTTTACATTTTATGAAAAGTTCATTTGCCTTTACTTTTAAACTATTTTTACATTTTTTAGTGTCACTTTCTTTACTTTTGTTAACAAAATTATTTATCTTAAATTACTCATTTATTCAATTCAAGCTTTCTTTTACCTTTACTTGTGCACTTTACATTTTCTTCTTTAGTATCATGTTATGCAAACTTATTTAGCATTTATAATAAAGTCTTCCCTAATGGAAGCACAAGTCTTCTTCAATGAAGCATTGAATGGTACATAATCTCCTTATTATCACAAGGCTAAGGTAATCAATTGGTTTGCAAGACCCCAATATTTCCTGACACGCTCACACACAACCAAAACACCCAAATCAAGCCAGCTATAAACATATTTTTGGCACACCAGTGGGACGCCAATGCTATATATTTTTTTACCATGGATAGAATAAGAAGGAGTGACTATGGTACTGAGAATGATGGTGAAATTGGTTCGACCATCCAACATATCACCACTACAGAGAAAATAATAATTGAAACTACCCAAGAGTAGAGGCCAATTGCTCAAAACTAAGAATTGAATATAATAAAGGCTATAAGGGCCAAAAATCCATGCAACACATGTTGTTGGTGTGTACTAAAATGCCCAAGATCAATTAATGCACTTGTTAAACCCAGTACTTGTTCAATATAGAATATTAACTCAATGATCATGACGATGACTAGTAGGATGCCTAACCCTATTGTTGTAGTGTCAAATAGTTAAGGATATACACCCCAAATTGGTCTATATCCAACCCCTCAACCCAACCCTTATCGCCTTATGTATATTAGGCCTAACATTGGTGAAACCAATTTTATAACAAACCTAAGGGTTGGAAACTACACAAATACTACTAGATTATGTGTGAATAACCCACTAAAGGGTTTAGGAACATTTAACACGTACCAACAAATGGGTTATAATAATCCACTAGGAATAATGCATGTCCTAAAAGTAGGGAGGGCTAGGCCATACTACAATGAAACTAATTTAGGATTTTCGTGAACTTTGAACTATGGGATAGCCAATAATCATGTGTTCGAAAACAAACCTAGGGGGTTGCGAACAAACATGAGATTTGGTAATGAGCTCCCCTTCCAAAGGGAAGATAACCAAGTTCCTTAGGCACCTTAATCGGTGCTTTTACAAACATAACAAAATGTTCCTCTATAAATTCCACCTCCATTGACAGCCAACACCTATGGTGAACTAAGAAATTGACCCCACTAAACATGTAGTGACTTGAGGGGGTGGGGAGGAATGAAATTGTTTGTCTTATATATGATATTCGTGGACTAATGGATCAAGATGCTCAGAATACACTTTATAGGAAGCCATACCCTGATAGGGCAGATAGGATTGAACTTTAAAAGGGATTTCAGTTCCCACCTTTTTATCTTTTGTCAGGAGATGGAAGACAATCCATAGTAGAACAAATAGCAAGGTTCACTAGTCAATGTATCGATGTAGGGACTAATCAATATCTCAAACTACATTTGTTTTCTAGTTCCCTCACGTATGCAAGCGAAAAATAGAAGATATGTTTCATGAGAAATTATTCCAAACTGAACCAAAAGTATCCATGGATGACTTGGTTAGGTTGAGCCAAAAATCAGAGGGAAAAAACAAATAACTTCATAAATAGATTTAAAAGGTTTAGGAATAAATATAAAATAATAAATCCTGAGTATGAGTTTGTCAAATTGGCCCAAAATGGACTGAAATTAAGGATTCAAAAGAAGTTTGATGCTACTGAATTCAGAAATTTGGTGGAATCAATTACCAAAGTGTCTAGATATGAAGCTCTTTTGGAGGAAGAGGCTGAGAGAAACACTTCTTCTTTCAACATATTACAAGGATCCGAATTTAGAGAAATATGCCCCTAAGATGATTGGAACAAAATCATTTATTTGTGATCCTCTGGTGAGAAAGAACACAACAACAGAATAGTATGTCCAAAATTAAAAGGGGGGTTAAAATATATTCCTTTGACATATCTAAAGAGGATGAAATTTTTTAAAATCTCTTAAAAGTCAAAATATTAAAACATCCTGACGGTGCAAAAGCACAAAATGAAGTTAAAGAAAAAAATTATTGTAAATGGCATAATGTTTTCTCTCATTAGACTAATGCTTGTTTTGTTTTTCACGATATGATCCAAGAGATGGTTAAGAGGAGAAAAATAAAATTCCCTGGAAAATAGGAAAATGATATAATGAAGATGCATTCCCTATATAAAAGAGATGGGGACAAACATGCCATCCATATAACTACCTTGAAATAAGGGGCTTGTTGAGTTCAAAATGAAAATAAAGGTTAATTTTAAGGCTTCGAAGACTGGAGAAGTTATTGACCTAAATTAGGAGGTCATGAAACACTTGTGTATTAGATGTGGAGAATAATATGCTAAAATGTGTGAATTTGTTTTCTAAAATGGGAAACAACATAAAATGTTCAAAAGAATGGGAATAATGGATTTACTACCAAAAACTAAGGTATCTAAGCCCAAGAAGGCTTCTAATGGAATGTCTCTGGGAAAATGAGGCCATTTCCTAAACTTTACCAACATCAAAGAAATATCAAAGCACCAAGAAACTATCGATAAAATAGGCTTGGTTTCAACAAAGGAAAATTTTGCCAGGACTTGGGAGTTTTAGGGCCCATGAAAGTTACAAAATCAATTTTAATGGTGCAAGGAGTACCTGATTGGTTTATTGCTCAATACCCAAAGTTTTCCTAATAATTCAAGGAGATGTGTAGGGCGCTAAAAGAAGTGAAGTCTCAACAGGTATCTCTAAGGATGTGGCATCTAGTGTAGCCACTAAAATTGAAGAAAAGAGAACCAGGTATTATAATCTCTCACACTCAACAAAGAAGAATACAAAGGAAGTATAGATCCTGACAAGAAGCCTCAGAGATTATGCACCCAAGTGGGTTAGAAGGAATTGTATCCTCATTATCTAAGCTAAATCCAAGGTTCTATAAAAAAAGGATCCAATCTTCTTCAAATATGCTGGTAGAAAAGATTAAAGATCTAAAAAAGACCATGAGTGTTAATAGAGATATTACATCTGGAGATAGCTCCTCGAATGAAGAGGAAAAGGAAGAACTGATGGTTATGGGCACAATACATATTGATCAAGGGAATATTAAACAACAATTCATCCAGTTTGGATCCTTGCCATGATAAGTGCCAACTAACATGGTTGTGATCCTCCTAAAGAGGATCGAAGCTAAAGAAGGGCAAGAGGTTACATAATTGGAGTTGGATATAGTAAATAAATCAAAGGTATATAACTTTGACTTGTTTATATTTGCTTTATATTTTATAAATAGGTTCAAATAGCCTACAAAGGGTATGATCAATCACATTAAGATATTTTTTTATAAAGGCTTAGGCGAATGGAGTATTTATCAATAGAATATTAGTACGTAACGATGTTGTAGTTAATATAATGTCATACTCTATGAATTCTATAATAAATGAGCGACATTCTAAATTAGTCCAAACTCAAATTGTAATTTCTAAATTTATTAGAGATAAAAAGTCGACCAAAGGTGTATTATCAGCGAATATTGAAGAAGGCACAAAAAAGTAAAAAGATGGCTTCCTTATCATTGATGGTAAACATAGTTTCAATGCTTTACTTGGTAGATATTGGATGGACTCTAATAAATGTATCCATTATTCATGGCATCAAAAACTAATATTGATGAATAAGGATGGGAATATGGGGGTGATTGAAGTAGATCCCTTGCCTCTCCACACTATCTCTAAATGTGTTGAGATTAAGCTCTGACAATAGAGTGTGGGACCTGTGATGGTGCATGATTCAATACCAAAGGCATCAAAAGGAGAAGTCTCAGATAAGGCTTAGGAGTAACTATCATTTGATTTTATGGGACCGACTAAAAATGACAAAATAGTTCGTTAATGGATAGTACACCCATTTATGTTAATTAGGAGAATGAAACTTTAGCTATAGTGTTTTACAAATTCAAAGAGTTAGATTTGAGTACCGATTTTAGTGAAGAAAGGAATATAAATTGTGTCGATTAAGTGTTCATAAAGGATAGAGAATATGAAACACCTCAAGACAATGGTGATCTAGGAGGTTCGCCAATAGAGTATAAAGAGCTCGTTATAAGCCATCCATATCCTTTGTTGGAAGAGAATTTAGGAACCAAATAAAATAAGATGGTGACATATTTCAGTGAAAAACTTTGAAAAAAAGGGCCAACAATTGGTTGTTGACATTTTACATCACTATAATGACTTATTTTCTTAGGAATATGATGATTTTCTTAGTTTAGATGAGAAATTAGTGGAACATATAATTCCAATCAAAGAAGGATACAAGCATGTTAAACAACGGTCACAACAAATGACTCTATAGGTTACAGTGAAAATAAAAGAAAAAAATAAAAGGTTGTTGAAAGATGGATTCATTATAATAGTTAGGTATGTGGAATGGCTCTCTAGCATAGTGTCAGCTATTAAGAAAAATGGCGTATTAGGATTATGCATTGACTTTGGAAATTTAAATACAACCACTCCAAAAAAGAAATATCCAATGTCAGTTTGGTTTGTCATGATATCATGTCTATGATGGATGGTCACTCAAGTTACAACCAAATATGTATAGCTGAATAGGTGTGCATGAGAATCCTTTTAGGTGACCTGGTAATTTGGGAACCTTCGAATGGATTAAAATATCATTTGGATTAATGAATGTAGGGCTACCTACCAATGGGGAGAAAATACCATTTTCCATTATATGGTTAGAAACTTTTAGAGTGCTATATTGATTATATAATTATCAAATCAAAACTAATCGTTGATCATATGTCACACCTATAAAAGTACTTCTAAGTAGTGAGACTTTATCAACTTAAAATTAATCCTTTAAAATGTGCCTTATTTTCTGCAGAAAATTACCTGATGGTACTTGGTACACGAAGAGGGGATTCAAGTTGATGTGAATAAGACCAAGGCCATAATTGAGAGAACAACCCCAAAGAACAAAAAAGAATTACAAAAGTTCTGGGAACAAGTTAATTTCCTTCATAGATTTACATTTAATGCAACTGGAAAAACTAAAGTATTTTATCCTTTCTTAAAGTTAAAATATTAAAAAAAAGCTTAGATTAGAAGGGAGAGCATGGTCTAGATTTACTGACGCTTAATGAATACTTTGTTAAGGCACTAGTTTGAACATTTACAAGGTAAGATAGGCCTGTGAAGTTGTACATTTTTGCCAATGATGCCTCAATTAGACTGATGTTGGCACAATATTGTGATAAGCACAAGGAGCGTGCAGCTTATTACCTCAAAACATTTTTAAATGACTATGACTGTAGATATTGTGTAATGGAAAAAATATATTTGACATTATAGTTTGCAGTAATAAAATTAAGATATACCTTTGATTTAAATAAATATATTCGATAATTCTCATTTTTCATAATATGATTCATAAATAGGTGTAGTTTTCTCTATGTTTTGCCTACATTGTGTACCTCAAAACCAATAAAAGTCCAAGTATTGGCTGACTTTTTAGTAAATCATCCACGTGAGGATGATCCAGAAGGTGAGTATGAAATATGATATATATCCGTAAGGTCGTGGAAGCTTTGGTTCAATAGTTCGAAGATTGAAATAATGTCAGGAATAGGGGTAGTTATTGATTCCCATAAACACATTAAAACCAAACATGAATATACATTAGAATAAAATACATGTTCCAATAATCAAGTACAGTATGAAGTTATCATAATAGGCTTAAAGATCTTCCAATGTTGTAGTGCTTATGTAATAGAAATCTACAAGGATTCTAAACTAGTTATAAGACAGTTAACTGGTGAATATGCATGTGTCAGTGATGGTTTGACTTTATATAATCAAGTGGCTTTGAATTTACTGTCAAAATTTGATGAGGTCACATTTAACTCTGTTCCCATGATTTTAAATGAGGAGGCTAGTGAAAGATCTTTAGAGGCTTCAGTTTTTAAAACCAATGATAGCTTCGAAGAAAAAACAAATTTGAGTTCCATCAATGGATTATTACCATTACTAGTTTGTCTTTGTTTTAAATTGAAAATATAGATTGTAGACACCTCAATCGAGCACCCCCACACTCCTCCATAGGTTCTAAACAAACTCCCTTCAAGTTGAGGACCCCCGGTTCTTCCATAAACCCAAACTGAAAAATAATTGCATGCTCTCAAAACCTTATTTTACTTTGATTACCTCTTCAACCCAGTATGCACTTTAATATATCTCTGAATATTCTTTCCAATGGCCCTAGTCGTGAGTTAATTAGACATATGATTCACATCTTATGGCCAAAAGATAATATATGTTTGCCTATTGACAGGACACCTCACCTGACTACAGGCATGTGGGAGTTTCTTTGGCCACCAAGATTGAACACCCTGTCGATAGGTAGGGTCGATAATACGTCGGCCAACATACCCCTGGGGGCAGCATGTTTCTTTTATATCTTTAGGGTTTTCCTATTCAAGGAGACCTTGACCTCATTACTCAGGACCTTTAGCATCAAAATTAGTGCGGCAACTTTTTTCACATCACTTTCATAACATTCCTTTCACATTATCTTACATCATCATTCCCTCACCATTATCCACCACTCCACCATCACTACTTACACTGATAATTCATCTTTAAAATGTCTCAAAAAATATAACTCAAAAAGCTTTTAAGGTCTAAATCATTTTCAATCAATTTAGCCTACTAATTTTAATTTTCATATACTTTGGAATTTTTAGCATATTCGTAGTTGGTTTTGCTTCTTTTTATCACTAATTTCACTCCTTTTATTATATATAGCTACAAACCTATTTTCATGAATTAAAAAAAAATCAAAAAGAGGGTTTATACCTTAGTTCCCAATTTAGAGCTATCTTACTTTTCATCACACTTTGACCACATTTTTCACACTTTTTCATAAAAAATGAGATATAACATAAATTTGGATTACTGGTCAAACCCCATTTCACTTTCCCTACAAACTATGTGGACTTTGATGCCATTTTTGGCTATGTAGGCATCCCAAAACCATTTTTGGGATTTGAGTCCTCATTGGCCCATCCTGTTTTTATCCATATTCATATATTAGTATTTTTCTAATATATTTAGCATGTTTTATTACCCTAGTTTTCTCATCTTATTATCTTTTTGCGATCGCATTGGATGTGTACTCACTTTTCTATAGAGACGTTACGATTAGGTATATTGCTCATATTTTAGTTACTTTCACACATATGTTTAGTTAACTTGTCTCCTTAAAATGACTCATTCCTATCTATCCCATGGTGGATATGATAATTTCACTCACCACGAAACATGCTTGCATGTTTGTACATATTTTCACTTTACACATACATGACACATCTTATACATTGTACATATGTTCACACATTTTAGGATAAGGTGAATATTTTGTTTCCACTAGTAGTCTTTTTATGTTGTATCTTTAGAAATGGCTACTTATTTTGTCTGTTTTGAGTAAAATACTAGAAACTTTTGTCTCTTCCATATTCACACACCTCACATTGCCGATGATGATGCTTTTATGTCCTTTAGACCCCGCGACCCATGCAAGCAGGGAGATTCACATTTTTTATGGGGTCGGGGATGGCTACAATCGTGACTACACATGGGACATATTTTTCAAAAACTAGAATCTATTTGCATGGATTTTGTTTTCTTTCTTGTAACACCCCGACTCGAATTTATGGTTTACCCATGGTCAAACCAATCCAACCCGAGCATTGGGTGTGAAGTGTAATAAAGCATCATATATAATATTGCTAGTCCAGTTTGATTTAATTAAAATTTCACTTATTTAGCAATCGATTCCAATTTAAATCAAACTATGTGAGGGACCCGTGGGAAGCATCCCCGAAATCCTAGCATACAGAGATACTAACGTAAAATAAAAGAAGACACTTATCTTTATAATGCTCTCAAAATACGGAACTATGCCCAACCTGTCGTAACAAAGACGAAGGAATGAGTCGAATGCCTAGTGAAAAAAATACAATGATGCAATATAGAATCGAACGATAGAAAAGAGACTCTAACACATTATATCTATGTGTACATCAAATTACTTTATATGTACATACATATACTTTAATGCATGAAACCGTTATTATTCCAAAAACGTACTTATTTCGATTAATTCACCTTAATCTTACAAACAACCCCGTCTTACGCAACTTAACATACCGGGTTAAATACTTTAAAAAATACCCTTTTTTTAAGAAAAATCATTTTTGTTACCGAAATTACCACTTTGCTTATACCAAATTTATCTTAGCATTTCATTGAAAATCAACTTTCAACGCATACAAGCACCGTGTTAGAAAATACTTATTTTTCTTTGAAAACCATTCATAAACACCTTCTTGTGTTAAACCTCATTAGGTTGCGTAAGTATCCATTAATGACTTCACTTTACCATTCTTTTTATTTCATGGATATTAGCCAATTTCTCACATTGCTTGCCCACATTATCTTTCAACCGAAATATTTATCAATTTCATTCAAGTTAGGTTGTATTTTTTTATATTCACCACATAACCTATTTATTGATATGTTCCACTTTTCTTATTATCTTTTCTCGAAATCCTTCAAATATCCGCATACTTTTACAGGCTCCACACCGTCGGTTATGCTACCATATGCTCTGGCCAGTGATTTTTGCCTTTCATACTAGCACTCCGGGCCCTCCTTAATTATTCCCGTACCATCCAAGTCTATATTAATGTATTTTAATATTTTTCAAATATCCACATTATCATACTTTCCTTTAATGGCCGAAGCCAAAACTTGGGATTTCACCCCAACTAATGTTTCACTTTAAAATCATCATTTCTTGTCCTTTATACACTTGCAATGATTTTATTAGAAAAACAACTTTCAATTACGATCATTTTGTGTAACACCTTTTTTGATATTTTTATTTCATTAAAATGTTCCTCTTTATGTAAAATTACCATTTTACACATTTATTTCTGAAATATTATTAAGTTACACACGCTAACTTCTTAAATGTTTGTAACTCATTGACACTTACTTAACACTTTGGAGTAACAAAAATCTGAAGTTGGAAATCTCTTTATTTCATTACTTTCTTTACTAAGAAAATACCATTTTTCCTTAATTTCCACATGTAGTCTTAAAAGTCCATTTATCACATTTTCCACACCTTATAAAATGCCTTAAAGGCTAAAATTTCTATTTTTTTTATTTCACATTTAAACCCAATAAAACCCTCATTGAACTTCTTTATATGTCCATCATCAAAATACTATAAGTTTATGTACATGAGAAGATAGATTTTAAGTCCAAAAATCCTATTAAATGGGTCTAACATATGGTTCATTATAGAAATTTCACAACGTTAGTATAAGCATACTTTTCAAGCTAAAAGACATTTTTATTTATTAAAACGTTTGAGTAAATGTCTATTTATACAAAAAATCTTTTTTCACAAGAAAATTTTTAGACATTTGTTCTCAAAATATTTTAAACAAGAGAAATATCATTTCAAATATTTTATTCCATAAATAAAATAGATACCAAGGTTTCTTGAAATACATCATTTTTCTCAAAACTCTTGGGATCTTTCATGAATCATCTTTTTCTTTCATAAAACATTAAGAAATTACCTTTTAAATCATATATGCATTCTACTCAAAAAAGCTCTAGTTACATGACCAATAATATACAAAATAGAGTTCTTAAGCTAAGAGTAGAGTTTTCCCACCTCAAAGAAACTCTAAAATAATAGTATTAATGTAGAAGAATATGGCAACCTCTCACCTCCTAAGATGTCCTTAAAGAGGTCCCTTTGATAAAGCTTGTATAGGAAGAACAAGCCTTGGTAATGGAATATTATGGTGTTGGCAAGGTGTGACAATGGTCGGAGAAGACTGGGGAAGATGAAAGATGGAGAGAGTGGTAAATGCATGAATAAAAATAGTGCGAACAACCCACCATCTATTTCTCCTATATAAACCCAAATAAGCCCATAAAATGATTTTAAAGACAAAGGGAAACACCCTAAACCCATTTTGGGAAATCTGGTGCCTTCAGAGATCAACACATCATCAATTCAAAGGCCCAAAACATAACAGCACATAAGGATAACACGAAATGGTCAAATTCAGGTTTGATCATTCGAACGACTTTTAAGTCCCATTCGAACGAGATTTATCATTTTTTCAAACAACACTTCCAATGTGATGTTCTAACGAGATTTTAGTGCGCACAAGGAATGGATCAAACTCAAGTCGTTAGAAAACTAGTTCGAACGACCCGTTCGAACGAGAATGACCCCTCTTTCGAACGAATTCTCTATTCCTAGGTTAAAACTTTGCATTATTAAAACCTCAATTCAACAAGTATGAAGGCTACAATGACGATCAAATCTCATTATTCATACATAATTACAATTTTACAAGGAAAGAGATAAAATCAGGGGCACGGGTAATACATTTCTCTTACATTATTTTTTACACGTGTATATACTTTCTCATTTTTTTTATTCATTTTTCTCTCCTGCACTCATGTTCTATATGTCATGCTCATGTTACACTACCGATGTACATTTCACTCCATATCATGTATATACTTGTTTCTTCTTCACATGTATCTCCCATTTTTTCTTTATCACATGCTCCATATCACTTGTATATATCCATACTTTACTCACTTCCATATTTCACATGTTTCACGTTACCTCCATGTTGTTTCCCACCTGTACATGTTTTCCATGATACTTGTACATATTAGTTAGTCCTTTATCACATGCCACTTGTATATATTTCTTTCTCTCTACTTCATACTTAATAGTTGTACATATCCCTTCTAGCATACATAATACTTTACATATATATACTAATTAGGACTCATTTATTTGCACACAACATTGCACGAGCATTGATTATTGACCTTATATTTTTCCCATACTAGGGACTCACTTTATGATGAGTAGCTAGTTCCACGAGGCACGAATAATGTAAGGAATAGTCTCCCACCTTCCATTGCCCAAGTACCCTCAATGTATATCAACCCCCCCCCCCCCCTCATCATATTGCTTGACTGAACTCATAACATGAGGTATATAGTAGAAATTTGTTGACGTATATCAAGTATATCAACTTCTCTCTCACACGTACCATCACCACGAGGTATATCATGAGGTAATTAGCATACATTTGGGTGTATCAAATGCATTCTCCATATGATTTCCCTAATAGGAAAGAGGTATTATGTGGAAGTTATGCAAAAGAGGAGAACCCTGGATATCACATGCGTCAAATCCCAATCCGATAAGAGGCCAAAATCTAATTATTATTCACATTTATTGAACATAATTAAAATTTCAAAATGTCCCTACTAGATTATTCATCTCAAGTAAAATATTAAGTAATAATAAGACCATCTCAAGTTCAAGATCCATATTATTATGATCTTAACACGTACTAAAAATTTGGACTAATATCCATGTAAGTACAATCCTGATGTGTCCTAGATATTTGAACTACTATCCATATAAGCACAGTCCCAATATACAATAGATACTGGGACTAATATCCATACAAGTACAATCCTAACATGTACAATAAATTTGAATTAATATCCATATAAGTACAACCCTAACATGTACAAGAAATTTGGACTATAAGTATGATCCTGACATGTATGAACAAATGGTATTCTCACACATAAAAGTGTATAATAACAAGAATAATTTATCACATATGAATAAGTAATAAGTCTGAATTCTTAAATTAATTAATATCTTTTAATTAAGTATTAAATTTCCAAACAAAACCAATCTCGTTGGAACGGATGCTCTATTCTCGTTTGAACGAGATATGTACAGTCATTCGAATGATATCACACAGCCATTAGAATGAGATGAGTTCTCTCGTTCAAACGAGTCAAAGAACTCATTCGAAAGAGACATCAATTCTTGTAAGAATGAGATATTAGTCTCGTTCAAATAAGATTTCTCGAGTTTTCCTCCCCAAGTCTCCTAATTCTCCATTAATGGTTCAAACCACTTAAATTCAAGGATCTACATAACCCCAAATCCATTATCCTTCAGTAATAAGTTATCTAATTATAAACCTACACTATAACTAGGAGTTCTTAACCAAATTAACATAGATATGAGGATAAATTCCCAAATTTAGAAGTATGAACCCTAATTTTCTAAATTGTCAAATTGAGATCAAATTTAATTCGATTCGTTAGGGCTGTGTTTTTTTTTCGAACATTTTGATTTTTTCGATATCCGATCCGATATTTTCCGATTTTGGAACGTATATAAGGTTTCCTATTTTTGATTTTTCGATTTCCAATTTTTTCGAAAAAAATTGGATCGAAAATTGGAAATAATTCTAAATTTTCGATTTTCTGATTTTTTCGAAACTATATAGATCCAATTTTTCCGAATTATTCCCAATTTTTTTCCGATTTCCAATTTTTCTAATTTTTTTAAACATTATCATGTGTCCCACATCGGCTAGGAGAGGAAGAGAGGCCCAAAAAAGTCTTTTATAAAAGGAGAATATCCCTCTATCCTCTACACAAATGAAAAAAAATGGTTAAATCCTTATATATTTACATGTTGGGTTAAATCTTTTTTTCGATTTCTTTAAAATGAGAATTTTCGATAATCGAAAATCATATATTAATTTTTTTGAAATTTTGGAATTTCCAAAATTTCTGAATTTTTAGTATATATTTTGAATTTCTGATTTTTTTTTTATTTTTTCCGATTTTTCGATTTTTCTGAATTCGAAAACTTTTTTGATTTTTCGAAAAAATTGGATAGGAAATTGGAACAAATATTTTATTTCCGAAAAAATTGGAATTTTTTTCAAAAGGTCATTTTCCGATCCGATCCGGCCGAAACACATCCCTACGATTCGTGAATAAAACATGAGGTTTTCAATGTTATATGATTATGACAATATATCTAACAAAATTCTTCCATAAAATAATCCAATTCAAGGGATTCAACACTAATTTTCTTATTCTATAAATAAAGGATTAAGGATTAAATTCCTAGATTAATTATATTACTAAATTAATCCAAATCAGAACTCTAAACGTGATATTAATAGAATCAAATGGGTAATTATCACTATAAATCAAACCCTAAATTAAATATTTAATCTAAGTACACTTACCTTATGATTTTAGGGTGAATCCAAGCTAATTCCCCCCAAATTATCTTATCCTCTTGAGTACTTACTATCTCTAGCTTTAGGGTTCTTCTTTCTAGCCTCTAGGATGAAATAAGCTAACACTAATGACCTATTAACCCACTTATCCACAAAATTAGATATTGGACCATATAAACATAAACCTAATGAGCCCAAATACTATTCTAGTAGGTCTAAATACTTACCCAAGCCATGTACCAACCCACAGGGCTTAAAGCCCATTATTTTAAGTCCTAACCTAACATTCTAAATGTCCACCCAAATTACTAAACACCATTAATAATTATTTTATTTGATACAACTCCAAAATAAATTATTGAATTATTTATTAATTATTAATTAATTTATTATGAAATGGCATTATAGAAAAATACTTCACGATTGATGAAACCCGACCCCGATGGGAATCCAAATGAGGATACCGTCGACACCAAATCTCGAACCATTCCATAGTTGTCCATAATACAAATTTAGTTCCGAATATTTAATCAAGGTATATAAAGTCTGATTTAAATTTATAATTATAAACTACATATAATACACGACAATTATAGATAATGACATCACATGTCACCGCATGAAAATATATTAGTTTAAAAATTTGCAATTTAATTTAATGCGGATAAAATGATAAAATATGGGGTATTACATTGAGCTACGCAATTCTCATCTCTATTTTATTCTTAAAAGAATATGATATTCTCCCTTTAATTTAACTACGTAAAACCTAATCCTTTTAAAATATTTTCAAAACATTACAACCCATTTTTTATCTCCACAGAGGTACCTATGTAGCCCTTAAAGTAACTTTGGGTGTGATCCCTTCTTTTTCACAAAATGCTTTTCTTTATCCCATCAAGAGGCATAAGTTTCTCTTATCATTTCAACTGGAGAAAGGGATTATATACGCCTTGGCGATTTATTATTGATCGTTCAAATAAAAATTATTCTTCTACAAAGGCACAATGAGATATTAGAAAATTATCATTTATTTCACTACTTTTATTTTAGATGTAGCCTTTTACATGAAGTATCAGTAATATTCTTTCCCACATACCTAAAATACCATAACAACTATACATCCAAACCCACACTTGATAACTATTCAAGCAGTACCCATGCCTATAAGACCATAAAGCTTCACCCATATGCCAATACACCTTCTTTAAAACCAGTGAATGTGTGTTTATATCATAATTGTTCGACCTGAAACAATCATAGAGCAGGGTGAATAAGTTTGACTTCATAACATGGCTAATTATTTTTGTTAAAATGAGTTTTGTTGCAAATTCAATTATCCTAGCACATTAATTAACTAAGTGATGTGATGTGTGTCTTGAATTAGTCACAAAACAAGATTGATTAGGTAGATCTAAAGAAAATAACTATAATTCAACACCTAATTCAAACTTTAACCAATTACAATAAATCTAGATGTTATGTACGTGTAAAGTATGATCAAAGTGTGCAGTTAAATGAAAAATAAACAAAAACATTCCACAAAATATATTTATGATTAAAATATCCCCGCTAAGGGTTATAAAACCTTGACACGCTTCAATTTCTATTTCTACTTAAAAAGAGTTTTATACAAAGCAAGAAGGTGCCTCTCACTCATGCCGTCATGAGTGGTTACCTATGGAATTTGACCTTTCCCCCATATATGAATAAAATCCACTTTAACCTTCACAAAGTGAATGAGAAACTCAAATCTTCTCCTTGGAATCATTCCATACTATAAGTTTTCCAATGAATCAAAGCACCTCTAATTTTAGATCTAATATTGATAGATCGTGCAATTCAAAAATTAGTTCCCTAAATTGAATAGGCTAATGTAAATCTTAACCAAAAACACTCTTAAGTTGTAGACACCACATTCTAGAACCCCTTAAGCATCTTCTTAGGTCCCTACGACTTCCTCCTTCACCATAAACCCTAGGTCATACTCCGAGTACTGATCTAGAGGCCATCGAGCACTCCTGGGCCTCGTTTAAGTACCGGTCAACTCTCTCACCTGAGCAGAAGCTCAATGAATACTTGAAGAGCTCTGAATCCTCTTTCCAATGGTCTGCCTTGTGCATGAATTAGCTTTACAGTTCGGACGAACAGACATTTTATTATCAAAAACCGATCTAAAGGCCATCAGGCGCTCCCGGGCCCATTTTGACCCAAATCAACTTCCTCGCCTGAGTGGAATCTCAATGAATCTTCAAAGGGCCTTAAATTTCCTATCTAACGGTCCATGTCATGAACAAATCAACCTTACGGTTGGGATGAACGGATTATTTTCCCTTGAAAACAGATTCGGAGGCCACCGAGCGCTCCCAGGCTCACAACTCCCATCAAATCTTCAGCTAGTACGAGACTGGATGAATCTTCAAATGGCTCTAAATACCCTTTCCAACGGTCCACCCCATGATCAAATAAGCCTTACGTTATGGACGAACGACCCATTTTACTTTAAAGAGACCCCGGGCACTTTCAAGCCCTATTTAATCAAGATCAGCTCTCTGAACTGACTGAAGCACTTTGTAACATTGAAGATCCCTGCATAACCTATATAACGGATCCCATGCACTAATTAGCCTTACGGTTCAGACAAACAATCTATTTTCCTCTTGTCTAAATAATTGCAAGGCATTTTTTATCCCCATTTGACCAAAGTAAATTCCCGAACACGAGAGAGGCTTGTGGATTCTTAAATGGCTCTGAATACCCTTTCCAATGGTTCATCTTGTGCATGATTTGGACTTACGGATTACATTTTATGACCTTTTTATACAAAATATATACAAGACTATCGAATGGCAAACCAATTTCCCTACTAATCATCAGTGTGTCTGGGGTGTCCTGTCGATAGGCATGTCAAAGATAATACCGATCGGCACCCCATTTGACCCTATATAAGGGAACATGATCTCACTTCAAAAGGCACCTCAGAAACATCCCTCTTAGTAATCTCAGCAACATTCTCTCGAAGTCAGCGTGGTTTTCATATTAAAACCCCTCCCCCGCATTCTATTTCTATCATTTCCTTAACTAATTTAGAAAATTCCATTCCCTCTGATCCTACCACCTTCATGCACTTGCAAGAGCATCCATTCAACAATCAAGATCAACCTTAAAGATTCCAAAGAAGGTCCAAACCTTTCACTCTCTATTTAAATTTTCTTATTTTCGCATTAGTTATTTAATTCTTACTTTAGCATTTCATCTTTATTTGGTCACACATATTAATATTCAACTTTTTCATTAGTAGTATCGCACATACTATATTTTCTATAAAAAAACAAAAATAAGAAAAAGAGGGTTTGCTTGTGAATTCCAAACGGGAATTTCTCACTATATTTTCTCATACTAAAACACCATTTTTCTACACACACACACATATAATAAAGTCCCCAGTTTGATTTATGGGATAAACCCCACCCCCGTGTTGCATGAGAACAACGT
Organism: Sambucus nigra; assembly: GCA_949130495.1. Lineage (NCBI taxonomy): Eukaryota > Viridiplantae > Streptophyta > Magnoliopsida > Dipsacales > Adoxaceae > Sambucus > Sambucus nigra. Next base: position 299,554,724 of record OX422213.1, read on the forward strand.
GGTCTTTGATGTCTTTCTAGGCAACATAGGCATCTCGGGTAAAATTCGAGATTCGAGTGCTCCTTTCCTATTTTTGTTCATATATTATTTCCATATATTATATTTGTGATTCATGCTTGTGTTTTGTCCAAACTATAACATCGTCTCTCTATAAACGATCGGTGACCCGACAAATGCACAAATTATTTTTTAATTACTATTTTGGGAACACTTCTAAGGATGACCTCACTCTACCTTTGTCCATGATGCCGGTCGAGTGATTCTGCTCTCCACTTATATATACATGCACACACTTCACAAAGTTATTAAGGATAAGAATAACACATGCCCATAAGATACCGAAAGGGCGGGATGGGTGTCTAACACCTTCTCATTCCGTAACTTAGCCCTGAATCCTTGAACTAATTGGTTTCACAAGAATCTCTATGTCTTTGATGCCGTATCTCGAGGCGATAACATTTCTTTTGCCTATTTTGTGAAAAATAAGTTGGCGACTCTATCTCAATACGTCACCCTAATTTATGACAGCCTAAGCGCCCGAAGGAATGGCGTAAGACCCCGACGTGTGTGAGTGCCGACCAGGATGAAATGGCCACAGTGGCGACTCCATTGGGGACTTTATTTGTCATAAGAGGTATAGACTCTATTATCACGTAGGTATTATCATTTTTCGCATGTGTGCGTATGCACCTACCCGTATTTTCCCTTTTTTCCTCTATTACTTCTTGTATATCTACCTCATGTATATATTATTTTTTCACTTCACACACTTGTAAATACCCTACATGTACACCTCACACTACTTACACTTGTATGTAGGATCACTTATCCCCACATGTTTCACACACCACTTAGAATATCCATGCTTAGGTTTCACTAGCACACACTTACACTTATCACACTTGTATATACCCATGCTCACTTCCACATATCACACGCCACTTGTAGTGGATCCATGCTTAGGCTCACTACCACACATTCACTTATAGATATTCACATATCACTCACTCACATGTATCTATGCTTATTATAGTCTTCACACTCCATGCTAGATTTACTTTTACTTGTACATGTTTCCCCCATAGTACTTAATTCACTTATCATAAAAGACTCTCTCCATAATATACTAATTAAAGAATCATGCATTTTTGCACACTAAATTGCCGAGAGCATGGCTATTGACAAAAAAATTATCCTATAGGGGGGGTCACTTTGTGATGGGCGCCGGTCCGGCAGGTCGCAGTTAGCCTAATCAATATGACTCTCACCTTCCATTGGCCTAGTACCTTTGACGTATATCAACCCCCCCCCCCCTCATCATACCGCTTGACTGAAATCATGACATGAGGTATATAGTAGGAAACTCACTCACTTATGTCGAGTATATCAAATTCTCTCTCACACGTACTATCCCCATGAGGTATATAGTGAGGCAATTCATGTACAATCAGGTATATCAAATGGCTTGTCTACACGTATCGATTTCCCTCAAAAGAAAAAAGTATATCATGAAAGTCATGCCAAAGGGGGGAACCCTTCCACTTACCCAACAACTTCATAAACCTTATATAAGCATCAAACCTAGGGAACTCATATTTAGTTCGCCAGTTGCTACACGAAACTCTGTCAAAATGTCGGGTCAGCTTGTTGCCCAAATTTTTGCGCTATTTCGTCATTTTTCAAAATAAAACCATGCCCATGAGCTTGGAAACAAATCAAACCATATCTTACCTAATTTTCACACCCAATTTTCCCAGGCTCGAGTCTTGCCCGGCATTTATTTTTTGCATTTAGGTAAACCTCTTACAATCGAAATAATAATAATAATAATAATAATAATAATAATAATAATAATAATAATAATAATAATAATAATAATAATAATAATAATAATAATAATAATAATAATAATAATAATAATAATAATAATAATAATAATAATAATAATAATAATAATAATAATAATAATAATAATAATAATAATAATAATAATAATAATAATAATAATAATAATAATAATAGCAATCATGCTGAGATTCTTCTCTTAATTTTTTTCCCAACTTTTTTTTCTCAGAAAATCAAAATACCAAAAACATTTTTCCTCTTTTTATCAAAATGCCAAAAAAACATTCTTCCTCCTTTTTACCAAAAACGTCAGAAACATTTTTCCTCTTTTTCAAAAATGCAAAAAATAAAATAAAAACCTTTCTTCCCTCTTTCAAAAATAAATTCGAATAATTTTTTCTTCCCAGGTCGATCACATACCCAATTCTTGGTCTGGATTCCTATTGGCTTCGGTCTTCCGTCAAACCACCCCAAAGCTCTACTAGTTCATCTGAATCCGAATTCAACCTTTACATCTCTTCATGGAAAATATCGACCAAGCATCGAACGTGCAGCCTAATCTGATGGCAGTCCTAGTCCAACTCAGTGCTAAGATTGACAACCTTCAAACTAAGGTCTAGGAGATGCAACGAAATCGAGTCCAGATTCCTGAAGAACCCAAGGTCCTCTTTCCTCGTGTCATGCATCCACCCACCCCCAAGCCTGTCTGGGTCCCAGAAGAATATCAACATGCTTCGCGTGCGCCGCCTGCCAATAGGCCGTCGTCAGCTCATCTCCTTATGCCAAACCTTGCCCAGCCAGGGGCTAACTTGTCAATGCCTGTTGATCCCAAGGAGGGAGAACTAAATAAGGTATAGGAAGACCTCAAACTGCTGTCCAAGAAATTTAACCAAGTCAAGATACCCGGTAACTACATGGACTACACCCACATGTCTCCTTACCAAAAGTAAGATTGACAGAAAAGCTCAAGATTCTTGCCATCGAGAAGCAAGCCCCCAATTGTGCACCTTCGCAGTTATCACCGAGCCATGAACCTTCTTGGTGCACCTGAAGAGATAATGGCCCAAATGTTACTTTGAAGGACAGCGCCCTCCGTTGGTTCCTATCCCTCGAAGAATCCAGAATCCGTTGTTAGGAAGATGTCACCCGAGAATTCATGTCACTGTACAAGTACAATGAAAAACTAGAGATTACACTCCATGATCTAGATATTCTCAAACACAATCCTAGAGAAACCATTAATAGCTTCATAGAAAGTTGGAGAGAGAAAAATGCTACCATGACTAACCAACCCTACGAAGAAGAACAAGTCAGTATTGTGAAGAAGAATTTCATGTCCCGTATTCGAACAACTATGGGAGGTCAGTATTATCCACACTTTTGAGATCTCCGGGAAGACAGTGTAAAATTTGAAGAAAGTTCTACCAAGGTAGAAGATGAGCTAAAGAAGGTGACTGGACAGTTGATATCCAAATAGTACGAGAAGCCTACCAATACTAAAGTATCAACCATAAATAATATAGCCCAACCCGCTACCTATTGAGCACCCAAAAGCCGCCCTAATCCCTTAAAAAAGGAATACACCAAGCTCTATGCTCCCTTATCCAAAGTCTCAAAAGCCTTGTTAAGACGAAACCTCATCAAACCCTTGGATCCCCATCCATTACCAAACCCACTCCCAATAACTTCAAGATCGATGCCCATTATGATTTCCACTAGTCTGCTGAACATACTACCGACGAGTGCTTCCATCTAAAAAACATGATTCAAGGCTTGATTAACCAGGGTGTTATCGCCCAACCAAAAGCTCCTAAGCATAACACCACGCATAACCCACTTCCAACCCAAACAAATGATATATTTCTAGAGAATGACCAGGAATTCAATCCATATACCCAAATTATGCCCAGTAAAGCATCCATCATACCCGTAATCTCACTTAAACCACTCAAAGTTTGCCCATATTTTCTCCTACAACCTACCTATTTTACTGACCAATCTCTGTCACTCCTCACAAGTGCTTGTATTATTGTTCTCATCTGAACCGAAGGGAGAGAGATGTAGTTACCAGTTATCTTGAGAGTTTGGGGTGAAATTTCCCACCAAGATGACCATCGACTATCAAAAATTTAGTGGCTTGTTCATGAAATCTCAAGAATCAGATGATAGAGTGGTACCCGTTGATGAAGTCAACTTAGACAACATAATACAGATCATGGCAGATAAGTTTTAATAGGCCAACGATATCTGTAACTACTCACTACTTTGAAGCTGCAAAGGCGGTTGGTCCCTTCACTCCTGCACATCCCCCATTGAGTGGGAATATTTATATGAGGAAGCCACTGAGGTCATGGAATGCATCAATTTCTCTTAGAAATAAGACATCATTTCCACCGACTGGGGGATGAATTTGATAGCTCAGGTGATGAACCGAGTTAGGGAAAAGTCAATCCAGTAATCATCATGTGCAGAATGATATCTTTCGAAGATTCGTTGGGGAAATTAGTAAAGTAGTCATTCAGCTAGACATAGATGAAGATACAAGTTTCTTGTTCTTACTCGCCTCCATAAACCACATGATTGATCATGGAGAGACTACAAGGATCTGAATCCTCATTCATCAGGAACAAATAAGGGAAAGGGAGTTGCTGAGGACCTTCCCATGCTAGAAATGACCATCGAAGAAAGAAAAATCCTCGACCAAATCAAGAAGAATCAAGCTAACATCGCCTTAAGGGGACTCATCATGTCTTCCCAATTACACCAAAATGCTCTGATAAATCTTCTCACCGGGCCCACGGTTCCTCCTTCCAACACTTCAAAAGAAGCTGTAAATCTGGTTGGGTCCTTGACCACCACTAGACTCATTTCCTTCTCCGAAGAAGAAATTCTGAAGATCATCCCTAACCACATTTGTTCCCTTAACATCTCTATTGAAATGATGGGAAAGACAGCCCTGCTCTTATTTGTTGACAATGGATCCGCCCTCAATGTTTGTCCACTAAGAACCTTCAATTGCTTGGGTTTGAAAGTAAGTGACCTTACTCCTACTTTTGTTGCAAGTCGTTCCTATGATAATACTCGTCTAGAGGTGATGGGATCCATAACACTCACAATAGGGGATAGCCCTATTAATCCCATCACTGCATTTTAAGTTATTGACATACCCGCATGCTTCAACCTGCTGCTTGGTCGATCATGGATATATAGTATATGTGGGTTATCTTCCTCCTTCATCATAAATTAAAATTCTTCGCCAAGGGGCAAGTCACTACCGTTTTGGGGGATCTTACTCCCTTCATCAGAAATTAAAATTCTTCGCCAAGGGGCAAGTCACTACCATTTTGGGGGATGATGATGGTACGAAAAATGCCAACATCAGCAATCCAATACTAAAAATACAGCTCCGACTTTATAGTTGACCCGCTTCCCCTTCCAGTATGGGATAATTTCAAACATTGAGTATGTCCAGAACACAACCCCCACACTAGGGATGGCAATGGGCCGGGTATGGGGTTGGTTTTTTTTGCCCCTCCCCGCCCCGCGACGGGTTATGATTTTAAACCCCAAACATGTTTAATTATAACCTCCTCAAACCCGTTCCCATCCCTCCCCGCCCCGCGAGTTAAAACCCAAAATTTAATCTATTTAAAAAAATAGATTTATTTATATCAAATTCAACTATTTCTTCATCGCCATTTAAAATGCCAAATTACCAAGTCTAGAACAATATCAAATTCAACTATTACAAAATAAGTCCTAAATAACATAAAATTCAACGATTACAAAAGAAGCCCTAAATAACATCAAATTCAACGATTACAAAATAAGTCCTAAATAACATCAAATACCACAAAATAAGTTTCAAACAACACAAGTCTCAAAATTCCCGAATATAGCAAATGTTACACAAAAGTCTCCAATAGCTCGACTATAATCTTCATCACCACCAACTCAAACCTGAATAAAAAATTAAAACATATAAAGAAATTAAAGAGAATTTAAAGTATGAATTTAAAACAAACAAAAAATCATAATAGATTTTTTACTTGCATTACCTTTTAATTAAACTTTCATGGGATCGAACTCCTCATCACAAACTGTAGGCATCGAATTCGTGGTAGAAGGATCATCTACAAAAAATACAAAAAAAATAAACATTCAATTAAGGAAAAATTCTTACATATTATTAAAGAAATTTATTTTAAAGAAATATACGTTGAATATTGTTCCATAACAAATCTTGTGTGCACATCAATGCCTCTAAAACAACTGCACTAAGTCAACTACGATGAGGGCTCACCATTCGACCACTTGTGCTAAATGTTGATTCGGAAGCCACGGTTGATACTGGAATAGCCAATACATCTCGCGCTATAAGTTGCAATGTGGGATACCTAACACCATTCGCTTTCCACTAATTTAAAATTTCAAAATTCGGAGTACGTGGAAAGATATTTTCCTCTAAATAGTTATCTAACTCTGACTTAACATTTATATGCCCTGACATACCACTAACAAGTTGGTCATATTCTGAAAAATGTCAACATTCCACTCCCCACTAATGGTTTCCGAACAACTAATCTCTGTAACACCACTTACCCCACTCTCATTTGGTATCTCGGTCCTCATATTCTCCTTACATTAGTAAGTCATAACATGTTTTTCGTACACTCTCAATATGTGTATCACACTCCTCGCCATAAATGTTTGGAAGAACATGATCTAAAAACTTCGTTTTATGCCTAGGATCCAAAATAATCGCTATGCCAGCAACCAAATGACACTCACTCCAATACTTATCAAATTTTTCCAACATGCTAATTGTCATCATATTAATCACCTCATTTGGAGAGCTACACCAACTACGTAATGTCAATTTAATATCACAAACTGTAGGAAATAAGTAATTTGTTGTTGGAAATTTAGTGCCAGAAAACACTTCAGTGAGGGAAAAAAATAGTTTCAATCGTCCACATATTTCTTTGGCTAAGATCCACTCATGCTCCGTAGGTAAAGATGTATAATGTCTCTCATGTTGTTTCAAACGTGGAAAAACATCCTTATAACAAATGGTTTTCTCGAGCATCAAATAAGTGGAGTTCCACCTTGTTTTTCAATCTAAACACAACTTTTGGCACGTGGAATTTTTAATTGTCGGGCAGCCTCCTCAAATTTTTCCTCCCTACTTTGAGTGGCTATCCAAAATGCTACACTATCTCGAATTTTACCCACGGTAAATCCTATTATGTCTAAGACATCCTTTACCCCAAGATTTAATATATGTGCAGCACAACGCATGTGAAGCAATTCCACCCCCAACACACACACACAACAAAATGGAATCATTAACAGCAAACTTGTCCACAAGACTACCCATCAATGCATCATTAGTAGAACAATTGTCTGCCATAATAGTAAACACTTTCCTATCCTAATTCCAATTTAATAAACAATTCATCAACACATCACAAAGAACATCTTTCGTATGTGGAGCGGGGACATAAACAAACCTACGCGTGCATAATTATATCAAAATATTAAATTATGATGGAACATAATTTTTTAAAAACCCAATTATCAAATTTCTCAAGCACCAACGTTCATCAACAAAATGTACCGTTATAGCCATATGCCCTCTCTTTTGCCTCAAAGATGACATATTTGTGGTGATTCCAATGCGACAAGAAAACTTATCAAATAACCTGTAAACTTTTGCTTTCTTCGATTGATGTATTTTTAATATGTCGCTTTTAATGGTGTTCCGAGATACATTTTTAAAAAGAGGTTTGAGGCTACTAACAAACTTCCTAAATCCGACAGGCTCAACAATACTAAGGGGATATTCATGTAAAACAATTTCACTTGCAAGTTCCTTTCTAGACACATCTTGATCAAATGTAAAATTACCAAATTGAACTTTCCATCGAAAGTTTTTTGAGTATGAATCTGAAATTGATCACGAATATCAACATTTTGATGTTTCTTACTCCTAGTCAAGTGATTTCACAAATGGTTGGTCCCATTTCTACTTTCAGCCTTAAGTTTTGAATGATAATTATGGCATATTACAAATGTCCCCAAATTATCTTTAATCCTTTCAAAATCATTCCAAAAAGAAGATGTTAATTTTATTTTTTTAGGAGAAGATTGAACAACTAGATTAACACCATGTGTTTGTGTGGATGGGGTGGAACTAGGTGACGGTGTTGATTCAGTTTGTGTCCCAAAAACGGTATTTTCCCCTTAAATTGATTCTCTCATTTTTTTAAATAAATATAAATTGATAACTATTTTTTATTAAAGTATTGGAGAAAACAAGAAAAAAAGACAAAAAATAAATTTCAGAACAACAATATGTAAAACAAACAAATTACAACAGTGGAGTTCAAAAAAAACAAATTCAACAAACAACAATGAATTATATTAACAGTGAAGTTCAAACAACATTATTAGTGGTGACATATGTCATAACATGCTTAATAGTGATGATGAATGAATCATTATTAAAAAAATGACAACCAAAATTAAACAAACGAAGAGTGAGACTAACCAGCAAACGATTTTAAGAACAATAAAATACTTTTGGGTTATTGAGAACACCAAACAATTTTAAGAATAGCAAACGAAGAGTGAGCATATATATATAGTTATTTATAATTTTACATATAGTTAGTCAATAGGTTAATCTTCATAACAAATATATATAGCGATTTATAATTTTACATCGCTATATGAAGATGGTTAGTCTCACTCTTCATAATGATTTTAAGAACAGCAGCAAACGAACAGAAAACAAACAATTAAAAAAATGAATAGCGATTTACATATGAAGATTGAGACACTGTTGTACCTGTTATAGGTAACCTGCAGAGTCAGACGCGACGCAAGAAAGAGAAAGAGAGTGCAGAGAGGTTTGGTGAGGTCTGAGAGAAATGGGTTTGAGGCAGATGAATTCTTTAGAATGAAATTGGTTTAGGGTTATTTTCTTTCCTAAGTTTTTTATATATGAGGTGGGAGTGTTATTAACTAGGTATAATAGGGATATAATGTAAATTTACTAAACTAGGCGGGGCGGGGCGGGGCGAGCATATTAGTATAAAACTCGAACCCGCCCCGTTTAATAAACGGGTTTTTTTAAAACCCAAACCCGCCCCTATTTTCTTAAACGAGTTTTTAACCTACCCCGTTAGGGTCAAGTCGGGTCGGGAACCCTGAGGGTCAGGTTAAATTTCCATCCCTACCCACGAAAATGTCAATGTGATACAAATGTTCAAGAATATACATTTCATGCCCGGACTTGGGCTAGGACGACGTCAACAAGGGATACTGGAGCCTATAGTCCTAAAAGAGGCCTTTCCCCTATATGGCTTGGGTTATCAGGCTTGACCAGAGGAACTCAGAACCCTCCGCCAACCACGGTTGAAAAGGAGTTTTGAAGATGCCAAGACTGTTTGAGGGATTCTCTGAACGAAAGATTCATCAAGGAGGGTTAAGACTTCCCCTTCTGTGGATTTATTGAACTAAGGTACGACCATGTGGATAAGAAGATGAAGTCGGGGATGGAAATATTATTTCAAGAGAACTACTCTTGGGAAGAAGACTGCCAGCATAAAGTTCAACCTCCCACCGAGTAAGCCATAGCCGTTGCAGAGGTCTCTGAGGAAAGTGATTCTGAAGACTCGTTCAACTTACAGACACTATGGCTGACTCTCTATATAATCCATTCAGACACTACACCATCGTACTCATCAGCTCTAATCAAGGTGGTTGATGAGACTCTTGTCAACTGAAATGCTATACCAGTCCCACCTGCTGCGATGTAACCCAACCTTGTTGTTTACCTTATCTCTTCATCTATTGTTGTTCCTCTTTTTTCTAATAACAATGTATTCGAGACCTCTTTTGATGAGGTTCTCAATGTTATTTTTCCTAAAAATGTAATAAACAAGGAGTTTGAGTATCTTGTTGTGCCTTACATTAATTGGCTTGATTCTAATCAAACTCTTGATTATGATGATTTTGCAAATGAATAATTCTTAACTGGTCTTAATAAGGTTAATAATAAACAACATAACCCCGTTCAAATTAATGAAGATGAAACTGATGTTATTAATTGTAACACCCCGCTTAATTAAATACCGGGTGATCAGGCCTTTATTAAATTAAAACAGAATATTCATATGGTCCATTCTTAGCGTCGCTGTCGAAATTTTTTAATATATACTAACCACCTAGTATTTGAAAAGCTGGTGTCAAACTTTATCTTGTTGATTAAGATAAAACCAAATAAATAATTAATTAAACATGCAACACTCAATAATCAATCTCATAAGGAATAAAGTGGCCGAATAAAATAAATGTGACTGGATTAAAAACATCCAGCCTAAATCTCAAATACAATAATTCGAAAAAATAAATCCCATCATTAAAAAGGAATAAAAATATAAATCCACTATCTCTGAATACATCTGAATAATGAGGAGCTACATGCCCGATTGGAATCCGTAACTCATGAGAAAGAAATGGTAAATGTGGAGACGTCTAATATCAACGACCTGCAACATCCACAGCAGCTGCGCATGTCAAGGATAGGAACTCCTAGGCCTGGCGTCCCTGTGGCTGGGCACCTAAAATATTTTTACAAACAAAATAGATGTGCAAGAAACGGGTCAGAGCCCAAGTGAAAAACAGTTTAAAAGTTTAGCAAGTATTTAAAATGCATAAATACCAGATAGTATATACATGTTAGGTTTACGTACCCTCACTTGATATTCTCATCTCTCAACTAATGTGCATGCCTAACACATATTTCTAACCCGTCTTAGTTACTTTATCCTGCCTAACTAGTCCAACTCCAATATCATACTACACATGCTAAATCGTTACGCCCACCCGTATTACCCAAATAATACGTTACCGAATTCTCAATATCAATTAACCAAATATGAATATTTCATTAGTCATTTAAGTTCCCATATACTTAAATTAATCTAAATGGCCTTATCTTTCCCATCTACTAGGTCAACAAAGTAGAATCAATCACAAGTATATATATTTATCACTTTAATATATATATATATACTCACACACTAATACGACACCCCTAGACTGAGTTGCGGTGCATAGGTACTCTGATATCAAGTCCCGTTACATCACATACTAAATAAAGGGCTACCGGTTTGGAATCACTCTCGAACTATATATTTACAATTCACACACAGTTGGAGGCGAACATAGTTCCAAGCCTATGGGATCACACATACCTACGAACATATATGAACGTCAACACTACCGTTTTCACAGGTAGCATATACCTAGGTTCTATGTTCTCAGGAACCAATCTAAAATTCCCCCAATGGGCTCATCAGGATTAGATTGTCCCCTTTCTAAGACCTCCCGTGATAGCAAGCAACGTAGGTATGTCATACACATAAATCACATAATAGCAGTGTTCTAAAAAACCCGCCTAGGCTTCGCCTAGGCACGCCTAGGCTTGAGGCTTGGGAGAAACACCTCCCCTTAAGTTTTTCACGCCTTATTCTTGGTAAAACCCTTAAGGCGCACTTTTTTCTAAAAACAACAATGCTTTAGTGAAACGATATCGCCTTTTAAAGAATATTTTTACAAACTGAACCATTATCTCATCCAAAATAATCCAATAGTATTTTAATTTGCAAATATTCGGACATATTTTTATGATATGTACAATTTTAGTATTTTACTAGGCTTGTTATGGTTAAAAAATAATAAAATATATTAAGAAGGCCTAAACGCCTTTTTACGCCTAAGGCCCGCCTAGGCTTGTAAGGCTTAAGGCTTAAGGCTTGGCCTCCACGCCTCAATCACGCCCCGCATTTTTTAGAACCTTGCATAATAGGTATACATACTATATCTACATTTGTATCGTTAAGATAGGTACACTCATGACCTATAACATAATATTCCATACGTAGCGTATAACCCTCAAATGTCCAACGTATCATTTGTTTAGCATAACACCTCTTCTCATAATAACTCGAGTGTTCCATATTACTCATACGCTCCCTAAGTGTCACTTAAGTTAATTCAGCAGGCGTTCCCACTCTTTCCTACTGGTTTAAGTCGTATGTTCCCAAATATACCCGTGACATAGTGGTATTTCTACCGAATTTAATTTCCATTATTTAATGAAGTACACTTAGCCTCGTCCCTTTGTTTATCTCAAAATTTCAAGTCTCAGTGCCTACCATTTGTCTACTGGTGTTTAGTATATCTCCCATTATAATTCAAATTAATTAAATGGTTATTTCGATCATTTCCCATAAGCTCTAAATCCAAAAAGGGAAAAAAATTCAAAATCTGGGAAACCAAATTGATTCTCCCTTGGGTCGAATCGATTCGAAATGATATAGGTATCTTTTCCTCCTTAAGCAGCCTACGAGATTCACCATTTTAATCCCAAAACCTCCACGATTCTATCCCATCAACCCAACGAAGATTACCAATCATTCTACCAACACATATACATGATTTTTAATGTTTCATAACCCTTAAAATCATCAAAAACATAAATTAATTGGGATTAAGTCAAAATTATCCTCTAAAACTCTAGTTCATCATTTTTCCTCAATAACACATGTATAAATCATACTTCTTCTCATTTTAATTATCAGTAGGACATAAATTTTGTCTCAATAAAACAGGGGTTCAATCTAAATCATTAATTCTACGTAGAACAAGATTTCAAATCCATAAATTTGTCCGTTTCATGCATAAAATTAGTCCTTCAATCACCCTATACTAACATGGATAATATATCTCATTAAACTTAGCAAGGTAAATGCTTACCTTTAACAGTAGATCTGATCCATTTTAGATGATGGTATGGTTTCGAAATTCCTCTCCCGATCTATGCGATGGTGGTGACGGTGGTGCAAAAGTGGTGGTACTTGGCCTTGGAACACTTTGGGCACCTCTCATTCTCCCTCCTATGGCCTCTCTCTATTTTTGTATTTGATAACCCTAATTCCCTCACTGTAGATGATTATATACACCTCAGAATTTCGTAGGTCCTTTTTCTCCAAAAATAAAAATGACCAAAATACCCTCACGGGGTTTCGGTTTGGTCTAAAACTGCCTCGAAACCCTTAACATAAATAAATATTAACTTTTATCTCTCTAATTAATATTTATTTCAAACCGGATTAATTTCTCATTTTAACTTAATTAATCCCTATTTGAAAATTATTAAAATTACGGGGTATTACATTAATCTCGATTCTAGCAGCCAACAGCGCGAGATTAGGATAGGGTCCACCCTTAACGATCATGAGCACGCGCAATTCAAAGAGATGCTGAAGGAATTTGTGGACGTCTTTGCATGGTCCTACGATAACATACTCAGCATCGATCTCGAAATAGCTCAGCACGAGATCCCAACTCTCCTAGGAAGCAAGCCAACTAAATAGAAGCTTTGAAATCAAAGTCAAGTAAGTGGTAATCAAGAAGTTAAACGTAGGCTTTATTCGGGTGATCAAACATTCTAAATGGCTCATTAACATTGTACACGTACTAAAATCAGGAGGAAAAGTCCGCAAGTGCGTCGACTACCGGGATTTGAACAAATCCTATCTAAAGGAAGATTACACATTGCCCAACATAGACATGATGGTGGACAACATAGCCAGTCGCGCCCTCAAGTCATTCATTGATTCACCGGATACAATTAGATCAAGATGCACCCTGACCATTATGAGAAAATTGCATTCATCACTCCCTGGGGAATCTTTTTTTACACGATTATGCCATTAGGGCTCAAGAATGCTGGGGCTACCTACCAAAGGGATGATACAACCATCTTTCATGATTTTATACACAAAGAGGTCTAAGTCTATGTATACGATATGATTATTACGTATTAGACTCGGGAAGGTCACGTTCCCACCCTCCGAAAGTTCTTCAAATGACTACGGCAATACCAAATGCGACTAAACCCATAAAAATACAATTTTAGCATCATAGAAGGAAAGCTTTTGGAATTTATGGGTTAGTGAGAAGGGAATCAAAGCATACTTCACTAAGCTAAAAGCTATACTCAAAATGCCACCACCCCGAATGGAGAAGGAAGACCGACGATTCTTAGGAAAATTTCAGTACATCAGTCGATTCATCAGCCAGTTGACTTCTATTTGAGAACCCATATTAAAACTCCCCCAAAAGGATTCTACCAAAGTTTGGAATGAGTCCTATCAAGAAGATTTTGAAAGAATCAAGCAATACCTTACCCGGCCTCTAGTACTTATGCCTTCGCAGTCAGGTCTCCCTGTACTCTTATACTTGACTGTAACAGATACTGCAGTAGGGGCTTTACTAGCCTAATATATCAAAGAATCCCATAAGGAAAGGGCCATCTACTATGCCAATCTAAAATTGGTCAGGTACAAAGTCAACTACAGTGCCTTGAGAAAGCATGCATCGCCCAAGTCTAGGTCACTCAAAATTTATGGCACTACATGCTCGCTTTTCCCATCAGTCTTCTGCCCTAAATGGATCCTATCAAATACCTTTTTGAGAAGTCCACCTTATCTAGACGAATGGCTTGATGGTTGAAATTACTAGCAGAGTTCGATATCGTGTATGTCACATAAAAATCCATGAAAGGGAGAGCCATCTTTGATTACCTTATTGACTACCCCATGGAAGGGGTCAATGTTTGAGTCACTAAATTCCCGAATTAACCTCTCAGTAAAACCTCCGATGGAAAATGTTCTTTGATAGTGTTGTCAATAAGAAGGATGTGGCATTGGGATACTCCTAATATCCCCTGATGACTCTAGCACTCCCATTGCCATCAAGCTAGATTTTCTCTACCCTAGTAATATGATCGAATACAAGTCATGCACTATAGGACTTAAAGTCGCCCTCAAGAAACGTATCAAACACCTAGATGTTTATGGGGATTCTTATCTCATCATTGGCTAAGTACATAGAAGATGGAAAGTCAAAGACGAAAAACTCTTACCCTTCCATGCCCACCAAGAAGACCTGGACTCCGATTTCTGAGATATCACCTTCCACTACTTGCCCCACGCAAAGAACGGCTTCACTGATGCCATTAATGCCCTAGCCTCCATAGTCATCATGCCCGAGGGAATAACAATGGCTCCTTTCCTAGTTCAAAAATAAGCTATGCCAACACATTGCTACCACATTGAGCTCGTCATAGAGGAAGATTCTGATTTTGTCGAGTTCTGGTACTACGATATTTGGCGCCTCCTCAAGCACGGTAGGTATCCCTAAAATGGAAATAATAGAGACCGTATGACCCTACGTAAGCTGGATGCCCACTACATCATATGTGATAAAGTATTGTTCAAGAGAAACTTCGATGGAACCTATTTGCACTGCATTGCAGGGGCTGACATTGAAGAAATGATGCAGAAGATCCACGACGGGGAATGAGAACCCCACATGAATGGTCATATGCTTGCTAAGAAGAGGGTCTTATTGGTCCACCATAGTTCAGGATTGCACCACCTACATCCGAATATGGCTCAAATACCAACAGTTTACTAATCTCTAGCACTTGCCTCCTCGAGAATTGTACAACATAACTTCTGCCTCGTGGTTCTCCACTTGGGGCATTGACATCATAGGTAAAGTCACACCCAAAGCTTTAAATGGGCATGAGTTCATCCTAATCGTCATTGATTACTTCACCAAATGGGTCAAAATCGAGTCATACACAGTACTGAATGTCTAGAAGGTAGCCAAGTTTGTCTGAAAGAACATCACCTATCAATACACGATTCCACATGAGCTTGTGTCAGATAATGGGATACACTTTAAAGCTGGGGTCACAGAACTCGTCTATGAATACGGGATTAAAAGACACAAATCTTCGCCTAATCGACCCCAAACCAAAGGTGCAGTCAAAGCCGCTAAAACCTCAAAGCCACCATCAGCAAAATGATCGAGAGTTACTGAGATTAAGCCGATTGGATCCCTTATTCCATCTGGGTCTACCGCACTTCAATCAGGACATCTACTGGGACTACCCCTTAATCTTTGGTATACGGCATTGAGGAATTCCTACCCATTGAGCTAGAAATACCTTCCTTACACATTATGCTCGAAAGCAGAGTCATCGAGGAAGATTGGCATTAGAACCTCTTTGACGAACTATCACTCTTGGATAAAAAGAGACTGAAGGCTCTATACCACATACAAGGGTACCATCGCCAGACAGCACGATCATTCAACCGAAGATTCAAGGATCGTGGTGTCCAATAATGAGACTTGACCACGTCTAGAACCCAGAGGGAAATTAAAACCAAATTGGAGCGGCCCCTACATAGTGAAGAAGATTCTCCTAGGAGGCATCCCTATGCTCACAGACCTCGATGGAGAAGAGACGTAATGTCCAGTCAACCTGTATCGTCTCAAGAAGTTCAATCCTTAGTCTAAAATCTTAGCGTGCTATAACTCTTCTTATCTACCTTATATTCTAAAAAAACTCTCTTCTCATACACCTTACATGGGCACAGTCCCCTTATTTTTCACAAAATGCTATTCTTTTATAACCTCCGAGAACGACGGTTCATTTTATCATTTATATGAACAAAAGGATTATGCTTGCCTTAGCGATTGGTATAGATAACTCAAAAGCAAAACCCATCAAAAGGCACAATAATATGATCAAAATCTTTTTTATTTCAAAAGAGGGAGTTCAGTACCATTACACTAAGTATAGCGAAGGGAGTCAAACCAACCACCCATCTCCGTTCACCAACTATTTCTAAACAAGTGTAACCAAACTTCATAAATTATTCCCAAAATCCCAAATACAAAAACATCCCATTCACCAAAATCTTCAAAAAATTCACCAAAAAATTTTCACATAAAAATAATCCCAACTTCACAAAAACCTATCCCCAATTTCCAGAAGACCTATCCTCATCATCATCAGCCCCAGAGGTCCCCAAATTTCCCCTTCCTGGTGTGACACCCCAACTAATTAAATACCGGGTAGCTACTCCTTTATTAAATTAATACAAAATGCCAAGTTGGTTCAGTTCATAGCATCACTGTCGAAAACATTTTAATAATTACTAACTACCTAGTATTTAAAAAGTGAGTTGACCATTTTAATTTAATCCGATTAACATGCAATAAATGAATTATGAAAAATTAACATAATCAACACAATATAGTAACAATAGAATAACCATCCAATAATAATGAGTCTGGAGGAAAACTCCTCACAACAAACTGAATTCCGAAATAAATAAATACAAAGTCTGCATCACTAAAATTAATTACAACCCAAAGTCTGAAATAACTGAATAGATAAGGTGTCTCTAAAAGGAATGGGCGACATGCCCAACAAATGATAAAAACTGATAATAGAGTCAAGATCGAAGATGGAGGAGTCTACTGTCAAGGTCCTGTAACTTCCACAGCAGCTACAGCACGTCACCTGAATAGAACTCCTATGCATGGTGTCCTTATGGCTGGGCACCTAAAAAGGTTTTTACAAAAATAGATTTGAAAGCAAACGGGTCAGAGCCCGAATGTGAAAATAATTTAAAAATATGCAAGTGTTTAATATCATTAAACAGTGAATATAAAGTACATGATAGTGTGTGCACTCACATGAGTTCCTCACCTCTCAACTAATTATGCACTCCTAACGCCCCGTACCCATCTCTAGTTGCTCCCATATCTATCTAGTCCAATGCTAAATCTAACATTTCTATATGATATCCAATTCAAATCCCAACATCTTCTATTTACTAGAGTATTGTACCTTATTACACAGTTTCCCCACTTTAGCATTACAATTTATAATAAATCTTACATTTTCACTTTACAAACCGTAGCCATTATTTATACTCACAATTGTTCACGACAATTCCTTTCAAACACAGTATATTATTCTCACCAAAAATATACAATACTAGCACCCCGAGGCTATGCTGCGGTGCTCACATACTCTGCTATCAAATCCCGGTACATCACGTACATGAGGACCACGTATTCCGAATCTCTCACGAAACGTTTCGTTAACAACAGTCACAAAACAATGGAGGCGAACATAGTTCACATCACATGGGTCACGCACATACCTACGCTCCCATGATCTGCAGACTTATTAACTTCTCAATAAGCCCTTCTCTGACCTATGTCCTCAAGGTACCAATCTAAACCCCCCGTAGGCACACAAAGATTAGATGGCCCTAAACGAACGCCAACCTCCCATGATAGCAAGTATGGTAGGTATGTCATACACATATAACTACATATACTAAGCATTCTCACATCTTAGATATTAAAATATTTTGTTAGTGGTATACTTCTCGTTCTTATACCAACACTTAGTGTTATACAAATCACATGTCCTCGGTTCATATGTATTTAATTTATCGATTAATCTCACTTTGTGATTAGTTACTCGCTTCCCAATCCACAAATGACATCCGGTTTAAGACTTTATTCTAAGTTTTACTCCTCAATGTACCCAAATCTCCCAACTATACCCACTAGTTAATAAGGAAAGGTTATCTCACCATTTAAATAAGTCTACGGGATACTAGAAATCAATTCAGGCCAAAAAGGCCATTCTGTCAACTCGTTAGAAATCTCGTTCGAACGAGGTCCTTCGAATGAAATGCCAACTCATTAGAAGTCATACTGTCATCTCATTAGAAGTTCGTTCGAACGAGGTCGTTAGAAGTTCGTTCGAACGACCTGGGCAGGTCTTTTAACGAGATGGCAGTTTCAGCCCAGAAAATCCCAATTCCGTTTTTCTCAATTCTTCTCCCCTCCAAATCCACCCTAAGACCATCCAAATTATGTTTTAACGTATATAAACCATTCCTAATCACCCTAGATCATTTCTTAACATATTTAAGGTGTTAATTCTTTACAAAAATCATGGAATTACTATGAATCTTCAAATATATCTCCAAACCCTATGAACATGAACTCCTAATTTTCTTATGTCTAATTACTCATCATAAATCCGTTTTTAAATCATCATATGTAACTATTCAAGCTTTAGATCATTCCATTATCATACTACATGCAAATCCTAACCCAAATTCTAAGTTTCTCCAACAATTTTCATGGGTTTTCTTCCAAAAATTTCAATAAAAGATAATTCCTACACTAAGCATGGAAGACATATTCAATGCATTAAGAATACTAAATCACTTGCCTTAGATTGTTCTTCAGAATTTGATGTTGAGGGTTGATCTCTCCCCTTTCTCTACAGATTTCCTCCCAAGGTTGAAGATGGTGGTTATGGGTTTTCTTTTTGGGAACCTCTTCCAACTCTTCCTATAACTCCCGTAGCCCTCTAACATGTCAAATGCTGGTAATGGGCTTAGTGGGTTACTAATAATGTATAATTAACTCTTAAAATTCGTAGGCTTTAATTTCCAAAATTTCAAAATTACCAAAATACCCATTTAAGTTGCCGGTATGGCCCAAAAATGCCCCGGGACCCAAACTAAACCCCCGTCTAGTGTTTTCTGACTATTTCGACCCTTCCGGACTCGTTGGCGCACTCAAAATGACCATTCGGTTGATAAAAATAAAATTTACTTTTTAATTCAAATAAATTACATTTCTGACGCGACTGACACGCGCGTCCCAACTAAATTTCCCAAATTGTCGTATTTCAGTCTCGCGACAATTTTAATATTTCCAATATTCATATATTGCGATATATACACAACATAATCAAATACCAACTCACATCTCGTTAGTATCTATATCCGGATTAATTCTTAATTAATTCACATTTAATTTAATTAATCCCTTAAATAAATATCAATAAAATTACGGGGTATTACACCTGGTTGATATTCTGAATACGCTCTATGGAGTAGTATGCCTTGACCAGCCTAAAAACCACTACACCTCCTTCCAGGGTGTCAAAAAGAGCAACCCATCTTTGGTCAGTCTCTTTTGCCAGAATCTTCGCCACTACTCTCTCCACGATCATTTCAAAAAGTCCTCAAACACATGCCAGACCTTTCTTACAGATTTATGTGGACGGGTCGACGGCCGACGACTCCGCCACATAGAACCTAACCTCATGCGTATGGATTCGGTCATTTCTTCCACCGAAAAGAAGTTTAGAGTCCGAAGAGGCACTATTTTCTCCCACCCAACTTGACACAGAAGTCGCCAAAGGAAATAGAATGAAGTCTACCATAAGCCCACTAAATGTGCATACCGATACTCTCCTAGATCCAGAACAGGCTGCAGTTCCCCCCACCAAGGCACTGACCAATGAAGGCATCAGGCTCCGTGCTCCAAGAACCAATTGACCAAGTTCTTTACAGATGGGCCAAAACTGATAAAGTATCAAGCAAAGAAATTCGTCAAGCTTACCATGGGATACTCAGGAAGAACCTCCAGATGAAAGCTCTCAGTAAGCCACATGATTAACATCACCATGCTCCCTCTAAGAAAATCATAGCGACCTTCCCTCCAAGCATCAATACCATTCAAAGTCTCCACCAGTATCACCTCTGAACGACTACAATGGTAAGATATCCACGTTGTTATGGAAGGAAACTGGGGATCCACCATTAAATCCCCCATCACCAGTACGAGCCTCAAAGTAAGGCCCAAATCAACAGCTATGATGTATCTCGCATCATTGAATTCCCTCAAACGCACAGAATGCATAACATTCCAAAGGTAAATCATCCTCCCAGTAACCAATGGTCGAGTCATCGAAGGGAAAATATAGAGCAACTCCGCTAACAACATCCGAAGAGATTGAGAAAATTTGGGCATAGCCAACATTAACTTCAAGTCGGGCAGAGAACTCTTCGTAGGTCAGGCAGACCTCATCTAAACCGAAATGGAAAACATGGTCTTTAGGATACCAGAACTAAGCCGCCGCCGCTAGCATATTCCTGTCAATGGCTCGGTTATGCTACAAAGAGGTTCAATGCAAATTAAAAGCCTCATAGTCCACTTTATATAAACACATGGCCCCTAAACCTTTGAGGTAGGAAGAAAATTCTTCATGCATCGAAAGGACCATTTGGGGAACAATAGAGCAGAAAACAAGAAGCAAGAAAAAGAAAGTGGGTATGGATGGAAAAACTACACTCCTTACCTCTCCTTTTATACACAAATGGCTTGGTAAAAGATAAGGGATCTGAGGAGTTCGAATCAATTCCTTACCTAAAAAGTACTTTGACCAGCAAGAAAGTGCAATCAAAGCCTTAGAGTGATTTGACTTGACCCATATGCCGATCAGCAAGACAAGGGATATGACGATCGGCAACCCCCCTATTTTAGAAGATAATATATTTCCTTTTTTGTCAAAATCAAACTCTTAAAAAATAAATCCTTATTTTAAAACCCACGGGTTATTTATTCTTACTTATCCATTTTACTTATCATTTCCCAAAATAAATCTTTTTCTCGAATTAATTAATCTCTCATTTTCTACATAAACATCCTGTCATTTTTACAGTCTTAGTAGCAAAGTAAAAGTGCATATAAAACAAGTCATTAAAGCTAGAAGAAATAAAAAAAAATATCCTTCATATATATATATATATTGTTATTGCACGATTACATCTTTGCAAGAAAGAAGAAAAACAAAAAAACAAAACAATGGGCTCAGCCCGAACCCACAATCTCTCTCTCTCAAACCCTCACCCCCTATGGCGTACACGCTTCCCCCAACGAAGAGCGGTAGAATCTCTAATCCCATGACCCAATCCCTTATCTGAGGTGGTAGGCAGAACCAAATAGGAAGGAATAAATTCCTTGATGTAAGCAATCGTGGAGGCCACCCAGTCCTTAATATCTTTTAGCTAGGTGGTTGGCAACCGAGCATACGGCAAGCAAAGAAATAAAAGACCAATCATTCAGTAAAAATAAAAGAAAGAATCAAAAGAGATAAGATAAGAAAAGAAAAAAGTACACCTCACGCTGAAGGATTTCATTCGTAACCCCCATCAATCCTGGCGCCACTGCATTTGGACGATGCGACATGCTCAGTGTCCCCCGTTATTCAACCAAAAATTATAAGAAGTGAATAAGCAGAGCCTCCTCTACCACTGCCACCAATGACGTACCAACACTCGTGTTATGGTCAGATCCCACCGGCCTACTGGTACACCTACTAGAAGCCTTAGAAGGTGGAGGCATGTTCACCACGTCATAAATGCAAGAGGGAATCAACCAGCTTGTCATGAAATCCAGGAAGTCATAACTTGTTGTTGTGTCTGTGTAGAGAGTATACCATCTCCACCATCCTAGCCGCGGTAGACATCTTTCTTACCTGCCTCATATACATTGGGGGAACCGAAGGTGGTACCTCCACCTCATACTCCATGATTTGTCGCACCACCTTCTTCCCCAGGTACCAGGTGTACCCAAACTCATGTGCCATCAACCTTCGTATCTACACATGCATACCCGTTACCCCCGTATGCTGAGGAGCCGTCCCCAAGTATAAAAGGTCACCTGCAATCCACAACAAAAGAACAATAACCATGCAAAGAACAAAAATACCAAAAGATGACTCAAAATAAGGAAAAAATAACCTGATCGCTAGTCAAAGTGTTCATTGCTTGTCGTACCGTCGCCATGGACAAAGACTATTTCGATCGCGTATTGGACTTCCACCACCGATACATCTAGTATAAGTCCCCCAAATCCTTGTCCTTCAAGGCAACCTCACATTAATACCAATCACCTCATAGAACCACGTATGTACAAAAATAGGAATCAGCAAAGAAGAAACAAAAGGAAAATGCAAGGAAATACATAAAAAGAAAAATAAATGCGAAAGTTACCTCCAAAAGGTACGTGGCCCCTGTAAATGTCTGCCAACAACACCGGATAAAAGCATACAAAAAAGAGTAAAGGGTCGACAAAGTCAGGCACCGCCAATCATAGAATGGGACATCAGAAAATTTCCTCATAAATGGTAAAAAAATAGAGATCAATGACGTCGCTACTCGTCGCCACCAAAAAACTACCAAATAAAAGCAAAATATACAACCGGTCCATCTGTCTCACCTGTCGTTTGTTAGTCTCATCAATCCTCCCACTCAATATCACCTTTCGAAGAGAAGAGACACGGATAGAATCCCCAGAAATGTTCTTACCCATATCACCCAACGTCGCCTGAACCGCCTCCAACGTCACCCTCACCATGTGATCCACCTATATCTGCACACACTCGCAATCTATACCCAACAGTTGTTGAACATCA
Organism: Sambucus nigra; assembly: GCA_949130495.1. Classification (NCBI taxonomy): domain Eukaryota; kingdom Viridiplantae; phylum Streptophyta; class Magnoliopsida; order Dipsacales; family Adoxaceae; genus Sambucus; species Sambucus nigra. The sequence continues at coordinate 299,577,810 of OX422213.1, forward strand.
ATAGGAGTAATGGTCATCTCCCCAAAACCCAAATAGAAGGTGTGGATAGTGTCCCATCACCTCTTTCCCAAAGCTCATAGCACCATTATAGAATGCAGAGTCTTGTCTAAGGCATGTGCCAAACGGCCAAAACCAGCAGAATTAACCATCCATCGCACCACCGCCAGAAGATTGTCCCAAACATACTTCAATACAGTCATCCTCCTAGAACGCATGAAGGAAGCCCAGAAGTTCGTGCCATTGCCAAACGGAAATGCCTACAGCATACCGATCAGTAGCCCCCTGAAAGTTTTGTACAAAAAAAGCTAGAAAATGCCAGAAAAATCCAAAAGTTATCCAGAAAATTTCTAAAAAAGGATAATAAATATTGGAACATTTTTTCATCATGAAAACCATTTCTTAGAATACTAATTGTAGACTCTGTAAGTCCCCATCAGGATTAATATTATGCTCTCATCCCCTCATAAACCCCTAACATATTCCACAAACAGAACCAACAATGCGCCCACATCCCAAAGTTCATTATAATTCCCAAGTGGAATCTCAAATTTAAAGTCTTACCTAACGGAATCCAAACATCAAATAAAATGCTTCCCCCACAGGAATGCAAAATAATACATTCCCAATTCTCCAGTGGGATTTTCAAGCTGAACTTGCTTCCAATCCATCCACCAATGAAATTTCAGGATGCACCTACAATCAAAATCCCTCACAGTTTCCCCGGTAAAGTTATCACCCCTCAAAACAACGTAATCCCCATTTGGATGCCTCAAAAGGTAAAACATCCCCTAATAGAGTTTCAAAAAAACAACATCATTAGTTACACAATAGATGCATCTGCATCCCCAAGATAAGGTTGAAAAACGTAATAAACGCGATGTGTGATACCGATTTGAATTAATTTACAACTTTCTAATTTGTCACACTTATTTAATTGGAATCTATTTTTAATCCAAAGCAATTCAGCCCCTAAACGTGCATCTATGTGTGTGCATGTGTCAACCCATAAATAGATAAAGCATTTGGCACAAATATTAAGGAAAAATCCCCGAAGGGTAAAACCTTTTATTTCTAGAACTTTGAAGAATTAACAAGACCATTGACTTACATACAATCTGATAATTGCCCACAAGTGTAATACACGGTGTCTTCGTCAAACCTCTAAAGCAACGGCTAGAAATATCATCGACTGGAATCTCCCGCAAGAACTCCAGGTGGTCAGCAATGAAGAAGAAAACAGCTTCTCCACAAGTGTGAACTTTATAAGAACTCCCTCCATAATATCACACACCTCTCCGATTTTAGAGTTATCCCCACAAAGATTAAACCATAGCAAAGTGTGTTCTTCAACACCAAAACAATTCACTAAAGCATATTAGTATTTTTGTGAATTGTAAACAAAGAAGGATTAAACCCTAAAAGGAAGAAGCCAAAAGTATTATGCTTTCACAGTTTTTCTGTTATGTAAAACGCTGGGACTTATTAAAGAAAACGAATCCATTTAATGAGTATTTATATAAAATAGTGCTGCCTCAAAAAACGAGCTCGTTCGAATGAGATAAGGACCTCGCACGAACGAAGGATAGATGTCGTTTGAACGACATCGCGCGACACTGCCATGTCGTTCAAACGACGTACAGATGTCGTTTGAACGACTATTGCGTCAAAAAATTAATATTTTAATGTCTGCTCTAATACTTAGAAAAAATACTCATTCTAAAATTTGGACGAAAAAGTCCGCTCCAACACTTAAAAAATATTTTATAAAAATATCCCAAAAGCTCTAAGTGTAAAGTTAAGGTATTTAAGACATAACCTTACCAAATTAAACTTCGCGGAGTCTTTTTGATGAAGAACTTGATATTTGGATATGTCTTTGATGCCTGAATGACATTGAATGCTCTTTGACGGTGTAGAGGTATATGACATAATAATTTGATAACGGACTTATAAAAATATGTCCTTACAAATCTCCCCCTATGTCTATGCCGGTACAAATATAAAAAAATCCGAATGATCAAATACTAAAAGGCCTATACAAATCTACCCTCCCATGAATAAATTTGCAATACTTCAAACTGTTCTTCAAAAATGTTCATCGAATTTCAAAGCTTTTCTCATTAGGGTGTGCAATCCAATAATCCAATAATCATCAATCTTCGTACCTACACACATGAGATAAAGCAAAAATACCTTCGTGACGCATCGAGTTTGAAATGATATAAGAGTAAAGCATTAATAAATCAAATCTCCCCCATAATGCAAAAACTCCCCCATAACATGATAATTCTTTCTCCCCCTTTTTATGATGTCCCCAAATAGACAGATAAGAAGAAACAATCAAAACATGGAGTGTCGCGATAAAAATGCATAGCAAACTCGCGCATGCAAAGGTATGTCCCAAAAACATCCACAAACTATTTTTGGATTTTTCAATTTTTTATACAAATATAAGATACTAAAAATCACACCATGGATTTTAAACTCAAATAACCAAGTCATGAAAATGGAATCTATGGGTGTGAACACATTCGATAGGTAAATAAACTCAATCAATCATATGTGCACGATGCATATGTGTACTCCTAACGAATGGACATCAAAAATATCCTTAGGTGTAAAATTGTTGAATTTAGATGACATTGTCTTATGCAAATCAACAAATCAAAGTCAAAGTGATTTCCACACCAATAATGTCCAAAACTATTTAGCACTTTTTCAAGATTTTCAAGGACGTGTAAACCCATTATAAAATCTCCAACCAAACTCTCTCATAAATATTTTATTTTAGAGGTGTTAAACTAAATTCTCAAACTTTGGAGAATTGGTGCAAAAACCTAAATGGCCCATAATTGGTATGAATTTCTTTTTATTGCCTTTAAATTTTTTTGGGCTCTTTTAAACCTCTTTGGACCCCGGATAATAAAATTCCTCAATTTTTTAGGTCCAATTAAATGGCGGCTTAATCGCAAAGGATGGATAAGTACCTTTCGTAGCCCTTCACCGTTATCAAATAAAGGACACAACCTCACTAACGGCTCTTACATGCACAACTTTCTTCTCAAGTTTTATCGCGCTTGGTTCTTTTTAAGGACGGGATTGAAGTGGAAACACCCAACCAACATGTGATAAGACAAGCACAATAATCAAACAAATCCGTGCATGTGTGCAATAAAGGAAATCATGAGTCAAACATATAGGAAGTAACACTTAGTTACATCTCAATGACTCCAAACATTATAAAGCACATGGATAAATTGACCTATTGTCTCAAAACACTATCAAATAGTCACACGAATAAATGGAATGATGTTGTGACTCGGTCATCCTAAGTGTCCATCCATAAAAGGTGCAAACAAAATACAAAAATCCTATTGAATTTTTTCAAAAATTTTATCAAAATAAAATCTTTTTGTATTCTATACAAAAAGTACATGTCACAACGCTAGCAAAAATATATCAAAAAGCATAACTAGCGTATGACAAACATGCAAACACAATCATCTATATGATATGTCAAGAGAAGAATCATGTGCAAGCAAACGAGAATCAACTTGTCTAAAATCTAGTGCCTCTAAAAGTGATTTCCTAACCCAAATAGATGTGAAACTTCGTGTTGGGGATTTAGGAACCAAGGGAACAATAGACATAAACTTCCTAGGACATTTTCCAAGATCAAAACAAAAGTCCAAAGGTGACCTTTCCTACCACAATATGAGCATGTGTAAACGGGTGGAACGACACCTACGGGTTGACCTTTTCAAACATCCTTGGAATTAGTTGACCCTCTAAAACAAATAATGGTTTTGGCTTTAGCATTAGAAGCATGAGAACAATATGAGACATTACCATCACTATCAAACCTACTTGAGTCTGTCAAATCATTTTTTAACTTCGAAATTGATTACTCAAGCAAAGAATTAGACTCTTCCAGTTTGAGGGACGCCTTTTTCAAATTTTCAATAATTCCTAAAAGGGTATCTCTCTCTCCCTCAATTAAAGAAAAAATTTTCCTAAGAGTCTCTTCACGTGCCACAAACTCATTGATTAAAATATTTTATCCTCTTTGGCACAAACACAAACCATCGAATTTTTAAGGTCCTCCAATTTTTTTTCTAAAAATAGGACCCTATCATCACTTTCCTTCTTGGACAATTTTAAAGAAACAAGTCATGGTCCAAGGAAATAAATTTTTCACGATAACAATCTAGTTGATTTTGAACTGTTTGCAAAAGTTCTCGCGAATTTAAAACGAGAATTTTCTCTTTCCAAAAAATCAATTCTTTTAGCACTCGTCAAATTCAAGTGATTTTTATCATCAAAACTTTGACTCGTGTCATCAAAGGGGGGTATCCGATTAGATAAGTGCTCCATTGGAAAAATTATGATTTTTCACAAAACTGATTTTAAAAAAAACAATATCGCACAAATTTGCGAAAAATAGGAATACGCGATAAATTAGCGCAACCCGCTCTGATACCAATTTGACGACGTGAGAAGTCAAATTGTATCAAAACAAATAAATCCTTGAAAAATCAGGATCACGCGATAAATTAGCGTAACCCGCTCTGATACCAATTTGAAAAATGTAATAAACGCGGAGTGTGATACCGATTTGAATTAATTCGCAACTTTCTAATTTGTCACACCTATTTAAATTGGAGTCTAGTTTTAATCCAAAGTAATTCAGCCCCTAAACATTCATCTATGTGTGTGCGTGTGTCAACGCATAAATATATAAAGCATTTGATACAAATATTAAGAAAAAATCCCCGAAGGGCAAAACCTTTTATTTCTAGAACTTTAAAGAATTCACAAGACCATTGACTTACATACAACCTGATAATCGCCCACAAGTGTAATGCACGGTGTCTTCGCCAAACCTCTAAAGCAACGGCTAGAAATATCGTCGGCTAGAATCTCCCGCAAGAACTCCAGGTGGTAAGCAATGAAAAATAAAACGGCTTCTCCACAAGTGTGAAATTTATAAGGATTCCCTCCGCAATAGCACGCAGCTCTCCGGTTGTAGAGTTCTCCCCACAAAGATTAAACAACAGCAAAGTGAGTTCTTCAACACCAAAATAATTTACTAAAGCATATTGTGATTTTTGTGATTTGTAAACAAAAAGGGATTAAAACCTAAAAGGAAGAAGCCAAAAGTATTCTGCTTTCGCAGTTTTTCTGTTATGTAAAACGCTGGAACTTCTTAAAGAAAACGAAATAATTTAATGAGTATTTATACAAAATTATGTCGCCTCGAAAAATGAGCTTGTTCGAACGAGATAAGGATCTCGCACGAACAAAGGATAGATGTCGTTTGAACGACATCGCGCGACACTGCCATGTCGTTCAAACGACGTACAGATGTCGTTTGAACGACTATTGCGTCAAAAAATTAATATTTTAATGTCTGCTCTAATACTTAGAAAAAATAGTCATTCTAAAATTTGGACGAAAAAGTCCGCTCCAACACTTAAAAAATATTTTATAAAAATATCCCAAAAGCTCTAAGTGTAAAGTTAAGGTATTTAAGACATAACCTTACCAAATTAAACTTCGCAGAGTCTTTTTGATGAAGAACTTGATATTTGGATCTGTCTTTGATGCCTGAATGACATTGAATGCTCTTTGACGGTGTAGAGGTATATGACATAATAATTTGATAACGGACTTATAAAAATATGTCCTTACAAATCTCCCCCTATGTCTATGCCGGTACAAATATAAAAACATCCGAATGATCAAATACCAAAAGGCCTATACAAATCTACCCTCCCATGAATAAATTTGCAATACTTCAAACTGTTCTTCAAAAATGTTCATCGAATTTCAAAGCTTTTCTCATTAGGGTGTGCAATCCAATAATCCAATAATCATCAATCTTCGTACCTACACACATGAGATAAAGCAAAAATACCTTCGTGACGCATCGAGTTTGAAATGATATAAGAGTAAAGCATTAATAAATCAAATCTTCCCCATAATGCAAAAACTCCCCCATAACATGATAATTCTTTCTCCCCCTTTTTATGATGTCCCCAAATAGACAGATAAGAAGAAACAATCAAAACATGGAGTGTCACGATAAAAATGCATAGCAAACTCGCGCATGCAAAGGTATGTCCCAAAAACATCCACAAACTATTTTTGAATTTTTCAATTTTTTATACAAATATAAATACTAAAAATCACACCATGGATTTTAAACTCAAATAACCAAGTCATGAAAATGGAATCTATGGGTGTGAACACATTCGATAGGTAAATAAACTCAATCAATCATATGTGCACGATGCATATGTGTACTCCTAACGAATGGACATCAAAAATATCCTTAGGTGTAAAATTGTTGAATTTAGATGACATCGTCTTATGCAAATCAACAAATCAAAGTCAAAGTGATTTCCACACCAATAACGTCCAAAACTATTTAGCACTTTTTCAAGATTTTCAAGGACGTGTAAACCCGTTATAAAATCTCCAACCAAACTCTCTCATAAATATTTTCTTTTAGAGGTGTTAAACTAAATTCTCAAACTTTGGAGAATTGGTGCAAAAACCTAAATGGCCCATAATTGGTATGAATTTCTTTTTATTGCCTTTAAATTTTTTTGGGCTCTTTTAAACCTCTTTGGACCCCGGATAATAAAATTCCTCAATTTTTTAGGTCCAATTAAATGGCGGCTTAATCGCAAAGGATGGATAAGTACCTTTCGTAGCCCTTCACCGTTATCAAATAAAGGACACAACCTCACTAACGGCTCTTACATGCACAACTTTCTTCTCAAGTTTTATCGCGCTTGGTTCTTTTTAAGGACGGGATTGAAGTAGAAACACCCAACCAACATGTGATAAGACAAGCACAATAATCAAACAAATCCGTGCATGTGTGCAATAAAGGAAATCATGAGTCAAACATATAGGAAGTAACACTTAGTTACATCTCAATGACTCCAAACATTATAAAGCACATGGATAAATTGACCTATTGTCTCAAAACACTATCAAATAGTCACACGAATAAATGGAATGATGTTGTGACTCGGTCATCCTAAGTGTCCATCCATAAAAGGTGCAAACAAAATACAAAAATCCTATTGAATTTTTTCAAAAATTTTATCAAAATAAAATCTTTTTGTATTATATACAAAAAGTACATGTCACAACGCTAGCAAAAATATATCAAAAAGCATAACTAGCGTATGACAAACATGCAAACACAATCATCTATATGATATAGCAAGAGAAGAATCATGTGCAAGCAAACGAGAATCAACTTGTCTAAAATCTAGTGCCTCTAAAAGTGATTTCCTAACCCAAATAGATGTGAAACTTCGTGTTGGGGATTTAGGAACCAAGGGAACAATAGACATAAACTTCCTAGGACATTTTCCAAGATCAAAACAAAAAGGCCAAAGGTGACCTTTCCTACCACAATATGAGCATGTGTAAACGGGTGGAACGACACCTACGGGTTGACCTTTTCAAACATCCTTGGAATTAGTTGACCCTCTAAAACAAATAATGGTTTTGGCTTTAGCATTAGAAGCATGAGAACAATATGAGACATTACCATCACTATCAAACCTACTTGAGTCTGTTAAATCATTTTTTAACTTCGAAATTGATTACTCAAGCAAAGAATTAGACTCTTCCAGTTTGAGGGACGCCTTTTTCAAATTTTCAATAATTCCTAAAAGGGTATCTCTCTCTCCCTCAATTAAAGAAAAAATTTTCCTAAGAGTCTCTTCACGTGCCACAAACTCATTGATTAACGTAATAAACGCAATGTGTGATACCGATTTGAATTAATTTACAACTTTCTAATTTGTCACACTTATTTAATTGGAGTCTATTTTTAATCCAAAGCAATTCAGCCCCTAAACGTGCATCTATGTGTGTGCATGTGTCAACCCATAAATAGATAAAGCATTTGGCACAAATATTAAGGAAAAATCCCCGAAGGGTAAAACCTTTTATTTCTAGAACTTTGAAGAATTAACAAGACCATTGACTTACATACAACCTGATAATTGCCCACAAGTGTAATACACGGTGTCTTCGTCAAACCTCTAAAGCAACGGCTAGAAATATCATCGACTGGAATCTCCCGCAAGAACTCCAGGTGGTCAGCAATGAAGAAGAAAACAGCTTCTCCACAAGTGTGAACTTTATAAGAACTCCCTCCATAATATTACACACCTCTCCGATTTTAGAGTTATCCCCACAAAGATTAAACCATAGCAAAGTGTGTTCTTCAACACCAAAACAATTCACTAAAGCATATTAGTATTTTTGTGAATTGTAAACAAAGAGGGATTAAACCCTAAAAGGAAGAAGCCAAAAGTATTATGCTTTCACAGTTTTTCTGTTATGTAAAACGCTGGGACTTATTAAAGAAAACGAATCCATTTAATGAGTATTTATATAAAATAGTGCTGCCTCAAAAAACGAGCTCGTTCGAATGAGATAAGGACCTCGCACGAACGAAGGATAGATGTCGTTTGAACGACATCGCGCGACACTGCCATGTCGTTCAAACGACGTACAGATGTCGTTTGAACGACTATTGCGTCAAAAAATTAATATTTTAATGTCTGCTCTAATACTTAGAAAAAATACTCATTCTAAAATTTGGACGAAAAAGTCCGCTCCAACACTTAAAAAATATTTTATAAAAATATCCCAAAAGCTCTAAGTGTAAAGTTAAGGTATTTAAGACATAACCTTACCAAATTAAACTTCGCGGAGTCTTTTTGATGAAGAACTTGATATTTGGATCTGTCTTTGATGCCTGAATGACATTGAATGCTCTTTGACGGTGTAGAGGTATATGACATAATAATTTGATAACGGACTTATAAAAATATGTCCTTACAAATCTCCCCCTATGTCTATGCCGGTACAAATATAAAAACATCCGAATGATCAAATACTAAAAGGCCTATACAAATCTACCCTCCCATGAATAAATTTGCAATACTTCAAACTGTTCTTCAAAAATGTTCATCGAATTTCAAAGCTTTTCTCATTAGGGTGTGCAATCCAATAATCCAATAATCATCAATCTTCGTACCTACACACATGAGATAAAGAAAAAATACCTTCATAACGCATCGAGTTTGAAATGATATAAGAGTAAAGCATTAATAAATCAAATCTCCCCCATAACATGATAATTCTTTCTCCCCCTTTTTATGATGTCCCCAAATAGACAGATAAGAAGAAACAATCAAAACATGGAGTGTCACGATAAAAATGCATAGCAAACTCGCGCATGCAAAGGTATGTCCCAAAAAAATCCACAAACTATTTTTGGATTTTTCAATTTTTTATACAAAAATAAGATACTAAAAATCACACCATGGATTTTAAACTCAAATAACCAAGTCATGAAAATGGAATGTATGGGTGTGAACACATTCGATAGGTAAATAAACTCAATCAATAATATGTGCACGATGCATATGTGTACTCCTAACGAATGAACATCAAAAATATCCTTAGGTGTAAAATTGTTGAATTTAGATGACATCGTCTTATGCAAATCAACAAATCAAAGTCAAAGTGATTTCTACAGCAATAACGTCCAAAATAATTTAGCGCTTTTTCAAGATTTTCAAGGACGTGCAAACCCGTTATAAAATCTCCAACCAAACTCCCTCATAAATATTTTCTTTTAGAGGTGTCAAACTAAATTTTCAAACTTTGGAGAATTGGTGGAAAAAACCTAAATGGCCCATAATTGGCATGAATTTCTTTTTATTGCCCTTAAATTTTTTCGGACTCATTTAAACCTCTTTGGACCCCGGATAATAAAATTCCTCAATTTTTCCAATTAAATGGCGGCTTAATCACAAAGGATGGATAAGTACCTTCCGTAGCCCTTCACCGTTATCAAATAAAGCACACAACCTCACCAATGGCTCTTACATGCACAACTTTATTCTCAAGTTTTATCACGTTTGGTTTATTTTAAGGACAGGATTGAAGTGAAAATACCCAACCAACATGTGATAAGACAAGAACAATAATCAAACAAATCCGTGCATGTGTGCAATAAAGGAAATCATGAGTCAAACAAGTAGGAAGTAACACTTAATTCTCAATGACTCCAAACATTATAAAGCACATGGATGAATTGACCTATAGTCTCAAAACACTATCAAATAGTCACATGAATAAATGGAATGATGTTTTGGCTCGGTCATCTTAAGTGTCCATCCATAAAAGGTGCAAATAAAACACAAGAATCTTTTTGGATTTTTTCAAAAATTTTATCAAAATAAAATCTTTTTGTATTTTTTAAAATATTTCAAAAACAAAATCTATACAAAAATTACATGATATAACGCTAGCAAAAATATATCAAAAAGCATAAGTAGCGTATGACAAACATGCAAACACAATCATCTATATGATATGGCAAGAGAAGAATCATGTGCAAGCAAACGAGAATCAAATTGTCTAAAATCTAGTGCCTCTAAAGTGATTTCCTAACCCAAATAGATGTGAAACATCATGCGGGGGATTTAGGAACAAAGGGAATACTAGACATAAACTTCCTATGACTTTTTCCAATATCAAAACAACAACGCCTAAGATCACCTTTTATACAACAATATGAACATGTGTAAACGGGTTGAACGACACCTATGGGTTGACCTTTTCTAACATCCTTGGAATTATTTGACCCTCTAAAACAAATAATGGTTTTGGCTCTAGCATTAGAATAATGAGAACAAGATGAGCCATTACCATCACTATCGAACCTACTTGAGTCTTTCAAATCATTTTTTAACTTCAAAATTTTTTTCTCAAGCAAAGAATTAGACTCTTCCAATTTGAGGGACGCCTTTTTCAAATTTTCAATAATTCCTAAAAGGGTATCTCTCTCTCCCTCAATTAAAGCATAATTTTTCCTAAGAGTCTCTTCACGTGCCACAAACACATTGATTAAAATATTTTTATCCTCTTTGGCACAAACACAAACCATCGAATTTTGAAGGTCCTCCAATTCTTTTTCTAAAAATAGGACCCTATCATCTCTTTCCTTCTTGGACAATTTTAAAGAAACAAAGTCATGGTCCAAGGAAATAAATTTTTCACGATAAAAATCTAGTTGATTTTGAACCGTTTGAAAAAGATCCATCGCGGATTTAAAACGAGAATTTTCTTTTTCCGCAAAATCAATTCTTTTAGCAAACGTCAAATTCAAGTGATTTTTATCATCAAAACTTTGACTCGTGTCATCAAAGGGGGGCACCCGATCAGATAAGTGCTCCATTGGAAAAAATGCGATTTTTCACAAAACTGATTTTAAAAAAATCAATATCACACAAATTTGCGGAAAATAGGAATACGCAATAAATTAGCGCAACCCGCTCTGATACCAATTTGACGACGTGAGAAGTCAAATTGTATCTAAATAAATAAATCCTTGAAAAATCAGGATCACGCGATAAATTAGCGTATCTCGCTCTGATACCAATTTGAAAAACGTAATAAACACGGTGTGTGATACCGATTTGAATTAATTCGCAACTTTCTAATTTGTCACACTTATTTAAATTGGAGTCTATTTTTAATCCAAAGTAATTCATCCCCTAAACATGCATCTATGTGTGTGCGTGTATCAACCCATAAATAGATAAAGCATTTGACACAAATATTAAGGAAAAATCAAGAATTCACAAGACCATTGACTTACATACAACATGATAATCGCCCACAAGTGTAATGCACGGTGTCTTCGTAAAACCTCCAAAGCAACAGCTAGAAATATCGTCGACTGGAATCTCCCATAAGAACTCCAGGTGGTTAGCAATGAAGAAGAAAGTGGCTTCTCCATAAGTTTGAACTTTATAAGGACTCCCTCCACAATAGCACGCAACTCTCCGGTTGTAGAGTTCTCCCCACAAAGATTAAACCACAGCAAAGTGTGTTCTTCAACACCAAAACAATTCACTAAAGCATATTGGGATTTTTGTGAATTATAATCAAAGAGGGATTAAACCCTAAAAGGAAGAAGCCAAAAGTATTCTGCTTTCGCAGTTTTTCTGTTATGTAAACCGCTGGGACTTCTTAAAGAAAACGAAACCACTTAATGAGTATTTAAACAAAATTGCGTCGCCTTAAAAAATGGACTCGTTCGAACGAGATAAGGATCTAGCGCAAACGAAGGACAAATGTCGTTTGAACGACATCACGCGACACTGCCATGTCGTTCGAATGACGTACAAATGTCGTTTGAACGACTGTTGTGTCAAAAAATTAATATTTTAATGTCCACTCCAATACTTAGAAAAAATGCTCATTCTAAAATTTTGACAAAAAAGTCCGCTCCAACACTTAGAAAATATTTTATAAAAATATCCCAAAGTTCTAAGTGTAAAGTTAAGGTATTTAAAACATAATCTTACCAAAGTAAACTTCGTGGAGTCTTTTTGATGAAGAACTTGATATTTGAATTCGTCTTTGATGCTTGAATGATCTCGAATGATCTTTGACGGTGTAGCGGTATATGACATAATACATTGATAACGGACTTATAAAAATATGTCCTTATAAAGGTAAAGATTTTCCAGGAGAACAACTCCCCGCATCACTACTATTAGGTCCTTAGAATTGATCTCGCCCCTCAAAATCAATCGTCACCACTTTAGGTTCTCATAATTAACTTCGGCCCTTAGAATCGGTCATCACAACTATTAGGTCCTCATAATTGACCTCGACTCTCAGAATCGATCATCACCACTTTATATCCTCATAATTGACCTCGGCCCTCAAAATCGATTATCATAACTTTAGGTCCTCAGAATCGACCTCAACTCACAGAATTAGTCTCTACACAACTTTGGGTTCTTAGAATTGACCTTGACTCGAAGAATAGGCCATCACAACTTTATCTCCTCATAATCGACCTCGACCCGCAGAATTAGTCATCATAACTTTAGATCCTCAGAATTGACCTCAACCCACAGAATCAGTCCCCGCAACTTTAGGTACTTAGAATTGACCTAGATCCACAGAATCCTTCCCTTTAAGTTTTGGTCCTTATAATTGACCTCGACCCGCAGAATTGATCTCTACAACTTTAGGTCTCCAAAATCAACCTCAACCCATAGAATCGGTCATCCTCAGCATTACCTTAGGTCCTCATAATTGACCTTGACTCTCTAAATCATTCATCCTCATCCCTTTGATCCACAGAATTGACCTCTTTTACAAACATCCATGTGGTGTCTATTCGATGACCTTTAATTTTTCTAAGCTAAACAGTCAAGGGGCTCCATAGACACCACATTATAGGACCCCTTATGCCTCTCCTTAGGTCCCTAGCACTTCCTCCTTCACCATTAACCCTAGGTCATGCTCCGAGTACTGATCTAGATGCCACCGGGCACTCCTAAGCCAAGTTTGACTACCAATTAACACTTTCACCTTAGCAAAAGCTCGATGAATCTTCAAAGGGATCTGAATCCCCTTTTTTATTGTCCTCCCTGTGCATGAATCAGTCGTACCATTCGGATGAACGATTTATTTTACTGTCAAAAACTGATCAAGAGGACACCAACTGCTCCCGGGCCCTATTTTGACCACAATCAACTTCCTCGCCTAAGCAAAAGCTTAAAAAATCTTTGAAAGGCCCTGAATCCCCTTTCTAACGGTCTATCTCATGCAAATATCTACCTTACGATTCAGTTGAATAGACCATTTTACCCCAAAAATTGATACAAAGGCCACCGGCACACTCAGGCTCCATTTGAACCCCATCAACTCTTTAGATCGAATGAGACTGAATGAATCTTAGAAGGTCTCATGCACGATTCAAGGTTCTAAAAAATGCAGGGCGTGATCGACGCGTGAAGGCCAAGCTTTAAGCCTTAGAAGCCTAGGCGGGCCTTAGGTGTAAAAAGGCGTGAAAAGGCATTTAGGCCTTCTTAATATATTTTAATACTTTTAAACAATAACAAGGCTATTAAAATACTAAAATTGTACATATTATAAAAATATGTCTGAATATATGTAAATTAAAATACTATTTAATTATTTTGGATGAGATAATACTCCGATTTGTAAAAAAAATCTTTAAAAGGCGATATCGTTTCACTAAAGCATTGTTGTTTTTATAAATAAAAGTGCGCCCAAAGAGTTTTACCAAGAATAAGGCGTGAAAAGCCTAAGGCGGGGCGTTTCTCCCAAGCCTCAAGCCTAGGCGTGCCTAGGTGGAGCCTAGGCGAGTTTTTTAGAACGGTGTGTGCGAATCAGCCTTACGGTTTAGACGAACGACCCGTTTTACTTCGAAGGGTCACCGAGAAATACCAGTCTCCATTTAACCAAGGTCAACTCTCCTAACCAAGTGAAGCTCTTTGGAACATCAAAGATCCCTGCATAACCTTTTTAACTATTCATCCCATGCATGAATCAGCCTTACGGTTTGGATGAATGATCCGTTTTCCTCTTGTCCAAAAAAACGTTAGGAATTTTTTAGCCCCGTTTGACCACAGTAAATTCCCAAACTCGAGAGCGACCATTGATTCTTAAAGGTATCTATATACCCTTTCAAACGGTTCATCCCGTGCGCAATTCGGAGTTACAGATTATTTTTTACGACCGTTTTTCCAAAAAATCTGCATGAAAACCCATTTCCCTGCCTCTCGGCAATGTGTCGGGGGTTTCTTACCTATAGGTGTGTCAATGACCATACCGATCGGCACCCCCTTGACCCATATAAAGGGAGAATGATCTCACTACGAAAGGAAACGCAAAAACATCTCTCCATAATCTCAGCAACAGTCTCTTAAAGTCAAGGCGGTTTCCATATTGAAACCTCTCCCCCACATTCCATTTCCATACTTTACTTACCTAATTTAGAAAATCCCATTCCCTCTCATCCTACCACCTTCATCCACTTGCAAGAGCAGCCTTTCAACAATCAAGGTCAACCTTAAAGCTTTCGAAGAAGGTCCAAACCTTTCACTCTCTCTTTAAATTCACTTATTTTCGCATTAATTATTTAATTCTTACTTTAGCATTTCATCTTTATTAGGTCACAAATATTAATATCCAACTTTTTTACTAGTAGTATTTCCCATACTACATTTTCTATAAAAGAAAACCAAAAACAAGAACAATAGGGCTTGCTTGTAAATTCGAAATGGGATTTTCTCAATACATTTTCTCACACTAGAACATCATTTTTCTACACACACACATTAATAAAGTCCCCAGTTGGATTTATGGGATAAACCCCATCACCGTGTTGCATGCAAACTATGTAGACTTTGATGCCTTTTAAGGCAACGTAGGCATCTCGGGTGAAATTCGAGATTCGAGTCCATATTTCCTATTTTTGTTCATAAATTATTTCCATACATTATATTTGTGATCCATGCTTGTGCTTTGTCCAAACTATACCATCATCTTTATATAAACGATCGGTGACATGACAAATGTACACATTATATTTTTAATTACTATTTTGGGAACACTCCTAATGATGACCTCACTCCGCCTTTGTTCATTACGCGATCGAGTGATTTCATTCTCCATTTATATATACATGCACACACTTTACGGTGTTAATAAGGAGAAGAATAACACATGCCTATGAGAGACTGAAAGGGTAGGATGGGTGCCTAACACCTTCCTAATCCATAACTTAGCCATCGACTTCTTGAACTAATTTATTTTTCAAGCATCAGTATGTATTTGATGCCATCTCTCGAGGTGACAACATTTCTTTTGCCTGTTTTGTGAAAAATAGGTTTGCAACTCTATCTCAGTACATCACCCCAATTGACGACGACCGAAGCTCCCGGAGGAATGGCGCGAGACCCCCGCGTGCACCCACTGGGATGGGATGGCCACACAAGTATCTTAAAAAATCAAAGATTAAGTCATTGATCTAAGTTCGAATAATTTGGAGGGTACAAGTGACTTTTGGGAAAAAGATAAGCAAGGATAGCTCTCAACCTCGAATATAAACTCAGAGAAGTTTCTCAATTGTGAGGTTTTCAGATCATTTCAAATGGGAGGGAAAATGACCTATTTATAAGAAATTTTCAAAATAAATCTCCGCGGTGCACACAGTTGATTTTTCCCATGCATAATACTTCAAGCAGTGCTGAAATCTTCGTATGATCATGCGTGCGGGGAAAAAAAACTGTGTGAATGGGTCGTCGCACAGGTCAATATATGATTGTGATACTATTTACATGCTAAAAATACAAAAATCCTTTAGCATGCATAAAAACACTAGGTAAACTCCCAAAAAGGTTTTCATAATGATTTTAATAAAAGAATCAATTGTCCATCCATTTTTGTAAGGACACAAATTTCCAATTGAGTCCTTTGTACTTTTGGCTCAATTTCGGACAAAAACGTTTTGAGTCAGAGGATAGAGTTAATTGATCATCCTTCAAGCCTATGACATGTTTGTTGAAGACGTAGCGGGCAAGAGTATAAAGCTTCATCATATTGCCGAGTTTGTTTGTGCCTCGTTTCTACGTCATCAAAATGGTTCCATTGCTCCTAAGGTATGAATGCATTTTAATATATATATAGGAGCTTGGAACATTTTATAATGGGTGAACATTTAGTTAAAACTGGTGTTTAATTTCATAAAGATTTCATTTCAACTTTAAAATAAAGAATATAAAGTTTCTGAGAAAAAATTGAATTTTCAAACTTTCTGGAAGTTCATTCGATATGTCGTTCGAACGAGTTTTTCGTTCAAATCAGATGTCGTTCGAACGAGTTTGCCAACGAGTTCCCATATTGGCCATTGGAACTTCGTTCGAACGAGATTGTTGTTCGAACGAGATTTCCAAAGAGATTTCTAACGAGTTCACACTGGAACTTCGTTAAAAGCCTCGTTCGAATGAGATCTCGTTCAAGCAAGATCTCGTTCGAACGAAAATGTCGTTCGAACGAGATTTGGCAGGAATAGGTATTTGGCAGTTTTGAGCAGTTTTTCCCACTTTTTTCACTACTTTACCCCACTAACTTTTGACAGAATATCTAAAGTGCAGGAACCAAAGTTTTTAACTTAACTTTTTCATATCCTACAACCTCTAAGAGAGTGTTTTGAGAGAGAAATCAAAAGAGAAAAAGTTATTTGTTTAAGTGTTGCTGATTTTCAAGAAAAATATTTTAAAACACTTATTTTACACCCATATTGTGCATTCAAGCTTCCATAGATATATTTGTACTTGCTTGGAGTTTTGGCACCGATTTTCATCTCTATCGTTTGAAGAGACATTTTGGGTTTTCTTCTAAATCCCATAAAGAAGAAGAGGTTTTCGTTGAATTACCCACTTGGAGAAAGACTCCTAGTTTGGGTGACGGTGACCATATAAATTCCGATCGGTGGATTCCGAGACCGCGGTGGAGCTCCATGGTTATTCTCTAAGAAGAGGTTGATATAAGAAGACGCGTCGGGGCTTGAGAGGGATCGAGTCGAGTGTTGTAAGTCATCTTGCTTGTATTTGTAAATTCCGTACTTAGTGGATTTGAGGCTAGGCTCGTCCGAGATTTTTTTCCGTTGTGAGTTTTTCCTCGTACATCACGGCGTAGTGATTTATTGTTTATTTTATCTTGCTATACTCACCTAGAACGCATGCTTAGGTAATTCAAGATAAAATTTGATTTCAATCACTACATGTTTCATTCAAGTCATTTAATTTAATTGATAAAATTGGTTTGGCCTAACTTGATAAAATTGCAAAATATGACTTAGGCAAATTTTCTAGTACTTGGGTTGAATTAAGTTGGTTTAAGTGAAATTGAAATAAGTGTGTGTGTTTGAATCTAATTTCACTTGGTTTATTTTAATTTGAAGTAAATTAAAATTTGGTATTAATTTGAACCATCATCTAACGCTTCCACATTGTGACACCCCGATTAATTAAATACCGGGTAGCTACTCCTTTATTAAATTAAATCAAAATGCCAAGTTGGCTCAGTTAATAGCATCACTGTCGAAAACATTTTATAATTACTAACCACCTAGTATTTAAAAAGTAAGTTACCAAATTTTTAATTAAAGTCTGATTAACATGCAACAAGTGTAATGAAGAATAATAACACCATTCACCATAATGAAGTAAATAGAATAACCGTCACATGATATAAGTAAATCTGGAGGAAAACTCCTCACAACATAATCCCACAAACAAAAGTAACTAACGAAATACTGAATACTGAATGAATACATGCCAAAGTCTGAAACTGAAATGGAAATGTATCTAATAGAATTTGGGCAACATGCCCTACAACTGAGGAATACTGAGTAAGGAATCCAAATGATATAAGCGTCTAAAAGCAAAACCCTGTAGCTCCCACAAACAGCTACAGCTCGTCAACTGAGTAAGAATCCTATGCATGGTGTCCTTGTGGCTGGGCACCTAAAATGGTTTTACAAAAAGTAGATTTGAAAGCAAACGGGTCAGAGCCCGAATGTGGAGATATTTAAAAACCTGCAAGTGCTTTAAAAACATTTAAAACAGTATATGCAAAGTACATGTTAGGACGTGCTCTCACATGATATACTCACCTCTCGTCTAACTGTGCACTCCTAACGTTCCTGTACCCATTCATGTGTTATCTCGTAACTATCCAAAGAATTTCCAACACTACTACTCGGTTCACGTTTAATTTCCAACCTTAATAATTAAATAGAGATTTCTACATTAAATCCCGGATTCCCAATTACTAACAAAACCATTTATTGATAAATGTTCTCTCTTTTTATCTTTTCAAAACATTACCATAACTATACTCACAATTTAACATAGTAAATTCCCTCTCATTTAACCGTATATTTTCACAACATAAATATACAATATAAGCACCCAAAGGCTAAGCTGCGGTGCACACATACTCTGCTATCCATCCCGGTATATCACATACATAAGGATCACACATTCCGAATCTCTCAGGAATTGTTCAGATAACAACATCACAAATAGTGGAGGCGAACACAGTCACCATCACATGGGTCACGCACATACCTACGCTCCCACGATCAGCAGACTTATTAATATCACAATAAGTCCTTCTATGACCTATGTTCATCGAGGTAACCAATCTAAATCCGGGCAACACAAGGATAAGAAGGCCCTAAGCGAACGTAAACCTCCCGTGATAGCAAGTATGGTAGGTATGTCATACACATAAAGTTATATACTAAGCATTCACACATCTTAGATATCTCGATATTAATAAAGGTATTCTCTACATGTTTATACCATTATTCCAAATTCAAATATTTCAAGTATCCCGATAATATATAAATTAAATAGTTGAAACGTCTCACGTCGTAATTTCTTAAACTTAAAACCTATCTCAAACGGACTATTAAGTTCCCATTATTCACACATATAACATCTTTATACCTAAGGTCTTTACTTCTGCCCCAAACCTTATTCCATCAAATTATTCAAATTTGCACTATTAACCCAAATATTATCTCACATAACGAATTTCATCATTTAGAACAATTCCTCAAATTAAATTCCAATTAAAGTCCAATCTCATAATCATGTCTACTGGTCTTCCTTAAGGTTAAGGGTATTCACAATGTCTCCAATAATATTATTCAAGGGTTAACATCATTAAATTTCAATTAAGGAAAAACTTTACTCATTCTGGGAAGGTCGATCGATCGACCTTTACCTTCTATCGATCGATGGTGGTCGATCGATCGACTGAAGAACATCGATCGATCGAACGCACCAGGTCTGTTACGGACTGCTTCGTTTTGCACTTAAAATTTCGTCCCAAAACTCCATTTTTAAGCATGAAACTCCAAGGCAAGGTTACTATAACATTATACTATCATCCTACAACAGTATTAACATTCTAAGTCCCATAATTCATCCTTTAAAGGCTTAGTTTAGATCAAAACTACATCAAAATAATTTCCAGAATTCTTCCATTCAAGAACATCATTAAACTTCTTCTAACTCCATTTTTAAATTATCAAAGGTTCTGTTTAGAACATATAATTCATCCAGAATATCACTACATGCAATTCCTACATAAATCATGGCTTTTAACTTCCAATTAATGGGTCTAAATTATCTTCAAAAATCAATTTCTAAAATTCCTAAACATGGAAAACATAGCTTGAATCAAATGAGTTTAAACCACTTGCCTTAATCTATCTCTGAATTTGGTGTTGAATCTTGAAGTTAAGTCTGTCCTCTTTCTTTCTTTCTGCAGAATTCTTTCCTTCTCTCTCTCTCTCAAGCTCTTCCCAAGGTTGAAGACAATGGAGTTGTGGAGGTGTGTTTGGTTTTTGGTAAGTTGGGATTGTATATCAACTTCTCCCGTAGCCCATATTGTCTCTTAGTGTAGTTAGTGGGTTAAGTGGGTTAAAGAAATAGTCAGATAGTAATTACAATTTTCATCACTTTTTAATTCCCAAAAATACAATTTACCAAAATACCCTTTATGATGCCGGTATGGCCTAAAAATACCCCGGGACCCAAACTAAACTTTCGGCTAGTGTTTTCTAACTATCTCGACCCTTCCGGACGCGTTGGCGCACTCAAAATGACCATACGGTTAATGGACTAAAATTCACTTTTTAATTTTAAAATAAAATACCATAACGTGGCGGTCACACGCGTCAAACAAAATTCCCAAATTGCGGTATTTAAATCTCACGACAATTTTAATATTACCAATATTCATATAATGCCAAGTATGCACATTATAATAAAATACTAACTCACATCTCGTTAATATTTTAATCCGGATTAATTTCCAATTAATAAACATTTAATTCAATTAATCCCCAAAAATAAATATCACAGAAAAATACGGGGTATTACACACATATCTATCTATAAAAGGAAATTAATTTTGAATATTAAAATTAGGGGCCTTCGGGACGTTTTCAAATTGGTATCAGAGCCAAAACGATAATTTACTTCGTTAAAGATCCTTTAACTAATTTTTGGCTAAAATGGAATTTTCCCCATTTTCAAAATTTCCTATTTTTGATGGTTCTAATTACGCGTATTGGAAAGCAAATATGAAATCGGCACTTAAATCTATCGACGAGAGGGTTTGGTTATCTGTAGTTAACGGGTGGTCTCCACCAACTCATTTAGTAGAAAATAGACGTGTTCCCAAACCGATCGATAGATGGAGTGAGGGTGAATTTAAACTTTCAAACTTTAATTCTCGTGGTTTAAATGCCTTGTTTAACGCTGTCACACCGGATGAATTTCGACGTATTATGATGTGTGAGATCGCTAAAGAAGCTTGGGATATTTTACAACTCACTTATGAAGGTACAAGTGTCGTTAAAGCTTCGAAACTCCAAAACCTCACCACTCAATTTGAAACTATCAAAATGAATGAAAAAGAAATTTTTGATGAATTTTATGCTAGACTTTCAGATATTGTTAATTCATCTTGTAATTTGGGAGAGAAAATACCAGAAAACCGAGTAGTAAAGAAAATTTTAAGGTCCCTACCCAATAGATTTATTCCAAAAGTGACCGTGTTAAATTATTTAACAACTTTAGCCTCTACGAAATTAGAAGAGCTTGTAGGTGACTTACAAACCTATGAACTGGACATGTTTCCCTCTAAAACTGAAAAGAAAATAGAAAAGGGCATTGCTTTAAAAGCCCGATAAGAGGATAAACAAGTAGTAGAGAGCGAGAGTGATAGTGACTCGGAAGATATGGCCTTGTTTTCTAAGAAATTTCAAAAGTTTCTTAAAATTAACAAAGATAAATTTAAAAATGACTTTAAGAAATTTGAAACTTCTAAGCATGACAAAGCCGAGATGATCCCTAAAACTATTAATGAAAATTTAAATAGGGACGAGTCAAATAGGTGTTTTGGTTGTGAGGGTTATGGCCATAGGGCTTCAGAGTGCCCCACTAAACTAAGGAGAGAGGGTAAGCGACCGATTTCATATAATCCCACCCTTAGTGATTGTGATAAGGAAGAGGGACCCGATTCCCCCACTAATCCCAACTTTGTGGCTTTTATGGCTAGTCATGTGAGTGATAGTGAGAACTCATATATAGATAAAAATTTATCACATGACACTTCCAAGGTCATTGTTTATGATTTCCTTATTTTTTATGATAGTGAGAGTGAAGAAGAAAGAGAGAGTAAAAATGAAGAAGAGGTTAATGTGAGTAAACTTTAAAATGCTTTTCAAGAATTATATGAAGAATCGATTAAATTAAAAAGAGCAAATTTGAAGTTAGAAGTAAATTTAAAAGAGCGTGTCAAGGTCGTCGATGATAGTTTATTGGTAGAAGAACTTAGGACACGTGAGAGGACTCTTCGAGAGAAGCTAGAATATGTAGAAGGCTAGAGAGATAGCCTTAGGGGTTTAATGGAATCCTTGAAAAAGGAGCTTCTTGAGTTTGAAGAGAGAAATGTGTTGTTAGAGTCTAAAATTGTATAATTAGAAATTAAACTAAAAGACTCTAGCAAAGTCAAATTTGATTTGGAGTGTAGGTCCGAAAAACTAGATAAGATCTTAGGAACGGTCCAAATCAAAAATGACTTGTGTGGTTTAGGCTTCGATACTTGTAATGAACCAACTCAAAAAGCCAAAACCAATGTTTTAGGAGAATCACCTAGGAAAACCTTTAGAGATCACTCCTTAGGTAAATATTTTCAACATGTTTTTAATTGTGTACATTGTGCTCGAAAAGGTCATCTTAAGAAATTTTATTTTGATCTTAAAAGATTTTCTAGAAAATCCCAACGTAAGGCAACCAAGGTAGCCAAGATTCCTACACCCCGAGATAGTCACTCTTCATTAGTTTGGGTTAGGAGATCTGACTTGGTAGCTTTACAAGATAGGGTATTTGATTCTCAATTACTTTCACATGCTTCTTCCCTTGCAAAATCTAAAGGTTGAATGTGTTAGTTTTATTTACATACTTTAGCTTTTGTATTTTGATGCTATATTCACATGCTACTTGTATGCTTGTTTAATCATTTTCTAGTCCATGCTCCATGCTTTATCACATGCTAGAAATTATGATTTTTTTTTTATCTTTTGTATTATATTTACTTCATTTTGTTTGCATTAATTGAAAAATACAAAAAAAATTTTGGTTTATCATTTGCATTTTATCTTTTTAACAATTTATGATTAATGAAAAATACAAATGATTTTTGTTTGTCTTTTGAGTATATAATTTTATTTTTGGTTTAAAAATTTTCAGAAACTCAAAAAGATTTTTTTTGTGTGTATTTTAGTTGACACACTTTATGTGGTATATACTTGTGTTGGAATTCCATCTTTTACGCTCCCATGTGGCTAGAACTTTTGGGTTAGATTGTCAATCCTTATTATGTTCTTTACCATTCTTACATGGAGTAGTTGGATGTTGTGTTGCTTAAATGGATTCTATTTTTATATGCCTCAATTCACACATGCATGAGCTCTTTTGAAATTTAACTTCACATGTTATATTTGAGCCTTGAGAGATGTTCTCCTATCAATCTTGTCATCTACATATTTGTGACCTAGGAGGACTAGTGCATGTCAAAATTCGTTGCATGTGAGATTTATGAGAAATAAAAATATGATAAATATAAATGTGCACGGGGAAGGGCTCCGAAAGGATTTATTGTCTTTTGCGAATAGTAAGCCACCGTTTATTTGGACCTAAAAGAAATGCGTGGTCCAAAGGCCTAAAAGAAAATATGGATTTAAAAAAGCAAAATATTTTCCAAGGCCTATGTTTGATTGATATATTCATTCAAAATTAATATAAAGGCTTATTGAGGGAGATTGGATGGTATATCAACGGTTTGCACAATGTCCGTTTATCCTAGTTGCGTTTTCAATGTCATGACTCTATTGGTTTGTAGAAGCATCAACATGCTAGGCTTGTATGCATTATGTATGTTTGTTCATTGAGTTCAATTTATATTGTCACATGAGGTTATATTCAAATGTGATGAAGTTTGCAATCAATTGAGAACTCCGTGAACATATTTTAAGTGATTGGGTCTAAATTTAATTGTTACTAGTTCACACCCCAACACTTCCGTTTCCATATGACACATTTTTGCCATACGAGTGTGAAAAGCATATCGTATTTTGTGTCATTTGTGTGTTTATATCTATATATGTGTACTTGCGTCTATTAGTTATATCTTATGTATACATATATTTGATATTTTTGTTTAGTCTTTGCCTTGCTTTCTAGTCCATACATGCTTTAATTCATAAATGGTATCCATCTTGTTGCCTTCTTTGTTGATATCACATGCTTAATACTTAAGTATCATATTGGTATCTGTTTCTTGCATCTTAGTTGGTATCCATTAATATTGGGTGGATTATTTGTGCTTTTGTTGCCCATATGCTTTAATGTTCTCATCACTTTATGCAGAATTACATGTTTTATCTTGTTATCCCATTCTATTTATCCTTTGCTTCGTTTAGAGGGTGTATATGCTTCATTTGGGGGAAATAAGTTAATTATTGATTCTTTAGCCTTTGTCTATTCCTGAACAAAAAGGGGGAGATATTGATAGGGGGAGAAATGGTATCTAAACCTATTATAATCGTATCTTAGTTTGGGGGAGATTTATCTTAGGGGGAGACGTCTTTCTAAGTTGATCATTGTTGAGAAAGGGATAGAATTAAATTTAGGGGGAATACTTACTTTACTTGCATTAAATATTTTGATATTCCCTATGCGTGTGATGTGTTTGCTTAAGTGTGCAGGAATTATATTATAAGTGATAACTTTCACCGACAAAGATTGTGATCCTTGGGTTGTTTGAGTCAAGCATCGTATTTTTACTTTCGGTGGGACTTTTTATTAGTCTAGTAGAGCTTGACGGCCCTTTAGGATTTTTATTTGGTTTTTGTCCCGGAATAGCCAAAGGGGGAGATTTGTAAGGACAAAAATTTTCAATTGAGTCCTTTGTAGTTTTGGCTCAATTCCGGACAAAAATGTTTTGAGTCATAGGATAGAGTTAATTGATCATCCTTCAAGCCTATGACGTGTTTGTTGAAGACGTAGCAGCCAAGAGTATAAAGCTTCATCATATTGCCGAGTTTGTTTGTGCCTCGTTTCTACGTCATCAACATGGTTCCATTGCTCCTAAGGTATGAATGAATTTTAATATATATATATATATATATATATATATATATATATATATATATATATATATATATATATATATATATAGGAGTTTGGAACATTTTATAATGGGTGAAAGTTTATTTAAAACTGGTGTTTAATTTCAGAAAGATTTCATTTAAACTTTAAAATAAAGAATATAAAGTTCAGGGCAAAAAATCAAATTTTTCAAACTTTCTGGAAGTTCGTTCGATATGTCGTTCGAACGAGTTTTTCGTTCGAACCAGATGTCGTTCGAACGAGTTTGCCAACAAGTTCCCATATTGGCCACTGGAACATCATTCAAAATGTCGTTCGAACGAGATTTCTATTCGAACGAGACTTCCAACGAGATTTTTAATGAGTTCACACTGGAACTTCATTAGAAGCCTCGTTCGAATGAGATCTCGTTCGAACGAAAATATCGTTCGAACAAGATTTGGCAGGAACAGGTATTTGGCAGTTTTGAGCAGTTTTTCCCACTTTTTTTGCTACTTTACCCCCACTAACTTTTGACAGAATATCTAAAGTGCGGGAACCAAAGTTTTTAACTTAACTTTTTCATATCCTACAACCTCTAAGAGAGTGTTTTGAGAGAGAAATCAAGAGAGAAAAAGTTCTTTGTTTAAGTGTTGTTGATTTTCAAGAAAAATGTTTCAAAACACTTGTTTTACACCCATATTCTTCATTCAAGCTTCCATAGATATATTTGTACTTGCTTGGAGTTTTGGCACCAGTTTTCATCGCTACCGTTTGAAGAGACATTTTGGGTTTGCTTCTAAATCCCACAAAGAAGAAGAGGTTTTCGTAGATTTACCCACTTGGAGAAAGGCTCCTAGTTCGGGTGACGGTGACCATATAAAGTCCGATCGGTGGATTCCAAGACCGCGGTGGAGCTCCGTGGTTATTCGTTAAGAAGAGGTTGATACAAGAAGACGCATCGAGGCTTGAGAGGGATCGAGTCGAGTGTTGTAAGTCATCTTTCTTGTATTTGTAAATTCCGTACTTAGTGGATTTGAGGCTAGGGCCGTCCGAGGTTTTTTCCCGTTGTGGGTTTTTCCTCGTACATCGCGGCGTAGTGATTTATAGTTTATTTTATCTTGCTATACTCACCTAGAACGCATGCTTAGGTAATTCAAGATAAAATTTTCTTTTAATCACTACATGTTTAATTTGGTGCGAAATTAAATATTGGGTAATGTTTATGTTAATTTAATTCAAGTCATTTACTTTAATTGATAAAACTGGTTTGGTCTAACTTGGTAAAATTGCAATATATGACTTAGGCAAATTTTCTAGTACTTGGGTTGAATTAAGTTGGTTTAAGTGAAATTGAAATAAGTGTGTGTGTTTGAATCTAATTTCACTTGGTTTATTTTAATTTGAAGTAAATTAAAATTTGGAGTTAATTTGAACCATCATCTAACGCTTCTGCATATCTATCTATAAAAGGAAATTACTTTTGAATATTAAAATTGGGGGCCTTCGGGACGCTTTCAATTTATAAAACACACATTTTAAAAAATAACATGCACGTGTGTGTAGCCATATGTCAATTAATAAAACTACCAAAAGGATATAATTTTCATAGCATGTGCCAATGGAAGCCTTGCGATTGTTAAGCGACTTACATGATCTTCAACTTCAAAATTCCTTCTAAATAAATGAATGCATCTCACTAAACTATATGGCTCGAATTACTCAATGACTCAAATGTTTTGTTAAGGAATTTATCCAACTTATATATACAACAATTACAATAAACCAAAATTACATTTCAATCTCCCCCTTTGGCTATTCCATAGTAAACCCCCAAAATCCAAAATACTCTAACCAAAAGCACACCACATTAGCCATATATTGAGATTAGTATGAAGTAATGAACATATGAGTCCAACTGACGAAAGAAACATTGAATTTGAGTCTGAAATGGTGGAACGGATTCGAGAACAACATGACATTACTTGAAATCACATGAAATAATAAATAGAATCACACGAGCAAGCATAGACAAAGAGAAACTCTCCTTGCTTGGGAATCCTGTAAAAAAATCAAGGAGATATAGATGATATAAAACAGGTAAACATATGATGTATAACAAAATCACATAATATTAATAACACAAATAGTATAGCTCCCCCTACAAGTCATATCTCCCCATCTTAGATATTTCTTCGCCTTTTGACAAAGTGAGAAGCAAACAATATATCTCCTTTTTTTACATAAGGGGAATAAAAAATTTATCCCCCTTTTTCACACTAATAGTCAAAGAAAAGAATTAATCATAGACAACGGTAATAGCATGGTAATATTGCATAATCATAATCACAAAAAAAAACTAGTGAAGTACGAGCTAGTAAAACATGTGAACTACCAAAGCTATAAGGGAAAAAGAAATATACATGTGTATCATCATATGAATATTAAAGTCAAGAACTAGAAGATGAATGATATCAATCAATTAGTAAAAAAAAGTAGGATATTTGATATACGAACAATCTAACTAGCGAAATAAGATCATATATCAAGCATGGCTATAACAATATTAGCATAAGAATATGGATAAAACAAGATATTCCATAAAACCAATAAAACCATCCAAACAATTATTCTAAGTACCAACAAAAAATAGTATAAATATCCACTAGAGATAGAAAGTATCAAAGTACCATTGGTGGTACTATCAATAGTAACAAAAATGAAAAAGAGATGTGCAAAAAAAACTATAATCATCATAGGTCATCGCATCATCATCATTCTCATTATCCTCATCATCCTCATAATTCTCATCAATGCGGTCATAATCACCATAAATATTAAGTAGAGGAATATACATTTGTGGAGTGGTCACTAGCGGTGGAACAGCATCATCAAAATCAAAAATAAGATCGGATCTCCTCAAATAATATGCATTAAACACAACATCAATACGTAAGTTGGCCTTCTCACGATCAATGGTGTCGAAACCTCTATACATAGTATACATGGGAATTCTTCATCTCAGCTCCAATATCTTGAAACTTTCCTTTCATATAATCAAACTGATCCTCCATAAACTAATGCGTACCTTGATGAGATATTGTATATGGAACAGGTCCAAGCTGAGGAACATGTGCATGAATTGGTGCTAGTGTCGGTGATCTGGATCAATAAGATGTTTAGGTGGTATACGTGTAGTCTGGCCTAGAACGGGAAGAATTGATGCTCGAGATATCTCTAATAATAGGTAAATCATCATCTATAAGCAAACACTGAACACTTCATTAATACAAATATCTCATGATCAACCTCCCATAAGGTATAGCCTTCCCTCTAGTATCTGTAGATGCTCTCATCATCACATGAAGAACTAGATCGAGATAATTTATCATCGGCCTATGCGGGAAGCATAGAACAACCAACCAATGGGGTAAGGGAATTCCTAGTTACGACGTCTAGGCATAAGGTGTGAACAACCAAAAAGTGAAGTAAAGAGTATCTCTTATCCATAAAATTCTATCGAAAAAGGAGAACATACCCAATGCATTAGATATCCTACAAGGAAATAAGCAACCTGATCATGTGAAATATTACCCTCATAATATGCATCAAAATTGGTACGATCAAGATGAGTCTCAAGACCTAAATGAGTAGAAAGTGCATCACCAAAGATCTCAATGTCAATGCGAAGAACAAATGAAGATAATGAATGTATGGTCTAGGATGGTACAATCATGCTCACATAGAACTAGCAAACTAGGATAGCATTGGCCAAATGATGTGGCTTGATCAATAGGGAATCAAAGATGATCCCATTCAAAAATAATCATTGACCCTCCTCACATGTATCATGATGTTCTAAGTTCAAACATCTCTCTACGATAACAGGTCGTAACATGTAACTCTCCCCAAATTTCAAACCATGTCTAGTGAATAGAATCCTAGAGGCATAAACTCTAGAAATTGGAATGGGAATAGAGGTACTCGAGGCCTATCTATGATGTCTTGTAGGTGGTGGTGAATATGGAGACTCACTAGAATGTGATATCTCATCAGGGCCACTCAAAATTTATACCTTCTTCCTAGATTGTGTTTTCCACTCACCATAATGTAGAAATATGGGATAAAATAAGAAACAAATGGAACTGGGGTAAAAAAATAACAAATATCTTAAAATCTCTAAATGTACAACCCAAAAATCACTAACAATTCACCAAAACTCGAAATCAAGAACCTAAAATGATGTCTCCAACCTAGAATCACTATATAAGAAGTAAATCAACAATGAATAACAAGTATTTAAGATTTAACATATTGAAATCATATCAAATGACACCAACAAAAATCTAGGGCTTTTTATCAACAACCAACAAACCATCTCCCATACCTCTTCTAAAATGATATGCAACTAGAAAAAATTGATTTTGGAGTGATTTTGGCTAGAGTTTGAGCTATTGAAGTGAAAGGTTTCGAAAGTAACAAATGAGAAGACAGAAACCATTTAATCATTCTGACATCCGTGCCAACGGATGCCATAGTCATGCGAATAGCCTCCAAGCAAATGGTTGAATTTTTAGTTGTTCGAACGATTTTGACCAAAAACATAGTCAGTGATAAAATGTCCAGAAATGACTATGTATAAAACCTTAATCATAAATACTCTCAGAAATAGTAGTATAAATTAAGGCAATCCATGTAAAAACATTCACTTTTTACTTTAAGTACACAAATTTTAAGATAAATGCAAAGAAAAGTATAAAACATAATAAATCACATGGCAATATATACAAATGCAAACACAAAAATGTAGTGATTAGGCGCATATGATCAATTGGATTCAACATGTGATTCCCTTTTAATCTTGATTAAAATATGAATTGGGAACACATTCAATCCAAATCTCAATCAAATCAACATAAAAGGCATAAAATTCTTATCAAATCAATTTATTGCAACTTTAGATATTAATCAAGGCAAAATTTGTGTAACAAAAAAGATACAAGATCAAAATTGTTACACATAAACAAATCATATGAAAATTACAAATAATGCTTAAATTTATCACTTAAACCAATATCCTTTCATGATCTCAAGTAAAATCTAGTTTCTAACCATTTTTCACCTTCGAGCATATGTTGATCAAAATCTTTTGAAAACCAACTTATAAAGCAATCTCAGTTTTGAAAAGCAATGCCCTATCTTGTCTTTTATGTCAGTTAAGAACTTATATTGTGGCTTTTTCCAACATATAGGTTTTGTCATTGATTGTCTTTTCACACACTTAATTCAAAATCGATTGTAACCACTCTAATGGTAGCCCTTATCAACGCATGAAAATGATACTTTTTAAACTCCTCCAATGTATGAAACACATATAAATCTCACACATGGACCATAGTTCAAAACTAACAAGATATCTCATGATTTGACCATGATTAAATCAAGCACCAAAAGAAAGAATCATATAAATATAGTCATTCTCATCAAGTGATATGCATGTGCTCAGGTATTGTGAAATTAATACCAAAGCCTTCAACAAATTTGACAATCATGATTCTTCAAATGAATTCTAATCTATAGTTAAATCAACCAATATTTTCAATCAAATGGTTAAAAATTCAATTTCAATCATCATTCAATTTAAATCAATTAATTAAATATCAAAAATATAGTACTTAACCACATAATCACAAAAAGAAACAAACATTAAATCTTTTCTGATTTTTTGATAAAATTGTGATGCATTTATTAACAAAGTCATGTTTAAAAAAGTATATATCATACAAAGAAAATTAATGAAAAATTTACATATGCATGAAACCTTCACCGAAACATGAAAATTTATAACAAATGATAAATTCTCATTCACAAGATTTGTTTCCCCACAAATCAAGAATGACCTTGAAGGGAACCTACACAAACAAGATCCTAGTCATCCTATCAAACTATCTATCTAGATAGTGATGGGTTTTCCATCTCCCGAATCATTAGAAGTAACAAAAGTGATAAGAGTATAGTATACTTTATGTGCTCCATAAAAGAGATTGTATAAATTCCTTGCCAAAACATATTTCTGTCTATGTCTAAAAGGTCATTGCAAAGCTTCATCAACATCCCAGATTCAGTCGATGAGAATCCTCAGAAACACCAATTGGCGAAGTTATAATACTTAGTATACTTAGATTTAAACCTCGGTTAAATTATTTTATAAATTAAAAAATTGTTTTAATTAACCTTGGTTGTTATTTTGTCAAATACGTAAAGCAAATATACTTTGAATATAAAGTTAACTATTTTATAAAGAATTTGATCTTTGTTTGTATTTTAAATGTGGATGTATTTGAGAGGAACAAAAATTATTAGAGTTCACCAAAAACTTGGTTTGAAAATTTTCTCTAAGGCAAACTTGGCAAAAATTTTGGATATTTCCTCAACCTACATTATAGCCACAATGATGCTCCAGTTGAGATCTTTTTCATTGCAATGACAATGTCTCGCTAGAATTTTGAGTCCCGCGTAAAATCTTTGAATTTTTGTATAAGCTGATTATTGCTTCGATTCTCCACAACGACGAATTTCCCCATTGCACAACTCCAGCAAGATGCATCTGACAACACTGAAAGTGTCTTTTTTCACAAAATATTCCTTAAGATTTTCTTGGTTTATGTGTCAAGTGTAACTTTTTGGGTGACTAACATTTGAAGTGACTACTTGATTCCATAAGAGTGTGACACCTAGTATATGATATTTCAAATCATTTTAAATAAAAAGGCTATTTAGTTGTGTGTTGTTTACTCTTCCAAAATAAAAGTGATATCTTTGGAAAATAATACTTTTGTTGATCAAAACATTTCATATGTTTGAGAGCACTTGTTTTCCCTCCTCTTCTTTGATTTCTTCAAGCCATTGTTTCTAATAGCGGTATATTTACTTATTGTGTGTTCAAAAATCTTTCTTCATTAGTTAGTAAATATTTTCTCTTCATTGGCTTCGAAAACTCGTTTTGAGATTTAAAACACCACATCTTTGCAAACACCCCAACACACATATTTAGTATTCCCTCAAAATTCTAAGTGTGGCATTTTGATTGCTTGAAGGTTCCATATTAGAATCAATTGCTTCAAATATAAAAAAGAAAATTTTGTCAAAAGATTTGATGGCATTGGTTGCAAACCAAAAATGGTGGTAGTTTTGCAGTGTTCTTCAATGGTCGGTGCTCTCCTCAAAGAATATGGTATGAATTAGTGTATAGTTGTTAATAGCATCGTTTGGTTATAAGTCTCTATCTTTTACTTTTAAAACTCTACCACGGAGCATTTTCTGTACTTGTTGGCCCTAGATTTTTCCTGTTAGTGACTTTTTCCCTCGTACATCCT
The DNA here is from genome assembly GCA_949130495.1 of Sambucus nigra. NCBI lineage: Eukaryota > Viridiplantae > Streptophyta > Magnoliopsida > Dipsacales > Adoxaceae > Sambucus > Sambucus nigra. The sequence goes on from OX422213.1 coordinate 299,610,304, forward strand.
GTCTTGTGCTTATTTACTCTTTTCGTATTTTTAGATTCGTTGTCTTAAATAAGAAGATAAAATTTGGGATTCTAAAATCTTATAAAATATTTTGTCACGTGGACTTTTGGATTATTAAAACCTTTCGATAATAAATTCGTACACCTTTTATCTTGAATTAGGGGAATTAATTTATATTTGGGTAGTTACCATTGAGAGGAACTCTCTCAACTGGTATAAGAGAGATTCTCCAAGTTTTAGCTGTAATAATCTAGGTTTAGATCGTTTTGTATGTAATGGATGGAAGTTTAACCCCTGGCCTCCCCCATTTGATGATGGAAACTATTCTTATTGGAACCCGTATGATAGCTCACTTGATGTCTATGGACAATTAAAAATGGAATAGTGTTCTTGTGGTATGGACCTATCCCAAAAGCATTGTCCCTTTAGTGACGATAACTCGGACTCCGATGATGACTCTCAAGAATGAAATTATGTCCCTTTTATGGTGAGAGAAATTTGACGAGTTGGATAACTTATGGCATTTTGACATTTCTCATCCTTTTAGTTAAGAAATGATTAATTCTAATAACTCTTTGACCACTATTGAGGATGAAGAAGAAAAAGATCTTCAAATGGACGATATAAGTCTTTACAAGAAATCCATAAACCGCGAAAGGCTTAACATGGAATTTTCCACCATCCTAGCTAATGCTGAAAGTAAAATGACTATGGTGAGTGAGAGTAGTGTGAGATATTTTGATGTTCCATATGTGGTGTGTAGTGAAGCGCATATCGAAGGAATTACCAATGACTTTTTTTGTCTTGAGATCGAGTTCCTTAGGATGTCCTTACATGAGAGTGAAAACTCAAGAATAGCCCTAGAGAACGAAATCTCTTTACTTGAGACCGAGCTACTATTCGGGACCAATTTTAATCTAAAATTAGTGGATAGATTTAAAATTTTTGATTGGTTTTTGGACCCCGATTATCCACTTTGAATAAATGTGGAATCCATTTTTATTGTCATGGCTTTACGTCTTTCCTAGTTATCTTAGCATCCCACTCCATTTTTTCATCACCCATTGCCGAATCTTCTATCAACTCTATATCTGAAGAAAAATAAAGCAAGGTGACTTTCATGTGTTACTTTTACAACAAGGAAGGACGCTTTAAGGAGTTTTTCTTTAGGCTTAGGAAGTAGCAACTTAAGCGCCCCATCGACCCAATTGAACCACAACCCTAAAGGTGCACACATTGCCATAAGTTAGGCCATATTAAGGAATTTTATGTTTTACTTTGACCCACACCATCTTTAGGCATTTTTAATCAGGGTTGAAAAGTCAATAGGAAGGGGAAAAAGAAGGTGGAAGCCCTTCAAAAGGTTTCCAAAGGGAATATAAAAGGGAAAACGATTTATCCTCCCGAAATTCCCAAATTGGTTTTTAAATTGAAATCTTTGAATGTTGAACCGCATTGAATTTCGATACAAATCCTAGATAGATCAGAACTAGAATCCCTAGATAAGCGAGCTAAGGCTTGGTCCTTGTTAATTGAGTTGAACTCTTTCATCGGCACCTGTATATACGATTTATTGGATATGTTTTTTCTCTCAAACTAGACCATGTCGCCCCAACTTTGTGATAGAATTTTATTCGACTCTTGGGAATGGTAAGGATCACTTAGGCGTCAGATTTTAAAAAATTTAGTGCTAGGGTTATGGCCAAATTTTTATTTTCGTAATTAAATTAAACAAAATAAATAATTAAACCCAATTTTAACATTGCTTTAATTCAAAACTAAGTTTTGAGATTTACCTAGGTGATATAGCAAGAATAAAATATAGCAGACCCCAACACAACGATGCACGGTGAAAATCCACAACGGGAAAAACCTCGGATGGTCCAATCACGCAAATTAATGATGATTAGGTATTGTTAAAAGGAAAAATTAGATTACTCAGCCAACTCGATGCCTTCAAGCCTTGATTTTATCTTTGCTTCTTGAACCTTCTTCCCAATCTCTATTAAACGCCCTCCAATGGTAGCACAATTCAAACACTCCCCACGTCTCGATTCACGTCTATCTTATCATTAGATGACTAGTTTCAACCGTAAACCAATAACACACGATCCACCATATCTAACCATAAACATGGAATCCACCACTGGAAATAAACTCTCAATGAAGAGTAAATGTCTCAATGCAAGATACACGGAGATCTGAAATGGACATATGATGTTTAATCTTGGATATTAAACTTTTGGTGTAAACTACGGTTTGGGAGGCTCAATATGTAACTCTAAAAATTATTTTTGGAAAACATATCGGATCCCAGAGGAAAGTTCAAACCTAATTGGAGCGGACCCTACATCGTGAAGAAAATTTTATCGGGTGGCGTCGCTATGCTCACAGATCTCGGAGGAGAAGAATTGGCGCGGCCAATCAATCTGGACCATCTCAAGAAATTATACCCTTAATCCGAACTCTCGGCGTGCTAACTCTCCTCATCCCCCTTCCATTCTTAAAAAAAATCTTCATTTCCCCTACCCAGAACTACGTGGGACCAGATCCTCTCAAAATAATTCTTTTTAAAATGAATCTTTTGAAATTTTCAAAACCCTCGGATGTACGTAGGCAAACCATACAACACATAGGCGCGGTCTTTTCTTTTTCTCAAAATGCTATTCTTTTCTAAACCCCAAGAATGGCGGTCCATCTCATCATTCACGTGAACAAAAGGATTATGTAAGCCTTAGCGATTGGTATCGATAGTTCAAATGCAAAACTCATCAAAAGGCACAATAAAATATCATCAAAATCATTTTTATTTCAAGTCAATAAATACAACTGTTACATGAAGTATCAGTAGAGAGAGTCAAACATACCACCCCCTTCTATAATAAAACAATCCTATAAACAAACCTACCCAATCCCTACCAAATCCCCACCAACTTCACAAAAACTACCTCCAGCTTCACAGATAAACCCTAAAACATGCTATATACCAACACAAGTTACCCTAAACATAAAATTCCCGGCTTCACTAATGTTACCCTCAACTTCCGGACGGCCCAGTAGATGTGGATGTTACGAGATTGATTTAACCACCCCAACTCGTGGCTATCTAGATAGTATTCTGTTTCATTTCCAGAATTTCCTTTTAGGCGTGTTGCCCGTAGTCGAACAGTATTATATTTAAGTCTATTATATTTATGTGAGAGATATTTTAGTTTCTTATCGGCATTTATTTACGTTGCATGATTACTTATAGTGAACGATGGTTTATTCAGCTCACATTTATTTATTTTTGTAAATTACTTATTATGTAATTGCATTGTATGTATCGTTTGCCTCATCATAATTACCGTCTCCCAGTGCTCCTCGACTCTCCCACTCCTGATTAATGCTCCGTATGCATTCCATGCAGCAGTACGCCTTGGCAAGCTTGGTCGAAACCACAACACCCTCCTATATGGTGTCGAAAGGCACGAGCCACCTTTCACCGGTCACTTCCTCCAAAAAAAATTAGACTACCCACTTCCACAACCATTTTAGATAGTCCCTAGATACATGCCAAGACCCTTTGACAGATTGTGACGGATGGGCAGATAGCTGGCGGCATTGCCACAAAGGTCCCAGTATCATTCGTAAAGATTCAGATAAATACTCTATTAGGAATAAGTTACTTATATGATGAGGCATTATCCACTTCCACCCCACTTGGCACAAAAGCGGACAAGGAAAATAGAAGGAAGTCTGCTGAAGGCCAACCAGCCACACATACCGGTATTCTCCCAATTCCAAACTAAGTTGAAGTTCCCCCCACCATGGCAGAGATTAATGAAGATACTCATCTTAATTCTCCATGAACAATTTAACCTAGTTCTCTATTGAAGGGTCAAAACTGAAGAAAGCCCGAACAAAGAAATTAGGCACACCTGACAGGGGATACTCAGGAGGGACCATTAGGCGAAACCTCTCGAAAGCCACATGAACAGCATCACAAGGCTCCCCCATAGATAGTCGAAACGACCCTCCTTCAAAGAATCAAGACCATTCAAGGTCTCCGCCAGTACTACCGCCACAGGACTACAGTGGTAAGACATCCACGCCACTATCGTGGCCACCTGAGGATCGGCCATTAAGTCACCTATCACCGATAATAACCTAACAGTCAGGACTAAGGCAACAGCTCTGGTAAAACAAGCATCAGATAAGTCCCTCTAGCACATCGAGTTCATAACCATCGGGAGAGTGATATTCCTGCCATGGACAAATGGTTGAGCCGCCGAGGGAAAGATATGAAGTAACTCAGCCACAGACACCCGGGGAGAACGGGATAAGTCACACATAGTTGAAATTATACTGGGGCTGCCCCCCAATATTACTAAAAACTCCTCATAAGTAGGGCAGGCCTCATCTAGGCCAAATCAAAAAATGTGATCTTCGGGGTACCAGAATTATACCGTCACCTCTAGTAAATTCCAGTCTATAGCATGATTGTGCCAAAAAAAGACCCGATACAAGCTAAAGGTATCATAATAAACATTATAGAGGCACGTGGCCTCTAAACCCTCAAGCTAGGAAGAGAAGTCTTCAGACATCGAGAGAACCATTTAAGAGAGAGAAAGAAGACATAAAAGAAGAAATAGGGATGGTGGGGAAAAATGCATTCCCTAAACTCCCTTTTTATACCCAAAAGTATTCACCAAAGACAAATTACTCGGAACCTCATCAATCCCTCTACCCTACAAGTACTCCAAGTATACAAAAAGTGCAATTAAGTCCAAAAGAGTGATTTTACTTGACCCTTGTGTCGATAGGAAGGACAAGAGGTATGTCGATAGTCAACCCCACTTTTTTAGAAAAATTCCATTTTTCCTCTTTTGTCTAAAATCAATTTCCAAAAATTATTTCTTTGAAAGAAATTAATACCCGAGCCATTTCTTTTTATTACTCCATTTTTTCATAAAATAAATAATTATCCTCATAAAAATTCTCCTACTTACCTCTGACTTTGCAAAAATAAAATAATCTTAGCAGAAAAAATGCATGCAGATTAAGTCACTAAATCAAGAAATATACCCAAAAGAAATGCGTGTTTTTCATATATAATTATTTTTTGGAATTATTACATCCTTTACAGGAACAAAAGAAATAAAATACAATGGGACTTTGCTTGAACCCTCCAACAATCCCTTTAAACCCTCAACCTCAGGGGTGCACATGGTTCCCTCTGCGACAGGCAGTGGACCCTCCACTCCCAGAGTCGGAACCTTCATCAGAAGTGGAAGATGGAACCATACAGGAGGTTACTGACTTATTCACATAAGCAGACATGGAGGCCATCCAGTCCTTGATATCCCGCAGCCAAATCGGTCTGCACCCACACAAACTGCAAGGAGAAAACTAAAAGTAACAAAAGACGATACAGTAAGCAAAGAATAAGGAAAAATGAAATAGCAAAAGAAAAAGAGAAATAAGAGAAGTACACCTCAGGGCGAAGAGCCTCATCAGTAAGGCCTTCAACCCGTATACTTATGCATGAGGATGGTGGGTCACGCTCAACGACTCCCCTCTACTCAATCGTAAATTATAAGAAGGAGGAGTGACCTAGATAAGGGGATCCTCCTCCACCGCTGTCGTCGCACCACCTCCCGTGATGTAAGTTGCCCCCACCGGTGGGCTAGTACCCTTCCTCGAAGCCTTGGTGAGTGGAGGCATATTCTCCATGTCATATATACAGGAGGGCATCAAATAGCTTGTCACAAAATTCAGGTAATCATAACATGTCGTCGTATCTGTGTAGAGCGTGTAGGACTCGCCTATCATCGTTATCGCCCTGACATCATTCGACATATCCCTCACTCACCTCATAATCATAAGGGGAACCAACGATGGTAACTCCACCTCATCCTCCACAATCTTCCTTATCATTCTCTCCCCCAGGTCCCAGATGTACCCAAACTCATGTGCCAGCAGCCGTCTCATCTACGAATGCATACCCATAACCCTTATGGCCCGTAAAGAAATGCCCCAAGGGAATAAGGTCACCTGCATCCCTAGCAAAGAATCATTATCCACCAAAAATAAAGATACCAAAAAATTCAGAGAAAGACAAAATCTAACCTGATTTCTCATCAAATTTTTCAGAGCCCTCCACGCATTCTTCAGAGACAAAGATTGGTCCGATTGTCGGTTGGGATTTCACCATCAATACATCTGACAGAAGTCCCCCAACTTGTTATCCTTTAGGGACATCAACCCCATGTTTCGCCCTATCACCTCATAGAACCATGTCTGCAAGAAAATAATGAAATAAAAAAAAAGTGTATAAAAGAGGACTGCAAGGAAATACAGAAGGAAAATAAACTCAAAGTTACCACTAGAAGGCACTTGGGCCCTGTAAAAGTTTGTCGACAGAATTGACTGAATGCATCCAGGGAAGCATAAAGAGATGGCAAAGTAAAGCTCCCCCAATTATACATAGGTACGTACGACATAAGCCGCAAATATGGCAAAAATCATATATGAATGACGTCGCCGCTCGTCGCCACCATGAATCCTCCAAGCAAAAGTGAAATAAATTGATGCGTTGTCTTCCTCACCTGTAAACCGTCCATCATATCAACCTTCCTCTTCAACAGCGTCTCCTTTAGCGTAGAAATTCAGATAGAATCTTTCGACACAATTCTGCCCACATCCACTAGAGCATCCTACACCGTCGTCGATGTGATCTCATAGAGTACAGTCCACCATGATCTGATGCCCCTACCAATCCATCTTTGTCAGTTGATGGACATCTGTGGAAGTGACGGTCATCTCCTGAACCCCCAAATGGAATGTGTGTGTCGTGTCCCACCACCTATCACCCAGAGCACACAACACCGTAGTAAAACGCGACGTCTCATCCAGTGCGTCCGTCAACGGCCAAACTCGGAAAACGACACCATCTAGTGTATCACTGTAGGAATATTATCCTAAACATCCTTCAACCCGATCGTCCCTCGAGACTGAATGCTCGAATAAGCTAGATTAGTCTACAAAAAATAGAAGAAAACCCTTCATAAGCATAAGAAGAGAAAAGAAAAAATGAATTACGAAAACCAAAGGTTAAATACTCACATAGCCATTAGGGTTCTTCACCCTTGCCGAAAGATGGCGCGTAGGATCATGCAACAAAACCCTATCATCAGCAGCCGAGTCAAAGGATTCTTAGGAATTTTCACTTCCCAGCGCAAGCGGCACCACACACCACCACTCTAAGCCTGCCCAATCGTCAATGGATAACCACTCGTTGTTACCATCGCTAAAAGTGCTTACCATTTGAAGTCTCTAAGAAAGAAGGAATAGGAACGACTCTTAGAGAGAGAAAAAAGTCATTTAATCACTTGAAGGTGTGAAAAATAAGAAGGGATCGCCCTCTTTCTATAGAAGGTTAAGGGGCATGTCGACCCATAGCCCCCTGACCATGTTGACCAGCAGTGTCTTTTTATCTTCCCTGAGAAGCACAGAAGTTCGCGCCCTATGTTGATACACACCTCCCCAGACCTGCCTATTGGCAATCCCATCCAAATTTTGTCTTGAAAATGCCAAAAAAATTCAAAAATTGCCCGAAAAATTCCCATAATATCCTTGAAAAATACAAAACATTATTTTCCCAAGAAAAATCATTTTTGGAGCATCAAGCCCCTTAACAACTCTCAAAAATCCCCTAATTGGATTAACCTCACACTCTTATTATCAACATACTCCCCAACGGAACTAAAAATGCACTCGCACCTAACCCTACTACATAATCCCCAATGGAATGGCAAATCTACACATTCCCCAGTAGAATCATTCCCCACAAATCATAATTGTAGGTACTCAGAACTGACCTCGGCCCGCAGAATTGGTCGTCACAACTTTAGGTCCTAGAATTGACCTCACCCGCAGAATTGGTCGCTACAACTCAAGGTCCTCAGAATTGACCTCGATTCACAGAATTGGTCATCACAACTTTAGGTCCACAAAGTTAACCTCGGCCCGTAGAACGGGTCGCTACAACTCAAGTTCCTCAGAATTGACCTTGACACATAAAATTGGTCATCATAACTTAAAGTCCTCAAAATTAACCTTGACCCACAGAATCCGTCTTCACAACTCAAGGTCCTCATAATTGACCTCGACCCACAGAATTGGTCGCTATAATTCAAGGTCCCCGAATTGAACTCGGCCCACGGAATTGGTTGTCATAAGTTAAAGTCCGCAAAATTGACCTTTACCCACATTAGTCGCTACAACTCAAGGTCCTCAGAATTGACCTCAACCCACATAATTTGTCATCACAATTAAAGGTCCTCATAATTGACCTCGGCCCATAGAATTGGTCGTCATAACTCAAGCTCCTCAGAACTGACTGATTAGGCATAAATATTGTATATTTATCCCCTTAATTTCGATATTTTTATGATCTCGTGCAGTGTAATTGACTTGATTTTATCTCATAATCATGCAAATAACTCTCCTTGGCAAGTACCTTGTGTTTTGTGTTTCTCTTACGTGTTTTACAGGTATTTTAAAAAAGTTAGTGCGAAAGAGAACTCGAAACGGTGAAAGAAACCAAGAAAGGGGGAGTTCAAGGTAATTCGTAATTTTTCAGCCTGAGTCTGAAGGTGGGTACTCTGCAAAGTTAGAGAGTTCAAAATTACAAGAACACTTGAAAAAATGACACCCCAATCAGAGCTACGGTGAAAGAGTAATGCCATTTTGAAGATTGAGAAAAAAATCATGAAAGAAGAAACAGAAATGCCAGCAGAACCAAATCGGTCAGGTAGGGGACCGATCCGGTGTTATTAAATTTCTTGCATAAAATTGGAGATAGAACCGATCTGGTAAAGTGGAAAAAAAACCGGACCGGTGTACCAAACCGATCCGACAGGGGACCGGTCCGACGAGAAGAATTTGATTTTTAATTCTCAAAAATAGAGTTTTGCATGGCTCAAACTCCTAAAATAACGAGATGTATTTATTGTTTGTTCATATCAGACATTAGGGAGATCTCTTTTTCATAGTTTTAGAGGGTTCTTGTACCCACAAATCCTAGGGTTTTATTTTCTTTTACAAATATTCAAGTTTTATACAATAATTCAAGTTTTTCTTCTCCAGAGTTTATGTTCTTCGTCGTTACTATTCAAGGTTAACTTTTCTTTGCATGCTTCACATATTTTCTGAGATTCCAATTATTGTTTACATGTTTAGGTTTGCCTTCACTATGATTATGATCACATGCACCATAGTTTATAAGTTTTTCTTTAAGAACACCATGTCTAGCTAGGTTTTTAAGGGTTGGGATTCAAGAACCCAACCCGATTTGGTTTGCATGATACAAAAGTAAATTCTGGAATTAAATGAATGATTTGATCGTTTTGACTAAACATTACAAACCTCTAAAGACTTTTAACCTCATTCGCCCCAGGTAACCGGTGTGTTTAAGAGTGCGATGCGCATATCAGCTACGTCGGCACTATTTTATTCTTACTCTTGATTATGTATGATACAGCTTGTACCCTCATATATGTAATGCTTGAGATTAATAAAATTCGGGTTTGGTCATTTATTTAAATTCAGGATTGCTTTTATATCTGATAAACATACTAGGGTTTGGGGGATTGTATTCCAACCCATTTTGTGATCGAGTGGAAATCGGTCATCCGTGTAAATACGCTAATCGTTGTTATCGGCATCCGACCACAATACAAAAAAAAAATAAACTTTAACTACACTCTTCAGGAGTATAGCGGCTAGTCTGGGTATCGAATCCACAGGGAATGTGTGATAGAATTTAATTGATTTATTACTTCAAAAATAAAGTGTAAAAGATGATTATGGGGTGAGAAAGAAAAAAGGTGAAAACTAAAGAAGTTAACTAAACTTAATTAAAACTAACAAAATGCGAATAACTTAACATGAATGAGAGATAAGGTTGGAATAAATCCCCCAAACCCTAGTATGTTTACCAAATATAAAAGCAATCCTGAATTGAAATAAACGATCAAACCCGGATTTTATTAATCTCAAGCATTACATATATGAGGGTACAAGCCCGCATCATACAAAATCAAGAGTAAGAATAAAACGGTGCCAACATAGCTGATACGCGCATTGGACTCTTAAACACCCCGATTACCTAGGGCGAATGAGGTTAACAATCCTACGACGTTGGTAATGGCTAGTCAACACGATCAAATCATTCATTTAATTCCATAAATTACTTTTGTATCATGCAAACCACAACGGGTTGGGTTCATGAATCCCAACCCTTAAAAACCTAGCTAGACAAGAAAACCTAAACATGTAAACACTAATTGGAATATCAAAAAATATGTAAAGCATGCAGAGAAAAGTTAACCTTGAATAATAATGATGAAGAACACAAACTTTGGAGAAGAAAAACTTGAATTATTGCATAAAACTTGTATATTTGTAAAACAAAAAAAACTAGGGTTATTGGGTGTAAGAACCCCCTAAAACTATGAAAAAGAGATCTTCCTAATGTCTGGTATGGCCAAATAATAAATACATCACGTTATTTTAAGAGTTTGAGCCATGCAAAACTCTATTTTTGAGAATTAAAAATCACATTTTACCCGCCGGACTAGTCCCCTACCGGATCGATTTGGTACACCGGACCGATTATTTTTTCCACTTTATCGGATTGGTTACGTCTCCAATTTTATGCAAGAAATTTAATAACACCGGACCGGTTTGGTTCTACTAGGATTTTTTCTTTCTTCTTTTATGATTTTTTACTCAATCTTCAAAATGGCATAACTCTTTCACCGTAGCTCCGATTGGGATTCCATTTTTTCCAGTGTTCTTATAATTTCGAACTGTCCAACTTTCCAGCAGACCCCACCTTTGGACTCAGGCTAAAAAATTATGAAAATGTCCTTGAACTCCCCATTTCTTGGTTTCTTTCACTGTTTCAAGTTCTCTTTCGCACTAACTTGCTTGAAATACCTATAAAACACATAAGAGATACACAAAACACGAGGTACTTGCCAAGGAGAGTTAGTATCATGATTATGAGATAAAACCAAGTCAATTACACTGCACGGGATCATAAAAATACCGAAATTAAAGGGATAAATATTCAATATGTATTCCTAATCAAACCCCCCTAACTTAAAACGTTGCGCGTCCCGAGCAATGTAAAAGAATCAAAATAAGGTCACAACTCTTAGCAAACATGTTATTGGGATAGAATACATATTTCATGGACAAGCGATTGCATTTAGCGTACGCAACAAGCCATTAAACCACTAGGTTACCCTAGTAGGACGAGTGTTGTCTCGTGAGGGTTTGTTGTGAATATACCCACAAAATCCATTTTTGACTCAAGAAAAATCAAAATACTTAAAAATTGTACAATTTAAACCTTTCTAAAAATAATCAATATATATTTATATTCACAAGTCTCAATTTGTCGTGTGTGTGTGCGAAGTCAAAAATTTAATCGCAAATTTCCACTGATTGATCATTACGTTACTTTCCAAAAATTAGTTTTGATTCAAATACTCATGCGATTCTCTCACAAACGAATCACACGAAATGTGACTATTTCTCTCGGTGTGCATGATTTATAAGAGTAAATGCATTGGAACACAAATTCACGCATACAAAATTGAAAGGCGAAAATTATTTTTGGGTTAAAAGATCTCATCATCGGGTTACGGTCATTGGGAAACGGGAGCATTACCTCCTATACACACCAATCAATCGCTTCTATTATATTTTCGTATGTTAACTCTCCATGCGGTAATTAATTTCACAATTTGGACTTTCTCGGGTTTAAGGTGCATTGGGTACATTGGGAATAATAGGAAAGTTTATAATTAGAAAATGTCTTTATAAGGTCCGTTGGTGCTTTTCCAGACTTTGGCTCATTTTTCTCTTCTTTTTCTATTTTTTTCTATTTTTCACATTTTTCTTCCTATTTTTGTTGAGCATTACTCTATGTTTCTTGCCCCATTTTATTGCACTGTTCGGACTTAATTTCTCAATTTTATATTTTTCTCAATTCCGAGCTATTTGGGTTCGGGTTACCAAACGAAAGGAAAATTTTCCTCGACTCAAAAAGGCTAGCAAAAGGGTAATTTTTCACAACTTTTTGTGGCTAATATTTTTGGATAACAAACGATGGCCTAACTTCATTTATCTGAATTACTTATTTTTACCATATGCATCTCGAGATTAATTTCATTTAGAGATATTTTTAGTAAGTTTTTTGAGGAAACATCACACACTGTTTCTTAACCGATCAAAACAAAAATTTTGAGATCACAATGACTTATTTCAACACTGAATTGAAATTTGAGTTAATCATTAACTCGGATTGATTTAAAAGCTCAGAAAAATCGATAGGCTTGAAATCTCACATGTTTGATTAATCTCTACGCTTATTCGTTAAGTCGTCAATTTTCGCTCAATTTCCATCTTTGGTCAATTTCGGCTTAGTGCATTTGAATTTTTACAAATTTGAGACTTTAAACAAAACTTCGGTGATATTTTTGAAAATTTTAAATCCCAATTTTTTTTTTACTTTGAAGAAAAATATTTTTGGCCTTTCAAAATTTTACAATTTTTTTTTTTTAGGAAATTTTTGAAATTTTCTAGAAAAAACATACTTGGAACGAACACGTGATCAAGTCAATGAATCTAAACAATAAATGGGAAGAATGTCCCACACCCCCTAACTTAAATGTTGCATTGTCCTCAATGCGAATCAAGAACATAACATAAAGAGAGGAAAAGAAAGATACTACCCAAAATGGAGAGATCCCCGATAAGTACCAGTCCCTTGAATCTACAAAACACGTTATAACCAAGCATAGCAAAAAAAATAACAAAAACTTTAGCTAATTACTCTAAACTATAATTATAAAAAAAAAAAGGAAAGAAAGAAACTAACTATGTACAACCTACTATTTGAACTTCTAATAAGTTATACACCAAAAGTCAAAAAATTTGAGGCTCTATCCAAAATACAATTTGACACTGAGGGATAATCGGTGTACCCTCATTTTCAAGTATGCCTCCCGAAAAATAAGAATTTCGTTTGAACAACGGAAGGCATGTGTAAGGCGAAAGAAATGAACCATCGCCAATTAAAAAAATTTAAGGGATCGTGGGGGATTTGGATGCAAAGGAGGGCAAGTATAATTGGGATCCAAGAAAAATAGAATCACTTCCCAGAGATTTCTCAAGTAGTATGAGAAGAAGGGTACACAAAAAGGAAAAATCCACCTTGGAAAATTGTGGGTACCTCATCAACTTTCGTAGGCCCAAAGGAGTAGTCGGACTAAGCCCTATTGAAAATAGGTAGAGTCCGGCCCAAACTCCAAAGCCTCACAAACAATTAGTTAGCAACAACCCATCTTGTTCCTAAAATATCTCACGAGATATTCTAGGGATAGTGGGCTAGCGTGGGAGTGACCAATACTCCCAATCTCCAAAGTTTAACTATATATATTGTATCACTGGCTCGGGGAAAAGGGTATGTAATCAGAAACACTCCCCTGGAGAAAAGAGAAATACAAACAAAGAGCACCACCATGGACATAGGCAATTTGCCGAACCACGTATATCTTGTGTTGTGTGTGATCATGACTATTCTTATTTCAGTTCTTTATTTTCCTCATGATTGCATTTACTTATAATTTGTGTTGAGATCTATTGTCACCACAATTGGCGTCGTCTGTGGGAAGCAACTGTTCTTCCTTTAAGAAAGCCTTCACCAAAAAGAACCTAGAATGTATGGTCACATCAGCAATGCCTCCCCCCCAAAGCAAGGGATATTCAAGAGCAACATATCCCTCGTAGGGTTAGATCTGAAGTTCTACGCTCAACCCCAAGGCCTCGCCCAGAACGTTAGGCCTCAGAAGAAAGCCAGGGACCAGCTAGGTTCACGCAAGTCTCCAGGATGATCGACGCCTATGAGACCAGGCTCCAAGAGCAAGAGGAAGCTACTCACAAGCAGGAAACTGAGAATGCTCGCCTCAAAAGGAGACTGGAAAAAATCGAGAGAGAAATCCATCGCAATACAAGGCAATGTCATTATCAGACTCCTAGACCTCAGGAGAGCAGATCTCGCAGCCGAGGAAGGATCCCAAGACGTGGATCTCAAAGAATTGAGGGACACAGGTCAGATAACGACTGGTCCGAGCAATAATAATCAACTCGTCATTACAGGAACCCAAGCCGAGGAAACGACGATATATAAAATTTGGCCCGGAGAGAGATGGACCAACACCCAGCACATCGGGGTGCCAGATCGACAAGAGACCTAACCAGGCGAGCTCTAAGGACCCAGATGAAGTCCTCATTCTCAAGGAAAATAGAGGAAGAGGAAGCCCCCAAGAATTTTGCAATGCGCAGGTTCAAGATCTACGATGGAAAAACTGTTCCCATCGACCATGTTAGACAGGCCATGATCCTTTGGAACCACAAGGATGCACTGATGTACCGAATTTTACCATCGAGCTTGCACAACGTGGATCAAAAATGGTTCGAGAATCTCCCCCACAGATCCATTAGGAACTTCAAGTCCCTGGCAGAGCTCTTCACAGCTCACTTCATTACCAGCAACTCCCATCCGAAGAGGATGGATGCTTTGTAGACAATGAAAAAAAAGCCCCAGGAGAGCCTCAGAGACTACGCAAAGAGGTATTGGGAGATGTTTAACAAGGTCGAGGACTGCTCAGAGCAGGTCACCGTGGCATCCTTTAAAATTGGCTTACCTAGATCCTGCCTCTTACTCCAATCCCTCACTAAGAAGGAGGCCACGACCATCGATAACTCGATGCCTCGTATTGAAAAATATGCGAAAATCGAAGATGTGACCCATCTCAGTGCAGGAGAAAATGGTCGCGCCAAGATCGTCGGTAAGGGGAGTGACAAGAATGAAGGTCAAAAGAAATAGAGTAAGAATGGGGGCAAGAATGTCCCTAAGAATGGGAGCAAGAGTGATGCCTTGAAGGCATTTCAAGCAGTAAATACAGTTTTTAGAGAACCAATCTACAAGATTCTGGCAAAGATCAAGGACGAATCGTTTATTAAGTGGCCCGAGAAAATGGGTGGAGACCCTCGAAAGAGGAATAACGCACTGAGATGTGCTTTCCATAAAGAGGGCGAGCACAAAATCGAGCATTACAAAGCCCTCAAATCTCACCTTGAAGAGTTAGCCCAATCGGGACACTTGAGCGAATTTATGAAAAAAAAGGCAGAGAAGGTAGCTGCCAATGGAGATCAAAGGCCCGGTAACGTGCTTGAGGAAGACGTCGGCCATGATTTCGCAGTAATTCATGGAGCGTTCGACCTCAAATAGATTCAAGGAAATACGGTTAAAATGGAAGTAAAAATGATTACTGCAGTAATGCAAGCTTTTCAAATCGATCCAGCCAAAACGCAAGCTGGGAAGCATCGGTGAGCAGGGGATGTCGACTACAGCAAGCATATTGTGTTCATAAATGAGGACCTAGCGGGAGTAAGAATCCCACATCATGATGCATTGATCATTACACTCATGATAGCTAACTATGACGTCGACATGTTGCTCATCGACCAAGGTAGCTCATCCGAAGTAATGTACCTCGACATGTTTAGGAAGTTGAAGTTAAGTGTCACCGACCTAAAGGAAGCCACCATTCCTCTAGTTGGCTTCGCTAGAAAAATAGCCATCCATTTGGGAAACATCATCTTACCAGTAAGGGCAGGAAACATCTAGAAAATGATCGAGTTTCTCATGATCGAAATTGATTCACCCTACCAAGCAATCCTAGGCAGAGGATGGCTACACGTGATGAAGGTTGTTCCATCTACCTACCATCAAAATCTCAAATGTGTGATCGAACGAGGAGTGGTGGAAATCCATGGACATCAGGCGATGGCGAGGAAATGCTTTATAGCAGCCATCCGTCCCAAACCAGAGAAGAAGATTGGAGAAGTTAGGAGCAAGGACGAGGAACATGAGAGGATAATGCCCACCAAATAACAACTAAGATATGAGAGACCAGGAGTGGAGGAAACCAAGCTCCTCCCCTCTGAAAGATTCATCGAGGACCTGGAGGAAGTCACAGTTAGTAGAAGCTCGAATAAAAGAAAGTTCTTGATCGAAACCTCACTGACCGATCGTGAAAAGAAGGAGTTGGTCACCTTACTTCGGAGTAACTTAGAGTTCTTTGCATGGGAGCCTTAAAAGCTTCCCATGATTGATCCTAACATCACTTTCCATCGACTGCACATCGACCTGGCTTTTAAACCAATAGCACAAAAAGCTCGACGAACTGCTCCGGAGAAAGCCAAGGCAAAGGAGAAGGAAGTTGGAAAACTGATGGACGCAGGATCCATATGGGAAGTCCAGTTCCCCAAGTGGATAACCAACCCAGTGTTTATCCCCAAGAGCAACGAAAAGTGTAGAGTCTGCATGGATTTCACTGACCTCAACAAGATATTCCCCAAAGACAGCTTCCCCCTCCCAAAGATCGATCAGCTAGTGGATGCCACGACAGCACACGAAAGGATGAGCTTCCTGAACGCATACTTCGGGTATCACCAGATCCCTCTGCATGGGCCGGATCAAGACAAAATAGCATTTATAACCATAGTTGGGTTATATTACTATAAGGTTATGCCCTTTGGGCTAAAAAATGCAGGGGCAACTTACCAGCGGTTGATCATAAAAATGTTCAAATACCAAATGGGAAGCACTATGGAGGTCTACATCGACGACATGCTCATCAAGAGCAAGCTCAAAGATTACCACTTCTCTGACCTATCAAGGACTTTTGAAATCCTCAGGAAGTACCGAATGAAGCTCAATGCGATCAAGTGTTCCTTCGGTGTCCAGTCAGTAAAACTCCTTCGGTAATTGGTCAACAAGAGATGTATTGAAGCCAACCCATACCAAATTGATGCTATCAACCGGGTGCAGCGCCCCCGAACCATAAGAGACGTGCAGAAGCTCACGGGAATGCTCACTGCCCTAAATCAGTTCATCTCAAAGTCTTCTGAAATGTGCCAACCATTCTTCTAGTTATTAAAGAAAAGCAAGGATGTGGAGTGGAACGAGGATTGCTCAAGGTCATTAGAAGGGATCAAATCTTACCTCAGCAAATTGCCTTTGCTTGTAATCCCTCAAGAAAATGATTCCTTATACCTTTACCTTATAGTATCCAGACATGATGTAAGTTCTATACTGGTATGCGAAAAAAAAGGATCCATTACTCAGTCTATTACGCGAGTAAAACCCTTTCAAATGCCAAACAGTGATACCTACCACTAAAAAACCTCGCATTTGCTCTAGTGGTAGCCTCGAGGAAATTAAATCACTATTTCGAAGCCCACTCAATCATTGTACTTACATACCACCCTCTTAAAGCAGTCCTTAAGAAAGCAGACCTTTCAGGTAGACTGTCCAAGTGGTCGATCGAGCTCGGGTGATTTGACATTCAGTTCCAACCAAGGATTGCCACCAAAGGGCAGGTCCTCGCCGATTTGATCGCCAAGTTTATAGGAGAGAAGCCTTATGACCAGCCCTAAACTAGTCATCAAAAACAAATTCCACCATCATCTGGAGTTTGGAAACTATTCGTTGATGGAGCCTCCAATTCCAGAGAGGATGGAGTGGGCATCGTGCTGGTTACCCCCGAAGATGCAATACTCGAGTAAGGAATCAGGCTTGGATTTGAAGCCTCCAATAATGAAACAGAGTATGAGGCACTAATCGCGGGCCTACAAAAGGCATGAATGCTCGTATTAAATTGACTCCAAGTGTTCGGCGACTCACAGTTGGTCTCCAACCATATAAGTGGTGATTTCAACACAAGATATGAGAGGATGGCAGTCTATCTCGCCACTGTGAAAGGATTGATGGCCAACTTTAAACACATCAGCGTCCAATAATTTCCCATAACAGCCATGTTGATGCTCTGGCATCCTTAAGCTCAGTGATCAACTCCAACTTGAAGAGGACAATTCAGATTGATTTCCTTGCCTAGCCAAGTATTAACCATATCAACAAACTGTCGAGTGTAGAGCATGTTCTCCAGATTGAGACAGCCCCCAGTTGGATGGATCCCATAAGGGATTATTTGAAGGATAGTGTACTACCAACAAATAAGAAGATCGCTCATGAGATAAGAGTCAAAGCTGCTCTCTTTCACTTAGCTCCTGAGGGCAAGCTATATAAGAGATCTTTCACTGGCCCTTACCTCCAGTGAGTTCATCCAAAGGATGTCGAGCGAGTCCTACATGAACTCCATGAGGGAATATGTGGGAGTCACATTGGGGAAGGTCGCTAGCTTTCCAAGTAATGAAAGAAGGGTAATGATGGTTGTACATGCTGAAAGACGTTGGAATCTATGCTCGAAGTGCAAAAAGTGCCAACTTCACGCACCCATGGTTCACCGATCGGCTAGCGACCTAAAGTCATTTACTAGCTCATGTCCCTTCGCTTAATGGGGTATGGACATCGTGGGCCCTCTGCCAACTGCAGTCGGTAATCGCAAGTATCTATTGATTGAAACAGACTACTTCACCAAGTGGATAGAGGCAGAGCCACTGTCAAATATTAAAGATGCAGGCATGACAAGATTCATATGGAAAAACATCGGCACTCGCTTTGGGATCCCCAAGAGTATCATCACTGACAACGGAACCCAGTTCGAGAGTGGCCTCTTCCAAGATTTCTATAGTGACCATGGTATCAGACACTACTTCAGCTCTGTGGCATACCCTCAGAGCAACGGACAGGCGGAGGCTTTCAATAAAATGGTGATCGATGGGATAAAAAAGCATTTAGAGCGAGACAAGGGAGCATGGGTAAACGAACTGCCCAATATCCTATGGGCTTACCGCACCACCATAAGGTGAGCAACTGGAGAGACACCATCCGCACTTACGTACGGGATGGAGGCAATTATCCCTTTGGAAGATGACCTCCCCACCATGAGGTCCACTCCGGTCGACCAAGGCCAAAATATTGCAGCATTACTCGTTGAACTTGACTTAGCCGACGAGCGAAGAGACTTGGCCCAAGTGAAATTGGCAGCCTACCAACAATAGCTAGCAAATCACTATAACAAAAAAGTCAATCCAAGACCATTCCAGGTTGGGGACTACGTCCTGAGGAAAGTTCTTAGCAACGCTATGAAACCATCGGATGGCAAGATAGAACCAGACTGGGAGGGACCTTTCAAGGTGATAAAAGACGACCTACAAGGAGCCTACCACTTGGAATTGCTGGAGGGAAGGGAGATACCAAGAGCTTGGAATGCAGCCAATTTGAAGAAATTCTACTTCTAGTTTTCTTTTTTCTTTTTTCTTTTTGAACTCAATGTTGAATTCTCAATTCTTCTTCGAATAATAAGATTGTTTGCCAGTAGCATTTTATGAAGTGTTGGTTTTTCTCAACTGCATTATAATATACGCTTAACACACAAAACTAAGATCATGAGAAACTTATTGAAGCAGGGTCAGTGTGTAATAACCCTCCTCAGTCATTCGTCAATAAACATGAATGACCTCCTAGCTTGCCCCTGGCAATAAATGAAGCCCTACAGGGGATCCTTAGGCAACATGGCCAACCCAGGTTGGTCACCAACATTATCTGGCTCAAAAATCCTGCTCGGGTAGAATATATGATACCAGGTGTATCCTCGCCATTGCCTCACTTAGGCCTAAAGAAGTGTAACGACACAAGCTAAAAGGTAAGGCAGAATGGTATACTAAAAGAATACCGAACTGGGGGGATACTTAATCAACAACTAACTCTACCTAAGGCATATCTAATCGGCTGGAAGAGCCCAAGATAACTAAACAAGAGATCAATTAAGTAAAAAATAACACGACACACGTTTAGTCGAAAAATTGCCCAAAACATAACTATTTTATTACATCATTACATGTACAAAGAGTTACATATGCTAAGTAATTCAAACCCTAATGAGGACTAGGTCGCTGAGCGAGGTAGTCAGCTACTCGCGCTATTCGGCCATCATCTGGGTGAGGAGGGAATTCCTCCTCGACTTCGTCTGAAGTTAGTTCCAGGATCTGTCTTGGGATCGCATCTATAAGAACCCATCGATCATCCCTTCTTAATGGGTTTGGCATCAAAGTTGAGGGAGAGATATCATGCCTATACCAAAGAACAAAGTTCCTGGGGACTTACAACTCCCTGAGGGCACTCAATCACCCTTGATCGAGTGGAAAAACCGAGTGTCCGTGTAATACGCTAGTCGTTGTTATCGGCTTCCAACCTCAATACAAAAAAACCTAAACTTGTAACTACACTTCTTAAGGAGTATAGTGGCGAGTCTGGGTATCGAATCCACGGGGAATGTTTGATAGAATATAACTGATTTATTACTTCTAAATTAAAAATGAAAAAGATGATGATGGTTGAAGACGAAAAAAATAAAAAAGTTAACTATGCATGCATGAGCAAACTAATTAAGATGAATGAGAAAGTAGGTTGGAATACAATCCCCCTAACCCTAGTAATTTACCGTATAGAATCCTAGAATTGTAAATTATAAATTTGAATGAATCCAGTCTTTATAGATCCTAAGCATTACATATATGAGGATCAAGCCCGCACCATATGAAATCAAAGGTAAATATAAAGCGGTGCTAAATAATTATACGCACATCGTATTCTTAAACATCCCAAGTACCTAGGGCAAGAGAGATTAAAAGATCTACAATGGTTGTAAAATTGTCTCGCACGACTCTTTCAAATTTTTAATATAAATTCTATTTTCTGCATAAGTAATTTACATTGGGATGGGTTCATGCATCCCAACCCTTAAAAACTTAGCTTAACATGATTTTATGGGAAAACAATTTCATAACAATGCATATAATTGTAGATCTAAGAAACATGGTAAAAACAAAAATTACAAAACAAGAAAAGATGATTAAATTGAAAATAAAAATTGAGATTAACTAAGAGAATGGAATTTGATACTTGAAATCTGCACTACGGAAGAGAGATGATTGAATCCATAAATATTCTTCTTCTTCAACCTTACAAACTAGGGTTTATGAAAATTTCTATGTAAAGAAAAACTAAGAAAACTCTCTAAAATCTGACTCTCTCTCTAAAATTCTATTCTACTCTCTAGAATTTGACTCCCTTTCTCTAGAATTCAACTCCTCTTGAAAATGAGATAGGGCTTGGTCTTTTATAGCACCAAGTTGCACGAATTTGGCATCAAATTTCGCTTGTGGCACAAGTTTTCCAAGAGTTGCACTTCTTTAAATGCATAATTAATTGCCTGGATTTCGCATGACCGGACCGGTCCATTATCGTGCAACTTCAAAACATCGTAACTTCTTCACCGTAGCTCGGATTGAGGTACCGTTTTTTTCCAGTGTTCTTGTAATTTAGAGATCTTCAACTTTCTAGTTGTCCCCACCTCCGGACTAAGGCTGAAAAATTACGAAAATGCCCTTCAACTCTCCATTTCTTGGTTTCTTTCACTGTTTTGAGTTCTCCTTCGCACTAGCTTGCGTGAAATACCTGTAAAACACATGAGAAATACACAAAACACGAAATACTTGCCAAAAGGGGTTAATAGCATAAATACGAGACAAATCCAAGATATTTACACTACACGGGATCATAAAAATACCGAAATTAAGGGGATAAATATGAAGAATATGTGCCTAATCAACCCTCTTATAAAAGCTAACTCATCAAACTCCTTCAACTTTATTGGAGCATCAGTCCAACCCTGGTCGTAGCCATCAGCCCACACCTGCCAAGGACCTTTCTTGAATAAGTGCCTCGGTAGGGTGACGTCTCTTTGAAGACCAGTGACTATAACGTACGCCCTACGAGCATCGCCCCGTAGTTTGGCAATCTTCCTATCTGAACCACTATCATCAGTCCCAGCTCACCGCCCAGTCGATGAAGAGGAACCACGTAAAACTTGAGGGAAAATGCTCGGTGCATTCTCCCTAAGGCGCGAGACTTCCCTCCTTAAAGTAGCATTCTCCTGTTGAAGGATCTTTCCAACTTGATTGATCTCAAAAGCATCCATAAGCTTAGCCTTCAGATCATCCATTTCTTCTTGAATAAAAGCATCGACCTCGTCCATCTCCTCAATCCTATCTTCTAGCTTGGCAACAAGCTCTGACTTATCTTTAAGTCTTGATTCCTCGATCTAAGAGACTTGAAAATTTTTACAAAGGCAAGGCAAACTCGATTGCTCACGTCGGCACCAAGAATTTGGCCTAAGTGAGAGGTAGCAGGAATATATTCCTCAAGATCGATAAGCTACAAATCATACAAGTGTCGATAATGAATAAATCACTATATGAAAAGGAACATAACTTCATTTAATTAAAATAAAAATAGTTCAAGTACATTGGCGAGAAGAAAAAAAGAACAACAGAAATGCAAGAAGTACAAAATCCCCCTAAGAAGACTAGCTGGCAACCTCAGTCTGCTCTGAGGATGCAGGTTGCTTCCCATTATTCGCAGCAGCCTCATGTGCACCTCCCTCAGATGGGGCAGTCACCATTCCCTGATCAAAGGGAGCATCAGCAGCAGTGGTTGGAACAGCTGGAGCATCTTCACTGGTAGCAGGAGGAGGCACGCCCTCTACAATAGATTTCAGGCCAGGGTCGTGCTCATTAAAGAGAGGAGAATCAATATCCACCTCTGTAGCAAGCAAAGCCCTATCCCAATCTTTTTTGAAGTTGAAATGGCTGATGTAGTCGATCTGAGCCTCGGCATCCTCATATACTGTGAGCCACCTAGCATTGTAAGATCTCCCCTTGATGGTGGCAGCCTCATATTCCAGCTTTTTTGTCTTCTCGACAAGCTCTTTATTCTCCTCAACCACCGCCAGTTTTCTCGTACAGACCAAGTCATAAGACTGCCTCAACTCCTCCAGCTCCTTAAAGGTTACCTATTTTGATTTGTTAGCTTCTGCCAAGGCAAGGTCGGAAGACTTCTGAGCAGCACTGGAAGCCTTTAGGCTAGCCTCTAGCTCAGCATTTTTCCTCACCATCTCATCACGGCTGCGATAGAGGACGGTGAAATCAGACACAAACTGCAGAGAAAAAGAAAACATTAGCGAAGAAGGTATTGAAAAGAAAACTGCAAGAGTAGATAAGTAAAAGTAGACTTACCAAGGCTAACCCCAGACTCGCCTTTAGGGCTAACTAGTCAGTCCCTATACTTGACGACCTCTAGCGATCTGTTGGCAGGACTGCTCTCTCGAGCACCGCCGGAGCCAGCTGAGGGGTGAGAGCGATAGAATCCCCCTCAGCTAGGACAGACACGGGCACTAAGGACTGCCCCATTTTTGTCCTCACTTTTTCCCTCCTCCTTTCTTCTTTTCTCTCCTTCTTCTCCGTCTCGACCCTCTTCCTCTCTTCTTCCTTCTTTATCTCTCTCTCTCTCTCACCAACGCCTCCTCTTTCTTCTTCCTCTCCCTTTTATGAGATGAGCCACAGTCTGGGAGCCAGTGGCAGTATCCCCACTTCCATACTTCTGCTTCTTCAACCTGCGAGCAAAAGCAACATTGTCCTCATCATCATCCTGGAATAAATTCTTCCTAGAAGGAGCCATAGTCTCTTTGTTAGAGCTATCCGAATCCTCCGAACTCTCTGAATTCTCTGAACCCTCCTCTGAACTGGAAGATCCCTCTCCACTCGAACTCTCCTCACTAGAACCACCATTAACTCCACCTCTGTCAACCCCCGCACTGTTTTCACCAGAGTTACTCTCCTCCTCGTCTAATTGAATTGGCTGCGCAGCGACCTCTTTTATAATATCGAGGTGAGGAATGATATCAGTAGGTCAGGCGATGAAGCTGGTCCCAATGTTCTTGTATTCTAAAAGGAACACAGTTGATCGCGGATGTTCGCCTTCAGCCAAAGATTCCCTTATCTTCCAAGCTTTTATCACCTCAGCAACTCGAATTTCGCGAAGAGCAGGTTTTGAGTTCTTCGTCTTCGTTGAAAAAGAAAAAAAGGGAAATATAAGAGAAACAATACACTAACAAGAAATTAACAACAAGAGCAAGAAAAATATTTGCCTATATACTCGTCCCCATAGAAGGGAATCGTAGGTCCCCTGTACCTAGTCCCCTCAATCTGGGGAGGCAACTGTCAGTTCCTAGCAATAAAACCTTCATGCCAATAGTCCTTGTGGGAATGAGGTAGATTGACTACCAGCACCCTATCAGGACTCCTAGCTTTCAGATAGAGGAGACCATAGCTCGTTCGAGAAAAGGTATAGCAGTAACAGATTTCAGCAAGACCTAAATTGTTGTCGTATAGATTATTGATCCTATGTACGCCATTAACAATTTTCCAAACATTTGGAGAACATTGGGCAGGAATTATGTAGAAATAACTAAAGAAATGTAAAAATAAGCGATTAGGGGGAAAGGTTAAACCCCCCCTGAGAGAAGAGGAGAACATGAATCCAATGCCCATCCTCAATGTCTCTAACATTGCGAGGAACAGGAGCACATTCAATGTCCACCCGGATAGGGATGTTATAGAACTCCCTAAACTCAGCTAGTGATCTATTACCAATTCTTGCCATGAAAAAACCCTAGCGGTAATAGAAAATAAATTTCAACAGAAAAGAAAGGAGAAGAAGTTTGGAAGACTTACAAAATGAAAATCATCTTGAGACAACGCGAGACCACAAGCGAGGAAGATGGAAAGATAAGAAAAAGCTTGAAGATGAAGGGAGAGACCTGGAAGTGAGAAGACGCAGCAGGAAGCAAGAGATATCTCGAGAGTGCAAAATTTGTGAAGCGACGTCAAAATGGCTCCTTCAAATTGTTTTAAACCCTCTCAATGATGACGCATGGAGAACGAAGTATATCTGCTACCTAAATCCCTTAGGAAGAGACATTTCACTCCCTAGAGCATCACTCAATTCACCAAAATGCCATCAGAGCTATTATTTAAAATTATTGAGCCCAAAGTGTGACCCAAAAATTTTAGGGACAATTGTGGGTACCTCGTCAGTTTTTGTAGGCCCAAAGGAGTAGTCCGACTAAGCCTTATTGAAAATAGGGAGATCCCGGCCCAAACTCCAAAGCCTCATAAATAATTAGTTAGCAATAAGTCATTCTGTTCCTAAAATCTCTCACGAGATATTCTAGGGATAGTGGGCTAGCGTGGGAGTGACCAATACTCCCACTCTCCAAAGTTTAACTGTATATATTATGTCCCTGTCCCGGGGCAAAGAGTATGTAATCAGAAACACTCCCCTGGAGAAAAGAGAAATACAAACAAAGAGTACCACCATGGACGCAGACAATTTTCCAAACCACGTATATTTTATGTTGTGTGTGATCGTGACTATTCTTATTTTAGTTCTTTATTTTCCTAGTGATTGCATTTACTTATAATTTTTGTTGAGATATATTGTCACCACAAAAACAATTCAAGCAAAGATTCCTCGTCGGTAAAAGGTTTAAACGTTTCAAAAGTTCCACCCGACTCATTAGAATCTAGCGGTACCTGTAATGGTTCAATAACGGAGAATGAAAATGAGGATGACATAAATGCAATCTCAAGTGATTTTTCGTCACTTAAAGATTGAATTTCAAGGGAGAAATACTCACTTTCAATGAGATGTTCTAAAAAAAATTGAGGTGATACACAAGTCTCAACCTCCTCTTTGTTTTCCAAAGAAGAATTAGTATCCTTGCAAAGTGTTTCAATTTCCCAATCATCTCCAAGCATCTTCTTCACGCCTTGCATGTAAAGATGGAGGGTTTCTTCCAAAGTAAGCTTCCTTAGATCTAGAACCTCAGATTCCTAATTTGGTTGAAAACATTCCTCGTCTTTAAAATTATCAAAAGAAAAATCATCATTGAATTTAAATAGTGCATTCAACTCTTGCTCCCAAAAACGATTTTCTTCTCGATATTTGTTTTCAAGCTTTTCATTCTCAAGATTTTGAATGGCCTCACCAATGGAAGTAGGTCGAGGCGTGGGTTCTGGCACACAAAAAGCTAGAGAACTACTCCCATACAAATGTAAGTTTTCAAGCCTTTCCTTCTGAATAATTCGAAGACCCTCACCAATGGGAATAAGTCGAGGCCATTCGACTTCTTGAGAATAAAAAGTTTGAAAACGATTCCCATATGAACCATTATAATTACCAAACTCACTATGAAAAGACATGATTATCGAATGGTCTATAGAGGGACAATTCACGTAAAGAGGTGTGCGGTTGAGCATACAACTTTTCTTGGCGCTCAATTGTGCAATCCTGCAAAAAAGGTTAAAACAAAAAAATACAAAAGAAAAATATCTTACGAAATAGTAAATCAATTATAATCAATAACAAAGCACTCCCCGCAACGGCACAATTTTTTTATCGACGGAAAAATCGAGCGTCCGTGTAAATACGCTAATCGTTGTTATCGGCTTCCGACAGCAATACAAAAAAAAAACTAAACTTTAACTATACTCTTAAGGAGTATAGCAGCTAGTCTGGGTATCGAATCCATAGGGAATGTTTGATAGATTTTAATTGATTTATTGCTTCAAAAATAAAGTGTAAAAGATGATGATGGGGTGAGAAAGAAAAAAGGGGAAAACTAAAGAAGTTAACTAAACTTAATTAAAACTAACAAAATACGGATTAATTAATATGAATGAGATATAAGGTTGGAATAAAATCCCCCAAACCCTAGTATGTTTACCAGATATAAAAGCAATCCTGAATTGAAATAAATGATCAAACCCGAATTTTATTAATCTCAAGCATTACATATATGAGGGTACAAGCCCGCATCATACATAATCAAGAGTAAGAATAAAATGGTGCCGACATAGCTGATATGTGCATCGTTATTATTCAAAATTAACTTTTATTTGCAGGATTTACATATTTTCTGAGATTCCAATTAGTGTTTACATGTTTAGGTTTGATTTCACTATGATTATCATCACATGCACCATAGTTTATAAGTTTTTCCTTAAGAGTAAGAATAAAACTTCATCGTTATTATTCAAGGTTAACTTTTCTTTGCATGATTTACATATTTTCTGAGATTCCAATTAGTGTTTACATGTTTAGGTTTGCTTTCACTATGATTATGATCATATGTGCCATAGTTTATAAGTTTTTCCTTAAGAACACCGTGTCTAGCTAGGTTTTTAAGGGTTGGTATGCATGAACCCAACCCGGTGTGGTTTGCATGATAGAAAAATAATTTCCGAAATTAAATGAATGATTTGATCGTGTTGACTAGCTGTTACAAACGTCGTAGGACTTTTAACCTCATTTGCCCTAGGTAACCTGGGTGTTTATGAGTGCGATGCATGTATCAGCTATGTCGACACCGTTTTATTCTTACTCTTGATTATGTATGATGCGAACTTGTACCCTCATATATGTAATGCTTGAGATTAATAAAATCCGGGTTTGATCATTTATTTCAATTCGGGATTACTTTTATATCTGGTAAACATACTAGGGTTTGGGGGATTGTATTCCAACCTTATCTCTCATTCATATTAATTAATCCATATTTTGTTAGTTTTAATTAGGTTTATTTAACTTCTTTAGTTTTTTCCTTTTTCCTTTCTCACCCCATCATCATCTTTACACTTTATTTTTGAAGTAATAAATCAATTAAAATCTATCAAACATTCCCTGTGGATTCGATACCTAGACTAGCCGCTATACTCCTTAAGAGTGTAGTTAAAGTTTAGTTTTTTTTATATTGCAGTCGAAAGCCAATAACAACGATTAGCGTATTTACACGGACGCTCGGTTTTCCCCTCGATCACTGACCTTGGCCCCCAGAATTGGACGTCATTCCTTAAGTATGATGAATTTACCTCGACCTTCTGAATCGGTCATCCTCATCCTTTAGGTCTATAGAATTGACCTAAAATCCTCTTCCCCAATGTTGATGTGGTGTCTTTCATTCGATGACCTGCACTTTTTCCAAGCTCACCCATCAAGGGGCTCTATAGACACCCCATCATAGTACCCCCACCCCCCAAGCGCCTCCTTGGTCCATAGCACTCATTTGTTCACCATAAACCCTAGGTCATGCTCCGAGTACTAATCTAGAGGCCACTGAGCGCTCTTGGACCCCATTTGACACCGATCAACTCTCCATTTTAAGCGAAGCATAATGAATCTTTGAAAGGCTCTGAATCCCCTTTCCAACGAACAGTCTCGTTCACAAATCAACCGTACGGTTCAAACAAACGATCCATTTTACTCTGAGCACTGCTCCAAAAGCCACCGGGTGCTCTCAGGCCCCGTTTGACTCTTGCCAACTCTCCATCTTGAGTGAAACTCAATGGATATTTAAAGGTCTCTAAATCCCTTTTTCTAATGGTCCATGTCGTGCATTAATCTTCCTTATAGTTTGGACGAATGATCAATTTTACTCTGAAAAGGTTATCGAGCAATTTTGAACCCCGTTTAACCTTGGTCTACTCTCAAAACTAAGCAAAGCTCAATGAATTCTCAAAGGGCGCTGAATTACCTTTCCAACGGTCTGCTCCGTGCATGAATCAGCATTACGATTTGGACAAATGATCCATTTTCCTTTGAAAATCTCCCGTCTAGAGACCGTCGGGCACTTTCAAGTCCCATTTGACTTCCCGGACCCAGGAATGGATCAATGGATTCTTAAAGGGATATGAATTCCCTTTCTAATGATCTGCCCCATACATGATTCAGACTTACGGTTTGCATTTTATGCCCGCTTTTTTAAAAAGTGTTTTGGACTGCCTATAGGCACCTTTAGAACCCTACCTATCGGCAATGTGTCCTTTTCCTTACCCGGCAAGGCAAGTACACTACCGATAGGTAGGTCAATCCCTATGTCGATCGTTATCTCCTTTGATCCTATAAATAAGGACCATGACCTCACCTTGAAAGGCACCTTTGATACGCCTCTCGAAAAGTCAGAGAACATTCTTCTCGAATTTAGAGCCTTTCCCTTTCCCCAAAAAGCCCATTTTCCCACATTTCCTCCTATCATCTTCTTACCCTACTTAGTAATCCACCTCACCTCTTCATACCACTTCCATACCATTCTAAGATCGGCACATTAGCATCTCAAAGTCAAGTACAAACACTTATAAGGAGGTTTACTTCTCCATCCCTTTCTCTGGGGGGGGTTCATTTTAGCCTTATTTACCTTATTTCTATTTTTGCAATTTTGTTTCACATCTCATCCACTAATATCCACTCTTTATTAGTAGTATTGCATAGAATCTATTTTCATAAAAATCCCGAAAAGAAGAAAAATAGGGTTTATCCATAAATTCCAAAAGCGGGATTTTTATTTCATACTTTCACTCTTAAAACACATTTTTCCTACACACATAAGAGAATTCCAACATTTGGATTTCTAGGTTGAACCCCACCCCTATGCTATTTTTGAACTATATGGACTTTGATGCCCCTTGGGCTACATAGTTGTCTTAGGTCAATCCCAAGATTTGAGTCCTCCCTTTTTTCATGTTTATATACTTCTTTCATATATTATATATATGTTTTATAAATCTCATGCTCTATATACTTTTGTCTCGCCCGACGTGCACATTCCCTCTTTCATAGGGATTTGTGATTCGACAAATACTTACATCATATTTTTATCATTATTTTTTAGAACATTCCTACAAATGAAATCACTTTGTCCCTTCTATGACACGAGTTGAACGATTCCATTCTCTCATCGGTTTATATTATACACATGTACACACACGTCACGGAGTCTAAAAGGAGAAGATTAACATTAGCCCATGAGAGATCGAAAGGGTGAAATGGGTACCTAACACCTTTCCATTCTGTAACTTAGTCCCCAGACCTTCGAACTACTTGGTTTCGCAAGCACCAGTTTGACCTTGATGCCATTATATCAAGGTGGCGACATTCTTTTACCTGTTTTGAGCAAAATAGGTCAGCGACTTTATCTCTACTCATATTCCCCCACTCGACGACGATCGAACCCCAATATTTCACAAGCATCGGAGGAATTCGACCCCGGGATGGCCACAACTGTTATGTCCGCAAATAGCACACAAAGCATAAATTTTACCAATATGTTTAAACGAATACGGTTTACCATCCTAATTATACATATTGAACTATATGTTCCCCAAACTAATCCTCATTCCCATATACATAATCCCCGTAAATACATAGGATCATAACCCTAATATCCAAACCGAAACCCTATGGTAGATTCCTACATCAAAACCCCAAGTCCTAATCAATTCACTCAATAAAATGACAAAACTTTGAATATTATCAGTTGGCCCTTTAAGACTAATTGATCGGCCCTACCCATTGAGTTCCAAAACGATGTCGTGATATAAATTTTAGCCCGAAACAGATTTTCTCCATACCAGATCGTAATCGAAGGTTCTCCTAACTGATAATCATTACCAAAACCACCTATATACGAATTCTAAGGGATCTTAAACATGTTTTTAACAATAAATATTCATTATCAAGGTTAAATATATCATTATAAGGGCATAATTATCCATTTCAGCATGTTCTTCAAATGTGTTCAACTTAAGTACAAAATTAATCAATTAACAATAGATATAAATAATAATTCCTCAACTTAAGCATGTGAATCATCATTCTATATCATTTCTACAATGAATTGAAATAGGTATAGGCGTTAAACATGAATAAATATAGTTTCTCCATGATTTATCATAAGATTCAATCCTAACATCAGATTAAACTAACCTTTATCATTATTAGGAACTGAGCATAAACAAGTTACAATTAATATGTAAGAAAGTAATTTATTTCTTGCTTAAAATATGTAGGTTCAATGTCTTGCTAAGTTTCTTATTGAATCTCTTGCTCTCCGATTATCTATTCTGCAGCTAAGGTTTAGCCTTTTGTCATGATATGTTGATTATGGGGTCAGGTATCTATTTATCCATATAATTTTCGTAGGTCTCCCATTGGCCTAATAAGACCCCAAATAAGCCCAAAATTTTACTCATATACTTCAAAACCTATCTCAAAGGGTTACCCAACCCTGGAGGCCAATTCGGTAAACTAAAATACCACTTCGGCCCTCTATATCGAACACTGAAATCTTTTGCATTCTTTGAGCCTTGTTTAGTAGACAAGTTAGTCCCTTTGAACACAAAATGAATATATAAGGTGAGAGAGGTTCCTCTTGTTGGATACCACTCTTCAGGGTTAAATGCCATTTTGAGCTACCATGAGTCATTACCTAAAACAAAACAGAAATGGACGATACAAGCTCTTCTGGCCACATGGTGCCTTTCAAGCATGCCGTGTATTCTGGCGTGTTCAGTTATAACAATATATTTGTGAATCTATAAATATTTCAACTACAATTAACTATCGCAATTGGCGAGGGGCTTTTTTGTGAAGCCCAAAACAAATTGAGTTTCACTTAATAAATATATCTCAAGGGGACTATCTAACTCTCTAAAAATATAACACAATTTTCTTTTCTTTTTCTTTTTCTTTTTTTTTATTGTTAATTCCCATATCCAAATATAATATGATATCCGTTTTAATTTTTTTTTAGAAAAAATACACTTAAAAAACATGGGAAACGTTGTGATAAGTCCTTAGACTCTTTAGAAATTAGCAATAAGGACAAACTAAAAATATTTTTTTAATAAGTTCACGTGTGTTACAATTATTAATGTAAATAAAGTTACACTGATAAATATAGATACAATTACACTTATTGATGTAGATTGAGTTACAATAATGAAATACAATTACAACTACATCTTTATCTACATTAATAAGTATAATTGTATCTACATTAATAAGTGTAATTGTATCGTTTGGACATAACGTTAATTAATTGAAAGCTTTATGGGTTTAATATACCAACAAGATTACTGTTTGGACTGGTCATATATAAATAGACTTTCAAGGGATTTATTAACTAATGGCCCTTAAAATATTTTACAAAAATAATGTAGTTTTAAACTTTTTTACAAAGATGTTACTTTCTAATTAAAGATATGGTCATGGACAACAATATTTCCATTCCATCATTTCTGGCTAAAACTATCAACGACCACCGCCGAGTAGGAATGTAAACGGATGGGGTTTGGGTCGAAAAAGGGTATATCCATATCCGATTCGAGCATTTTTTTAGCTGACCGAGTCCTACCCGATTATCCATTGCATCTCAGTAAATGGATCTAGACCAGGATCCGTTAAGGTTCCAAGGACCCAAAACGTTTAACTGAAAAGTTATTAACATAACTAAGCAAACTTGAAATTCTTTAAGTCTCATAACTAAGCAAAATAGCAGCCAATTGAACATCCAAATAAATATTACGTTATTATGTTAAGTCTCATAAAGACATAGACACATGATAAACTTGAAATTTAGCAATTATTAACTAAGACAACCAACAGGATAGTAGTAGCACAAAAACATGAAATTTCCAGCAATAGGACATCAGCAAACACATCTAAAAAGCAGCAACAATTTCCATCACCAACCGAACAGTAACTTCATTTAGGTTGGGGAGGCGGCATTATCATGTAAATGTCTTCAAATTCTGAAAAGACAATCAGTGTTTAACATTAGTGAATTAATAAATAAAAAGGAATAGATTATATTTAAACTTTAAATTGTGGAAAAAAAAACTTCAATCCCAGTTCGAACTTTAAATTATGAAGGGAAAAAAAGCTTGTAACCAAATAAAAAAAGAACGCATATTGTAGAGCTTGTAACCAAATAAAAAAAATAACACATTCAGATACATCTAAAAAAACAAGTCGAATCTAAGTTGTCATATTCACTATATATCTACAAAAAAAACAATCATTTTCGTAATTTAAACAACTTGAATCTCAGTTTGATACAAAAAAAAGTTTTGTACAGTTTTGAGCTTGAATCTCAGTTTGAACTTTCAATTATGCAAAAAAAAAAAAACTTCAATCTCTCTATATATCTAAAAAAAACATTTCATAATTTAAGGTTTCGATCTAACCGAAGGATGGAGATAAACTTAGAGATGATCACGGCTTGGCTTGGACTTGAGTTATCGGATTTAACCGAGGGATAGAGACGAACTCATGAGATGCAGGGGCGACCCTAAGCATGTGCTAAATGAACGATCGCACAGGGGGCCCCGTTGGTCTATTTGTTATTAATTATATGTTGAGGACCAATTTTTACATCAATATATATAAAGGGCTTATTTTACAATTTTTACACGGGGTCTTGTCAATTTTTACCACTCTAAGGACCGGCCTTGATGAGATGATCACGGCTTGGCTTGGACTTGAGTTATCCATCTGATCTAACTATGGGAGCAGAGATGGAAATGAAATGAGGTTGTCTCTCACTCAGCCGATGAGATATAAGGGAAAGGAGGAAATGAGCTTTAGTTGTAGGGTTAGACACACTTTTGTTTTTAATCTGATCATTAGATTGGAAAAAATCTAAGGCAAATAAAAATTCGGGTTAAATATATAGTTTTATGTATATATAATATTATATATAAATATATAATTATTATTATTATTATTATTATTATTATTATTATGTATATTATTCAGGTCGGGTCCTTATCGGAT
Source organism: Sambucus nigra (assembly GCA_949130495.1). Classification (NCBI taxonomy): domain Eukaryota; kingdom Viridiplantae; phylum Streptophyta; class Magnoliopsida; order Dipsacales; family Adoxaceae; genus Sambucus; species Sambucus nigra. The sequence goes on from OX422213.1 coordinate 299,643,905, forward strand.
CGGAATTATATATATATCCAGACCCGGTCTATTAACTTAGCGAGTAATTTGGTCTATAAAGTTTGCTCAAATCGATTAATTTGGGTCGTGTTTGAATCGGGCTGGATCAAGACCCAATCCATTGACAGCCCTACCGTCGAATATCACCTTTGCCATAAAATTTTGATACGTGTATATTACATGCCACCAAGTTCTTTTTGTTGCCTCGTGAATCCCAAGAAAAGAATCTAACCGAGCATTTTTTTTTATTGTTTAGTTCAAATCCCATAAGTTTCAATCTTAATTGTTGATGCAAAGGGTATTTTGTACCTTCCCATAGAATTATAATTATTATTATTATTATTATTATTATTATTGCAATTCCTCATCAAAGATATGGTTGGGTGGATGGCATATTTTCTAAAATGGAGACGAGGAGCATAATTTAGTGGATTCATTTAAAAGTTCCATTTGCACTTCATACTCCATATGTTGAACGAAATAGGGGTTGTAATTTTAAAAACAAAATGAAATCATGAGTTGTATTAATCTTGTTATCGTGTCTTGTCAAAATAGGGGTTCGTGTCGTGTCAAAATTATGAGTTGTGTCAATCGTGTTATCGTATCTTGTTATGTTAATCATTTTTTTCTTCGGATTATCATGTCTATTTATGATTAATTCAGTCTATAATTTATGGAATCGTTCGTGTCATACTCTATGTAGGCCATGTTCATCTTAGATAAAAAGAAAACAACCGTGTCGAGTTCAAAAAAACCTTGTCATGTCAGCACATGACCTAATCCAAAAACACGAATTGTCACACGCAGTATGAAATGAGGACGAGGCTTGAAGTTTATCATACTATGAAGTTGAGGTTCAAGAGTGTCAAAGATATTTTTTATGACACTCTTGGGAGTATTTTATGACAATCTTTTGATAGTACAAGATTTCAAAGCCCGGACACATAATTCTTCTGCATTCCAGCCTTATAAATTACCCTTTTAATTACGGCATTTCACTTTTAAGCAAACCGAAACATATTAACCGTGGCTGTCACCTCTTATAATTGAAAAGGCTAGAGTATACGTAATTGTTAAGCAGCTATTTCATGTCCTCGATCTTCCTGATCCTGGAGTGTAAGTTGGGATCCTCCCCTATTTTTGTCCATTATTTTGCTCCATGTAGTTTCAGTTTTGCTTTCTGTGCGAGTGTGTATATATTGTCGGTTAATTAGGATGTCAACTTGAGAATTTAATTAAAGAAAAAGTGAAAAGAAACAAAAAAACAGAAGATATGGGCGCAGTGATCAAAACACCAACTCATTAATATAGATACAAAGCTAAACCATCACTATCAAAATAGTTGTCTACCTTTTGGGGGCAATTAATGTTTAATCGGTAGGAAGCTACGTAAATTTCACACTTAGTCCACCTCATCTTTTATTTTCCTAAAAGTCCCTCGTCTATGTTTTTGACAAATTTTTCTTAGGATTTGGAATAAGAGAGTGATTCTGAGTCTTTTATATGATAAAGGGCTTTTTAGAATAAAATAAAAATGTTCGGACTAAATGTTAATTAAAAGATTGTTGTGGGACTTTTCGTCAAATGACCCGTGATTTTTCTGTGTTTAGTAAGAGCAATCGCAAATACTAATTTCCTTTTTCTAATTCAATTAGAAAGGCCCAAATTAAAATATGAAAAAGCCCCTACCGGCACCTTTTTATGTTAGTCTACCTTGACTATCATAATTGAAAAAGGACTACCAACTAGAATGGAATCAACAAGAGTATTTAGAGTAACCAACTAGAGGCAGCATCAATTCCATACAGAATTAGTTTGAATGTAAAATTCATGGAACAAATCAACAAGCCTTCAAAATCCTACATCCATAACCAGGCAGCAGCACCTCCCGTTTGATGCAGCATAGCATCTATCTCATCACCATCCTCCATTTCCAGCTGTAGAGAAAACAAAGTTTTAAAAACACACGGGGTGTGGGTGTGGGTGTGTGAGGGAGTGGGTGTGGGTGTGGGTGTGGGTGTGAGAGAGAGAGAGAGACCTCATCAGGAGTTTGCTCTGCTCGGAGGCGACGACCATCAAACAAGAAGGCAATGGCATTGAGATCCACCGATTGTCGATCACAGTAAGCATTCATGAGCTTCTTTAATTGTGTGCTTCTCTTGATTTTGAAAAACACTTCGTTGCCATCCTACAAAAAAAGAACCCAAATTATGCATACTGAGCATATTGATCACCGGAAAACGACGTCTAAACAATGTCATACCTAGTTAGTATTCTATCATGTAGGCTTGGGTTTGAAAGAGAATATATTTATAACTCGCTACCCATATTGAAACTTATTTGACTCTCATAAGCTAAACTATAATGCACTGGCTTCTCATGACACTTGCCACGTTAAAGTACGTCATCAAGAAAAAATTTAAAATAAAAATAATAACATGCCCATTTACATTAATATATTTATTTATTTCTGCAGGTGTACGAAAAAGGTAACTAAAGGGATGAAATAAATGTCTTAGCATGTAGTGTGCATAGATAGAATTGGTGTTTGTACGGTGTTTTGTGGCATAACCCTTGCAATGGAAGAGCGAGGAGAGCTAATTAAAAGAAGAATTTCTCATTTCTCCAATATATAATGTAATTGTACGATTTCCACAATGTGGTGCACGCCATATATATATGGGGAAGGGGAGATAAAGATATAAAAATATTTGTTGCCCTCGACTTGATTCCACGTGCACCACACGTTCCCATATACATCATTCTCCTACCCTTTAAACAAGTTCATCCTCCAGCGTGAGGGGAAAGAATTGCAAGACCCGTGCTACCAAATTAGAAAATTGGAATATTTTTTAATTTCAATCGTGGGCCAAACTGAAATTTATTTTAAATTTATAGGCCCAAAATTCATTTCCTGAAGCACACAAATCAGGAACCTATAAATCTAAATAAATTTAATCTTAGATTGCACCCAAATGTTTCCAGGCTTCCAGCCCCAAATGTCAACAAATGAGCCTGTATTTTTAATTAGTTCAGAACTGACAACTTGAAGTCCAAAGCTCACTCTCAATTGTAAACCCAACAGGGCATCCGCATCCAATACCCATTTAAATCTAAGTCCTACGTAGCTTGTTCCTCAGGGCTCCAACCATCTTCACTTGTCCAACCAACAAAAGTCTTAAAATCAGACCTATCTCCGAACAGACCCAAGAGCACCTTTCCCTATACTAAACCCAAAGCCAAACAAGCCTTGGGGTTCATTAAACCCAAATAATCAGGTTCCTTGGATCCAAACAGAGCCCAAGCAAACATTAGGGTTTCCAAAGCGATCCTAAGTGCTGCTGGTGTAGTTTCTGCTTCACAGTGGACTTTGTCAGTGATATCTCTCCACCATTTCCCGTGCCAATGACTTCAGTGATCTCTCCTCCACTAACTCCATCGATGGCGCCAGTTACTTCTTTCAGTTTGTCGTCAACTACCTCCGATCCCCACCCCATTACTCCATCGTTTTTCCCGTCTCTGCTATCATCACATCACTGGATGTATTTCCGAGGTCGAATGTCTCCAAACTTGAAGGTAAAACCTTCATCACCCTTGGCATCTCCTTCACTTCTATTCGACCCCCGTGTCGCTCCCCACCACGACTTTGGAGAACCACATGGTCGTTTGCCTCTCCCAAATCAGCAGCTAGGTTCGCGCAGGACAAGGAATTCGAGGTCGTTGTGCTCGACAGCTTCGAGCTTCGCAGCTGTTTTCTCGACGGTGTCATCGTTTTGGACGACCGTGACCATTTCGGTTGTCAAATCTGCAAGCACTAAGGCGCGAGACCAGCAACGACAAACAACACCTCGCTATTTGAAATGTCGACAGCAATGGAGGCCAAGGAGGTCGTCAGAGAATCTGAACTGGTGGAGCTCACCATCCTCATCCTCTGAACCTTCATCGTCACTCTCTCCTTAATCAAATTCACTGCCATCATATCGAGTTCTTCGCATTCCTCAACGGATACATGGAAAACTTCCTACAACTTTGTGGGACAGCGAGAGTTGTACCAACCCGAATTTCAACCGTCGTCCTTCGTGGGGGTGGCGGGGCTGAGGGAAGGGTGGTATGTCAATGGTGGTGCATATGGTGTATGGCGGTGGGTTGGGTGAACCATGTAGGTGGTCATCGTGGCAATGGTGGTGGTATAAGGGAAGTGATGGGAATTCCAACCCGACTCCCACTCATTCACTTCGAATTCATAACTCAACTACCAAACAAGAAAAAACATATCTCCGATACCAGATTTGAAGTGACGCGAAGCGTAAATACAAAAACAACTAACTAAAAGAGCTCATACCCTCATTCCAATTTCTCTAAACTATGTGGTAATTGAATAATTTCCCATATATACCACCCTACCCCCTATTGGGAATATTCTACCATCCAATTGATGGCATGGGTGACATCAGCAAAGAATGGTCCCATCATGACCCTACATCGTCCAAAAGATTCTTATTTACAAAATATCTCACGTAATCCCATAACTATCTATTAAAATGCCTCTAACTAGTTACTAGAATATTCCCTTGTTACAATAATAAAATCAATATAAAAATACTTTTGCCCTCGGCTTGAATCCACGTGCACTTTCCTGAAACCTGAGAGAGAGAGAGAAGGGGCACAGACCAGTAGAAAAAAAAAAGAGACACTTAATGATATAAATGACGTCAAATGGGAGCAAGAAAAGATAATTCTCTCTCAAACTCTCTCTAATCAATATCTCAAAATATGGAAGAATGACTCAAATGAGGCTACAAAAAGGTATTTATTTGAAGGAGGTTGCTTGGCCTCTAAGCTAAGAAAACCTTCCTTCCTTTAAATACTAAACAAAAGGAAAAAATACAATGAATACTAAAAATAAAAGAAATACTAAAAATGACTAAAAAATGATAAAGGACAATAACGACCCTAATTATCATCACTCTCCCCCCCCCTGAAAGAGTTCGTCCTCAAACTCAGAGGGGAAGGCCTTCAGTGTCACCATCGAGGATATTAATGAGAGCTGGTTGGAGTGGAATCTTCGGCGCCTCCTCAAGATACTCAGGGTCCCCCGAAGCTAGGAGAGGGCGACGGCGGGGAAAGCAACAATCTGAGGCTCGATGACCAATCACCCCACAGTTGTAGCAATTGAAGGTGACAGGATGAGTGGGTGCAGGAGGAGGAACCGTGGGAGTAGGAGTATCTGCAGTAGAGGATGTCACAGGAGGAGCAGAAGTCACTAGTGCTAGAGGAGCTGTCGTGGGGCGGCCACGGGGAGGAGCAGACTGATGAAAAGACTTAACTTTAATGGCGTACTTCGCCGCCTTAGCAAAGAAGGTGACGCCACGTAAAGCGAGGTCGCGCTGGATATAGCTCTGAAAGTCGTGAATATACCGGTTGATCCTCTATTCCTCGCTCTCACCAAGGCGGGTACGAGTACAAAGAAGCTGGAAGCGCTCAGTGTGGTCCAAAACGGTGGTGACCTGCCGAATAGACTGGACTCGCAAGAATAGGTCACGCTCATAAGTGGCAGGGACAAAAGCTGACATCAACTGGGCACGAAGCTCCGCCCAAGTCTGTATAGGAAGCTGACCCTCCAGAACACAGCGTTGCTCCAAGTCATGCCACCAAACACTCACGTAGCCCTGAAATCTAGTAGCCACTAGTAAGACGCACCGGCATCGGACTGTAGGTGGCCGTCGAACATCGGGACATCCACCCTAATATCACCCTGCATACTCCTCGAGCGTAACTGAAGCGTCAACTGTGTAATGGCATCACCACCTGTAGGGTCAGGGGATCCTCATCGAGATCATCATCAGCTTGCGGAGGCTCGAGAAGTTAGGTGCGTTGTGGGCGTCTCCGAGGTGGTGGATGAGGAGGGTCAGGAGCTGGTGGTGGGAGTGGGGTCGGGGGAGGAGTTGTATGAGGTAGGAGAGTCTCTCAAGGTGATGAAGGACGTGGAGGTGGAGCTAGAGCTGGAACTAATGGCTGACGGTAGGGGCAATGATTCATCTGGTGGCCTTTTTGACAACACAAAAAGCAATGGCGCTCGGAAAGAGGTACATATGGCGTCACCTTCGGACCCAGAAAATCAAAAGAGGAAGCATCAGTGCGCCACTCAGTGGGAGGGGGTAGCTCAAACTCTGGAGCGGAGTGGGGTCGGGGTGAAGGGGGTCCATCATGTGGCGGCAAACTAATCCATTCTAGTACTCGCTCATGGGAGTCAATGGGGACGGAATGAACGGAACGAGCATCCCAAGTAGCATGATGAGGGGGTACATGTGTCGAGTGGTCGGGTGGGGGTGAAGTGTGGAGAATAGGTGAGGACGGAAGCGTGGGGAAGGTAAAAAGGGGTGGGTGAGGGGGTGTGGTAACAGGTGGAGCGGGGGGTATGGGGGATATTTGGTGGTTTTCAATGTATTTTTGTGGGTAGTGACGAGAGTAAATGGAGATAGGGGGCAAGAGGTAGTCATGTGGGGGTGGAGTGGGGTAATTGGGTAGATGTAGTGGTGGGGAGTGGGAGAGAACAAGATTTCGGGGTGGAGGAAGGTGTGGAGATGGCATATGGTGGTGTGGTGATATGTTGGGTGGTGGAGGGGGATATAGGGGATGTGTTTGGGAATTTTGGAGGGTGACATTATTGGGGATTTGGGAGGGTTGAAATTCTAGAGTTTGGGATTCAAGATTTGGGTTAGGATGCATGTGGGCTTCATTTGTCACCGGAATTGCTACCGTTGCTTGGGGATGAATTGGATTTGAACCTTTTGCATACCGGATGTGACGGATCATTTCGGCAATTGTTGGAGAATACGTTCCAATCAAGGGGGATGTCATTTGAACATTGAAGGGAGAAGGATTTACCAGAAAAGTGGCAGAATGGCCTGGGGATGTTGGACCCCCCTCGGGAAGAACGTGCCGTGGGTGTTGACTGCAGAGATGGTCTGCTAAAGCGTCGGACACTGCCGACATGGCATTCCGGATTGCTTGGAGATTTTCCAGGAGCGTTCTACTACGAAGGTGATATCCTATGGACGAAAGGGACTCGCCGGTGGGCTATGCGTTGGTCGGCCTTGGGACTGAGCTGTTTTGGGTTGGTCGAGACTCGGAAGCAGGAATCTTGGGAGGTCGAGACTGGCTTGGGCCTTGGCAATCTGCCTTGGAGGTTTTTTTGGTTGGCCGATGGGTAATTTGTGGTGGTACCTTCTTGGATGCATGTAGGGTTAGGGTTTGTGGGATTAGGGTTCTTTTTGGGTAAGGGTGTAAAATGGGTTGAATTGGGGGGAATTAGGGTTAGGGTTTTGAGATGTTACCGGGGTTGTGTGGGGGCGGTCCGTGGTGATTGCCGGTGGCGGATTTCGCGCATTCATCTCATCCATTTGAACCTTCAATTGGTTGAGGGCTGCCATGATTTGATCAAAAGGGTTTGCCACGGAGGTGTTCATCTTTTCTTGAACCCACCTTGACGTTGTTTACGAGTTTTTGTTTTACAACAACCGGTGGAGCGACTAGGCTCTGATACCAATTGACGTAAATGACGTCAAATGGGAGCAAGAAAAGATAATTCTCTCTCAAACTCTCTCTAATCAATATCTCAAAATATGGAAGAATGCCTCAAATGAGGCTACAAAAGGGTATTTATAGGAAGGAGGTTGCTTGGCCTCTAAGCTAAGAATCTAATTACAATTATGCTTTTAAGTGCCAATTAATCTTCCTTCCTCTAAATACTAAACAAAAGGAAAAAATACAATGAATACTAAAAATAAAAGAAATACTAGAAATGACTAAAAAATGATAAAAGACGACAACGACCCTAATTCTCATCACTTGATGGATCAGAAGACATTAATGAGGTTAGATTAAGAGACTTTTGAGACGGAAGAAACGCTGAAAACACAATTTAACGTCTGACACAGAGAACACACAATATGAACTAAACACTCTCAACTTCACATGCATAAATGATTGACTACCATGACAGAGCTAGACCCTGATTATACTAATCTATGGAGCAATCTTGTTAGGCAAGGATTCTCATAAAAAGAATAAAGATAAAACTAGGAAACTGAACATCACATAATCTAAGTAGAAGACAAATCTATAATTAAAGGATAGAGACTAAATAAAAATAAATAAATGAAATATAATGTCTCCTCTGATCTCTCCATATGATGGAGACAAAAATCTGGGATTCAGATGGCATGGGTATCAGTTGGATGTCTCCAAAGAAGGGGGGGGTGGGGGGGGGGAGATAAAAATCCGGGTCATTGTGCAGGAGAGTAGCCTCAGCAATCCATGTGTCCTCAGCAGCAGCACAACCCACCCAACAGATCAAGAAGCAAGTACATGGTCCTCTAAACAATCCCTATAAAAACGGCTTCGACTGGTCAACATGGGAATGAACCGAGTGTAGGATTCAGATGGCATGGGTATCAGTTAGATGTCTCCAAGGAAGGAGGACAAGTCATCAATGTTGAATGTCCTGTGAATGCCGAACTCGCAAATCAATCTCGTAGCCATTGTCCTGAATCCTATGAACAACCGCGAACAGTCTATATCATCGCATGAGTAACTTATGTCTGTTTTCACGCCTCCTCAAACAGAGCTCTCGACGATGGACTTGGCTTGACCTTTGTAGATAAAGCAAGTGCGCGATGATGGGCATTGGCTTGGCCTTTGTAGGCCAAATAAGTGCTCTACAAACCAACATGTGCGAACATCCTTGTGGATTACGCGATACAGGCTACAAAGTCAAAACCAGACTAACACTAGAACTGTGGGGGGCAAGCTCAACACGATCACATGGTGTGGTGCGCCAGGTTTCAAGCACAATACGAGGGAATAAACCCATAGACCAGTTCACGTGTTATTACAAGCGAACTCGTCCAGGTGATAATGGAATCAGAGTGTCTCCGTCTAAAAGGGTTGCAACGGAGGGGAAGAACCACATTGTACGTCAAGTATTATGTGAAACCAAACATACGAGTCAGAGGTAATACTTGGAGGAATACCATGAAGATGAACAATCTCCCAAAAATACAGTGTGGCGACATGAGAGGCATCAGAGATCTAGCAGCAATGGATAAAGTGGACCATCTTCGAGAAACGGTCACCGACTATGAAGAAGGAATTTGCGGCCATTCGTAATCCGTGGCAAGCCAACAATAAAATCAATCAAGGCATTGTGGCAAGGTCGGTCGGGTCCCGAGATTGGTGTGTAAAGGTCATCATTGGAATGTTTCCATTCATAGTCATTGGCATGCATGCGACACATATGTTCAGATAGCCCCCGATCAGAAAACTCAACAACAATCTTCACACATAGGAACAAGGCTAGAATGCACAAAGTCGTATTACTGAAAAGGATATACATTGAATGAATCGTGGTGGCGATGACATTCATCATAGATTAAGGGAGAGGGGCGACGGGATAAAGGTCTTGGATCTCATCAAAACCGAAAACCTCGCTCCTCGGGGCTACATGGCAACATGGAAACAAGGGTTGAATGCGTCTGCAACGATTGGCCTTCCCAAAGTAACCTAGTGCCTCGTGGTCGAACTTAAGCACAAACTCTTTATGTAGAAAAATACTCCTAATGGCATACTTTCTTCCTGAACCGCCACGTAAAGTCACAGGTAGAATAATGAATGGACGGCAATAATACCTGCTAATTCTGGACGCCATTCGTCTCCAATTCTGCCTCAAGACCACACCAATACTGGTCTTGCAAGCATCGTACGAAAGCTCAAAAAGCTAGAAGTTGAGGCGGACTAAAACGTTGGTTGTCATCATCAAGGTCTTAAGCGCATTTCTTGTACTACCACGTAAATCTCTAAGTCGAAGATGGAATAATTAAGAGCTAACTCAATACATTGTGGTTACATAAAACACTCGCCACTAGTGTTCCATTCTGATAATCCTTGCACTTAAAATTTAACTTGGAGAAAATTGTGGCATCATAGAATTGATCGAGCATATCTTCTAGTCGTAGAATCGAAAACATTTAATTGATCATGAATTGTTTAACGACACTATCTACACACATCCTCCACCTCACATCCATTTGTGGCATCAATACTTAATAGGGACATACTCTCCCAAATCATCCCCTGCTCACGAGACTTGATAAACTATCGATGAAGCTCCTTGTGCTCGACTGGGACAAATTGATAGTGGGGAGTTTAAGTAATGCTAGGAATGAAGTCAATGGCGTGTTAGATATCTGGTAGTTGTCTGTGGGTGGGGTAAAAATGTCATGATAAGCATGCAGAAGCGATGGCAGCAACCCAGTGGTGGGAGTGGTGATGGGGTGAATCAATGCAAAGTAGATGCCGACCTCTCAAGAACAAGTGGCCCCTCATTGGGGTTACACTATCATGGACAACCTAATAAGAGGTAGAAGATATCCATTTTGACAGTGATATCACCACTTCATCCATATAAATGCCGATCGAAAAAATGATCAAACATCTTTGTCCGGGATAATCGCCTACCTACTGCCTTGTGAGACAATGCGACAAAGTTGGGGTGCATCTCAACGTGAAGGTCTAGTCGCGTCAACATCTACGTAGACACCAAGTTGAATGATCGTCATGCATAACTTGCCCTTTTAAGTGCATAACTTGAAGTTAGAAAAATATCACACGTAAAAGAACTCGTGACAAACCTAGCAATACCGAAGGACGATTGGCCATTAGGGGCCAAACATGTTGATGTGAATTTAAAAATGCGGAAGCGTTATTGTTACACTACACAACAACTACTAACTACAAAACACCAACAACAACAACAAATAAAACTAAACTAAGACTAAGGGCTTCTTTCTCTCTATATATTCTTTTATTAATATTCAAGTTGTGATTACAAATGATGGCCAAGGGCTTAATTATAGGAGAGGTTAAGCTTACTAGCCAAGCTATTACCCCAAAAGACAAAAAATGACAACTAATAACTAAAAAAGACTAATTAGTCTCAAACATGCTTGGGGACTAATAAAAGACTAAAAATAAAAGACTAAAAATAAAAGAAAATGACAATAATACCCTAAACTAAAAATGCAAAATAAAATATAGTTTTCTCCCGGGAGCACAACAACGCGCCACATATCGCCATATCATATACACATCATTCTCCCCGTCTTTGAAAAAGCTCGTCCTCGAGCTTGGAGGGTGAATCATCAATGCCACGTGATATGAACCAAGAAAAGCTTCGGACCTCAATCAAAATCAACAAAAAGCGGGCAGCCCAACTGGAACTAGCCCCATGTATATGCACCTCATCAATAATGGGTCTAATAAACTCAAATCCCGGTGATGTCCCTCAACGAAATCCGAGTAACCAAAAACTGACGACCATATCCGCCTTCTCTACACTACGAGTATATGGTTGCAACTTGGAGTGGTGGACCTTGAATCTGACCAGACGGTAACTCCGGTGACCGCACATTTGCGACTACGATGGCGAAACAAGCGTATTGAAGGCGGCAACATTCCGAAAAGCCGAACCCAAAATGGCAAATAGTCAAAAATGGGCCCCAAGTGGGACACATTTTTCATGGAAATCATATGTTATGTCACAAAGAAGCCCTAGGACCAATTTTGACCATTTTAGATTAAATAGGGGGTGGGAAATTGGATCATAGTAAGGAAGCCCATATTTGTTGGGTTTGATTGTGATTGGACATAAATGAGTGGGGGAAAGAGGGAAAATAAGGTAAAAATAGGGGTTGGGAGATAGGGTTTTGGTCAGAGGGGATTTTGGATGGTTCTTGGGTATTTTTTAGGGTTAGGGTTAGGGTTTGGGGGAAGGTAGGAGACGGTGTTTCATTTGACGAGATGGTGGTTGTGTGGTGGTAGGATGTGGAGGTGGAGGGTGGAGGGTGGAGGATGAAGGAGGTTAAAAAGGTTGATATTCCCCCTTTTAGCAGTGATTGAATTTAGGGTTTTCATCTACCCGACTCTCATTTGGACATTTATCAATCTAAAGATTGAAGGGTTGGCGGAGTTGGAATCACAACTCGACACCCACTTCACGTACCACGACAAACATCAAGAACAAATGCAGCTCTGATACAAATTTGATGTGAATCTAAGAATGCGAAAACGTTATTGTTACACTAAACAACAACTACTAACTACACAACACCAACAACAATAAATAAAACTAAACTAAGAAAAAGGGTTTATTTCTCTCTATATATTCTTTTATCAATATTCAAGTTGTGATTACAAATGATGGCCAAGGGTCTATTTATAGGAGGTTAGCTTGCTAGCCAAGCTAATACCCAAAAAGACAAAAAAGTGACAATTAATAACTAAAAAAGACTAATTAGCCCCAAATATGCTTGGAGACTAATAAAAGACTAAAAATATGTGTTCCAAAAGGCGCGCCTAGACTTGAGGCTTGGAAGAGACGCCCTGCCTTAAGCTTTTTACGCCTTATTCTAGGTAAAAGCCTTAAGGCGCACTTTTTTTTAAAACAAAAATACTTTAGTGAAATGATATTGCCTTTTAAAGACTTTTTTACAAACCGGGCCAATATCTCGTCCAAAACAATCAAATAGTATTTTAATTTGCATATATTCAGACATATTTTTGAGGTATGTACAATTTTAATATTTTTAATAGCCTTGTTATGGTTAAAAATATTAAAATATATTTAAAAAGACCTAAACGCCTTTTTACGCCTAAGGTCCGCCTAGGCTTCTAAGGCTCTCCACGCCTCGGTCACGCCCCGCGTTTTTTAGAACCTTGCTAAAAATAAAAGAAAATGACAATAATACCCTAACTGAAGTTGGCGGGTTTCGTCTTAATGGGTAGCAAAAATGAGGGACCTAAGTGGGTCTATCCCAATAGTCTAGAACAAGTGTGGGTATTAAAGGCCAAATTTAATGGTGAGCGAGTTGAGGCTGGCCAACTGAAGTTTGTTATCTCGGGAACGGAGATAAGATTCAGGGGCGGTTGTCTTTTGGCAACCCCAAGTAACGAGGATCCATCGTTCACGTCGTGACGGTGCGCCACATCGTTTGATGCAGAGCCTCTCGGTGCTCGACGTCAGTAACGACTATGTTGTGGGTCTTCTTCGTGCGCAAACAGATGTTCATCCATCATTCGGCATAATTGTCATCATTGTTTATAACAGTCAACTTAGCTTGATACCAATTGATGTGAATACACAATATAAATTAAACACTTTTATTAACTTCTATATGGGATAGCTAGGCCATTTTGTATACAATCTAGGAGCAAGTTAGGAAAGGATCAAAGGTATAACGATAGAATAAGAAACTTAACAATTACCACAAAATTTGATTATCCAACAAAATCCTCGTTAAAAAATAAAGACTAAAATAACAAAAAAATGAAGAAAAAAAATGTCAATCTCTCCCCTCTAATTGGTTGACTCAAAATAATGAGGCGAACCGTGCGTACATCACAAACAATTTAAAAATCTTATCCTAAAATGAAAAACAACACAATTATTTTATAAACACAAGACAATTGCATAAGTTGAGTTTGAAAGTTGATTTATCAGATACAAATAGAGATTTCACTTTACCTACTCCTAAATCCCCGTCATGTTTAACCCTTCATTTTTTTTATGTTGATCACCCTCTGTCAAAAAAAACTCCACACTAACTGTTAAACTAATTAAAGGATTTTTTTATTTTTTTTGACAAAAATGCCATTACAATTACATAAAATAAAAATTGAGCAACATACCGTATTTCCATCTTATCCATCATCTACACATAAGGTTGTCAACGGATGGGATTCAACCCGAATCAAGATAGATCCAAATCCATTTATTAATAAAATTATTAGACCTGATATGCATAGACCATCAAAACTCTAATTCGAGTCCTAATAGATTCCTATCAAAATGGGCATTATCCGATCATGTTAAAAAAATTCAATGTAATAATAACGACAAGAATTGTACAAATAAAATTAAAATTAAAATTAAAAAAAAAATACGTTTGTGATGTTTATGTACAAGTGTAACAATATTATCAAATTATATAAATTAAGGTAGGCGATGAGAAGTATTAAATATATAAATAATATAGAATATTTAATTTGTATAATATACCAAATCGTATCGGATTAGTATCAATCTGAATTCCGGTCTATTAACTAATTGGATAAACAAGTAATCATATTCATAACACCAATCCATATATGAATAAATACATTAGTTGATGATAACTGAAATCCGATCATGCTTATACACCTTAACTCTAACCTAACCCTCACCATCACCACAACACATCACAAACGAAGATCACAACAATTTTGTCGAACTTGAATGCGTTTGTAAGTTTACCCTTTTACATGAGCCCGCATGGTTTATAACACCACTTTGTTTGTTTTTTTCTTAAAGATGGTCGCCCGTTTTAGAGCCTATATTACATTTAAACTGCTATATATAATCCCACTAAACCAAACAGGTTATTAAACAACAAAGCACCCATGGTTTCATGCAAAAGTTATGAGAAACAAATCTCAGCAATATTGAGAAACGTTGAGATACACTCCTCCCTCCGTCCCAAATTAATAGTTGAGATTTCCTTTTTATTCCATCCCAAATCAATAGTCGTGTTTTTAAAAATAGTATAAAATTTGGTAAGATTACAAAGTTACACATCCAAACAATACCCATGATCCAAGTGCATGTCTTGCTTCAAAGGTATTCATCAATTTTTTGAGGATAAATTTGGAAAGTAAAACTCTTTATGAAAATGTTTTTGACTTTCAAAAGCCAATTACTAATTTGGGACGAAGGGAGGATGACGAATTGAGGAACCTTGAATTAGAAAATCACTCAGGAAAACAGCTCCAGTGCTGGTTCTGCTAGGCATACTAGTTCATAATGCACAGAATGAAAAATCCAAAGACGAAAGCAGTTAAGATCGGGAAAGAAAGCAAAACCTAAATGACTAGAAAGGAAAATTTGTAACTTGAATATGATTAAAAGCTTCAGCCTCTGCGTGGCAGTTACTGTGAATAGTATGTTGGGTCTTTAATTCGGCCTTAGGCCTTTGGCTCCTCCTGAATTGCCATAATTTTTGCGTAATTAAATTTACGTTTTAAATTAATTAGTAAACACGTTTTTTATACTTTACTGATTCTTTCAACTACCCGATAGTGGAGAAAAAGGTGGGATAGTGAGTTAAAACAGTTTCCAACACTTTTACAATTTCTATAGATCTGGTATCCAGCTTTTGTCAAATAATAAAAAAAAAAAACGTCATCATTTCTCACTATCTTCTTCACAAAAAATTATCATCTTTCTCAATATTCTTTCACGATTTTCACTGATTTCGTGAGTCAGGTGCATCCTAAGAGTTCTGCAATTAACCATTGTTGAGATGGTGGAGTAATTGGGTCGTTGAATCTTGGTAGTTGTTTATTCAAGTGGTTGACAGCATCTATTAGCGAGCAATTTCACGTTTAGAATTTTGTGTTCAAAATAATCCTCCCGGTAAGTTCTTTCAGTTTTATTTGTTTACGAATTTAGGTTTTCTTTAAATATTTTGAAATTATTTCCTTGACTATATACGTAGTTTAGAAATATAAATATATAAGCAAATGATACAATAAAAAACTGAAGCCACATCACGGCCCAAACAATTAGAATAGAACAAGAGAACATTTAAATCATCCAAATAAATCCCATACAGGGCCGGAGCTAGTAGGTGGCTAAACCGGGCTGTAGCCTGGGTCCAGCTGCGCCGAATTTTTTTAATAATACTAAAAGTAGCCCATATGGAACCATATCCTACCCACAATAAAACACACACAGACACCAAAGTCCAAACCCACTTTATAGTTTATTTACTACTGGGAGGGAGTCTGGGACGTCATGTATCTTAAAAAAAAATTATTCATTTCTCTTTCGAGACTCATCCGTTTGTTATCTCACACAACTTGTTCTCTCACACAACCAACATAGTCAGTGATGCCCAGGGCGGAACCAAGAGTTGGCTAGGCTGCGCAATAGCCCAAGTCCAAATTTGAAAAATTAAATTTAATAGTGTTAACCGACCCAAAATAATTACCCAACCCACCTTACACAAGAGCCCACTTAGTTACCGCTCTCTCAACTAAAAACCCAATAAAAAAAAGAGAGAAGCCAAAAACATTCCATTGCCTCTCTCTTTTTCTCGGCTCAACCAAAAAATAAAAGAGAAAAAACAACTTACAACTTTGTTGGTGAGGACACATGCTTCCAACTTTGAAGGTAATCCATTATCCACCACTCCAACTTCATGTCTATCTACATTTAATCTGCTTATATTTCTTAATTTTTTAAAGAAGATTAAAAGGCCTAATTTGTGTAAAACCTAAATTTTAAATCCTAATTTTTTGTTTCTCATTTATTATAGGCTATTGACTATTGATTGAAGAATCAATTGATTTTAAATCCATCATCAAGGTATGTTAAGCTCAAAACCCTAACTCTTAATTTTTATTTCATCCATTACTTTTTATCTTGCATAGGATTGTATGATTATGATTTTAGTCCCTAATTTCCAGTTAAAACTTGTGAAAAAATAAAACTAAAAAGTGAATTGTTATATAAGTTTATAATATTAATGGTTAGGTAATTATATAATCGTTAATTAAAATAATATTTAATTTATTAAGTCATTATTTGGTGAATAATAAAAAATAACCTCGAAAAGATTCGGCTCCGAGGCTACCTCCTCCGAATCCCCGGAAATCACTGTTAAGCTAACCCACCCGTGTGTAAAATCCTGGTGACGCCGGCAAGGAAATGGATGACATCGGATATCGGTCAGGTTTCCTCTTTCTCCGACCTTTTTCTTTAGTCTTACCCTATTTTTTCCCTAATAATCTGTATTGAAATCCCTCATTTAAATAGAATTAAAAATTAACCATGGATGTTATAGTCAAGAGTAGAGAACCCCAAAGGTATAACAAGAATACCGTATAACATATCGAATAGATGGTGAGTGATCATATATATAGGTATAGAGAGGGAGTAGAGGAGAAGATGAAAGACCTGGCCCTTGACTTTGAGATTGATGTGAGCAGATTGATCTTGGGGCTTCTTCTCCTCCCCCTGGTTCGTAACACCCGACATTTTCTCACACACTTCCTCTACTTCCTTTCTCCTCCCGACTAAAAATATAGGTCACATTCCACGGCCATGATACGACGTATTTTAAGCGCGATATTTTTTTTTTTTTTTTTGTATCATATCACGTAGTGTCCGCTCGAGCTTTAAGGGCACCTTGATTAATTCACGTTCGCAATTCGTGACTTTCATTGGTCGAGCATTATTTTGACAGTGTCGTGGATCGAACTGGAGACCAAACTAAATCCACCCCTAAGACTGTCCCGGCGGCAGCATTACTTATACCACTGGGGGCGACATTCGAATTTGACTTATGCCTCTTTTTTTAAATCAATGAAAAATAAATAAATAAATTATACCGATTTATTAAGCAAAAAGTAATACACTCTGACGGATAATTCGATGATATATGAGGAGAAGACACGTGTCATTTGATCCAATCAAAAATCTTTTACGAAATGATAAAGACTATTAATGTCAATCTGCGAGAATCTTGAGATTAAATACATTCGATTCACTACACCAAAATGGTCAAATTGGCACTCTTCAACCGGTCAGCCTTGTCACGGTCAATGACCGTGATAAGGCGGTGACAATTACTGTTGTCACGGTCAATGACGGTGACAAACCTTATAAACTTGTCACAGTCAACGACCGTGACATGTCCGTGACAAGTCTGTTAGTAAAAAAACTCTTCCCTCTTCTTTTTTTCCACCGATTTATATTCCTTCCATTTCTCTCTCTCTAAGCGACTGCACTATCTCTCTCTCTCTACAATTTTGGTACGTTCTCTCTCTATTTCTCTTCCATTTGTATATATGTGCGTGTGTGTGTGTATATATGTGTGTGGGGGGGTGGGGGGTGGATTGAGGGGGTAGGCTGGGGGTGGGGGGTGTATATATATATATATATATGCGCGCGTGTGTGTGTGTGTGTATATGTGCGTGTGTGTGTGCGCTTGTGTGTGTGGTGGGGGTGGGGTGGGGCGGGGGTGGTGCTTGTTAATTTTTTTTAATTAAATTTTGATTGGTTTATTAGATATTGCCCCTCATATGCAAATAGTGCCCCTTGTAAAATAATTGATTGATTAAATATTGATTGGTTATTAATTTTTTAAGTATCTTAATAATTAGTGCCCCTTTCATATGTAAGTAGGATTCCCCTCATTGTAAATTAATAATTATATACTTTAATTGTATGTTTAATTGATGAAATGAATTAATTGAGTAGATGAATTAGAAGGAGTACGGGATACACATTTGTTGTTGCTATTGCATTTGGATTATAGTGGATCGATGTTCGATTGGTTAATTTTAAAAATGGCATGACTACTGGATTATTGTCCATATGGGGGTGGGATTTTTCAACTTTTTTTTAAAATTATTTTGTATCACGAACAATAGATATATAGTATGATAATTAAATGAAATATACTTGAAATTACATATAGTGCGCATAGATACTAGCCTTCTAGTTCTTATGCGTACGCATTCAATAGCTCTTAGACCCGTTCGAGAGTCATTACTCATGTAATGAGATCTTTCGAATTGTCCCGTTTGGACAGTTTGGGACTGCATAATTTCTGTATAATAATATTCTCAGTGGCTTAAAGTTATTACTTTTGAAGGAAGTTTTGCAGTCGTATCCTAATGTTCTCTAGGTACATACTAGATTGGCAAGTGTGAGTGTTATTTCAATTGATCAATTGAAATAAAACTCACACTTGTCAATCTACGGCATGCACTTTGAGAACTATGTGGATATGCTGTCGAATTTTTCTCAAGTCGTAACAATGTGCATGAGTTATTTTAGAAAAGAAGAGTTTACGCCGAAAGCTATGTTGATGTGGGCAATTCATGATTTTTCAGCTTATGGGACATTATTCGATTGTGTAGTACATGATTATTTGGAGTGTCCTATTTGTGGAGAGGAGAATGAATATCTTCGCCTCTCCGCTAGCTCAAAAAATCTATACCATTGCCATAGGAGTTTTTTACCCCCAGCTCATGGTTTCAGATTTGAGAAAGGTTTCAATTTTTTATCGGGCGGGATTTAACATAGGCTACCGCCGAGAAAACTTTCAGGTTCAGAAATTGAAAGTAAATCTTCTGATTGTGGCCCTAATATGCCAGGTAAGAATACCAAATTTAAGAATGTCAAGCGTAAGAAGATCCCAACTGGGAATGAAACTGAGACAAGAAAGGCATGGTTTAGGAAGTCAATTTTTTTGACTTGCTTTATTGGAAGAATAACCCGGTGCGCCATGTATTGGATGTGATGCATGCAGAGAAGAACCTCGCTGAACATATTGCAGGCACTTACCTTGGGGGGAGTCATTCAAAGGATGGAGAAAATGCACGAAAAGCCCTTAAATCGTTGAAACGTAAGCCAAAACTATGGTTCAAAGAAGATAGTAGGGGGAGGACAATAATTCCCCCTGGTTTGTTTGCTTTGACGAATGGGGAAAGGAAGGTTCTTTTAGACACGATATATAATTTGAAGGGTCCATCTAATTTTTCGTCCAATTTGCAAAGGATTGTGAAGTATGCTACTCATGATTTACATAAGTGTAAGTCCCACGATCGGCATGTGATCATGCAATTGGTTCCTCTGTTGTTTAAGCATTATTTCTCCAAGCACAAGGATTTGCGGAGGGCTATTATGCAAATTAGTATTACCTTCTCACTTTTGTGTGAGAAGGTAGTCAATCGAGAACATATGGTGGCCGCAAAATTAGCGGTGACTGAAGCGATTTATGTGTTGGAGAAGTACTTTCCCATAACATTCTTTGACATAAATGTTCACTTGTTGGTACACTTATGCGACAAGGCACTTATTTGCGATCCAGTTAAATATCGGTGGATGTATCCGTTTGAAAGATTGATGAAAGTTTTTAAAGATGACATCAAGAATACGCGATACATTGCAGGATCAATTGCAGAATAATACATCACCGTGGAGTCATCAATCTATACTCAGGAATATATGCCTGACTCGACCAGCGTTGATGACACTGATGAGTTCGTCGATAATGGTGGTCATGTGATGGGAAAACGAGTGAAATTAACCAGTTTGCAACATGAACAAGTAGCTCGTTATCTATTTGACACACATGAAGATGTCAAAGAATGGAAAAAGTAAGTTTAAATTATTTTAAGTTTTACATTATTGTAGATTATTTTATACATGATTAATTTTGTAATATGCAAAAAATATGAAGCCTGTGAGAACAATAAAAGACGAAAAACAATGGTACAATCAGATAACGAATTTAGGCTGTGGTTGTCACAAGAGGTAATTATAATGAAAATGGTTGTTATATAAAGTTACATTACAATAAAACTTTACAACTAACCTAATTCATTTATCTATATTCTCAGCTCTTAAAGACGGGTGATGCGACATCAAGGTTTGCTAGTCTAGCCACCGGACCCTTGTTCATGGCACAAGAGTGCAAAAAGTATCGATTGAATGGTTATGTATTCGGCGCAAGGGTGTACGAGAAAAGTAACAATGTACAGAACTCAGGCATTTCATATATGGCTCTTACTTTCTTTCGAGCGAGCGCAAAAGATAAAAACCTCGTTGAAGCTGAAATGACTTACTATGGTGTAATTCGAAATATATTTGAATTGGATTATATAAGCTTCAAATAGGTTGTATTTTACTATGACTGGGTAAGAGTTGAGGATAATAATTCTTGTAAAGTTGATCTTGGAACCAATTTGATCATGGTTGACTTCTCCAAGTTGACGAGCAACGATCACGTGAGCGATGAGCCGTTTGTTTGTGCATTTCAAAAGGTCAACCAAGTGTTTTACTCGGAGTATATCAACAACGATCCGTGGTCAATTATCTTACATGCGCCAAAGCATCTAAATAGTAGTGTGGATGACTTGGCTGCTCCTACCGAATATCAATCAATTTTTATGATAACCTGAATTCGAAATAATTTTTCAATTTGTAATAAATATTCCAATTTGTACTTTATCAATCAATTTTTAATGCTTTTAATTGATTTGCACTTTATTATTTTCACTATTGTGTAGTGTGCGTGTGTGTGGGCAGTAGGGGTGGGGGTGGGGATGTTTCGAATTTTTAGTAATTGTACATATTATGAGTTAGACGTTGTTGTTTTGGAATTCAGAATTGAGGTGTTAAACAGTAATAATCCATTTGGATTTGTAGTAATTGTACATATTTGCATGTCTTCTTCTAATTCATTTGGATTTGTACTAATAACAACATTTTTTTACAGAAAATGTCTCTTTCAAGTATTAAGGCGAGGATGATGATGTCGTCTGATCTCGGTGGTAGCGGAGGCGAGGAGGGCTCCTCGTCCCCTAGGCTCCCCAAATATGATGAATTGGGGATGGTCTTCGAGAACAAGACGGGGATATTAACAAGATCTCTCGAGCTGGTAAAGACGATCATCGGTCCGGGGTACACTAGTTGAAGGGAGGTGCCAAATGAGGTCAAGTTAGCTATTTGGGCGACACTACAGGTAATGTATTTATATGAATATTTCAATTTCAATTTCAATTTATATTTATTCGCAACTAACATTGTATTTGTTGGACAGAAACAATTCAGCCTAGCCCCAGAACTACGCGATTCCGTCTTGGAGCAGTTGAGGGAGCAATACAAGACATGAAAGAAAAATTTGCAAGGCCGGTACATTGGGAAGACCCGAGACTCCATTATCCAAATGCATGACTTCGTCCCGTCGAAGGAGCCAATCTCATTGGCACAAATGGTAAAAGTTCATTGACAATGAGATCGAGGAGCGACAATTGACATCTCACCAATCGGGGAGGAAAAATCGGGCGAAAAAGACGGATGTGCACTAATTCAGTCGGACGTCTTACGACGAGGTGGAGCATAGGATGATGGTAAGATTTTATTTTTCTATAATTACAGAAATATATTATTCTGCATTATTTTACTTTGTGGGCCCGATACTAATTTTGCATTATTTTATTTCAAGGGATGAGGAGTGACCCTGGGGGTAGGCCATGTAGGCTCGATGCTTATGTGGTCGTTCGAACGAAGAAGGGGAGGGATAAGGAAGTGTCCCCAGTTGTCGCATCCACGATTGTAAGTAATCTGACAGTTTGCATTATAATTTTTTTATTTACTTATTTAACTAATCATGTGATTTTTGTCGTTTCAGGCAAAGCTTAAGGAAGTACTTGAGTCGCAGTCTGATGCTGACAAGGCATCTTTGTCCACGGACGCACTCAGTCAAGTGCTTGGCACTGATCGCAAGGGGAGGACAAGAGGGTGAGCTCACGGGTGCCCAAATCTAGGATCATCGGATTAGAGATGAGCAACACAGGGTTGGCTCGAACGGTGGACTCGCATGACGAGAAGTTGTCCCGTTTAGAGGTGACGGTCCAAGATATGTTCTCATTCATGAAGCGTTCGTTGGGCGAAAAGCGTAAGGGGAAAGGGAAGGAGAAGGTGATGGAGGAGGAGGTGCGGGAGGATAAGGACATGGACGTCGCTGCTTCATCGTCGACACATGCGGACTCTGATGATCCAGTCCCCTATTTGGCTCCCTTCGACCGACCTATGACGACACTTGGTTGGCCGAGCATATTTATACAGGAAATATTTGATGGCAAGCGGATAGGGAGGGGGTTGAGGGACCCTAATACCGTCCAGGGTATGCTAGCTCATGGACGTGCCCTTTAAGACATCGAGGCCAAGGTGCTTGCCACGCATGTGATACCCGGGAAGGATAATTCCCCACTGTGGTTACGCGAACAATGCGGCACGATGCAAATTCAAGGGTGTATCAATTCGTATATCGTGTGGCATATCCACCTCCTCAAACCTACCCCAGACATGTAGTGACATTATTTGAATTGTTTTGGATTGTTTTAAGTTGTTAAATTTGAATTGTAATTATATTTGGATTATATCGTGATGCATATTATTTTGAATGTATATTTTCATTATCTCTATTTTATTTGGATATATGATGTTTGAACAGGTACAACATTGATATAATAAGCACAAATATATTGTTGGGTAGTGGGAGTGGCCATACTGGCCAACAGATTTTTTTTCAATTTTGCCCAGAATTGTCACGGTCATTGACCGTGATAATTTTTTATAAAATGTCATGGGTTTGTCACGGTCTTTAACTGTGACAAATATTGTCAAGGTCAAAGACCGTGACAAGTCTAATGAACTTATCACGATCATTGATCGTGATAAGTTCGTAAGAAAAAAAGTTATCACCCCCATACTTGTCACGGTCATTGACCTTGACAAGTCGACAAATTTGGTGTAGTGATTAGTCTCGATAGTTATATAAAGTTACGGAGTTCTGCACGGCTCAACCTTCTTTTCTTTTCTATAAATGTATCCCTCGCCTCATGAAAAAGGGGTATATAACCATTGTTATCAAAATGAGATCAAGAAAGAGAGAGAAACATCATGTGGACGTAGGCACATTATTGAACCACGTAAATATTATTCTTGTGTGTGACTGTGCATGTTTTAGATTATGCTCGAATTTGATTGTGTTGAATATAATGAGTAGGATTTTACCGTCTATAACTGGCGTCGTTTATCAAAAATGCTTTTCCTTTCTCAACCAAATAACCAAACAAATAGTTATGTCTAATTAACACAGTGAGCACGCTCTATTTCACTACAGTCACTAAAATGATGAAAACGGCCACGAGCCCCCAAAGATTAGGTCTATAGTGGCAATACTCTCGATTTTGGTTATCATCCATGCTAGGATCAAGCGGTGGAAAGTCATGAACCACCATGATCCACCCAGATATCCCAGTTGGTGAATGCCTACGAGCAACACCTTCGAGAACAAGAGGTAGGCACGCATTACCAATGGGAGGAAAATGTCTACCTCCAACGTTGCCCAAAAAAGATAGAGTTGGAGCTCCATGGAGACAAACATAAATGTCATGCCCGTACCCCTAGCCCTCAGACTACTAAAATTCGCAGTCTCACGGCATGACTTGGAGCATTCCTACCAGAGGGGCTCGCTAGATAAGAAAGACTGTAGCAGTAGCCGTCATGAAAAGTATGATCTTCCTAACCTCATACGAATGGAGATGGACGGCTATACAACCCAACAAGGTCCAGGACCATTAAGGAACTACCCAGGAGGGCTCTCATCAGCCAGATGAAATCTTCTTTCACAAGGTCAATCGAGGACTTTAAGCCCCCAAGAAGTTTGTTACTCCCAAATTTAATATCTACGATGGAAAAACTGGTCCGACTAACCATGTTCGACAGTATCGCTAGGCCATGACCCTCTGGAGAAATGACGAGGCCCTCATGTATCTTATTATCCTTCAAGTTTGGGAGTGTTACGTACAAAAGTGGTTTAAAAAATTATGACATCGGTCGATCACTAGTATCAAACAGCTCGCAGAGGCCTTCACTACAAGGGTCATCACCAGAAGCACCCATCCAAAGAGGAGGGAATTTTTCCTCGTGATGAAGAAGAAGTCCTAAGAAACTTTGTGTGAATATGCTCGTCGCTATTGAAAAACCTACGACGATGTGGAAGACTGCTCTGAACAAGTAGTAGTGGCCTCATTTAAGATTGGTGTACCAAACAACTCTATGTTGCAGCAGTACCTCACCAAGAAGGAAGTTACTACTATTGATGACATGATGTCCCGAATCGATAAATAAGATCAAGTGGAAGATGTAGTAGCAGGCACATAACAAGACAATAGTGCGATAAATAATGGAGATAAGGAGCACCTAAAAGAAGGGGGTAAGAACGTCAAATCCAAGGACGATGACAAGTCAGATCCCAATAAGGCACATTACGCCATCAACACCATTTTTAAAGAAACGACCTACAAAATCCTGAATAAAATTAAGGATTAACAATACTTTAAGTGGGCGAGGAAGATGGTATGTGTGGTCATACCCCGATTCTCGCGGTGGGCGGGCGCGTGGGGGAGGATCCTAGGTCCCGCGCGTCCCTCTCGGGAGCGCTTCGGTCAGTGTCATTTGGGTGAGGTGAAAAATATAGAGAGATAGAGTCGCCAGTCTATTTTACTTAAAATAGACAAAAGAAGGGAAGCCATCCCGAAGGACAGCATTCCAAGACATACTGATGCATACGAAACCAAAATGATTCGAAAAGGGTCCGGGGGACAAGTTATGAAATGGGAAGGTATTAGGAACCCATTCTGCCATTTCGGTCTCTCATGGGTTTTTGTTATTTTCCTTTATTTTCCCCGTGATATGTGTGCATGTGTATATATAGTGGAGATAGGAATCATCGACTTGCACCATGGAAGAAGTAAAGCGAGTCATCCGTAGGAAGGTATAAAAATATTAGAAAATAGGATTTACGCGATTATCCTTACGTTGATCGTTATGATGGAACGATAACGCATATAAAATAATACGCCACTAAGAACAAATATATGTATATATATAATATAAGAGAGCGGGGTTTAGAGAAAATAGAAAATGAGAGAAAAAGTAAAAATATGACTCGAGTCTCGGGTTTTACCCCGAGACGCCTACGTAGCCTATAGAGGCATCAAAGTCCACGTAGTTCGCATGCAAAATGAGGGGTGGGTCAACTGGGGGATTATCTTATTTGTGTGTGTGTATGTGTGTGTGTAGAAAAAGTGTTTTAGTTGTGAGAAAAGTGTAAGAAAAGTATGAGAATTCCCGTTTGGAATTTATGAGCAAACCCTCTTTTTCTTTTTTTTGGGTTTTTATTTATATAAAAATAAGAGATGTGTAATAATACTAAATAAAAAGTATATTAGGAAGTGTGAGATAAGATAATGAAAGTGTTAAGTAATAAAACAAGTTATTGCGAATTTATGAGAATTTAAGGAGAGAGTTGAGAAAATTTGACCTTCTTGGAGATCTTGAGCTTGATCTTGAATGTTGGAGAGCAGCCCTTAGACTTGGATGATGATGGAGGGTAGTGAATTCACCAAATTTGATGAAAAGGATGATGAAAAGTGAAGGTTGGAAAGGGATTTGGGTGTGGAAATCATGCTGACTTCGAGAGAGGTTTTCTGGATTTTCTGAGAGTGATATCTATCAGATCTGGGCTTTCCTTGCAAGTGAGGTCAGGCCTCATTTTTATAGGCCCAGGGCATTGCCGATCGGCATAGACCTGTTCCTGCCAATCGGCAGGTGCGTTTAGGCACACTGCCGATAGGCAGGGTCTGGGACCTGCCGTTTGGTAGTGTCTTTCAGGCCTTTTTGGAAAATCGATCGCAGAGTGCAAACCGTTGATCCGAATCGTACACGGGGCAGACTGTTGGAAAGGTAATTCAGAGACCTTAGAAAGTCCTTTGGACTGCTCCCGGGTTCGGGAGTTAACTTTGGGTCAAATATGGCTTGAAAGCATTCGTCGGTCTATTAGACGGGGAATCGTCGGAGGCAAACAGATCGTTCGTCCGCATGGTAAGTCCGAATCGCGCATGGGGCGAACCGTTTGAAAGGTTAGGAGATGTAACTAGACATTACAAAGAGTTTGATCTGGTTTGGGGAGTTGACTTTGGTCAATCGCACCTCGGGAACCTTCGGTGACCTTTCGGAGTAAAACGGATCGTTTGTCCGTACCGTAAGTCGGAATCGCGCATGGGACGGACCGTTGGAAAGGGGTTTCAGTGCCCTTTGAAGATTCATTCAGTATCGGTTGAGATGAAGAGTTGACTTAGGTCAAACAGCGCCCAGTGGCCTCTTGATTGAGTTTCGAGGGAAAATAGGTCGTTCGTCCGTATGGTAAGTCGGAATCGCGTAAGGGATGGACCATTGGAAAGGGGTTTCAGTGCCCTTTGAAGATTCATTCAGTCTCGTTCAAGTTAAAGACTTTGACTTTTGGTCAAATGGAGCCTGGGAATGCCCGATGGCTTATAGGTCAGTACTCGGAGTATGACCTGGGTTTGTAGTGATGAAAGGAGGTGCTAAGGACCTAAGGAGAGTTTAGGGGGTAACAGAATGGGGTGTCTACATAGCCCCTCAATGGGTGAGTTTGGAACAAATGATAGCCGTCGAATAGACACCGCATGATACTTTTGAGGGAGGATGACCAATTCAGAGGGTCGAGGCCGATTTTGAGGACCTAAGGGAGCAAGGATGACCAATTCAGAGGGTCAAGGCCGATTCTAAGGACCTACGGAGTGTGCTGGGGATAACCAATTCGGTGGGTAGAAGTTGATTCTTCGGGCTTAAGTTGAGATGACCAATTCTACGGGTCGAAGCCAATTATGCGGGCTTAAGAATGAGATGACCAATTTTGCGGGTCGAAGCCAATTCCGCGGGCTTAAGGTGGGATGACCAATTCTGCAGGTCGAAGCCAATTCTGCGGGCTTAAGTAGAGATGACCAATTCAGCAGGTCGAAGCTAATTCTGTGGGCTTAAGTAGCGATGACCAATTATGTGGGTCGAAGCCAAGTATGCGGCTTAAGTTGAGATGACCAATTATGCGGTTCGAAGCCAATTCTACGGGCTTAAGTAGAGATGACCAATTCTGCGGGTCGAAGCTAATTCTGTGGGCTTATGTAGAGATGACCAATTCTGTGGGTCGAAGCCAATTCTGTGGGCTTAAGTATGAGATGACCGATTATGCGGGTCGAAACCAATTATGAGGGCTTAAAAGGTGGGATGACCAATTCTGGGGGCTTGAATATGAGGTGACCAATTCCGCGGGTCGAAGCCAATTCTACGAGCGTATGTATAAGATGACCAATTCTATGGATCGAAGTGAATTATGCAGGCTTATGTATGAGATGACCAATTCTGATGGTCGAAACTAATTTTGTGGGCTTATGTAGAGACGTTCTTGGGGAACTCTGGCGGGGAGATTTATCTTGTGGTTTTGTTTTAGGCTGGGGAGCCGACTGCTAGGGAAATCTTTTTTGCATCCTCTGAAGGAATAGCCAAAATTCCACTGGGGAGATTTAGGTGGCCCAGGGTTTGGATGTATTGCTTGGGGAAAATTGAGGCCTTTGGGGAATAGGGGGTGATCTTTAGAGATCCTCCGGGGATATTGTTGGGAGGATTTTTACTTGGTTTTTGAGAGTTTCGCTGGGGAAATAGGGGTTTCGATTGAGGGAGTGCGAAATTTTCTTGGTGAAAATGTTCTAAATCCTTTGTGGGAATTTTAGGAATTTTCTGAGAATTTTTCAGGGCTTTCTGGTATTTTCTGGGAATTTTTGTATGAAATTTAAAGGGGGGTGCCAGTAGGCATGGTTCAGAGGGTGCCATTCGGCAGAGGCACGGACTTTTGGATTGCCTCGGGAAGGTAATAGGTCAGTGTCGGTCGGTGGGTGGGGGTCAATGCTGATCGGCATGACCCTTGGCATCTTATATAAAGGGGCGATTCCCTTCATTTTTCACAGCTTCTTGCTTTCTTTCTTTCTGCAATTTTCCTCTGCAAATCTTTCTAGCATTTCGATCTCTAAGAAATGGCTGCCTTTGTGAGCACTGCAACGCATAGGGAATGGTTGACTGTTGATGACTGGGCGAACGTGGAGTGGAGGGCCAAGGCGCCTCTTGCTTTGGGGAGTGAGAACTCCTTTGACACATTCGAGCCGATTACGGATGAACAGACTTTGCTACAGGAGCCATCGCTTCATCGGTCTTCCAAGGTGGTGAGCCCCGACGGTTATGTAAGCAACCTGACTTTTTTGCATTCTTCTATTTTTGGTGATTTTTCCTTCCTTCTTGAATTTTGACAGGGTTTATTCTTTTGACAGTCTAATATCTCTTTGAAGAACATGCGTGCCCATGGGACGACGGGGTTTAAGGACATCTGGGAGCATCTTCCACCTGTGGTGCGTTGGGTGGTATCATCAGCGGGTTTTGGGAGGTTGGCATCTGCGCTGGATGAAATGCCTCGATCGACAGCGGTCTTATGCGCTTCGGGGGAGAGATGGTGGGATACTACCCACACCTTCCATTTCGATTTTGGGGAGATGATCGTGACTCCCATAGACGTGCAGCAGCCGCTGGGGCTGGATTACGATAGGGAACAGATAGAGGTGGATCGCTCTCTGAGGGTGAGGGCGGCGCTCGACGATGTAGGAAGGATAGTTTCTGGGGATTCCATCCGACTGTCCTTGCTGAGTAGGGTGGTTGATGTGGAGGATAAACTTCAGGTGATGCAGATGGCCCGGTTGTTCATTTTGCTGGTGCTGGGAGGTTTCATGGTGGCGTCGAGTGGCGACGTTGTATATTTGTGGTTCTTGTCGTATTTGAGGATGTTTTCGAACATCCCTCTCTATGATTGGGGGAGTCTGACTTTGGCGACCCTCTATTTTTCTTTGGATGCATTCCGTCGATGCTGCCCGTAAACTTTTACTGGAGCCACGTTTCTCCTCGGGGTATCCTTTAATTTTGCGCATTTTCCTTTCATGCATTCGCATTTTCCTTATGCGTCTCTTTTTTATTGTGAATTCCTGTCTTTGTCAGACGTGGTTCTATGAGGTGATTGGGTGCAATACCCAGCTGATTGCCTTGAAGGACGAGACTGTTGGGGACTTTTGTCGATTGTATCGATGGCGCAAGGCCAATTGACAGTCGAAGGGATTTCTCTCTCTGGAGGCGATGCGTCAGGTTTTAAATGGCCTGACCAGTGGTAGGGTAAGACTCTTTCCTTTTCAGCCTTGGTTTTTGGCATGTTCTGATTTTGTATTGACTTATACCTGCTAGGGATTTTCAGGTGACTTTTTACCATGGGGGACAGCCATTCAGGATACGGGGCCGATCGGGGTGAATACGCGGATGAGGCATTTGCTAGTGCATGAGTTCGGCCATTCCTGGTATCTAAGGGAGCGGGTGGTTCGGCAGATTGCGGAGGAGGAGGTGGTGGTGCCACATCCGCAGCCTCCTACGTCTATGAGGCGGGAGCAACTGCTGCCGAAGGATGCGAGGATCGCGACTATGATTGGCGAGTGCTACTTATTGTACACTGATACGGCTGCGCTGTACGACTATATAGACTTTGTGATGAGCTTGTTGATGGCGCCCAACATATATGATGCCTTGCCTTTCCCTCCCGCGGTTTCGAGTCGGGCAGTAAGGTCTTCCCACAGCGGCGGTGGTCCGTCGGCGTCTGCGACGACTTCAGACGTTCCCTTTGTTCGATTACATACCCCTTCGTACAACATTCGGCGGGCTGATGGAGGGATGGTCCCCATGTTGCATCGTCCTCATGCGATGGATCCGGAGGAGTTGGGTTTGACAGAGGAGGTTCTTCGTCCTGCGGTATACCTTCTTCCTCTTTTTGGTTCCTTTTTTATTTTGATCCCTCTTTGATACTGATTTTGCCTTTTACTTGTAGTAAGTCCGTGTGTCAACCACTTGGCTGAGGGACATCAGAGACTGTATATCTTCAACGACTGCCCATATTCGGGATGCGGTCCCGGTTCCTTCTTGCTTGGTGCCATCCGCTTCGTTCGAGGAGGACTCTGGCTCGGGTAGCGGTGGTGCGTCATCTTGCCGTAGAGGAAAGAGAGCGCGTCGCAGGGGTGGAAGCTCTTAGAGAGAGGGGTGAAGGGTAGGTGAGAGAGAGAGAGAGAGAGAGAAAATATGGGTTCGGGCTGAGTCCCGTTTGTTTTTTTGCTTTTCTTTTATTTCCTGTAAAATTTGATGTAACACAGAAGAATATATATATGCAATGTAATGGGATTTTTTTTATTATCTTTTGTTAATGGTGAGTGAATGCATGCACATGCGCTTTTTACTTTGCTGCTGAGACCGTAAAAAGAGACATTTTTAGGATTTTTTGAAGGAAAGTTTTAAAAATGGGAAATTATATAGGGGTGGAAGAGGATTTTTTTGAAATTCTGTTGAGAATATCAATTTATTTTTATTGGATTTTTCTGATTTTGATAAAAAAAAAAAAGGAAAAAGGAAAATTTCCAAAAATAGGGGGTTGCCGATCGGCAAGCCCCTTGCCCTGCCTATCGGCAGTTAAGTCCAGTCCCATCAATTCAAAGCTTTTGATTAGTGCCCTCTTCAGCTTCTTGTACCTTGTGTGGTAGGATTCCCTCCGATTTCTGCAGGGGTTATATCTTTTGTGAGGGTTTTCAAGTATAAAAAGGGGTAAGGGTGGAGTGTTTTCATCACACCTTCACATTCTTACTTACTTGCCTACTATTTCTTAGTCTTGCAAGATGGCTCTCCCTGGTAGCATTGAGTTTACCAACTACCTCGAAGCCTTGGAAGCAATGTGCTCTTATAATATTGACTATGATGCTTTCAACATGCGTCGAGTCTCTTTGTGGCGCAATCGATCCATTGAGTGGAACATGCTGATGGCGACAGTACAATTTTGGTACCCCGAAGACCATGTATTTTGTTTTGGGTTGGATGAAGTTTGTCCTACCTACGAGGACTTTTCGGCCATGCTAGGGATAAATCTCAGTGTTGCTGCGGCTTTACCTAAATTTTCCCATTCTCCTAGGGATTTGCTGGTCGAGCTTCTTCGTATTTGGCCTTCGGCGACTAGATCACTGGCTGCTGGAGGAATGATCTCCCTCCCGGTGGTGTTGCAGTCCGTGCATTTACGAGAAGTAGGTGATGTTGGCTATGCTGGAGCCGTTGCTCTGGGCCTAGTTTCAAAATTATTACTGGTGACTGGGGAATTGTTGGTGGATACGTAACTTGCAGCCATTACTTTATGGATGTCATACCATCGTAATCCTGCGCTGGTGATACTGGCGGAGACCTTGAACGGTCTGGATGCCTGGTGAGAAGGTCCATCTGACTTCTTGCGGGGTAGCCCCCTGATGCTATTCATGTGGTTATCTAAAAGATTCTGCCTGGTGGCTCTTCCAGAATATCCTTTGTCGGCTGTACCCAGCTTCTTTTCGTGTCACTTCTTCAAAATTGGACTGGATATTGAGAGCTAGGATAATTGGCTTGTGGAGCATGGGGCTCAGAATCTGTACTGGTCAGTGCCTTGGTGGGGACTGTTGCTGCCTGTTCTGGAGCTAGGAGAATACCTGTATGTGCGGCTGATTGGTCTCAGCCAGACCTCTCTTTATTTTCCTTGACGGCTTCTGTGCCAATTTGGCTGGGCACAGGTCGTTCCACCTCGGACACTAAATTTCTTTTCGATAGAGGATTTGACCGAGCGTCTGCGCCTGCGGCTTGGCTCTCTGTGGGAGAGTCGACGTCCGTCGACCCGTCCCTCTCAGTCTGTTGGGAGAGTTTGGCATATCCCTGGGGATTATATGAAGTGGTTGTGGAGGAGATTAGTTAGCAAGATGTTGGTAGTGGAGATTGGAAAAAAGTGGCTTGTCTCTTTTGACACCATAGAAGGAGGTGTTGTGGTTTTTTAGAAGCTGGTTCGAGCTTATCGGTCCATGGCGTGTCTGCGACACTCTGTTCAGGCAGAGGAAACTTGGGGACCCCAGGATGCAGGTGATGATGACAGAGCAGGTTCCTCTGGTAGCTGTGGATAGGACTCCTAGAGAGTTTATTGTGTAATGGGGGATAAATGTGAGGATTTTATTTCGCTTTTTTAGGATGGTAGGGGGAAAGGAGTTATCCGTTCCTTTTCTTATGTAATCTATACCATAATTTCTTATTAGTGAAATAAATAAGTTTATGATCATCCAGTTGTGCCTTTTGATGAGTTTTGTGTTGTTTGAATTATCTATCTCGATCGCTAAGGCATACATAATCCTTTTGTTCAAATATATGTTAGAATGAACTGTCGTTCTCGGAGGTAAGAAAAGAATAGTATTTTGTGAAAAAGAAAGGGCCGTGCTCATGTAAGGTGTATGAGCTGCCTACGTACCTCTGGGGTTTTGAAAATTTTATACTTTGTTTAAAAATAGTTATTTGCAGAGGATCAGGCCCACGTAGTACTGGGCAGGGGGAAATGAAGAGTTTTTTTTTTAAGAATAGAAGGGAGACGAGAAGAGTCGTAGCGCACTGAGATTTCGAACTAGGGTAGAAATTCTTGAGACGGTCCAGGTTGACTGGACGAGCCATCTCTTCCCCATCTAAATTAGTGAGCATGGCAGCACCGCCGAATAAGATCTTCTTGACAATGTAGGGGTCGCTCTAATTGGGCTTGAATATGGTACCTATGATTTTTTTTAGGGCTAGGTCCCCTTCTCAGACACTGCGGTCCTTGACTCTCTTGTTGAATGAATGCACTATTCGGCGGTGGTATCCTTGTATGTGGTATAGTGCTTTTAATCTCCTTTCTTCTAGAAAGGTTAGCTCGTCAAGACGGCTTTGGCACCAGTCTTCTTCACTGACCTTGCTTTTAAGCATGATGCGTAATGAGGATATTTCCAGCTCCACGGGTAGGACTGCTTCCATACCGTAAACTATAGAGTAAGGGGTAGCCCCAGTAGAGGTTCGAATTGAGGTTCAGTAGCCCCAGAGGGCGTATGGGATCCGATCGGCCCAATCTCGACAGATTTCGATCATCTTGTTGATGATGGATTTGAGGTTCTTGTTGGCGGCTTCAACTGCACCATTGGTCTGAGGTCGGTAGGGATAAGATTTGTGTCTCTGAATCCCATACTCGTTGACCACTTCTGTGACTTCTGCCTCGAAATGCAACTCGTTATCTGATACTAGCTCGTGCGGGACCCCATACCGGCAGATGATGTTTTTCTTGACGAATTTGGCCACTTTCTTAGCGTTCAGCACTGTGTATGACTCTTCTTCGACCCATTTTGTGAAGTAATCAATGGTAACTAGGATGAACTCATGCCCATTGGAAGCCTTGGGTGTAACCTTCCCTATAATGTTGATGCCCCAGGTGGAAAACGGCCAGGGAGAGGTCATGTTGTATAATTCATGTGGAGGCAAATGCTAAAGGTTGGAGAATTATTGGCATTTAAGGCATATCCGAACATAGGCGATGCAATCCTAGGTCATGGTGGTCCAGTAGTAACCTTGTCGGATGACCTTCTTGGCAAGCATGTGACCGTTCATGTGGGGTTCGCATTCCCCGCTGTGGATCTTTTACATTATCTTTTCAATGTCAGCCCCTGCGATGCAGTGCAGATGAGTTCCATCGAAGTTCCTTTTGGGGAGTGCTTTGTGACAGATGATGTACTGGGCGACGAGTCTTCGAAGGGTTGCTCGATTTTTCTTGTTGGAACCCTCGGGATACCTACCATGCTTGAGGAGGTGCCAGATATCATAGTACCAACAATTGGCTAGCTCGGGATCTTCTACGGTGATAAGTTCAATGTGGTAGCAGTGGGTTGGTTTGTCTCGATTTTGAACTAGGAAGGGGGTCTTAGTTATTCCTTCGAGCATGTAGACCACGGAGGCCAAGGAAGCAAGGGAATTGGCTAGGTTATTCTTTGCTTAAGGTAGGTAATGGAAGGTGATATCTTGGAATTGGTAGGCTAGTTCTTCTAAGTGGGCATGAAAGGGTTAGAGTTTCTCATCCTTGACTCTTCACTTTCTGAGCACTTGACCGATAATGAGGGCAGAATCCCCGTAGACATCTAAACATTGAATACCTTTCTCGAGATCAACTTTGAGGCCTATTGTTCATGTCTCATATTCAGTCATGTTATTGGTGGAAGGGAAATCCAACTTGATAGCGATTAGAGTGTGGGAGTCATCTGGGGCGATCATGAGTATCCCAATGCCATATCCCTTCTTATTGGCAGTGTCGTCAAAGAACATTTGACATCGAAGGTTGTCTTGAGCAGTGCAAAGGATGTTTTCATCTGTGAATTCATAGATCCAGACATCAGCTTCTTCTACGGGGTAAACAGCGAGGTAGTCAGAGATGGCTCTTCCTTTCATGGCTTTCTGCGTGATGTACACAATATTAAACTCGGCTAGGAGCATCAACCATCAGACCATTCGGCTGGACAAGGCGGGTTTCTCAAGCAGGTATTTGATGGGGTCCATTCGAGATATACGCTTGATGGGGAAGGCGAGCATGTAGTGCCTTAACTTTTGGGTGACCCAGACAAGTGCGATACATGCCTTTTCCAAAGCAGTGTAGTTAACCTCATACCCGGCTAATTTGTGACTGGCATAATAGATGGCTCTTTCTTTGTGGTAATCTTCAAGGTATTGGTCTAGTAAAGCCCCAGCTGCAGTGTCGGTTATGGTTAGGTATAGGAGCAAGGGAAGACCAGGTTGTGGTGGCATGAGTACCGGGGGTTGGATCAGATATTTTTTGATTCGGTCAAAAGCTTCTTGGCATGCCTCATTCCAAACTTTAGTTGATTCATTTCGAAGGAGTTTGAAGATAGGTTCGCAGATGGAGGTTAGCTGGCTGATGAACCGATTGATGTATTACAATTTCTCGAGGAAACCTCGGACTTCTTTCTCTGTTCGGGGAGGTGGCATCTCAAGTATGACTTTCAGCTTGGCGGGATCTGCTTCTATCCCCTTCTCACTGACCATGAATCCCAAGAGTTTTCCCTTTGTAACGTCGAAGGTGCATTTCTGTGAATTGAGTCTCATCTGATACTGTCGCAGTCGTTCGAAGAACTTTTAGAGAGCAGGAACATGACCTTATCTAGTTTTGGACTTGATAATCATATCATCCACATAGACCTCAATTTCTTTGTGAATCAGATCATGCAGGATGGTTGTGGCAGCCCTCTGGTAGGTAGCCCCAGCGTTCTTGAGACCAAATGCCATGACAGTGTAATAAAACGTCCCCCATGGGGTGATGAATGCATTTTTTTCTTGGTGGTCTGGGTGCATTTTGATTTGGTTGTATCCGAAAAACCCATCGACGAATGACTTGAGAGCATGACTGGTTGTGTTATCCACGATCATGTCGATATTGGGTAGCGGATAATCATCCTTTGGAGAGGCTTTGTTCAAATCCCGATAGTCTATACACATTCGAACTTTTCCTCCTGATTTCGGCACGGGCACTATGTTGGCTATCCACATGAGATATTCGATCACACAAATAAAGCCTATGTTCAACTGTTTGACCATCTCTTCTTTGACCTTGAGTGACCATTCGGTGCGGAGAGAGTGGGAATCTCGTGCTGAGCTATTTCAGGATCAATGCTAGGCATATCGTCGTAGGACTATGCGAAGACATCCACGAATTCTTTTAGCAATTCTTCGAGTTGTGCACGCTCATGCTCGTCAAGGATAGCTCCTATCCTAATCTCGCGCAGTTGGCTACTAGAACCGAGGTTAATAACAACAGTCTCTTCTTTATTAACTTGAACGCGATTATGTTGTTTATTATTAACCTTATTTATATCAGTTAAGAATTGTTCATTTATAAAATCATCATCATCAAAAGTTTGATTAGAATCCAAACAGTTAATGTAAGGCACAACAAGATACTCAAAATCTTCGTTTATTTCATTGATAGGAAAAACGACATTAAGAACCTCATCAAAGGAGGACTCGATTACATTTGAACAAGGATAGACAACAGAAGAAGAAAAGGGGTAAACATTAGGATTAGGGGAGATTTCAACAGGTAGAACTGGCACAACATGTCAGTTGAGGAGAGGAGTATCAGCATCTTTAATCAGTTAGGATGGATCCGATGATGTAGTGCCTGAGTAAACCATACAGAGTGTCAGCCCCAGTGTCTGTAAGTTGAAGGAATCTTCGGAGTCACTTTCCTCAGTCTCTTCCGTATCTTTGATGAGTGGTTGTACATGGTGTTAGGAACTTTTGGCCTATGGGTAGCTGTTTTGGAAAAATATCTCTATTCCAGGCTTCATTTTCTTGTATGTATGGCCATACCATGGTTCCGAAAAGCCGTAAAAGGGGAAGTCCTCACCCTCTTTGATGAATCGTCCGTTCAAGGAGTCACCTGGGATAGTCTGGAAGCGGTCTAGTCTTCTCTTCGTTGAGACTGGCGGATCATTCTGAGCTCTTGTTCTGATAGTTGATACCCCAAACCACAAGGAGGGAAAACTTTCTTTAGTTCAATGGGATCAAGTATCCCTTGTTGTCTTTGCCCTAGCCCCAGTCCGGGCATGAAGTGCATGTTTTTGAATATCCGAATCAGATTGACGTTGCCATGAGGGTCGTATTCTGGACAAACCCTTTCTTTGAAGTTTCCCCCTTACGATAGTAAAAGTGGTTCAACTCGAAATCCTGATAGGAGAATATCATTTGACCCATACTGTATCTCAAGAATTGGACTGCTGGTACTTGCACCATCGACATTATCGTCGTCGCTTAATATGGTAATGACCCGTCCATTAGCGAAGAACTTCAATTTCTGATGGAGTGAGGAAGACACACCCTTGATACTATGGAGCCAAGGTCATCCTAGCAATAGATTAAAACAAGCTGGGATGCCAATAACTTGGAATTTGATGACAGGGTTTGTAGGGCCAGCCCTTATTACAAGCTTTATGGATCCCATCACCTCCCGACGGGTATTATCGTAGGCACGCACAACAGCGGAGGTTATAGCGAGGTCGCTTTCTTTCAGGCCTAAACATTTAAAGGTTCTCAGTGGGTAAATATTCAAGGCGGATCCATTGTCGACAAGAGAGAGTGGTACGACCTTCCCCATAACTTCGACGGAGATATTGAGTGCATGATTGTGGGTTGGCCCAATCTTGGGGATTTCTTCTTCGAAAAAGGATAGCATTCGGGTAGAGGTCAAGGATCCGACCAAATTTATCGCTTCTTCTGGTGTGGTAGAAGGAGGAACTATGGGTCGCGTGAGCAACTTGATCAAAGAATTTTTATGTAGCTGAGAAGACATGAAAAGCCCTTATAGAGTGATGTTAGCTTGAGTTTTCTTTAGTTAGTCGAGGATCTTGCTCTCCTCGAGGGTCATCTCTGGTATAGGAAGGTTTTACATGCCCTTCCCCATATTATTTTCTAGTAATGAGCTTGGAATGCCTCCCTAATCTGGTCATGTGATTTACTGAACAAGGGAAGAACATGAATCCCGTTTCCTTGTCAACCTCGGGTTGTTCCGCCACCTTGTTTATTTCTTCGAGGAGTTCTTCAAATGATATCATTCCACACACGTCGGCTACCGGGCCAGTTTTCTCGAAAGCTTGTTCTTCATTCGAATCTCCGAATTCTTCCCCCCATTCGGTGGCAACAATTCTATCTTTCCATGTAAAGTCGATGCATTCCACAACTTCAATGGCTTATTCATACATGTCTTCCCATTTCGTGGGGATATGAAAGGGTGAGAACCAAGCGACCTTGTAGCTTCAGAGCATTAAGTAACTCAGTCATATTACAAATATCGTCGATTCACCTGAATATCTCTGTTATAACCTGGACAACATCATCCAGGCTGACTTCATCGGTTGGTACTACCCAACTATCTGACTCTCGACCCCATTTTCGTGCTTCCAAGAACAGCGTACTGAACCTCTGGCAATCAATGACCACCTGTGAGGGCAATTTCAGCCCGAACTCTAGGAGTTGGTTTAACACTTCTGACAATTCCATGCCTCTATTTTCAGAACGGGTACGGACGACGATGCATGCTCTGATAAGGAGTGACAGTGCCTGATCAGCGAGGCTAGTAGGGTGTAGGAGGAAATATGGGCAAATTTGGAGAGGTTTAGGAAAGTATGTGGGTGTGATTTGAGTTGAGGGATCGAATTCTGGGTTCTCTTATAGAAATATGGCATTGGCATGATTTAGAAGTGGGTTGTGAGTAGTGTTTGGCTTAGGATTGGCTGGTGGGGCGATGGTACCCCAGTCAATTAGACCTTGGATTATGTTTCGGAGGTGAAAGCATTGGTCAGTGATATAGCCAGTAGTTTGGTGAAAGGCGCAATGGGCATCTGCCTTGAAGTTTCTTGGGAGTGGATTTGACAATGGACGGGGATCCAAAGGTTTGATAAGGTTTCGTCTTAACAAGACTTGATAAACTTTGGAGATGGGAGCATGGAGCTCGGTGTATTCCTTTCGGGTTAGGACCAGGAGGCTTTCTGGCGCCCATGATGTGGTTGATTGAGAGATGTTGTTGATGGTTGAGACTGTAGCACTGGTAGGTTTGTCATATTTTCTGGGGGTGAACTGTCCGGACATCTTCTTCGGTTCGACATCTGTTTTAGCAAGACCTTACTCGATTTTTACTCCTGCTTCTCTGAGAGCTCGAAAGTGAAGATAGTATTGTCCTCCCATCATTGCTCGGACATGGGGTAAGAAGTTCTTCTTTAATATACTGACTCATTGTTCCTCGAAAGGCCGATTGATCATGGTTGTTGCTTTTTGCCTCCATCGGGCTATGAAGTTACTGAGTGATTCCCCAGAGTTCTGTTTGAGCAGCTCTAAATCATGGCTAGTGACCTCAAGCTCTTCGTTGTATTTGTACTGCGATATGAATTCTCGGGCTACATCCTCCCAGCTACGTATTCTGGACTCTTCGAGAGACAAAAACCATCGGAGGGTGCTATCTTCAAAGTTTGTTGAGACATTTGGGCCATAACTTCGTCAGAAGCCCCTATTAGAGTCATGGAACGGTGATAGCTACGAAGATAAACAATCGGGGGTCCACTTCCTCTGAATTTCTCGATATTTGGCATCTTGAACTTCTCGGGTAACCTTGCTTTAGGATAAGGAGACATGTGGGTATAGTCCATATAATTCCCCGAGATTCTAACTTGGTTAAACTTTTTGGTGAGCATCTTGAGGTCCTCTTTGACTTTGTTCAGCTCTTCTTCCTTCGGATCAATGATCATAGGTAAGTTAGCCCCATGCTGGGTAAGATTCGGCATCGGAAGTTGGGCAGGCGACGACCCATTAGCAAGAGGGACACGTGGAGCGTGCTGATACTCTTCGTGAACCCAGATGGTCTCGGGTGGACCTATATCACGAGGGAATAGGGCCTCGGGTTCTTGAGAAACGGGAACCTGGTTTCGTTGCATCTCTCGGACCTCAGTTTGGAGGTTGTCAATCTTGGACACAAGCTCAGCTAGGACTGCCGCCAGATCCGGCTGCCCAACGGGTACTTGATCTATGTTCTTCATGGAAAGCGGATGGATTCCGAACTCGGAAGGAGTAATAGGGAACGGACAGAACTCCGAGTTGACTTGACTGAAGATCGAAGCCAATAAGGAGCCAGGCCAAGGGTTTGCGATCGACCTGAGAAGGCGTTAAATGGGATTTATTTTTGAGAAAAAGGGATGAAAATTTCTTTTTTGACATTGAAAGACAAAATATTTTTGGATTTTTGATAAAGAGAGGAGAAATGTTTTTAAATTTTTGATAAGGAAAGGAATTTTTTTTTTTGAATTTTGGATAAAGAAAAAGGAGAATTTTCTTTTTGGAGACGGTCTCAGCATGATTATTATAATTATTATGTTTTCACTTATATTAATTCTCCTAAATGCAAAATGAAATGCCGAACGGGACCCGAGCCTGAAAAAATTGGGTTTGTAATATATGCAAATCTATGGCTGGACTTGTGACCAGGCTCAAGGGCAGGGTCCCGTTTTAAAAATGCGCAAAAATTCGGGAGGCAGGCCGACCCAGAATTTCGGCAGAGTTTCGGGTTGAAACCGGTAATCTAACATATGTGCCCTAGGCTCGACACCTATATACGGGTATGCAGTTGGTTGGGTGAATCGGAAAGGGTTTCCCCTTTTGGCGTGACTTTCAAGATATACGTCTTGCTCTTGCGGGCAATCGGTACGTGTGGAGAAGCCATTTGATATACTTGAGTGTACGTGAATTGCCTCACCATATACCTCTTGGGGACAGTACGTGTGAGAGCGAATTCGATATACTCGGCGTACGTGAACGAATTCCCTGCGATATACCTCCTATCATGACTTCAGTCAAGCGATACGATGCGTGGGAACCGTTCAATATACGTCGAAGGTACTTGGCCAATGGAAGGTGAGAGTCATATCTCTTAGGCTAACTGCGCCCTGCCGGACCAGCGCCCATCACGAAGTAACCCTCCAGTTACTGGGTAAAAATTTGGTCAGTAACAATGCTCTTTGGTGATGTCGTGTGAATCATGCATGATTCTCTTATTAGTATCTTATTAGTACCAATGGTTCACCAAGTATGGATGGTTGATGCGTGCAACATGTGGATATACGTGACCCTAGGTGCACGTGGTGCGAAGTGTATCTGGAGAGTTTTCTACAAGTGTGTGAATTGAAGCATAAGTATGGGAGATACATGGAAAATGGGAACATGCAACAATGGGGAAAATATAAACAAACATAACATCCATGTAAATAGAGTCTATCCCTCAAAAGAAAGTCCCCAAGATGATGAAAAGTGAAGGTTGGAAAGGGATTTGGGTGTGGAAATCACGCTGACTTCGAGAGAGGTTTTCTGGATTTTCTGAGAGTGATATCTATCAGATCTGGGCTCTCCTTTCAAGTGAGGTCAGGCCTCCTTTTTATGGGCCCAGGGCATTACCGATCGGTATAGCCCTGTTCCTGCCAATCGACAGGTGCGTTTAGGCACACTACCAATAGGCAGGGTCTGGACCTGCCGTTTGGTAGTGTCTTTCATGCCTTTTCGGAAAATCGGCTTCAGAGCGCAAACCGTTGATCTGAATCGTGCACGGGGCAGACCGTTAGAAAGGTAATTCAGAGACCTTAGAAAGTCCTTTGGACTGATCCCGAGTTCGGGAGTTGACTTTGGGTCAAATATAGCTCGGAAGCATTCATCGGTCTATTGGACGGGGAATCGTCGGACGAAAACAAATCGTTCGTCCGCATAGTAAATTCGAATCGCACACTGGACGAACCATTGGAAAGGTTAGGAGATGTACTTAGACATTCCAAAGAGTTTGATCTGGTTCAGGGAGTTGACTTTAGTCAACCGCACCTCGGAAGCCTTCGGTGACCTTTCGGAGTAAAACGGATTATTCGTCCGTACTATAAGTTAAAATCGCGCACGGGACGGACCGTTGGAAAGGAGTTTCAGTGACATTTGAATATTCATTCAGTCTTGATCGATCTGAAGAGTTGACTTAGGTCAAACAGAGTATGGGAGCTCCCGGTGGCCTCTTGATTGAGTTTCAGGGGAAAATAGGTCGCTTGTTCGCATGGTAAGTCGAAATCGCGCATGGGACGGACCGTTGGAAAGGGGTTTCAGTATTCATTCAGTCTCGATCAAGTTGAAGACTTTTACTTTTGGTCAAACGGAGCCTGGGAGTGCCTGATGGTTTCTAGGTCAGTAATCGAGGTATGACCTGGGTTTGTAGTGATGAAGGGACGTGCTAGGACCTAAGGAAAGTTTAGAGGGTTACAGAATGGGGTGTCTATAATATGGGGGCGTCAAAGAAAAACACGACCGTAAGGTGTTATTGCCACTAGGATCATGGGAACAAGGCAGAAAATTTTAAGACACTCAACTCACATCTATAAGAATTAGACCAGGCAGGCCATCTAAATGACTACTTGGGAAAGGAGAATGGCAAAGTTCCCCCTGAGTGCGATCAAAATCCAGACAACATCCTAGATGATGAAGAGATGGGGCATGCATTTGTTATTATTCATGAGGCCTCGAGTCCTAATCAGATTCAATGCAATATAATAAAGATGAAGTTAAAGAAGGTCAATACGATTATGGAAGTTTTCTAGACCGGTCGTGCTAATACCGTAGCCGATAAATGTCATCGACTAAAAGAACTTAACTATGCCAAGAATATCATCTTTATTGAAGAAGGCCTGATTGGAATTAGAATTTCACATCATGATGCCCTAGTAATCACTCTCAAAATTTCTAATTGGGATGTGGATAGCTACTAATGGACTAGCGGAGTTCTTTGAAAGTCATGTATCTTAATCTTTTCAACTAGCTTAACCTGAAAGTGAAAGGTTTAAAGGAAGTGACCACCCATTTGATCAATTTTGTAGGAAGAATGACAGTGCCATTAAGAAAGATCATGTTACCCATGTGAATTGGAAGCATATCAAAACTGATCAAATTCCTAGTAATAAATATCAAGTCATCGTATAACATAATTCTTGGATGAGGATGGGTTCACACGACGAAGGTAATACCATCCACCCATCATCAGAAGCTTAATTGCATTATCGACCATGGGTAATAAAGATATATGGTCAAAATCGATAAGCCTATGGTCAAAATCGACCTTCAAATTAGCAGACGACTCATTATGGCGACTTTGAACATTAAAAATTATGCCATGAAGGACAATATTGTCTACTATAACCCGATAGAAGAGGCAATGAAGATCTAACTAAACCTCATTTGCTTGGACGAAAACATCGGGATCCAAGTGCTGATCGAGGTCACCATCCTCATCATATTCATCATGATCGACTGCGAACAGTCTTCCATGTCTTTCCTGAAAGTCATATTGAGTAGCGACAAATACTGCATGTCTTACGTTAAACTGCACGAACAAGTAGTTGAACTATAAGCTTGTAGAAAAAAATACGAGGAATAAGAAAGCATACAAAAGAGAAACTGTTGGATCAAACTATGCATTTCATTAAATAGATTGTAAATGGGTTAATCTGCTACATCATTTACTGAAATGAGAGAAATACAATATTTTATCTCGACTGCCTGTTGAACAACTGTGGCTTCTGGATGATCACCCCCAATCTCAGTTATTTGATCAGTTTGAACCTTAGTAACCTCAGTGGAAGTAGTCTGCTATTCGACTATCACCTTATAATCATCCTAGACCTCTTCCTCAAATTAAGGAAGGGAACCTACGTGGTGCTCTTAGAAAAGGTCAAAATCTTCAGCAGTGTCGATCTTGGCAAGATATTCGTCCTAAATATTCTTAAAGAAAACCTTTATAAGGTAGGCAATATGGATCTTGGCATCAGCAAAGGCCTTGGCCTATCCACCAGTGAAGGACTCATCCTTGGCCTTTGACACTCCGACTAAGGCTTCCTCGACTTTGGCCTTAGCTTGTAAGGCCCGTGTCTTAGAAAAATTGGCCTCAACCATAGCATCATCGACATCTTTCTTGGCCTGTTTAGTAGTAGCCTCCTGCTTGGATGAGTTATTAATCTTCTTCTGAAGCTTGATCTTCTCGTCCTCCAGGATCTTGATCATTTCTTTGAGCTTTAGCGTTTTCGTTATCTGGGCAGCATTAAGCTTCTGACCAAACTTTAGAGGTTTATCCAGCTCCTCAAAAGCCACCTCCTCATCATCAAGGGATTTCTTCAATGCGTCGTTCCTCTTTAATTATTAATTATAGTTGATAAAAAACTACCACACAATGGGTAAACAAAGATAAGTAAGAAACAAGTATAAGTGATGAGTGTATTATTTTGTAGTATTTACACCCAAATCTAAGCATTGTTATTCCCAATTTAT
This sequence comes from Sambucus nigra, assembly GCA_949130495.1. Lineage (NCBI taxonomy): Eukaryota > Viridiplantae > Streptophyta > Magnoliopsida > Dipsacales > Adoxaceae > Sambucus > Sambucus nigra. The sequence continues at coordinate 299,688,255 of OX422213.1, forward strand.
CATAAATAAAGAGCTTTTAGAGTTATTTTTATTTAAAAGAAAGAAAATACAAATTTTAGAATAAATGGGGTTAATAATGCAATTTTGAGAACGTCACGCTCACATCTTATATTGCTAATCTTTTGTGCAAGGTTGTTATCGAGTATTTACAGGTTTAGAATGCAAGCGGCGATGACGAGACTCATTTTGAACATGAAATGGGCACCTATGCAACTTTAGGGGCAAAATTTTAAATTCAAAAGATTTATTTCGGACTCGAACCAAACACGGAAATTGAAGAGCTTGAATCAAGGGACACCTCGATTCAAATGGCGGATCAATCGGAGTTCAAACGAAGAATTTATGGCAGTACAAAGTCCGAATTCGAAAGAAAGTCAAAGTCAAAGCCCTGGGTCAACCTCGAAGTCAAACCCCTTGACCCGAGCACTATGAAAATATGCCAACATCAAAATGAGGGTCATGTCGATTTTTACGGCTCGTCATTTGGAGGTCGTAGGAAGAAGTTATGAAGTTTTGGGGGTTTAAATGTAATTAATGAATTTAATAAAGTACTTGTTGCAATAAATCTCAGCGCGCCACATGGCGCCATCATAGCATGCCACATGTCAGAGCCATAGCCCTTGATCTTATATGCTCCAGTAATGCTACAGTACATGCTACAATATCTAGAGTTTCATTATTTACATTTTAACCCCATAATCTTTATTTCTTTATCATTTCCTACATTCTTCTTCTTTCCTTCTCATTTCCTTTTCATTTATTTTCTAAAAAGAAACCCTATTATATTTAACAACCCATGTGCGTGGATGATCTCTTCTCCAGCCCAAAATTTTCCACTTACTCCACTTTTATCCTAGAATCTTATTTCTTTAATAAAAAGTTCAATAATTCTCCTTTTTCCTTCATTTCTTTTTTGTTTCTTTTATAAAAAGATAACACACTAAATACTTTACTCCATGATTCCGTCACATCATCATCCACCCTTCTTGTATTTAATAATTCCATGCCCATTACCTTTTATTATTCTATTTATTATAATATAATTTGGAAAAATTGCTAAAATACCCCCACATCCTAAAATCCCAACTATATAAGCGGCATTTGGTCTTCATTTTGGGGGAGTTAATTTTTAGGGATTAGGACTAATTTTTAGAGAGTATGAAACGTAGTAGGCCCCCAATATTTAAATGAAAATTCTTTTACTTCAAAAAGATACTAATTTCCTTTTTAGATGCGGAAGCGTAAAATGATGGTTCAAATATAAAAACAACTTAACAAATTTTAATTTATTTTTCAAATTAAAATTATACCAAGTGAAATTAAATTCAACACACACTTATTTCAATTTCACTTAAACCAAATTAATTAACCCAAGTCCTAGAAAATTTGCCCAAGTCATATTTCTCAATATTAGCAAATTAGGCCAAACCAACTTTATCAAGTTAAATTAAAGACTTGAATTAGATTAACTAAACATTACCCAATATTTAATTTAGCACCAAATTAAACATGAATTACCTAAGCATGCATTCTAGGTGAGTATATCAAGATAAAATAAACAATAAATCACTACTCCGCGATGTACGAGGAAAAACCCACAACGGAAAAAACCTCGGACAACCCTAGCCTCGAATCCGCTAAGTACGAAATTTACAAATACAAGCAAGATGACTTACAATACTCGACCCGATCCCTCTCAAGCCCCGACGCGTCTTCTTATATCAACCTCTGCCTAGCGAATAACCACGGAGCTCCACCGCGGTCTTGGAACTAGGAGCCTTTCTCTAAGTGGGTAAATCAACGCAAACCTCTTCTTCTTTATGGGATTTAGAAGCAAACCCAAACGTCTCTTCAAAACGATAGAGATGAAAAACCGGTTCCAAAACTCCAAGCAAAGTATATATATATATATATATATATATATATGGAACTTGGATTTAACAAACAATTGAGTGTAAATTAGAGTATCAAATGAATTTTTCTTTGAAAGATGAACACTCAAAACCATGAACTTTTCTTGGAAGAATTTGCTCTCAAAAACTCTCTCTAGGAGTTAGAATAGAATGAAAAGTTTTTTTTAAAAGTTCATTTCCGCACTTAAGAAATTATGTCAAAAGATAGTGGGAAAAACAAGTGGGAAAGTGGGTCAAAACTGCTTAAAACTGCCAAATAACTGTTCCCGCCAAATCTCGTTCGAACGACATTTTCATTTGAATGAAATCTCGTTCGAACGAGGCTTCTAACGAAGTTCCAGTGTGAACTCGTTAGAAATCTCGTTCGAACAACCATCTCGTTCGAACGACATTTCGAACGAAGTTCCGGTGGCCAATATGGGAAGTCGTTGGCAAACTCGTTCGAACGACATTTGGTTCGAACGAAAAACTCGTTCGAACGACATATCGAACGAACTTCCAGAAAGTTAGAAATTTTCATTTTTAGCTCAGAAACTTTATAAACTTGATTTTAAAGTTTTAATAAAATCTTTCTGAAATTAAACAACAGTTTTAAATAAACGTACACCCATTATACTGTTCCAAGCTCCTATATATATGTAATGCATTCATACCTTGGGAGCATGGAACCACTGTTAATGACGTAGAAACGAGGCACTTAAACTCGACATTTTGATGAAGCTTTATACACTTGGGCGCTATGTCTTCAACAAATTTGTCATAGGCTTGAAATATGATCAATTAACTCTATCCTATGACTCAAACGTTTTTGTCCGGAATTGAGCAAAAACTACAAAGGACTCAATTGTAAATTTGTGTCCTTATAAATCTCCCCCTTGGCTATTCCGGGACAAAAACCAAACAAAAATCCTAAAGGGCCATCAAGCTCTACTAGACTGACAAAAAGTCCCACCCCAAATAAAAAACAATGCTTGACTCAAGCAACCCAAGGATCACAATCTTTGCCGGTGAAAGTTGCCACTTATAATATAATTCCTGCACAGTTAAGCAAACACATTACACGAATAGGGAATATCAAATCAAAATATTTAATGCAAGTAAAGTAAGTACTCCCCCTAAATTAATTCTCCCTCTTTATCAACTATGATCAACTTAGAAAGACGTCTCCCCTAAGATAAATCTCCCTCAACTAAGGTACGATAACAGTAGAATTAGATACCATTTCTCCCCCTATCATTCTCCCCCTTTTTGTTCAGGAATAGATAAAGGCTAAAGAATCAAAAATTAACTTATCTACCCCAAATAAAGCATATACACCCAAATAACTTATCTAAAATATGCAATGGATAAATATAATGTGATAACAAGCTAAAACATGTAATTGTTCATAAAGTGATGAGAACGTTAAAGCACATGGGCAATAAAATCATAACTAATTCAACAAATAAGAATGGATACCAACTAAGATGCAAGAAACATATACCAATATGATACATAAGTATTAAGCATGTGATATCAACAAAGAATGCAATAAGATGGATACCAATTATGAATTAAAGCATATATGGACTAGAAAGCAAGGCAAAGACTAAACAAAAACATCAAATATATATATACATAATATATACCTAATAGATTCAAGTACACATACATGATATAAACACACAAATGACACAAAATAAGACAATCTTTTCACACTCGTATGGCAAAAATGTGTCATATGAAATTGGAAGTATTGGGGTGTGAACTTGAAACAATTAAATTTAGACCCAATCACTTAAAATATGTTCACGGAGTTCTCAATTGATTGCAAACTTGATATTGATTTTGTATTTTCTTGCAGCACGTCTGGGTGTCCACACTTGGCTGAGGGATATTAGGGACTGGATATCTTCGATGACTGCCCATATTCGGGATCCGGTTCCTATTCCTTATTGCTTGGTGCCGTCTGCCTCATCCGAGGAGGAGTCTGGTTCAGGTAGCGGTGGTGTGTCATCTCGCCGTTGGGGAAAGATAGCGCGCCGCAGGGGTGGAAGCTCTTAGGAGAGAGAGGGGAAAGGGCAAGTGAGAGAGAGAGAATGTAGGTTAGAGCTGAGTCCCGTTTGTTTTTTGCTTTTCTTTATCTTCCTACAAAATTGATGTAACTTAGAAAAATATCTATGCAATGCAATGGATTTTTTTTATTATCTTCTGTTAATGATGAATGAATGCATATGCGCTTTTTACTTTGATGCTGAGAACGTAAAAAGAAATATTTTTGGGATTTGAAGGAAAATTTTATTTAAAATGAGAATTTATATAAAGATGAAAAGGGGATTTTTGAAATTCTGTTGAGAATATCAATTTATTTTGAGTTTTCTGAATTTTGACAAAAGAAGAAAAAGGAAAATTTCCAAAAGTAGGGGGTTGCCGATCGGCAAGCACCTTATCCTGCCTATCATCAGGTCAGTCGAGTCCCATCAATTCAAAACTTTGATTGGTACCCTCTTTAGCCTTTGGTACCTTGTGGGGCAGGGTTTCCTCCGATTTCTCCAGGGGTTACGTCTTTTGTGGGAGTTTTCAAGTATAAAAGAGAGGTAAGAGTGGAGTGTTTTCCTCACACCTTCACATTCCTACTTTCTTATCCTATGAGATGTCTCTCCCTGGTAGTGTTGAGTTTACCAACTACCTCGAGACTTCGGAGGCAATGTGCTCTTATAACGTCGACTATGATGCTTATAACATGCGTCGAGTTTCTTTATGGCGTAATTGGCCCAAAGAGTGGAACATGCTGATGGCGGCAGTACAATTCTGGTACCCTGAAGACCATGTATTTCGCTTTGGCTTGGAAGAAGTCTGTCCGACCTATGAGGAATTTTTTGCCATGTTGGGGATAAATTCCTGTGTTGCTGCGGCTCTGCTTGAGTTTTCCCGTTCTCCTCGGTAGTTGTTGGCCGGGCTTCTTTGTGTTTCGTCCTCAACGGCTAGATCACTGGTGGCTGGAGGTATGATTTCTCTTCAGGTGGTGTTGTGGTCCGTGCATTTGTAGGAGGTTGGTGATGCTGGATATGCCGGAGCTGTCGTTCGAGGCTTGGTTTCAAAATTGCTGCTGGTGACTGGGGAGCTGCTGGTGGACCCACAACTAGCAGCTATTACCTCATGGATGTCCTACCGTCACAATCCTGCAGCAGTGATACTGACGAAGACTTTGAATGGCCTGGATGCTTGGCGAGAAGGTCGTTCTAACTTTCTGAGGGGTAGCCTTGTGATACTGTTCATGTGGTTGTCTAAAAGATTTCGCCCGGTGACTCCTCTAGAATACCCTTTATTGGTTGTACCTAATTTCTTTTCACGCCATTTCATTAGTGTTGGCCTAGATATTGAGAGCTGGGAGAACTGGTTCGTAAAGCATGGGGCTCTAAATCTGTACTGGTCAGTACCTTGGTGGGGACAACTGCTGCCTATTCTGGAAGTGGGAGAATATCCGTATGTCCGACTGGTTGGCCTCAGACGAACCTCTTTTTATTTCCCTTGGAGGCTTTTGTGCCAATTTGGATGGGAGCAGATTGTGCCACCTCGGACACTAGACTTCTTTTCGATAGAAGATTTGACAGAGTGTCTGCGCATGCGACTTGGCTCTTTATGGGAGAGTCGATGTCCGTTGACCCATCCCTCTCAGTCTGCTAGGAGAGTTTGGTACATCTTTGGGGATTATATGAAGTGGTTGTGGAGGAGAGTAGTTAGCATGATGCTAGAAGTGGAGACTGGATAAAGATGGCTTGCCTTATCTGATACCATGGAGGGAGGTGTAGTAGTTTTTTCGAGGCTGGTTCGAGCTTATCGATCCATGGAGCATCTGCGACACTCTATTCAGGCAGAGAAAGCTTGGGGACCCCAGGATGTAGATGATGATGGAGCAGGCTCCTCTGGTAGCTATGGGTAGAGCTCTTGGAGAGAGTTTTTTTTATAATGGAGAATAAATTTGGGAATTTTATTTGGCTTTTAGGAAGGTAAGGGGGAAGGGAATCATTCGTTCCTTTTCTTATGTAATTACACTGTAATTTCTTATTAATGAAATAAACAAGTTTTTGATCATCTAGCTGTGACTTTTGATGAATTCTGTATTTCGAATTATCTATACCGATCGCTAAGGCATGCAGAATCCTTTTGTTCAAGTATATGTTAAAGTGAACTGTCATTCTCGGAGATAAGAAAAGAATAGTTTTTTGTGAAAAAGAAGGGGACGTGCTCATGTAAGACGTATGAGTTGCCTACGCACCTTTAGGGGTATTTGAAATGTTTTATTTTTTTATGAGAATGATTTTTACAGAGGATGAGGCCCACGTAGTTTTAGGTGGAGGGAAATGAAGAGTTTTTTTTAGAATAGAAGGGAGATGAAAAGAGTCGTAGTGCCCCAAGATTTCGAACTAGGGGTAAAATTTCTTGAGGTGGTCCAGGTTGACTGGAGGAGCCATCTCTTCTCCATCTAAGTCGGTGAGAACGACGTCACCGCTGGATACGATCTTCACAATGTATGGGTTGATCTAATTGGGCTTGAATTTTCCTCTGGGGTCCCAGATGGGCTTTACTATTTTTTGAGGGCTAAATCCCCTTCTTGGACACTGCGGTCCTTGACTCTCTTATTAAATTAATGCGCTATTCGATGATGGTACCCTTGTATGTGATACAACACTTTTAATCTCCTTTCGTCCAGGAGTGACAGCTCGTCGAGGCGGCTTTGATGCCAGTCTTTCTCACTGACCTTGCTTTCAAGCATGAAGCGTAACGAGGGTATTTCTAGCTCCATGGGTAGGATTGCTTCCATGCCATAGACTAGAGAGTATGGGGTAGACCCATTAGAGGTGCGGATTGAGGTTCGGTAGCCCCAGATGGCGTATGGAATTCGATCGGCCCAATCTCGACAACTTTCGGTCATCTTGCTAATGATGGCTTTGAGGTTCTTGTTGGCGGCTTCGACTGCACCATTGATTTGAGGTCTATAGGGAGAAGATTTGTGTCTATGGATCCCATAGTCGTTGACCATTATGTGACTTTTACCTCGAAATGCAACCCGTTATCTGACACTAGCTCGTGCGGGACCCCATATCGGCAGATGATGTTTTTCTTAATGAATTTGGCCACTTTCTTGGCATTCAGAACTGCATATGACTCAACTTCGACCCATTTGGTGAAGTAATCAATGGCAACCAGGATGAACTCATGCCCGTTAGAGGTCTTGGGTGTAACCTTCCCTATGATGTCTATGCCTCAGGTGGAGAACGACCAGGGAGAAGTCATGTTGTACAATTCACGCGGAGGCAAGTGTTGAAGGTTAGAAAACTGTTGGCATTTGAGGCATCTCCGAACATAGGCGGTGCAATCCTGGATCATGGTGGTCCAGTAATAGCCTTGTCATTTGATCTTCTTGGCAAGAATGTGACTGTTTATGTGGGGTCTGCATTCCCCACTGCGGATTCTCTGCATTACCTCTTCAATGTCAGCCCCTGCGATGCAGTGTAGATGGGTTCCATCAGAGTTTCTCTTAAACAGTGCTTTATGACAAATGATGTACTGGGCGACCATTCTTCGTAGGGTTGCCCGATCTTTCTCGTTGGAACCCTCAGGATACTAACCGTGCTTGAGGAGGTGACAGATATCATAATACCAACAGTTGGATAGCTCGGGATCTTCTTTGGTGATGAGCTCAATATGGTAACAGTGCGTCGATTTATCTTTCTTTTGGACTAGGAAGGGGCCCATTGTTATTCCTTCGGGCATGTCGACCATAGAGGCCAAGGTAGCAAGGGCATCGGCTAGGTTATTTTTTGCTCGAGGTAGGTAGTGTAAGGTGATGTCTTAGAATTAAGAGGCTAGTTCTTCTAAGTGGGCATGGAAGGGCTGGAGTTTCTCGTCCTTAACTTTCCATTTTCTAAGCACCTGACCAATAATGAGGGCAGAATCCCCGTAGACATCTAGGCATTCAATTCCTTTCTTGAGAGCAACTTTGAGACTTATCGTACATGCCTCGTATTCGGTCATGTTGTTGGTGCAAGGGAAATTCAACTTAATAGCGATGGGAGTGTGGGAGTCATATGGGGAGATAAGAAGTATCCCAATGCCATATCCCTTTTTGTTGGCAGCGCCGTCAAAGAACATTGGCCATCGAAGGTTGTCTTGGGCAGCGCATAGGATGTTTTTATCTGGGAATTCGGAGATCCAGTCATCGGATTCTTCCATGGGGTAGTCAGCGAGGTAGTAAGATATGTCTTTTCTTTTCATGGCATTCTGTGTGATGTACACGATATCAAACTCGACTAAGAGCATCAACCATCGAGCCATTCGTCTAGATAAGGTGGGTTTCTCAAGCAAGTACTTGATGGGGTCCATTCGGAATACAAGCTTAATGGGGAAGGCGATCATGTAGTGTCGCAATTTTTGGGTGACCCAAACAAGCGCGACGCATGATTTTTCCAAAGCAGCGTTGTTGACTTCGTATTCGACTAATTTGCGACTGGCGTAATAGATGGCTCTTTCTTTGTGGGAATCTTTAAGGTATTGAGCTAGCAAAGCCCCAACTGCAGTGTTCGTTATGGTTAGGTATAGGAGCAAGGAGAGACCATGCTGTGGTGGCATGAGTACCGAAGGTTGAGTCGGGTATTATTTGATTCGGTCGAAGGCTTCTTGGCAGACCTCGTTCCAAACTTTGGTTGAATCCTTTCGGAGGAATTTGAAAATTGGTTCACAAATAGAGGTGATGTAGCTGATGAACCGACTGATGTATTGTAATTTCCCAAGTAAACCTCAGACCTCTTTCTCCGTTCGGGGAGGCGGTATCTTATGTATGGCTTTTAGCTTGGTAGGATCTGCTTCTAACCCTTTTTTACTGACCATGAATCCCAAGAGTTTTCCCATTGTAACGCCGAAGACACATTTCTGTGGATTGAGTCTCATATGATACCATTGTAGTCGTTTGAAAAACTTTTCGAGAGCGGGAATATGACCTTCTCTAGTTTTGGATTTGATAATCATATCATCCACATAGACCTTGACTTCTTTGGGAATCAGATCACGCAGGATGGTCGTGGCAGCCCTCTGATAGGTAGCCCCATCATTCTTGAGAACAAATGGCATAACAGTGTAACAAAAGGTTCCCCACGGGGTGATGAACGCGGTATTTTCTTGATGGTCTGAGTGCATTTTGATTTGGTTGTATCCGACAAACCCATCGATGAATGACTTGAGAGCACGACTGGCCGCGTTGTCCACGATCATGTCAATATTAGATAGTGGGTAATCATCCTTTGGATAGGCTTTGTTCAAATCCCGGTAGTCTACACACATCCAAACTTTCCCTCATGATTTTGGCACAGGCACTATGGTGGCTAGCCATGTGGGATATTCGATCACACGAATGGAGCCCACGTTTCGCTATTTTACCACCTCTTTTTTGACTTTGAGCGACCATTCGGTGTAGAGCTTTCTTAGCTTTTATTTAATTGTCTTGTAATCTGGAAGAGTGGGGATCTCATGCTGAGCAATTTCAAGATCAATGCTGGGCATATCATCATATGACCATGCGAAGACATCTACGAATTCCTTCAATAATTCTTCGAGTTGTGCGCGCTCATGCTCGTCAAGGGTAACCCCTATCCTAATCTCTCGCAGTTGGCTACTAGAACCGAGGTTAATAATAACAGTCTCTTCTTAATTAACTTGAATGCGGTTATATTATTTGTTATTAACCTTATTTAGATTAGTTAAGAATTGTTCATTTGCAAAATCATCATCATCAAAAGTTCGATTTGAATCTAAATAATTAATGAAGCACAGCAAGATACTCAAAATCTTCATTTATTTCACTGATAGGAAAAACAACATTGAGAACCTCATCAAAGGAGGTCTCGATTACATTTGAGCAAGGATAGACAATATAAGAAGAAATGGGGTAAACATTGGGGTTAGGTGGGATTCCAACAGGTAGAATCGGCGCAACATGCCAGTTGAGGAGAGGTGTATCAACAACTTTAATCAAGTGGAATTCATCCAGGGATATAGTGCTTGAATGAACCATGCAGAGTGTCAGCCCTAGTGTATGCAAGTTGAACGAGTCCTCGGAGTCACTTTTCTCAGTCTCTTCGATATCTTTGATGTGCGATTGTACATGGCGTTGGGAACTTTCGGCCTATGGGTAGCTGTCTTGGAAAAAGATCTCCATTTCAGGTTTCATCTTTTTATCTGTATGGTCATACCATGGTTTTGGAAAGCCGCAAAAGGGGAAGTCCTCACCCTCTTTGATGAATAATCCATTCAAGGAGTCACCTGAGATGGTTTGGAGGCAGTCTAATCTTCTCTTTGGTCGAGACTGGCGGATCATTCTGAGCTCTTGTTCCGATGGTTGATACCCCAAACCACAAAGAGGGAAAGCTTTCTTCAGTTCAATGGGCTCAAGTATCCCATGCTGTCTTTTCCCTAACCCCAGTCCGGACATAAAGTTCATATTTCTGAACATCTGAATCACATTGACATTGCCAAGAGGGTGGTATTTGAGATAAACCCTTTCTTTGAAATCATCCCCTACCGGGAGTAGAAGTGGCTAAACTCGGAATCCTGATAGGAGCATATCATTTGACCCATGTTGTATCTCAAGGATTGGATTGCTGGTAATTGCACCCTCAGTACTATCGTCGTTGCCCAAAATGGTAATGACTCGTCCGTCGGTGAAGAACTTCAATTTCTGATGGAGTGAGGAAGACACACCTTTGATACTGTGGAGCCAAGGTCGTCTGAGTAATAGGTTGAAACAAGCTGGAATAACTTAGAATTCAACGACGGGGGTTATAGGGCCAGCCCCTATTACAAGTTTTATGGATCCCATCACCTCCCGACGGGTATTATCATAGGCATGACATCAGTGAAAGTTGGAGCGAGGTCACTTTCCTTTAGTCCTAAGCATTTGGGCGTTCTTAATGGGCAGACATTCAAGGTGGATCCATTATCAACAAGAGAGAGTGGTACGATTTTCCCTATAACTTCGACAGAGATTTTGAGTGCATGATTGTGGTTTGGCCCAATTCTGGGGATTTCTTCGTCGAAAAAGGATAGCATTCGGGTAGAGGTCAAGGATCCAACCAAATTTATCGCTTCTTCTGGTGTAGTAGAAGGAGGAACTATGGGTCCAGTGAGCTACTTGATCAAAGCGTTTCTGTGTAGCTGGGAAGACATGAAAAGCCCCCATAGAGTGATGTTAGCTTGAGTTTTCTTCATTTGATCGAGGATCTTGCTTCGAGGGTCATTTTTGGCATAGGAAGATTTTCAACGTCCTTCCTTTTGTCATTGGCTGGTAGTGAGCTTGGGATCTGGTAATGCCTCCCTAATCTGGTCATGTGATTTACTGAAGAAGGGAATAACATGAACCCTATTTCTTCGTTAATCTCGGGTTGTTCTTCCACTTTTTTTATTTCTCTGAGGTGCTCCTCAAATGATATCATCCCACACATGTCGGCTACCGGGATGATTTTCTCGAAAGCTTGTTCTTTATTTAAATCTCCAAACTCTTCCCCCCATACGGTGGAAATAATTTTGTCTTTCCATGTAAAGTCAATGCATTCCACAACTTTAATGGTTTCTTCATATAGGTCTTCCCATTCTGTGGGGGTATGTAAGGGTGAGGGGACCAAGTTCCCTTGTAATTTCAGAGTATCAAGTAACTCGGTCATACTTTAGATGTCATTGGTTTGCCTGAATAATTATGCCATGATCTGGACGACGTCATCTAATCTGACTTCATCGGTGGTTACCACCCAACTGTCTTACTCTCGGGCCCATTTTCATGCTTCCAAGAACAGCGTGCTGAACCTCTGACAATCAATGATCATCTGTGAGGGAAATTTCATCCCGAACTCTAGGAGTTGGTTGAACACTTATGATAATTCCATACCTCCATTTTCAGAACGGGTACGGACAGCGATGCATGCTCTGGTAAGGAGTGACAGTGCCTGATCAGCGAGGATAGTAGGGTGTATGAGGAAATATGGGCAGGTTTGGAGAGGTTTGGGAGAGTATATGGGTGTGATTTGAGTTAAAGGATCAAATCCTAGGTTCATTTCTAGGAAGATAGCATTGGTATGATTTGGGAGTGGGTTGTGAGTAGTGTTTGACTTAGGATTGGCTGGTGGGGCAATGGTGCCCCGGTCAATTAGACCTTGGATTACGTTTCGAAGGTGAATGCATTGGTCGGTGGTATGACCAACGGTTTAGTGGAAGGCACAATGGGCATCTACCTTGAAGTTTCTCGGAAGTGGATTGGGTAATGGACGGGGATCCAAGGGATTGATGAGGTTTCGTCTTAATAGGGCCTGATAGACTTTGAAGAGGGGAGCATAAAGCTCGTTGTATTTTTTTGGGCTGGGACAGGGCTGCTTTCTGGTGCCCACGAAGTGGTTGGTTGAGAGATGTTGTTGATGGTTGAGACTGCAGCACGGGCGGGTTTGTTATATTTTCTGGGGGTGAACTGTCCGGACACTTTCTTTGGTTCAACCTCTGTTTTAGCAAGACCTTCCTCGATTTCTACTCGTGCTTCTCTGAGAGCACGAAAGTGGGGATAGTATTGTCCTCCCATGGTTGCTCGAACATGGGGTAAGAAGTTCTTCTTCACTATGCTGACTTGCTCTTCCTCGGAAGGCCGATTGGTCATGGTAGCTACTTTTTCCCTCCATCGGGCTATGGAGTTACTGACTGATTCCCCAGAGTTCTGTTTAAGCAGTTCTAAATCACGATAAGTGACCTCAAGCTCTTCGTTATATTTGTAGTGCGACATGAATTCACAGGCTACATCTTCCCAGCTACGGATTCTGGACTCCTCGAGAGACAAAAACCATCGGAGGGCGCTATCCTTTAAAGTTTGCTGAAACAATTGGGCCATAACTTCTTCTGAATCCCCTAGGAGAGTCATGAAATGATGATAACTGTGAAGATGAACAATCGGTGGTCCACTTCCTCCGAATTTCTCGATATTCGGCATCTTGAACTTCTTGGGTAACCTTTCCTTAGGATAAGGGGACATGTGGGTGTAGTCCATGTAATTTCTAGAGATTATAACTTGGGCAAACTTCTCAGTTAGCATCTTGAGATCTTCTTTGACCTTGTTCAACTCTTCCTCTTTCGGATCAATGATCATAGGCAAGTTAGCCCCAGGCTGGGCAGGCGACGGTCCATTAATAGGAGGGACACGGGGAGCGTGTTGATATTCTTCGAGAACCCAAATAGGCCCGGGTGGACCCATAGCGTGGGGGAATAGGGCCTCGGGATCTTGAGGAACAGGAACCTGATTTTGTTGCATCTCCCGGACCTCAGTCTGAAGGTTATCAATCTTGGACATGAGCTGAGCTAAAACTGCCATCAGATCTGGCTGCGCAGCTGGTGCTTGATCTGTGTTCTCCATGGAAAGCGGATGGATACCGAACTCGAAAGAGGTAGCAGGGGAATGGACGAAACTCTGGCGTGACTTGACTGAGGACCGAAGCTAATAAGGAGCCAGGCCAAGGGCGTGCGATCGACCTAAGAGGGCATAAAATTGGATTTATTTTTGATAAAAAAAATGATGAAAATATTTTTGACATTTTTTCTTTTTGAGATTGAAAGACAAAATATTTTTTGGATTTTTGGTAAAGAAAGGAGAAATGTTTTTGGATTTTTGATAAAGAAAGGAGAAGTGTTTTTGGAAGACAGGTCTGAGCATTATTATTATTATTATTATTATTATTATTATTATTATTATTATTATTATTATTATTATTATTATTATTATTATTATTATTATTATTATTATTATTATTATTATTATTATCATCATTATTATTATTATTATTATTAATATTATTATTATTATGTTCTCACTTGTATTAAATTCTCGTAAATGCAAAATGAAATGCTGGACGGGACCCGAGCCTGAAAAAGTTGGGTTTGTAACATGTGCAAAGCTATGGCTGGACTTGTAACTAGGCTCATGGGCAGGGTCACATTTTAAAAATGCGCAAAAATTTGGGCGGCAGGCCGACCTAGAATTTCGACAGAGTTTCGGGTTGAAACCGGCAATCTAATATGTGTGTCCTAGGCTGGACACCTATATGCGAGTATGCAACTTGGTTGGGTGAATTGGAAAGGGTTCCCCCCTTTGGCATGGCTTCCACGATATACGTCTTGCTTTTGAGGGAAATCGGTACGTGTGGACAAGCCATTTGATATATACCTGAGTGTATGTGAATTGCCTCACTATATACCTCGTGGGGACAGTACGTGTGAGAGCAAATTCGATATACTCGGCGTACGTGAACGAGTTCCCTGTGATATACCTCCGTCATGACTTCGATCAAGAGGTACGATGTGAGGGAACCGTTCGATATACGTCGAAGGTACTTGGCCAATGGAAGGTGAAAGTCATATTTCTTAGGCTAACTGCGTCCTGCCGGACCAGCGCCCATCACGAAGTGACCCTCCAGTTACTGGAAAAAATTTGGTCATTCACAATGCTCTTTGGTGATATCGTGTGAATCATGCATGATACCCTTATTAGTATCTTATGATGAGAGTATCTTTCTTGATTATGCCCAACAAGGAGCAAAGTATGAGTACCAACGGTATACCAAGTATGGGTGATGCATGCAACATGAGGATATATGTGGTCCTAGGTTCACGTGGTGTGAAGTCTACATGGAGAATTTTCTACTAGCGTGTGAATAGAAGCATAAGCATGAGGTACACATGAATAGTAAAGAGGAAAATATGGGGATATATAATAAATTAAAATACCCATGTAAATAGAGTCTAGCCCTAAAAAATCATATCCCCAACGAAGTCGCCACTGTGGCCATCCCCGGAATTATCCCCTCGCGATGGGAGAGGATCCCTCTAGGTCTCGTGCATCCCTCTCGGGAGCGCTTCAGTCGGCGTCATTGAATGAGGTGAAAAATGTATAGAGATAGAGTCGCCAGTCTATTTTACTCAAAATAGACAAAAGAAAAGGGAGCCATCCTAAAGGAAAACATCCAAAGACATACTGATACATACGAAACCAAAATGATTCGAAAAGGGTCCGGAGGCTAAGTTACGAAATGGGAAGGTATTAGGCACCTATTCCTCCCTTACGGTCTCTCATGGGCTGTTGCTATTTTCCTTTATTTCCCCGTGATATGTGTGCATGTGTATACGTAGTGGAGATAGGAATCATCGACTTGTATCATGGAAGAGATAAAGCGTGTCATCCATAGGAATGTTCCAAAAAGTAATATTAAAAAATATGATTTATGCGATTATCCTAGCGTCGATCATTATAAGGGAATGATAACGCATGTGGAATAATACGCCATTAAGAATACATACATATATATATATATGTGTGTGTGTGTGTAAATACATAGAATTTAAGAGAGTTAAGTTTTAAGAATATGGAAAAATAGGAAAAAAGTAGAAAAAGGACTCGAGTCTCGGGTTTTACCCCGAGACACCTACATAGCCTATAGAGGCATCAAAGTCCACGTAGTTCGTATACAAAACGAGGGGTGGGATTTTTCCCACAAATCCAACCGGTGACTTCTCTTATATGTGTGTGTGTGTGTAAAAAAGTGTTTTAGTTGTGAGAAAAGTGTGTGAATTCCCATTTGGAATTTATGCGCATACCCTCTTTTTCTTATTTTTTGGGTTTTATTTATATGAAAATAAGAGATGTGAAATAATAATAAATAAAAATTATATTAGGATATGTGATATGAGAAAATAAAAGTGCTAAGTAATAAAATAAGTTAATGCGAATTTAAGGGAATTTAAAGAGAGAGTTGAGAAAGTTGGACCTTCTTGAAGATATTGAGCTTGATCTTGGATGTTGGAGAGCAGCCCTTGCACTTGGGTGATGATGGAGGATACTTAATTCACCAAGTTTGATGAAGAAGGTGATGAAAGGTGAAGGTTGGAAAGGGATTTGGATGTGGAAATCATGCTGACTTCGAAAGGGGTTTTCTGAGCTTGCTGAGAGTAATGGATCTCTGATTTTTCTCCACCTTTTTGGAATGAGGTTAGGCCCTCCTTTTTATAGGCCCAGGGCATTGCCAATCGACATAGCCCTGGTCCTGCCAATCGACAGGTGTGTTTAGGCACACTGCCGATAGGCAGGGCTTGGAACCTGCCGTTTGGCAGTGTCTTTTAGGTTCCTTCGAAAAATCGGTTGTAGAGTGCAAACTGTTGATCTGAATCGTGCACGGGGTAAAACATTGGAAAGATATTTCAAAGACCTTTGAAAGTCCTTGGGACTCCTCCTGGGTTTGGGAGTTGACTTTGGGTCAAATGTGGCTCGGAAGCACTCATCGATCCTTTGGACGGGAAATCGTCGGACGGAAATGGATCGTTCGTCCGCATGGTAAGTCAGAATCGAGCACGGGGTGGACCATTGGAAAGGTTAGGATATGTACTTAGACATTCCAAAGAGTTTAACCTGGTTCAAGGAGTTGACTTTGGTCAATCGGGGCCTAGAAGTGCCCGGTGACCTTTCAGAGTAAAACGGATCATTCGTCCGTACCGTAAGTCAGAATAACACACGGGGTGGACCGTTGGAAATGGGTTTCAGTGCCCTTAAAATAGTCATTTAGTATCGATCGAACTGAAGAGTTAAATTTGGTCAAACGGAGTTTGGGAGCATACGGTGACCTCCTGATCGAGTTTCGGGGAAAAAATGGGTCCGCATGGTAAATCAGAATCGCGCACATGATGGACCGTTGGAAAATGGGTTTCAGTGACTTTCGAATATTCATTCAGTCTCGATCAAGCTGAAGAGTTTGAATTTTGGTCAAACGGAGCCTGGGAGTGCCTGATGATCTTTAGGTCAGTACTCGGGGTATGACTTGGGGTTTGCAATGATGAAGGGAGGTGCTGGGGACCTTAAAAGAGGTTAAGGGGTATTAGAATGGTGTGTCTACACCATCCTTTTGCTAAAAGATTTTTTCTTAGCTTCCAATGCTGCAGAAAGAGACTCTACAAACTCCTTGGTGGCCTTCTCCAACCCCTCCACCTTGTTCTTCAAATTGGCGACCTAAGTGTCTTTAAAATTTATGACAACTTCATACTCCAAGGTCTTCTTTTGATCAGCATCAAGGGACTTCTAGCCCCATCCAAGGCCTTCTCCAAATCGACCATCTCTTTCTTTTAGTCGGACCTCCTATTAAGAAAGTTGTCTAAGTACACTATAAATTACAGAGCAAATATGTCAAATTCAAAGTTAGAACAAGGAAAATTTAAGGCAATGAACGTCAAGAAAAATAGGTTGCCACTTACTAGAGAAATCACATAGGCGTCATGCAAGGCCAACCTTGACAAAGTCAGGTTGGCAACCAAAGATTGGTTGGCAATAAGTAAAGCTCCCTTTAGAAGACTAAGAGATAAGTTTGTTTGCATGGCCACTCTGATCCCCTCCCCTTGTTGTTTTGGGCATCTACCTACTATATAGTTGGTATATAAATAACAAGGTTACTATTTGCCTTGCTCTTCTTTGTAGGATGGACCTACATCTTTTTAAGGGAATCCCCCAAAATAACGGGGTCAGAAGGACCCCCAACCTCATTTTATTTTCTCATCTGAGTGATTGGAGAATTAGGGAAAAGTGCACCCCATTAGATTGGGGATCTTCCTCGTTAGAATCATCACGTCCTCTAAGGAAGTAGGGGTAGTAGCTATTGGGATGGTGGATTTGTTAACAAAGTCAAAGCAGCCCGAGGTGTTATCTATTAAAGTATTGTGCTCGAACAATCCTTTTGAGATCTATAGTTCTTGATCCATAGGGCGAACAACAAAGGAAGTTGTGGAATATGCGTAAAATAATAGAAGTGAAGTCGATCTGGTAAGATCAGGGGCTGACAGAGTCCATTTGATCACCCAAACTTTTTCCTGATCAACAAAATTGATGTTTATGGGCTTAGGCTCCTTATTCTTGTGATGATCTGCAAAATAAAAGAAACACATAATATCAAATTAATTATAAGATAGAGAAGTAAAAAAAATAACTCATTCAAGTAAAGGTATTTCAAAATCATATTAAACTCATTTCATTTCCACCCTTAGGGCACCTAAGCCCTCTATAAGGCTCACCACATTTTAGGATGGGAAAGTTCTCCCAGTCCTCAACTACAAGCCCTTGGGACTAATTCTCATCATTAGAGTCCGAAAAATCAACCACTAGGGCCCTCTTATCCCTTCTTGCTTGTAGGTAATAGATACCTTCATTAGTTTTTACCTACATGTAATTGAAACGAATATCTGGGATTTCTAATTGGGTTCTATAAAGTTCATTGATCATACTGGGAGAACACTTGGCAGGAACAATGCTAAAAAATTGATAAAACTCAAGAAATAAGTGATTGGGAGGGAAACTGATTCCAGTTTCAACCACAAATGTAAGGACAATTTGTCCATCTTTATGTATATGTTATGTCATACGCCGTTACAAAGAGTGATGGTTGAAAAGATCACATCGTCATCAACGAAATCCAAAATCCGAAGAACAAAAGAAGAAGAAATTTGGGAATCAGACCTGACCGGACCGATCCGGCTCAAATAAAAGGAACCGATCCGGCTTATCGGACCGATCCGACCATCTACCGGACCGATCCGTTTTGTCAGACTCCAGTAGCCACCGGACCGAATGCAAACCGATGGAGCAATAATTAGCCGAACCGATTCGACAGCTACCGGACCGATCCGCCTTTATTAAAAAGAACCGATCCGGAAGAACGGACCGATCCGCCTCAGATACCAGACCGATTCGCCCTGGATAACCACGAACAGATCGTGTGGAAATTTTTTAGGGCAAATGAATTCTTATTTATACCACGATCGGGGAGTTGGTTTTCTCAAGGCTTATACACGATTTCCAGAGTAGATAAACTCTAAGGCCTTCATGGTATTTGAGTCCATTGATTCATACCCTTGATTCACACAAATTCCATACATTTGTGAGTCACTTTTGGTAACCCAAGAACACCATTGCTGTTGTTCAACCTTTGTGAAGTGGACCGCTTCTTCCTCTTCATTGCTGCCCTACTGGACAGGGATAGTTCCAGCCACCAACCCTACTGGAAAGGGATATTCCAGCCGCGACTACAGAATCCGATACCTGAGGGTAATTCTTAGTCAAAAACTTGTATTTCAGTGTAATCCGATTGTAAGCCGTTTCTCTTACAAATTATAATGATATACAAATGGTTTTGCCCCTGTGGGGGATTTTTCCTTAAACTTTGTGTGTTGAATATCTTATGCATGATTCCATATTGTTTCAATCACACCTAGTTGCATGCTTAGGGTTAATTTGGGTTAAAAGGTGTTTTAAATATAATTTGATCATTTGAACGCAAGCGCCAACTCTTTCACATTGGTATCAGAGCAGGTTACGCCATTCTATCGCGTATTCCTTACTTCCGCAAAATTTTTCTAAAAGATATCAATTTTTGAAATAAATTGATTTTTGAAAAGAGCGTGTTCATATGGAGAAGTCATATTATAAAATGCCTATTTTTGACGGGTCAAATTATGCTTATTGGAAAGCCCGTATGAGGTCGGCTTTAAAAGCCATTGATGAACGTGTCTGGATTTTGGTTGAACGAGGGTGGACTCCTCCCACCGTGACTGTTGATAATGTGACCAACTTGAAACCTGACATTTCTTGGACTGATGAAGAATTTAAATGGTCATCTTTTAATTCTAAGGGTCTAAGTGCTATTTCTGGGTCTGTCACACCTGATGAGTTCAAACGCATAATGACGTGCACCACGTCAAAGGAGGCATGGGATATTTTGCAACTTACCCGTGAAGGAACAAATGCTGTTAAAGTGTCAAAATTGAAAAATTTAACAACTCAATTTGAAACCATCACCATGCATGAAAATGAATGTTTTGATGAATTTTATGCTAGGCTTTCTGACATTGTTAATACTAGCTATAATCTTGGTGAACATATTCCAAATGCTAGAGTTGTTAAAAAGATTCTTCGTTCCCTTCCTAAGCGTTTTATACCTAAAGTCACTGTGCTAAATTCCTCGGGTAATTTAAATACACTAAAATTGGAAGAACTGGTAGGAGATTTACAAACTTATGAAATAGATATGTTTCCTAAATCTGCCAAGCCAAAAGATAAGGGAATTGCCCTTAAAGCCCAAGAGAGAAAAAGTGAGGGGTCGGCAAGAAAGAGAGTCGAGTCATCTAGAAAGATAGAAACTTCTGATTCTGAATGTGAGTTTGACATAGATGATTTGGCATTATTTGCTAAAAACTTCAAGAAAATTCTGAAATTTAAGAAAAATGGGAACTTCAAAGATAAAAAGAATTTTCAAAAAAATAAGGTTGAAAAGAAAGATTTCAAAGAACCCCCTAAAGATAGTGAGAGGTGTTTTGAGTGCGACGGTAAGGGACACAGAGCGTTTGAGTGTGCCACTCGTCTAAATAGGGAAAAGGGTAAAGCTGTCCTAAATGCTACCCTTAGTGACGACAGTGAGGTCGAGTCGGTGGACTCGAGAGATGAGTCACCGCATGAGCGTAACTTCACCGCGTTCATGGCTAGTCATGTGAGTACTCCTAGTGCATCTCACAACGATGAGGATGCTACTTCACAGGGACACCTCGACAGCGAGAGCGAAGAGAGTGAGGGAGAGGAGGAAGGTAGTGAGGACGAGAGTAACCTTCAACACGCCTACGCCGAGTTATATAATGAGTCTTTCAAAACTAAAAAACGTAACAAGGCATTAGTTCTTAGGATCACCGCGTTAGAAGAAGAGTTGAGAGAGAGAGAGTCCTCCACCTGCACCGCCATGAGAGAGAGAGAGTCTGCCTGATTTAGTAAAGAGAATTTGCTTAAAGAGAGAGAGAGCAGTTTTGAGAAAGAGAAAGCGGACTTGACTAAACAAGTGGCTAGTCTTACGAGTGAGCTCCATTCCTCCCTGGAAACTCGAAAAAAACTTGAAGCCCTTGTTGCTCAGCTTACTCATGGCCTTGAGAGAGCTAGGAAAGTCAAGGTACAAATCGAGGACAGATCTGGGAAGATGGGAAAGATGCTCCTCGGTCCCGCTTTAGGTTTTGGTGACAGGCAAGGAATAGGTTTTGATGGTGCCTCCACGTCCCAAATTGCACCCGGACCAATTCCTGAGTTTACTACGACTCCTTATGGCCGTCATAAAAAACCAAGAAGGAGAGTTCGACCAAGAAAAGCAATCCAAGGTCCTCCTAATACTGTGCCCTTTTGCTCCCATTGCAAAAGAAACGGACTCCTTAGGGATGATTGCTATAAGTTGGGTCGGACACGACGTACGTTTGCTCCACCACATTAGACTGATGAGTTTGCCAGTCTGAGAGAGCGTGTTGAGTTTCTAGCCGCCACATCACATAGTTTGATGGAGGAATTCCGACGAATGACCTTACCATCAATGAATGCGCCCCGCATTTCGGCTAAAACCTACAACAACAAGGGAATACAAAAAGGTACCTACTCTTGGGTTCCTAAGAAAGAGAAAAAGGCCCTTGTTGTCCATGTCGCTCTCAAAGCCCATAATACCTCACAGTGGTATTTTGATAGTGGATGCTCCAGACACATGACAGGTGATGTCTCATAATTTACCCATCTTGAGGATTATAATGATGGGAGAGTCACCTTTGGAGATGGTAGCAAATCTAGCATAGTTGGACGAGGTACAGTAGAGTTACCAGGATTTCCAAAGCTAGAGAACGTGCTGTACGTCAAAGGTTTGAAAGCAAACCTTCTTAGCATCAGCCAGCTGTGCGACGATGACTTTGCGATAAAGTTTGACCGGGAAGCTTGTAAGGTCTATAATCAAGCCGGTAAACTTTTAGTGCAAGGGGTGAGGACAAAGGATAACTGCTATGGGACTGAGCCCACATCCTCACTAGTTTGCAACAGCGCCACGATCACTCTTATGGATCTGTGGCACCAACGTCTAGGTCATATGAACGTTAGAGACTTATCTCGTTTAGTCAAAAAGGACCTAGTACGTGGCTTACCATCTCTTGGAAAGACAACTTCCATGATTTGTGGACCCTGTCAGTTGGGAAAACAAATCCGTAGCCCTCATAGGAAGTTGAATTCCATTACCACCTCCCGTGCTCTTGAGTTGATTCACATGGATCTTATGGGTCCTACTCGCACGGAGAGTCTAGGTGGTAAGAGATACATTCTCGTGATGGTAGACGATTTCTCTAGATACTCTATTGTAGGTTTTCTAAGAGAGAAATCTGATGCTGTAGAATTTTTAACGACCAAGTGCCGTGTCCTGCAAAATCAACACGGGGTCACTATTAATAGAATACGTAGTAACAACAGTACTGAATTTAAGGAAGCAAAGGTGGATTTGTACTGTGATAGCCTTGGGATCAAACATGAGTTTTCTGCTGTGAGAACTCCTCAGCAAAATGGGATTGTTGAGAGGAAGAATATAACGATCCAAGAGATGGCTAGATCTATGCTTCTAGGTCGTAAAGTTTCTAGGAGATTTTGGGCAGAGGCAGTGTCTACTGCATGCCACACGGTGAATAGGGTTTATCTTTGTCCACACACTCTTAAGACGCCTTATGAATTGTGGACAGGCAAGAAACCCAACCTGGCATATTTCTGTGTCTTTGGGAGTAAATGCTACATCCTACGGGATAGAGAGCAATTAGGAAAGTTTGACTCCAGGAGCGACGAGGGAATATTTCTAGGCTATTCATCGAACAGTAGAGCGTACCGAGTTTTTAACCTGAAGAGCTCTAAGGTTATGGAATCAATAAACGTCACCGTGCAAGATGATGAACCCCCGACGGTTATTGATCCCAAACTTCAGTGTGAAAATGAGGATTGTTCTGACAGTGATTTTCCTGTTCCTCTCCCACACTCTGTGGACCCTATTCCTGTGTTAGGGGACACACCTGCTTGGGTTCGCAAGAGTCATGATCCTTCAACCATTGTTGGCGATCCCACTCTAGGGGTCAAGACTCGTGATCAACTAGAGAACGTTGTTAGTCATCATTGCTAGACGTCCAAAGTCGAGCCCAAGAACCACAAAGAAGCACTCAAAGATGAACACTGGATATCTGCTATGCAGGATGAGTTGCTTCAGTTTAAGAAGAACAATGTCTGGGAACTTATCCCCCGACCTAGTGATACTAATGTTATTGGTACCCGGTGGATTTTCAAGAATTAAATGGATGAAAATGGTACCATAACTAGAAACAAGGCTAGGTTGGTCGCTCAAGGCTACACACAGATAGAGGGTGTAGACTTTGGGGAGACATTTGCTCCTGTTGCGAGGCTTGAGTCCGTCCACTTACTTCTCGCCATCGCATGTCATCTGCACTTCAAGTTATATCAGATGGATGTCAAGAGTGCCTTTCTGAATGGCATTCTACAGGAGGAAGTTTATGTGGAACAACCAAAAGGGTTTGAAGACCCTAAGCACCCTGATCACGTCTACTATCTTAGAAAAGCCTTGTATGGTTTGAAGCAAGCACCCCGCGCTTGGTACGAGAGGCTTACTTCCTATCTCTTAGCCCGTGGCTTCAAGAGAGGGGGAGTTGATATGACGTTGTTCGTCAGGAGAGATGACGGTGCTATCTTGGTTGCCCAAGTCTATGTGGACGACATAGTCTTTGGATCCACATGCTCCCATCATGCTCACCACTTTGAGGAGGAGATGAAAAGTGAGTTTGAGATGAGCATGGTTGGTGATCTTACATTCTTCCTTGGTCTCCAGGTTCGTCAGCTAGAGGATGGGATGTTCATCTCCCAATCCAAGTATGCTAGAGACCTAGTGAAGAAATTTGTTTTTGACTCCGCTAAGCATGCACGTACACCTATGAGTACTTCTACCAAGCTTAGTAAGGACACTTCAGGCAAGGACGTAGAGCAAACCTTGTATCGGAGTATGATAGGCAGTCTTCTCTACTTGACTGCTAGTCGTCCCGACATTGCCTTTAGTGTTGGAGTCTGTGCGCGTTATCAAGCGTCTCCTAAAGAGTCACACTTACTCGCTCTAAAACGTATTATCAAATACGTGAGTGGGACTCTCTCATACGGTATTTGGTATTCCTTTGATACCGATGACCGTTTGTCCGCCTATTCGGATGCCGATTGGGCCGAGGACGTAGATGGATGTAAGAGCACTTCGGGTGGGTGTTTTTACTTTGGTTCTGCTCTTGTCTCTTGGTTGAGCAAGAAGCAAAACTCCATCTCTTTGTCCACTGCGGAGGCTGAGTACATCGCCGCCGGGAGTTGTTGCACGCAACTTATGTGGATGAAGCAAATGTTGGAGGATTATGGGATTTCACAGGACACCATGTTCATTTCCTGTGATAACACGAGCGCGATACACATATCCCGCAATCCTGTCCAACATTCGCGCACAAAGCACATCAGGTTACGCGAGCACTTTATACGTCAGTTAGTTGAGGAGAAGGTCGTAACCCTGAGTTTTGTTCCCACGGACCGTCAGTTAGCCGATATTTTCACGAAACCTTTAGATGCCCTTAGATTTGAGAGTCTCAGGAAGTCTTTAGGGATTTGTACAGTTGACTGAGGGGTTGGTCCATGTCTAGCGTAGGTTGCATTGTCATTTTCATATCCTCTGTTGCCTATTGCTAGATTGTACTATTAGTGTGTTTTACTTATTTTTGCTTTTCATTATTCTTTGAAAACTACAAAAAGATTTTCTTTTTAAAAAAAAAAAAAAAAATTTTTGAAAAACACAAAAAGATTTTATTTTGATAAAATTTTTGAAAAATTCAAAAAGAGATTTGCCTTTTATGGATGAGCATTTAAGATAGCCAAGTCACAACTTCATTCCATTTATCCATGTGACTGTTTTATAGAGATTTGAGAGGCTACATCATGTCATCCATGTGCTTAACATTGATTGGAGTCATTGAGATGCAATTAGTGATATTTCCTACATGCTTGACTCCTATATCCTTTATTGCACACATGCACGACTTTATTTGATTATTGCACTTGTCTATCACATATTGGCTTGAGTGTTTCTATCTCAATTCTGTCTATACAATGTACAATATGCGATAAAACTTGACAAGATTGGATTGCATGTAAAAACCGTTTTGGTGAGACTGTGTCATTATTTGCATAACGGAGAGGGGCTGCGAAAGTTGATTCTTTATACTTTGCGCAAAAGCCACCGTTAAAAAGGACCTAAAAAATGGAGGTATTGTAATATCCGAGGTCCTAAGAGGTTAAAAGAGCCCGAAAAAATTGATAAGGCAATAAAAAGCAATACATGCCAAATATGGGCCACTTAGGTTTCACCATCAATTCTCTAAAGTTTGAGAATTTAGAATGCCTCTATTCAAAATAATATCTGAGGGAGTTTGGTTGGAGATTGAAAAATGGGTTTGCACTTCCTTGAAAGTCCTGAAATAACATGCAAAACATTTTGGACGTTATTGGTGTAGAAATCACTTTGAGCTTCGATTTGTAGATTTGATATAGTCAATGTCTTATATTTCCAATCTTTTACACCAAAGGAAGCATTTGAGTTCATTCGTTAGGAATATCCAATATTCATCGTGCACATATGTCATGTTTGTATGTTTGGATTTTCCTATCGAATTTTGATCCCACCCATTCTTTTACGCTATCACCGACTTGGTTGTTTTATGTTCATTCATGGTGTGATTTTATGCCTTGTGTCACCCCGGTACTTGATTGCTTGATTTATCTCTCTCATTTGTCTATTTGGGGACATCATAAAAAGGGGGAGAATGAATTATCTGACTATGGGGGAGTTTTGAAATTCTGAGAATATCATCTTAAATTGTGATTATGTTTATCTCATTTCAAACTCGATACGTCACTTGGTATTTGCTTTGTCTCATGTGTGTAGGTACATCTCTTGATAAATCCCATGTTGCACACCCTGATGAGAAAAGCGTGAAGATTCCTGAAGAATTGAAAAACAAACGATGCAGCCTTAGTCATATGTACCTCTTTCAGTTTTGGGTTCATGGAAGGGTAGATTTGTATAGGCATTGTTCATACTTGATAATTCGAATTTTTTTATGTTTGTTCCGGCATAGACATAGGGGGAGATTTGTAAGGACAATTTGTCCATCTTTATGTATATGTTATGTCATACGCCGTTACAAAGATTGATGGTTGAAAAGATCACATCGTCATCAACGAAATCCGAAATCCGAAGAACAAAAGAAGAAGGAATTTGGGAATCAGACCTGACCGGACCGATCCGGCTCAAATAAAAGGAACCGATTCGGCTTATCGGACCGATCCGACCATCTACCGGACCGATCCGTTTTGTCAGACTCCAGTAGCCACCGGACCGAATGCAAACCGATGGAGCAATAATTAGCCGAACCGATCCGACAGCTATCGGACCGATCCGCCTTTGTTAAAAAGAACCGATCCGGAATAACGGACCGATCCGCCTCAGATACCGGACCGATCCGCCCTGGATAACCACGAACAGATCGTGTGGAGATTTTTTAGGGCAAATGAATTCTTATTTATACCACGATCGGGGAGTTGGTTTTCTCAAGGCTTATACACGATTTCCAGAGTAGATAAACTCTAAGGCCTTCATGGTATTTGAGTCCATTGATTCATACCCTTGATTCACACAAATTCCATACATTTGTGAGTCACTTTTGGTAACCCAAGAACACCATTGCTACTGTTCAACCTTTGTGAAGTGGACCGCTTCTTCCTCTTCATTGTTGCCCTACTGGACAGGGATAGTTCCAGCCGCCAACCCTACTGGAAAGGGATATTCCAGCCGCGACTACAGAATCCGATACCTGAGGGTAATTCTTAGTCAAAAACTTGTATTTCAGTGTAATCCGATTGTAAGCCGTTTCTCTTACAAATTATAGTGATATACAAATGGTTTTGCCCCTGTGGGGGATTTTTCCTTAAACTTTGTGTGTTGAATATCTTGTGCATGATTCCATATTGTTGCAATCACACCTAGTTGCATGCTTAGGGTTAATTTGGGTTAAAAGGTGTTTTAAATATAATTTGATCATTTGAACGCAAGCGCCAACTCTTTCAACAAATTAGAAGAAAAACCAATATCCTCCATCTATGTTGTAGTAATCTAAGGGACCTAACCATAACTCAACAGTTACTTATGAAGGAATGTAACAACATTTAAAGGCTTTTATGGTAGTTTCATTAATGATGTAAATCATTGTTGCAATAAGACAATAAAAGTCGGAGGAAAAAAAGAAAATTTTCAAATAAATTACATAAAATATAGAGGGGAAAAGGCAAGAGAAGACTTAAAAGTTATGGAGGCACAAATGAGCTTCGCTACTCTTGAAGATGATTGAAAATTTCGAGTAATGAACATAACTGACGTTAATAGGAGTATTAGTGGATGGAAAAACTTCCAAGGTAAATCTTATCATTAACTGGCACATTCCCACATGACGGTTGTCACATACAATCGCCCTTTGGGCTTAGTGCGCATAATTACAAGTGTACCCTTGAATAAGATGGGGCATATCATTAATCTGCCTTCTGAAGTTAGCCGGAATGAAGTCATCACATTTAAATATAAGTTACCACTATGTCCTCCGACCTTGGCATCCATGGATGACCATCATTTCCAGCAATCGCAACCTGGATCTAACAGAAGAAGCGAGCAAACCTTTTCAACCTCAACCACCTACAAATATTTGAGGCAATTGTGAGGGACAATTCGATCGCACATGATGGGAGAACATGTGTCCTTTGAACCTATAAAATATCTCATATGAAAGGATAAAGACTATTGATGCCGATCTGCGAGAATCTCATAATTGGATACAACCAATCAGTCTAGATGGCTATCTAGAGTCATGGAGTCCTGGATGACTCAACCTTCTTTTATTTTTATAAATATAACCCTCACCTCACGAAAAAGGGGCATGTTACCATTGTTATCATAACGAGATCGATAAATAGATTGAAACACCTCGTACACGTAGGCACATTGCTGAACCACATAAATATTATTCTTGTATGTGATTGTGCATGTTTTATATCCTGCTCGACCTTTATTGTATTGTATATAACCAATAGGATTTTACTACCTACATACATATAGCAACACAGTTTACCATTAGAAAACTTTAGATTTGTTAATAATTATTATCGGCCAATAAAATAATAATTAAAGAAATTGAGAAATGTTAATTACATAAAAGAGCTTTTATTTATAACAAGCGACACACGTATATAAATAAATACATACAAATCCATTAATTAAAAATTAAGCAATCATATAAACCATTAAAGATCAAGGTTCCATTAATAAAAGAGGAAGACACATAAGATTTTTAACATGCAGATAGATATTTACATACATATAAACAATAAAAAATTCTACAATCACGATCATTACAAATTTATATTAAGGCC
This sequence comes from Sambucus nigra, assembly GCA_949130495.1. NCBI lineage: Eukaryota > Viridiplantae > Streptophyta > Magnoliopsida > Dipsacales > Adoxaceae > Sambucus > Sambucus nigra. The sequence continues at coordinate 299,716,590 of OX422213.1, forward strand.
CCTTTGATTAACTTCATAAAATAGTGGGTCAACAAATCTTATCATTATCTAACAAGATAAAATAATCTGGACCTTCTAAGTGGGATGGTATTGTCGCACAACTAATATAATAAGAGGTTTAGTTATCATGAATTGCAAATCAAGTCTCATCATACCTAACATTATGATAAATTATCTTTTTAGCCTCCATATCCTACATATCAAATGCGTCCTATGAAACTATGATGGATAACCAACATAAATTGTCACCAATTAATTACATTTTGTTGTATATTTATTCTTTAACATAGTTTCATATTACTGTAATTCTCTTGATGTTTTATGCTCGTCATTATAATTTGAAAGTTGTGTCCATTGGCACCCCGATCAAGCTTTGTGGCCATAAACTAACTGAGACGTAAGGGTTGACAAAAAATTATACATGCGGGGGAAGGTTTTAAGTGAAGGGACATGAAGGCTTAGGGTGGTACAAGAAGTAAGAGGGTTGAGAGAGAGAGAGAGAAGAATAAGATGCAGTGAAAACATATCAACCCGCATATGCGCCTACTAAAAAGGCTTTCATCCCCAAAGGTGAGGAAGAAAGGGGATGTATGTTTGATATTGGTGAGTGAAGTGTGTGATAATGTGAAACTCAGATTTGCCAACCTATTATCCTAAAAATGGGGAAAATAAGACAAACAACTCCTAAAATGAGCTATAAGGCAAATGATCAATGCAAAATAAAAGATAAAATGGGATCGTGGACTATGTTATGGAGAGGGAAGGTATTAGTTAACCCTTTGACTTTTTGGTCTCTAGTGAGTCAAAATAACATACTATTTCTTACTTTTGTCCATGTGGGTACTAGTGAGAGTGTGAGCAATAGAGGTGTATAAGCAAGTGGTAGTGTGTACAAGGTGTACAAAAGTGAAAATAAATGATTATGCGAGCAAGAAAAAATGTCTACATAAGTAAAAGTGTGTGAAAGGTGTTCAAGGGTGTAAATATGCAAGTCTGTGTGTGTTTATGTGTACAAGTGATACAAGTATGTGTCTTAAGCAAGGGCGTAACATGACATCATCATAACAAAGATGAGCATGAAAAGCCAAAATAGAGAAATAAATGTGAGTGGACTTGTATTTGTCGTGACATCACTATGAGAAAATGGGCACGCAAAAATAAGTAATGAAGTGTAAAATGGAGACAAAGTGCTAAAAAGACATAAATAAAATAATAAAAAAGGGAAGATGGAATATGTACAAAATCATAATTGAATCATGAAGTGGATTTAGAATGCCAATGTACCCTCGTGAACAGAAATCAAACCCTACGTATTTTGAAGGGGCTTTAAAGGGAGAATATATATTATATTTGAAATTTAGGGGTGCGTGTGAGTTATTTGTGAAAAAGGGTTATTGAAACCATTTTTGTGAAGAAATCAAGTGCGTAGCACCACTATATTGTCAAATGCAATAAAAATCCATTTTTTAGTATTTTGGTTTAATGAAAAAATAAGCTTAAGAGCATGGATCTAAAGTAAAAATATGACTAAGTATTATGACCAAGTTTAAGGCAAAATAATACTTAACTTATACGAATAAGAAGAAGAAGATTAAAGATATAAATATGAATATGATTGATTAGAGTAAAGAAAACGATCTAAAATTAAGTTAGGGATACTTTCAAACCTTTAATGGATCTTCAAGAGAAAATATTCTTTGAGGATGACCTTCAAAATACTTTCATGACTTTGATGATGTAAGAAAAGGTGTTTGGATGATGAATTTTGATAAAATAGGTTGTTGGGATGATGAGATTTTGAAGGAAAATGTAAGAGAATTTAAGGGTTTTAGATATGGGTGTGAGTTACACGCCCTCCGAGATCTTGAAAATGAGTCATGCCTTTTCTTTTACATGAAACCCCTGAAAAGGTAAAGTGTCAAATCTTCCCTTCAGGGTTCTTCCAATCGGCATATGGGTAATCATGTCGATTGATATATGGCATAATTTCCTACTGTAGGTGGTAATTTCCCATAATGATAAAATTCAATGCGCATAAGACAAATTAAGAGAAAAATATAAAGAAAATAATCAAATACACATAATATGAGATATATGTGGTTCGATAACGTGCCTCGTCTACGGGGTTTAAGGTTTATTCTTTTATTAACTTTAGGGAACTGGTCGGCAGAGCTGTAGTACTGCTCAACGATACAATATCACATGCCCCTCTAAATGGGGGTCAGTTTTATATTTATAGAGAAGCTTAGGAGAGTCCTAAGCTCCGTCAACAACTATCCTTAGAAGTTTAGACCTATCCTTTATCAGTTTTAGTCGTTCTAAGTGATGGATACATGTGAGTATTTTATGACTTGGATTCTTCATTAACTTGGTATGTAAGAATCTTGGAAGCTTATGTCGAACACGTTCAGGGCACATGCTAGCGTAATTCTGGTCTTTATAATTTCCCCCAAATATTAAGCTCGTTTTGAGGTCATTGGGCTTTTTTATATCTAGGTCGACATTTAATTCTGACAATTATTCATATTAAAGGGAGTAGCGGGTATTCCTTCATCGGAAGTGTTTTTCGCCTCAAATTTTTGTTGGTTGGTAGAAGAGCAATTTTGTAAATATCCTTAAAATTAGAGGATTTTTTTCCCGTTGAGTGCCCCATGGGCGCTTATAATTGGAGTTTTTTTATTGGCGACGAAATGTTGCTTGAATAGTCGTCATATACGTATGTAATCATTATGCTTTTGGGGGAGTCATGGGGGTATTTCTCAGCACAAGACAACAACTCCCACTATTCTCATCACTTTCTAGTTCATTTAAAAAGCTTGCAATCTTTCAAAGGAGAGCGTTTCACTATCTTCATTCGATCTGTAAGAACTCTCGAAACTCTTTCTTGATTTGAATCATTTTTCTGCACTTCTTCACTTTTTCATTTCAATTATTTAATTGAGTTGTCATATGTAACTAGTTTGTACATTATTGATGAAAACACCTTGGAAAAATTCAAACTTGATCATCAAATCTCCCAGTGGGTATCTCTAGGATTAGTTAAGGGTCCCTGTGACCTCTGCGCCCTTTTTGAAGGTCACTAGTACCCTTTAATCTTTATTGTTAAGCGTGGAGTCACTTTTTCCCCAAATCGCTTATTCTTGGAGCTCTGTCAATACTTTGATGTGGTCCCAATCCAAGTTGCTCCAAATTCATGGAGGATCATTAATGGCTATATTAACGAGTTATATGTGACCCACCCGATATCACTAAAATCATGTAATTTTACCATTGGGTGACAACCACTGAGAATATTAATTACATGAAGAACAGGGTGGATAACCGTGCCCTGGTTGTGAATTTTCCTGATTCCAATAAAGATTATTGGGATCATGGGTTGATTGTGAATAATTGACAACATTCCCTTCCTGAGGGTATGGTGTACGAAGGGCCAAGTGCACTCAGGAAGGGTGAATAATTGGTTAAAAATCAATTAATTTTAGTATCTTTGTAATCTTCTCTTGATTGAGGCTAACGTTTTGTCCTCTCTATTTTAGTATCTTTGTCTTCACGAAAGTGACGTTGACTTTTTTGACCTTCAGACATTTTGGGACATCCACCAGAGAGCTGGAATCATTGAGTATCCATGGCCGATGGCATTTCTGCTCAGCTATAAGAGTTATACCACTTCTTTCATTGCAAGGCCAGTAGAATGAACACTTATCATCCCCATTGACTTAAACGTCCAAAAATCTTCTACCTAATAGGACTTAGAAGGGGATGTATTAAATGAATTAGTCGAGGAAGGCAAGTTATCTTATTTAGACGTTCTTGATGTTTAATTGGTTTCTTCTCCTATTTCTCCCAATGCCATGGTAAAAAGGAAGGTTGTGAACTTGATCGTCGTAAATGTTGGTACCAAGTCTCCTCCCCTTGCTCTCTCTTTGGGCAAAGATGTAGATTTTTCTCGATTGGCGAGCTAGAAAGGTGAAGTTGGGGGTTCCACTAACTTCATGGACATTGACGATTATCCTTCTAAGGATCATGAGCCTCTTTCAAAGAGGCACAAGAAGGATAAAATTCCTCCTCCCCTATTGGACATTGTGGGGGAAAAAGACTGCTGATAAGGGCAAAGGTATTACCCAATATGTTGTTGCTCGCCCCCAACCTGGCTCGAGATTTTATACGGTCAGGGGTTTTCTCTGCTGATAGAGTAGCTGCCTCTACCTTACCCATACTAAGTTATTAGTGTCTCCCTTGTAAGCTGATCATCTTTATATCGTTCTTCTGTATTTCTTTCTTACTTGAATTTTTCCCACATTTGTTTGCATATAGTTTTGTAGTTCTTAATTGATTACAATCAATTAATGGAGAGAAACGATCGGCTAAATGAGTCCTCTGTTGATGTGGAGGTCACTTTCGAAGAGTTGGGAAAGTCCTTGGCGGTTGTTCAGTCATTAAATATCACCCGAGTGAACAAAAAATAAAAGCTCGGTGAAAAGGTTAAGAGCTTGGAGGCCGAGAAAATTAATCTTCAGAAGAAGATGGACGATTCTATAACATTGGTGGCCACTGCCGAATAGAATAAAAAAGCTTTCGAAGATGCTAAGATTGAGGCCGACCTTGTCAAGATATAAGCCAGTGGGGTAAAATCCAACACCGAGGAGGCCTGGATGATGTGTTGAAGGTCAAGGATGAGGCCTTTACTCGCACATGGGATAAAGCTTTCGCCAATGGTAATATCCAAATTGCATACCTTAGAAAGGTATTTTTTTTAGAATAAGTGAGATGAGGCTCTTTTCAAGGTTGGCACAAGTGAGCATTCTGACCTCTTCAAGGAGAACCACCTAAGTTCCCCTCCTCAATTTAAGGAAGAGATTCAAGATAATTATGAGGAGACGATTGAAGGCCATACTGGCATTATTGAGCTTGATTTGGTACAAGTCAGTATTGATCCGAGTGAGGGCATGGAAGCTAGGCACGCTGTCGAGAAGGAGAAGGTCGGTAAGACAGTCCCTTAGATTTTTATTTGAAAATATTGTATTTCTCTTTATTTCCAAGAACGATGTAGGGGCATGCCCCATTTGTAATCCTTTTTTTAAAAAATCATTTTTGGATTTAACCATGTCATTTTGTGTGATTTTTGCATGTCTTTTTTTATTTGACAAGCTTATACATCCGACCACTTGTGTGATTCTGACCTAAAAGATTGACCGTCTCACTATCTAGTTCCATAAATAACCTCTCCAGGTATGGATGGATGACTATGACGAGGCCCTTCTTAATATGGATTCTGCCTTAAATGATGCTTGAAATGTTCACTAACAAAATGGTTGACTCAGTACCCTCACAGTGGAAAAAGTTCCACAATATTATGAGTTATGGTATTGGTATGACCCAGATTGCCTTGATCAGCAAAATCATCCTTATAAGCTTGATGTTTCTTGATCGTAATGGATTCCATTCTAGTTAGCCTGATAAGGAAGTACCTAGACGACTACGCCCTTGATGGAGGTTATGAATTCTACTGACCTCAAAGCTTGGTCTACAGGGTGAGTCCTGGGAGTATCAAGGATCAAAGACATATTTGTGACCATTATACCTTAATCGTTGGATGTTCCACTTACTTGGGTTAGGATTTCAACGGATGAGCCATCCTGGTCTCCCAATTGATCCAGCTATATTGACCATTTTGTTATTGTTTTCTTTTTTCGATTTTTTCGAAATAATTTAAAGCGTTAATGGAAATTTTTGCATTTTACTTCCCTTTATAATGTGTGGTCTTCTGGTCTTACCTTTTAGGTGATGTAGTCATATAAAACCTTAGGCGTACAGCCAAAAAAGAAAAAAAATACACCTGTTTGTGGGATTATTCTCTAGCAAGGATTTTTGTGACCCAGTTAGCCAGAGGTGCCTCGAGTTTCCTAGTAGGCCTTTCATTGGGTGTAAGCCATTGTTCATGTTTTGTTAATCGTTAAAACTCTTTATGTTAATCGAATGATCATTCAGTCTTATACACAGACCTTTATTCAGGGTTAGTTTATGGTCGTTCATTTAGTGAGTCTTAAAAGAAGATATTTGAGAGAAGATAATCATTACAGTGATAAGTAGTATGTTAAAGGAAACTCATTCGACTAATTGATCTTCTTTATTAAATACTTATATGTCTTCCACTTGGAAGAATGCATAACGATAAATGCAAGAAGTCTAAAAGAACTTCTTAAAATAATTCAAAATTGAAATAAATGCAATAAGCTTAGTCATAAACTTAAATTTGAAATGTAAAACTTCCTTAAATTAGATGCATTCTAAGCTCGGGGAACCTCTCTGCCCTCCATTATTTTTAACTATTAGGTTCCCTTTAATTAGTCTCGAATGACTTTGCACGGGCCTTCCCAATTAGGTCCAAGTTTCCTGTATGAGGGATTTTTAGCGCTGCCCATAATCTTTATAAGTACGTAATCCATGACCTTGAAGTTTCTCGCTTTGACCCCTTGTTGTATCTCTTGGCCAACTGTTGTTTATAAGAGGCAAGTTTTAGAAGATCCAATTCTCTTTTTTCATTGTCTAATTCAAGCTCTGCTCTGATTGCTTCATTGTTGAGATCTTGATCGACTAAGGTATACTTCATAGTCGGTAGACCTACCTCAAGTGGGATGATCGCCTTCATCTCATAAGCTAAGTCAAAGGGTGTTTCCCCTATTAATCGCTTGTGCATTATTTGAAATACCTAAAGAACATGGGGAGTTGGTCGACCCATGTGCCCTTTGCTTTCTGTGATCGGTTTTTATTATGTTAAGGACTGTCTTGTTAGAGGCTTCCTCTTACCCATTGCTCTGAGGGCAGGCCACGGAACTGTAGTAGTGTGTATATTATGCTCACCGCATATGCTCTGGAAGAGGCTACTCTCGAAATGAGTTTCATTATCTATGATGATAATTAAAGAGATGCCAAACCTTATTATAATGTTTTTCCATATGAACTTGGTCATGTTGATATCTCAAATATTTTCCAAAGGATCCCCTACAATCCATTTAGAGAAGTAGTTTATACCGACTAACAAATACTTTCTATTGCCAAATGTGAGGGGCAATGCGCCGACGATGTCAATCCCCCACTAGGAAAAGGGCCAAGGACTTATGAGGGACTTGAGGTAACTGGACGGTTGATGTACCGACGGCAAGAATAGCTGACAGTTATTTTAATTTCGAATGTAGGCAACTGCATCCTTTTGCATATATATCCACCAATATCCTTCTTTCATTGCACCAAATGCTAACACCCTTCCCCTTGCGTGGCTCACACATATCCCCTCACGAAGCTTATTGAGGGTCTTCTTGACATCATTTGGTTGCACACATTGGAAGTAAGGTTCTTAAAAATAACGTCGATAAGGCTTCTGATCCACCGTTAAATGGAAGCTAGCATCTTTTAGGTGTATTTTATGTGCTTCCTTCTTAATAACTGACATGGTATCTTCCTTTAGGTAGTGCAAGATTGGATCCGTCCAACCTGGGGTCCTAGCGACGACCATAACTTGATTGGAAAATTTTCCTTTATATATATTGGGCTAGTTGAGGTATTTTACTTCAATTGTTTGTTTCATATCCCCTTAACAACTGAAGTGAGTGTGGCGAGTGCATCTGCATGAACGTTATTCCCTCTAAGGAATTATTACACTTGTACATACTCGAACTGGGCGACTAGGTGTTGGGAATCTTCAAGGTATGCAAACATGCGCTCATCTGTAGCGTTGTAGGGTCCTGATATCTGATTTGATACCAACCTTGAGTCACATAAGACATCAAGGTGATGAGCTCTTAAGGAAAGTGCTTTCCGTAATTATAAGGGGGGAAGCTCTAATACAACTTTGTAAAAGTGGAAGGCTTTGATACCAATTTGTAAATGCGTGAATGCACCCAATAGGGATGTCCATAATAAAAAATTATATTTTGTAATTTTTCAATTTAAAGATTGAACCTTTAAGCAAACATACCCAATTAAACTTAGCACCATTTAAACCGTTCTTGTGGAAAACCAATTTATCAAATTTTATCTATTTATCCTAAACATACATTTAGGTGATAACAAATAAAATAAATTAAATCACACCACAAGATGTCGATGTACGAGGAAAGCCACAAAGAAAAAAACTTTGGACGACCCAACCAACAATTTACTATGATATAATTTTACAAAGTATAGACAATAGACTTACATAATGACTCGATCCCCCACAAGCCTTGACACTCTTATATCTTCAACCACTCCTCCAAAGTGCAATGCAATAATCTACCCATGCAAGTTATTACTGCACACGAGTCCGCGCGTGCCTCGGTATCCACCGATGAGGCTCAATAACCTTCTACGGATTAGAACTCGGAATCCACCGCTTTTTCATCGTAATCAGCACGTATAGAGTCCACCGCACGAAAATAGGTTCTCTCAAGATGAAAGAAACAAACTTGGTGCCCAAATAAGATTTCAAAGCATATGAATTATGAATCTTGGATCTTAAAACATAAAGGGTGAAACAAAAAGGTCAGAACTTTGGTAAATAGGTTTGAAATCGTTTTTCGCCAAAAGTTCTTAAAAATTTTGAGTCTGAAATGTCTTAAATAAAACCACGAATTTCGAAGCCAAAAATCGTTTGAACGAAAACTAAGCTCGTTAGAATGAGAATGCCATCTTGTTTGAACGAAAAAACCTATTCGTTTGAACGAGATCCCAATCTCGTTTGAGCCAACTTCTAACGAGCTAGAACAAATTGAAATAGAGCTGCCTAATTTTAAGTTCGTTAAATAACATAACTAACGACCTTCTAATGAAAACCCAATGTCATTCTAACAACTTATAAGTTCGTTCGAACGAAAATTCCATTTCCTTCTAATGGTCATATATCATTCTAACGAAACTAAAGTCAGAAAAATATTTTCTTAAAAAATATGGAAAAAATGTTCCAAACATTTTTAAAACAAAACATAACATCCTTAATTATAATTCCAAGGACTTGTAAATTATGTGCATTCATACCTGTGAGATACTCAATAAATGTGAAGATAAACATGGCACGATAAATGAGACACGACATATCTAATCTTTGAAGCTTGTCTACTACGTCTTCATCAAATAACGTCATAGGATTATGGCATCAACAACACAAAGTCAATCCTATGACTCAAACGTTTTGTCCAGAATAATGCCAATTACATACAAATTAACTCAATTGAAAATTTTTCCTTACAAATCTCCTTCTTTAGCTATTTCGAGATAAAATCGAAACAAAGATACTATGGGCTGCCAAGCTCTCTAAAGAGACTCATTCCATACCCTAAAAAGGAAAAAGAGTACAGACGCACAAACATGAGCAACTTTGCTTTGCTTGAAAATTTTGCCGCATTGATGTACACCTGTAATCCTGCACACTTAAACACACCTTCAAATGTAAAGGGAATATAACAAGTATAAAACCGCAAGTGAAAAACATCTAACAATGTCTAAATAATCTCAACCTAGGTAAGAAGTCTCCCCCTAAGATAAAGATATCCTAATCACGCAAGAAAAGATACCATTTCTCTCCCATTTTTTTAGGAATAGACAAAGCAAGATAGCATAAATAATTACTGTCCCAAAGTCAAATCGCCCTCTAAATTCGTGATCGTATGATACCAAAAATAAGCATAAAGATAAGGAAATAACACATGGAACGTTGTAAACTGTAGTAAATACACAACATGGCAACTTAAGCACAAATAATCCAAACTACGATTAAGTATATGGTAAACATGGACTAAATGTAAATCACAAATACTCAAAATGCAATACTATATAAATATATGCAAAATATACCAATGAAAATATGGCACATATATATGTAAAAACGATCACAAAACTCGACACAAAATTCATAAGCTTTATATACTAGCATAGTATCGATGTGTCTAAACATTTGGGATAGAATAAATGCACGTGACCTAGATACAAATGAATTATGACACAAACACTCAAATATATTCAAGAAGTACTAATTGATCGCAAAAACTTTATCAAACTAAGCTTTAGCCTCAAATGACAATATAAATTAAACTTAATGAATAAACAAATACAATGGACACAAGTCTAGAATATTGATGATTCTATAAATCAACATCGTCATGACAAAATAAGCATAACTAGGATTCATTGTGCAAACCCATTGATCTTCAACTAAACACCCTCAAAAGATAAACATATATAATATATCATATTTTCTATTCTTTTCTTAATTCTTTTGAAAACAAACTAAACTAAGTTATCCCTTTTTGGAAATTTTCTATTTTTATTGCCTTTAATCTTTTTATTGGGCTCTTGCCAACAGTGTTTTTCCCGTAAATGAGATTTACTCCTTTCGTAGCCCTTTCCCGTGCACACTCTAATTTTTTTAAACTAATTAAATAATACTCACGGGCAACGATTATTACATGCACAAATTCTCCATAATCACAAAAGCATATAGATGATAAAATTGATGGGAGAACATCTCATAAAACTCAAATATACATGTGAAGTTAACATTCAAAAATCTTGTGCATGTGTGCGGAAGCATATACAAAGTCGAATCTATAAAGCAAATCAAGTTCCAAACAACTCCACAAAAACATGAATAAGAACGATCTAAGTATTTATAATTATAATCATATGTACTAGCCACATGAAAAATACGAAGTGAATTGGATTCAAACACACCAATATGCCATACTAAATGTGTAAATCTAAAATACACAAAAACTAAAAATCTTTTTGTACTTTAAAAAAAAAGTATCAAAATAAAATCTTTTTGTATTCTTCCAATATGACTCAATAAAAGAAAAATATAATACACATGTCACAATACTAGCAAACATATATCATGAAGCACAACTAGAGTATGGCAAATAAAAACATGCAAACAATCATTTATAAGATATAGCATGTGAAGAATCATGTGCAAGCTTACGAGAATCAACCAATCTAACATCTAGTTCCTCCAAAACGAATTTGCTAACCCAAATAGATGTATATTTAATACATCGGGTTTTGGTAACCAAAGGGACACTAGAGTTAAAGTTCATATGACCTCTTCCAAGATCATAACAAAATGCCCTAAGGTGACATTTTCTACCATAATGTGAACATATGTAAATGCGAGGAATGTTAGATATGGGTTGACATTTTCTAACGTTCTTGGATGTGGTTGACCCTCTAAAATAAACAATGGTTTCTTGGCTTTAGCAATGGAAGCATTACAATCATGAGAGCCAATACCATTACTACCAACACTACTCGAGTCTCTTAAATCATCTTTTAACTTCAAAATTTTAGACTCAAGAAAGGAATTAAACTTTTCTAGTTTTAGGAACCCCTTCTTCAAATATGCAATCATTCCTGGAAGGTTATCTCGCTCCCCGTCAATGCTAGTGAACTTATCCCTAAGAGTATTCTCACATGCCCTTAAATCTAACATAAATTTATCACTATCTTCATTGGCACGTAAACACACCCTAGAAATTGTTTAGCCTTCTAATGCTTTATCTAAAAATTGGACTTTTTTCTCACTCTCTTTCTTGGACATTTTTAAAATTTTAAAATCACGTTCTATGTCCACAAGCTTCTCATTAAATAAATATCTTTGATTTTGAACAATTTTTAAAAGTTCCATAACAACTTTAAAACGAAGATTTTCTTTTTCAAGAATTTTAATTATTTAAGAAAACTTCAAGTTCAAATGAGATAAATTTTAACTATGGCTATCCATCGAGAGAAAAAAAATCAAACCCAAGAGAGAAGGATAAATAACTGCCCTAAACAACACTAAACAAGTATCTATACGATAAGTTAGTGCAACCCGCTCTGATACCACTTTATAAGGGTGGAAGATATGATACCACTTTGTAAGAGGGGAAGGCTCTGATACTAATTTGTAAATGCGTAAATGCACCCAACAAGGATGGTCATAATCAAAGATTCTATTTTTATAAATTTTCAATTTAAATATTTAACCTTTAAACAAATACACCCAATTAAACTTAGCACCAATTAAATCGTTCTTGTGGAAAATCAATTTATCAAATTTTATCTTTTTATCCTTAACATGCATATAGGTGCTAGCAGATAAAATAAATTAAATCACACCACAAGATGCCAATGTACGAGGAAAATCACAAAAGGAAAACCTCGGATGACTCAGCTAATAATTCACTATGATATGGTTTTACAAAGATGAGATAGTATACTTATACAACGACTCGATTCCCCACAAGCTTTGACGCTATTCTATCTTCAACCACTCCTCCACAGTGCAACGAAGGAATCCACCCATGCAAGCTATCACAATACACGAGTCCATGCACAATTTGGTATCCACCAATGAGACTCAACAATAGTTAACGGATTAGAACTTAGAATCCATTGCTTCACCGCAATCAGCACGTATGGAGTCCATTGCACGAAAAAAATTTCTCTCAAGATGAAGAAAACAAACTTGGAGCCTAAACAAGATCTCAAACCATATAAATTATGAATCTTGGATCTTGAAACATAAAGGGTGAAACAAAAAGTTTGGAACTTCGATAAATAGGTCTGAAATCGTCTTCCGCCAAAAGTTCTTAAAAATTTTGAGTCTGAAATGACTTAAATAAAAAAACATGATGAGGTGACGAAATAGTTCGAATGAAAACTAAGCTCGTTCGAACAAGAATGCCATCTCGTTTGAACGAAAACCGTTGTTCGTTAGAATGAGATCCCAGTCTCGTTTGAACCAGCTTCTAACGAGCTATAAATGAATTGAAACATTACTGCCTCATTTTAAGTTTGTGCGATAAAATAACTAACGACCTTCGAATGAGAATCCAATGTCGTTACAATGATCTAATGACCTCATATTTCGTTCTAATGAAACTAAACTCAGAAAAAATATTAAAAAACTGTTAGAAATGTTTTTAAAATAAAAATAACACTTTTAATAAAAAATCTAAGGACTCATAATTATATGGATTTATACATATGAGATCCTAGGTTAACGTGAAGATAAACGTGGCATGGTAAATGCGACATGACATATCCAATCTTTAAAGCTTGGCCGCTACGTCTTCATAAAATAACATCTTAGGTTTATGGAATCAACAACACAAAGCCTATCCTATGACTCAAATGTTTTTCTTGAAATAATGGCAATTATATATAAATTGACTCAATTGAAAATTTTTCCTTACAGTAATCCACCGAGCAAGGATTCATACTCAGCTTCGTCGTTGAAGGCTTCCAATCTCAAGCGAATTTCCTGCTATGGAATAGTTTTTTGGGGATACCACTACTATCCTAACTCCTGCCCCCTTATAATTGGTGGCTCTATTAATATACCGTACCCATCTATCACCCTTTTCGATAAATTGTAGGTCATATTCTTTGCTTATGTTGCCAGTCTCTACTGGTTCTTAGTCATTAAAAAATTTGACGATGAAGTCGGCTATGACTTGCCCTTTGACCGAGGTTTTAGGCTGAAAATGGATATCAAACCTTTCGAGTTCTACCGACCACTTGGATATCCTTCCATAAAGGTCAGCCATTCTGAGCATTGGTTTTAGAGGAAATAAGGTCAGAATAATGATAGTGTGAGCCTCAAAGTAACGTTTCAACATCCTGGAGGCTATCAAAAGCACATATAAAAGATTTTCTAATGGTAGGTATCTTTTTCAGCATCGAGAAATATTTTTCTCGCATAATAAATTAGAGTCTAACTCCCATTCCTTTCACAAACCAAGGCTGAACTAACAATGCCATTGGACATTTATAGATATAAGTATAAAGGACCCTCATCACCCGGAATGGTCATCTTTGGTGGTTTGCTCATATAGTTTTTTATTTCTTCAAGTTCCTTTGTGCATTTATCATTCCATACTTCCTTCGTTTCTTTCCTAAGTACTAAGAAAGTTCGAAACTTTTATGAGGATCTGTATATGAAGCGGTTGATTGCAGCTAGCATACCTGTCAGTTTTTGCACCTCACACACAGTTTTGGGGGCTTGCACCTTCCTAATGGCTTCAATTTGTTTGCGATTTACCTCGATGCCTTTCTAGCTGACTAGTTATCCAAGAAATTTTCCTGATTATACCCCAAAGGAGCACTTGGTCACGTTTAGTTTCATCCTGTAGTAATGATGGACTTCAAAAGTTTTTGCCAGGTCTGGAGCATATCGTCTATATATACCTCCACCATATCTCCTAAATGCTCCTTGAACATATTCGTTACAAGTCTACGGTAGGTCACCCCGACGTTCTTTAATTCGAATGGCATCACACTATAACAATATAACCCTACCGTGGTGATGGAGGAAGCTAATAACGATATTTGATAGTACCTTGAGTAGGCATTGATGAAGCTCATGCATTCATGATTAACGGTGGCATCGACCAACTGATCTATCTTAGGCAAAGGAAAACTATCCTTTGGGCATGCACGATTTAGGTCAGTGAAGTCTAAGCAAACTTTCCACTTCTCGTTGCTTTTTTTCACAACTACATGGTTTGATATCCACTTAAAGAATTAAAGTTTTTTTAATATAATATGCCTCTAGAAGTTTCCCCACTTCCTCCTCAATAACTTTGGGCTTCTCGGGTGTGATTTGTCACACCTTTTGAGTCACTGGTGGATGTAATGGATCCACGCGGAGATCATGACACATCACTTCTAGATTTATTCCCGGCATGTGTATGGTTTCCAGACAAATACATCTTATTTTTTTTAGGAAAATAACCAGCTCTTTATTCTCTTCTTTCGTGAATGAATTGCCGATCAAGAACTTCTTTTCAGGATGATAATCATTAAAAGCTAACTCTTGAAGGGGTTCCATAACATGATCGATAAGGGTAACCCTAGTTTCCTTAATACCAGGTCACCCATGCTTTTGCTTCTATTTAGAGGGTATGGAACCTTCCTCTGGCTCTACGACTTTTTCCTTATTCTTCTCCTGCTTAGGTCGGATGACAGTTATGAAATATTTTCTAGCCAAGGCTTGTTTATCTCGTATCTCCATGCATCCCTTATTAGTGATTCCTTTTTATCTTCTGGTGGTAGTAGATGACATAACCGCCATCGCATATCACTAACCTTTATCGATGATAACGTTGTATGGGAAATCTATATCTATCATGAGGAACTCGATAAGATTCCTCCTGCTTGAACGAGTAGAACTACCTTTCCCAGGGGCAAGGTTATTTTTCATTAAAAGTTGATGAGGGGAACAATGGCTTCCTATATTTCTTTTATATACAAGTTCTATTGACTGAATATATTGAGGCACATCACTTATGAGGATGTCCCATGATCCACCAATAACTCGTAGACATCCCAGTTAACAACTTTGAGTGTGATTTTGAGAGTGTCATGATGGGGAGTCCTTACTCTGACCAAATTATCATTAGTAAAAACAATGTGCTTCGCATAATCAATATCTTTAGGTTGTCGGCGTTTGCCCATAATGGGTTTAGCTAGGTCAATCTGAAAGGTTTCCATAACTGTTGTGAGTTCCTTTAATTACATCTTGAGGGCGTTTCCCTTTATTTGGTTTGGATTTGCTGCCTTACGAATCACTGTAAATTCATGACCTAAACATTTATCCAAGACGTTATCTGGTTTTGGGCCCTTATGGATTACTGGGAATTCATGTCCCATGTCATATTTCAGTACGTTGTCTGGTCTATGGTCGATTACATGATACATTTTCCTTCTTTTTTATGAAGTTGTTTAGGTGACTAGCTTAGACCAACTCCTTAAGGTGGGACTTGAGTGCCTTTTAATTTTTTGTCTTATGACCGTGATATTTATGATATTCACACTTCAGTGCCTAGTTCCTCTTCTTAGGATTTTATAATATCTTCTTGGGCCACTTGAAATATTACCGACCTCTGATCTCGTAAAAGATCATGAAGATCGATTCAGAGAACACCGTACTAATTGCCTTGAATTATTTTTAGGGATCCTACTGCTCGGCTCCTTTTAACTTTTTATTTTGCTTTCTCTCTCCTTTCTTATTTACCCCACTTTGTCCCCATTTTTGAACTATTTTTTTTGATCTCCTTTTTAATCAACTTTGGCCACTGTATCTTCAGCCTTGACTTATTTTTTTATCCTTACCATCAGGTCATTGATTGTAATGGCCTCTCACTTAGTGAGGGATTAGTAAAGCATGAAACTTCTCCCCAAACCAATTTTGAAGGACGCCAACCCGACTTGCTTGGTGAAGTCTCTACTTTATTGTACACCTCACAATACCTTCTAGTATACTCGCAGAGTATTTCCTTGGGCTTGTTCTTCATTATCATAAGTGAATCCATTTTCTTGGGATGATTACTGCTAGTAATAAATCTAGTTATGAAGGATTCAACCATCTACTTTAAGGAGGCTATCAATTAGTGTGGAAACTTCTAAAACCACTTATGAGTTGTGTCTCCAAGACTGGAGGTGAATATTCATCACATAAATCCTTCATTAGTGTTCTATAACATCATCTCCTAGCGATATAGCCTGATATGATCAGTAGGATCAGTCTTCCCATTATAGTTTGAATTGAGGGGAGTAAACTTCTTAGGAGTCTCAAATTCTTCTATAGATTGGTTAAAATACGAATTTATATGACAGGCAAATGCTCTTTTAGAGAGATCTGTATTAGTGTGATCCCCTTGATGGGTTGGGTGCCTCTATACTTTTCTTCTAATGAAGCCTCATAACTCTATGTTTACTCCTCGTTTACCGGATGTGGTCTCACTCTAGGAGAACTCCAGCGATGAGAGGACTCCTTCTATCGATGATCACTCCTTCCTTGATTGTGAGCTCTGCTCACCTAATTGCTAGGAGTTCATAGACCATACCCACACTTGCGCTTCTCTTTATGGTCTTCCTTCTCTAGCTTATCTAGGTGCCATTGGAGCACGCTATTTTGCTCTTATTGGGGCCTGTTAGTAGACCTTTCATCTCGAAGGTGCTTCTTATAGTTATCAATGAACCTTAAGATCTAATCAAATTATTTAAGATCATGACTGTTCACCGTTGTATCCTCTTGAGGATGATAACGAGTATGAGAGAATTCGTAATACTCACTAATATCGAATCTAACCCTTTAAGAGGGAGGAGTTAGTAACGACCCTCATGGTCATCGTGATCATTATGGTCAAGGGGATGGTCCTTTGGGTCCTCATAATGGTGTTACTGATGACCGTCTTGGACATTAACATTTATATGATCTTTGTTGGGCGAGTGAGGCATCTCGAGAAGTTAGCTATGGTGGAAAAGAAGTCAGACCGTTTTCCACCAACGACACCAACTGTAGGTGGTAATTTCCTATAATGATAGATTCCATGCGTAGAACCAAATTAAGAGAAGAATTAAATACACACAACATAAGATATATGGGGTTTGGCAACGTGCACAGGGTTTAGTATTTGTTCTTTTATTAACTTCAGGGAACTAGTCGACAGAGTTGTATTACAACTCGACGATACAATATCACATGCCCTTTTTAATGGGGGTGGGGTTATATATATAGAAAATCTTAAGAGAGTCCTAAGCTTCGTTAACAACTATCCTTAGAAGTTCGAACATATCCTTTATCAGTTTCACCCTTTCTAAGTGATGGATACGTGGGAGTCTTCTATGACTTGGACTTTTCATTTATTTAATGCACAAGGAGATTAGACGTTCATGTAGAGTATGTGTAAGGCATATGCTAGTGTAATCATGGTCCTACATCCACGGACAAAAAAGGTCCTTGCCGATCATCACAGGGGTAACCATGCCAATCGACATAGGCCATGCGAATAAAATAACATTTTCATGCAAAATTTTTGGCTCGATAATCCGAATAATGCACAACTAGGACTTCTATAAAGATGATTCAGTGGCCTATAATCTTCACTTTGGGTGCATTTTTAGCCTAAAAAAATATGGGAGTCAAAATAATTTTGGAAGTCAGTTAGTCACCCAAGACTATAGGTATGTAAGGGAAAAAGATCTCGGATATATATATATATATATATATATATATATATATAAGAATCCATGTGGCCTATCTCATGTGATTGGATTAAGTCAATGATGATGATGATGATGACATAGATAAATAGAGAAAGAGATAGATATCTATTTATCCATGTCATCATCACCATCATCATTGCCTTAATCCAATCACATGAGATAGGCCACATGAATTCTTATATATATATATATATATATATATATATATATATATATATATATATATATCTTTCTCTATTTATCTATCTCTTTCTCTATTTATCTATGTCATCATCATTCTATCTCTTTCTCTATATATATATACATAATGATGATGATGATGATGCATAGATAAATAGAGATGATGATGATGATGATGAGATAGATTGATGACATCATCAATATATCTCTTTCTCTATTGCTCTCTCTCTCTCTCTCCATATATATATATATATATATATATGGAGAGAGAGAGAGAGAGAGACCATCGCGTTGTCGGTGGTATTGTACTACGCCACATACTGAGAATAGTCATAGTTTTAGACCATGACAAAGGATTTGGGTCACGATTTTGGTCCTTTATCATTTTTAGGGTGAACATATTGGGGTCACAGTCCAGAATTGTGACCATAATATGGGGTCATAGTTTTTTGGGTGACATCAACATTAGGGCTTGGTCACGACTGAGGACCGTGACCATAGGTCATAATTTAGAATCGTGACCTTACCTGTGATCCAAACCATGTTGTTTTGATGGTTATGGTCCCTAACTGTGACCATCAATGGTGGAAGTTTGATGTTGGTCACAATTTCAAACCATGATTCTAAGTTGTGATCAAGTTAATCATGATTTTAAATGATATCCAACACTGTGACAATTTAAATATCATTAATATATGGTCACGATTTTAGACCATGACCAAACATTAATGCAATTTGAATTTTCATTGTGCTGGTCACGGATGAGAACCGTGACCATTGTTAAAAATAATTAAATAAATAAATTTTAAATTTATGCCTCCCAAAAAAACATGTGCATGTTTTCAAATATGTATACATTTTCACAAATAAATATTAAGTCATGAAATTGTTCAACATAAATTAACTAACTACTAAGCCATCAACTTGTTAAACACAAATAATAATACAACACAACTTATATATATTTTCACAAATAATAAAAAAAATTCAAGCTGTATACATTTTCACAAATAAATACTTAAATCTTCAATGTGTTCCTTCCACAAAACATATGCAAGATGTTCAAAGTGTTCCTTCTCCAACGACGGATGCAAATATTTCAAAATGTTTCAAATGGTAAGAAATGATTTGAATCCCTAAATAACTTCAGGACGCCGACGTAGTAAAAAACAACATCTAAGTCCACGTAGTTCGTATGATGAACAAGGTTGGGTCTAATACATAATCCTAATGTAGGGTGTCACTTTTGATATACAAAAACATATGTCAGATATTTTGGGAAATCTATACTACTATTCTAAAATGCACTGCACCCTTTAAATGCTACTTTTCTCCTAAGATATCCACATGGCTATAATAGTTAAAACCAACAAAAGTTAAAAAACCAAAAAACACAGTTGTATAGCTTTTTCTCTTTCTCTTCTTTCTCCCTCTGTTGTTTTTATCTCCCTCACCCTTTTATTAAACCCCAACTCCAAAAACAACCAAGAAAACCCTATACCCACCTCATGTAAACACATTCTCACCACCCAAAGAAAACAAATCCAATCCATCATCGACTCCGTACAACTACCATTTTTTAGTTCAACTACGTTCCCTCTTCAGATTCGGGTCGGGTTCCTCAACTCATATTGAATCCGCAAATGTGCTTTCAATTAAGGCAAGTGCTAGTACGATTTTTATTGGTTTGGTTTTGATTTAATTTGAATATAAATGTTTGTGTGAATTTGTGTTGGTTCATAGGGATGCGGAAACGAAGAAGTAGAAGTGATATCTTTGCAGATGATGTCAATTGAGAGTATTTCAATTCTCACATCTCTTAAGCAAAGAGCAGAAGATCATGACTTTAGGTGTGGTCATAGTTACCCACATCATGTGCTCACTCTGCACGACTGTACCTTTGTGGACAAAGTTTATTTTTTTCCCCAACAAAATTGCAAACTTGAGTTAAGGTGCAACTTTTATATGTAATGGGTCTTTTAGGTTGGTTGGTTAAGGTTGTGTAGTTTGGTTCTTTTTCGATTGTTTGATTTTGTGGGTAACCTCTCTTTAGGACATGTGCGAGTATAGTTGTTAAATTTAAATATAATTTTTATCTATTTTCTATTTCAAGTTTATGGAGCCTATACATATTCTTCACAATGATTTTTAGTTATCTTTCTTTATCTTTTTTTATCATATTCTCTTATGTTCGAGAATTCCAGTGAAAAAGTGATTGACTTAGCTTTTTGGCACTAGATAAGCATTACAAGTCCAATCTATATATATAATAGGAGAGGGCACAAAACAATGAAAATATATGTTTATAACTTTAAAAATAAAAGTGAATAAGTTTTCTTATGATTATGTTTTTGTATAGGTATTATTTTTTAGTAGTGTTTGGTGCTACACTATATGACAAGAACATTTAGATACAAACACAACACATAATTTTTATTGTTTAACAAGAAAACGATAGATAAAGTAGGACACGATTAACTCGATTAATAAATTTTTACTCTAACTTAAATATGATAATGCAAAAAACCTTAGTATAAATACAAATAATACGACACGATAACACGTGTCATAATTTTGACGCAAACACGATATGACACAGTTTTATTCTAAAAAATTCCCGCACGAATACTACACGATCAATACATATTTTCTTAATTTTGAATATATTTCACACATTGAGTCTCGCCTGTACATTGCGCGGGTTTACACCTAGTTTAGAAAATTGTGTGAACGCTTTAAATTAGGAATTATTTTATAAGCCCTCTTTTTTGGGTTTTCGATTTATGAAATAGATTTGAATGTACATATGATAATAAAAAGAGAAGGTTTAATGATAGAATTATTATAAATAAACTACAAATGAATATTAGAAAATGGGATTAATATTACCAATAAGAGACTTTGTTGCCTTGTGTCTCAGTGAACATCACATAATACAAACCACCAATTAAGGCAACCACACAAATAGTAAATATCAACATAAACCCTGACCATTCGTGTGGTTACCTCAGATTAGCGGTTTGTTATCAGTGTCGCATTCGAAACCTAATAAGATCTACATAAAAATTACAAAATATGAGCAACGAGGAAGCAAGTGAAAGAGAACTAAATATATGAGTAGAAGATGCACAAATGTAAATAAATACAAGGGTTGTTCTAACACATACGATAAAAATAGGGTTATGATACAAGGGTTAACTAAATATTAATAAAATAATGTTTTGAAACTCAATCTTCGTCTAAATCAACTAAAAGATCCTTTAAATTAGGGTTATCATCAAGAGCAGAATGGAACTCTATAGGGGCCTGTAATGGCTCTTCTTGAGTATTCAAACCATTTAGTGCATGCATAACAACAGACCAAGTGTCGTCGTTTATATACTTTGAGTAGAATATCTTCTTCACGTTTTGAAAGGAACAAATAATAGGATCATCGACCATGCAATCTTTAATCACCATCTTAGATAAATATACCATGACAAATTTTGAGGTAGGATAAAATTTTCAACCATTCGTAGTGTCCTCCACCTTCAGCCAGTCACAATAGAAGATGACTTATTTGAAATCTAAGCATTCTACTTCCAGGATTTGTTAGACAATCCTATAATTGGTCATCATCGTATCCTTTGGATTTTTTATCGTTTTTGCTAGCCACATAACTAGTCATGGCAAAATTTAAAATCCCGTTGTTTTGCGTCAATAGCCTTTCCTCACATGGTTATGAGATAAAATCAAATTGTTGATGTAAATTTTTTTAACTCCTTTGCACGAAAATTGGGACCTTTGATGAGGTGTGCAAGCCTTGAAGAGACATCACCTTTTTTAAGAGCTACAATTATTAATGGATTTGTATTAGGCCATATTTTACAACACATACATAAATAACCTTAACAGAAGAGTTGGTAATTACCTCATTTGTTACCCATGCCCTAAAATCATTCATCGTGCAATTTCTCCTATGATTTTAGGTAATTTTTTCCTTATAATTTCTAAACATGGTCATAAAATTATAGAGTTTATATCATAATATAGAGAATACATGCGATAAACTAAAAATAAGTTATATATGTAGCAACTTACTCTCTCTAATCTTCAACTTCATCTTGGGATTCGAAGACATAACGAGCTATTTGCTCATATTGCAGATTGGTGAGTATCACCTCTTTAGGATTCTTAAAACTCATCCTCAAACTCGTCAGGTACATCGATCACTCGTTCTCCATGAGGATTGACCCTCCTAATACCATATTTCGTAATTTGTTCTCAAAGGTATAACGATGATTCTTCTGTTATGTATTCTTTCGCATTTGACCCTCCAATATATCGTGTATTCTTAATGTAATCTTTGAAGGTCTTCATCATGCACTCGAAAGGATATATCCATCGATACCTGATGGGTTCACATATTAAAGCCTCATCGCATAGATGCACAAGAAGGTGAATGCTGATGTCAAATAATGACGGATGAAAATATTTCTCTAAGACACAAGTAGCCTCGACTAAAGTGGCTTTCGCAACCCTTAATGTGCCTCATGTTTAGTGCTTTTGCAAACAGTAAGGTGAAGCACAAACTAATCTACATAACTGCCTTACAGAATCTTAGTTCTCAGAAAAACAATTCCTAAATAACAGAGGGATATTTTTCTCAAGTTAAACCATCAACATATATTGATAACGGAATCAAACATAGATGAATAATATAAATAAAGATGATCGAATCAACTATCAGTTCAACAATAAAATACAACAGTAAACTGAAACAATAACCTGGATACACAAGGTCAAGTAAATAACTGGAAACAAAATCTGAGGGCGACATACCCAAATGAGTAGTGGAATAAATTCCCTACACTAGGAATGAATGAATGAAGCGTCCATAGCAAAGTCCTACAACTTCCACATGAGCTGCAGCTGCGCATCCCTGGATAGACTCCTCAAACTGTGTGTCCCTATGGCTAGACACCTAAAAAGTTTTGAAAAATAATTTGACACGGGTCAGAGCCCAAGTAAAATATTTTGAAAATATTTAGCAAGCAGTTAAATTGCAATAATTAAATATGCATGCACACTATTCATATTTAAGCTAGTGTCGCACTCTCTTGAGGTATATCTCACCCCTCATCTAATGTGCACACCTAACGCTTGCCTTTTAACCTTCCTAATTAAGTTACCCCACCTAACTAGCCTTATTACACCTCTTTCCACCGCACTACTCTAACGTAAGTATTCTTACTTTGATTATTAAGTTATCTTCTCATTAACTTATTAATTGGTTCAGTAATATTAAATCATATAACGTTTACACTAGTTATATAGGAAATCCTCTATTTAATTCATATAACGTTCACACTAGTCATATAAAGAATACATTCACACTTATGTATTAATCTTTTATATAATTATCTACTCATATTTTATACGTACTAGTATACTACAACTTTCACACACATATTAGGTATAATAACCATCCATTCCCGAGGAATAACTTACCGGATGCTTTCTCTAAAATGCTATCATATTCCGGGTATGCTCACTCTAACCCATCTACCTCAAGTCGGACTCACTCTTGAGCTTGATAACAAGAATAAGCTTAGCGGAGGTAGTCATAGTTCCTCGGGTGTGAGACAGAATCATACCCAAGACGTCTCACCCCGAAAAGAATCACAACATATAAATACTGGACGCTATGACCTGGGGATTATATGCTCCTTGCTCCTCAAGCCAGGGAATTCACCCACATCGCGCAACCTCCTATAATAACATTAGAGGGGTATGCATTCCTATAAATATCATTCACACCGATATCTATAAAGCACACATATATATATATATATATATATATATATATATATATATATATATATATATATATATATACACTATCACACTAACTGTATACAGATATTTAATAAAAGTCTGGCTAACCCGTGCCTAACACCCATAGCACTAGCCCAAAAATACACAAGTCTATATCCCAACTTGTAATTTAATTAATCTCACATTAATTATTTTGTTATTAAAGTAATGTCATCCAACTACAATACCCAAACTCACTCATTCGGTCCGTATCTTCATCTCTTAGAATTTATTACACAAAAATTCCATTATTAAGGTTAACACCTCTCATCAAGTTCAATATTGGATAATTTATTATATATTTTTATAATTAATTAAACCGGCTACCCCGTACCTAATTCCTGTAGCACTCATCTTAAAAAATATCCGAGTCGAGTTCCCGACGCTTAATCTAATTAATTTTCACCTCAATTAATTTTACCTAAGTGGTGTCACTCAAACAAAGTACCCGGACTCCCTAACTTGGTCCGTACTTTAACCCTTTAAATTTATTTCACCAAACTCCAATTATTTAGATTTTTACTCTATCTAAATAAAATATAATTTAAAACCCCATTTCCCAAGTCTCTAAATATTTTAACTGAACTAAGATTTTTCCTTTTACTTCTTTCCCACATTTTTTTTTGTATGCTAACTGACTCAAGATTTGATCCCAACAAGATTTACAGCTAAGGACGAAACTGATCAAAGCCCCAAAATGGAAACTGAAAACTCCCCAACACCTCAACCCAAAATAATAAAAGAATGAAGCTGGCTAGGTTTTGCTGCGTCATTCGAACGACGCCCCAGGTCGTTCGAACGACCTGCTGGGTTTTTGCCTTATTCTTCCTGCTTCGCTATTCTGCCATTAACAACCCTTTCGAGCTTTATTTCTCAACCCATAATTTATTCAGACATTCCCAACAATGATTCTTTCTTTTAAACATGTTCTAAAAATGGATTAAATCTTAAGGCACCATTGATTTTGTCTCAAAGTTTGTAAAATCTTTAACTCAATTTCCTATGATTTTCTTAATTCGTTATCCCCATAATCAACATCATAAGCTAATGCTCAAATCTACTACCGATTTCTACATGGCTCTAATTCCATCAGTTTTGACTCATGCTATATCATTAATTGAATTCTTAATACACATCACATACACAATTTCTAAAAAAAACATTTCGATGTAATAACCCACCCCAAAATGAATATGGTTTACACCCACCCTGATATAAATTGCAATAACGCAATTTAAGTGAAAAAAAGTTTAACTACTTGTGTGGATAAATTCGTAGGGCCTTATTTCCTTTGTTGTAGATGGAGATTTGATGAACAACACACCTCTTTTCTTGATTTGGCTCCCAAAAGCTCTCCCAATTTCTTCCTCTTTTCTACTTTGAAAAACTAGGTTTTTTTATTGATTTGTGTCTGCCACAAACTCCCTGATGTGGGTTTTATATTGCTAATCCCGAAACTAAGCCTATGGACCAAGCCCAAATGACCCGAACACCCTTGTGAGAGCCCGGTTATGCCTAAAAATGCCCCGAGACTCAATTATTACCCACTTGTACCCTTTTTCGATTATATTGACCTATCCGAAGTCAACTATGCACTCAAAATCGTCATCGGAGTCACTCTACTAAACTATCCAATCTCGGCCTCAAATAACGACACATGTAAATTGAAAAAAAATAACCCAAATTAATTAATTCTTAAATCACTAATTTAATTAAATCCTTTAGATTAATTAAATCATATATCACCAAATTAATTAAATTCTAAATCCTCAGAAATACGGGGTATAACATACTTTCCCCCTTACAAAGGAATTTCGTCCTCAATATTAAGATGAGTCTAGTATTCGAAGTCTCAAATACTTCCTACTCACATGCCTCTAAGATCTCTACCCCTTCAAATTGCGAATTCTTAGGGCTGTGTTTTTTTTTCCCGATTTTTCAATTTTTTCGAATTCCGATCCGATTTTTTTCTGATTTTGGAAAGATTTTTTTATTGTCGATTTCCGATTTTTTCGAAAAAAATCGGATCGGAAATCGAATTTTTTTTATATTCTGAATCTCTGATTTTTGCCAATCCGAGTTTTCGAAATTTGTTTCGATCCGAATTTTCGAATTATTTTCCGAAATATTATCCGATTGTTTTTCCGAACTATTTTCCGAACTATTTTCCAATTTTACCACGAAATATTTTCCAATCTATTTTTAGAAATAATTTTCGAAGTAAAATTGCCGAATTTTTCGAATTTTGCCGAATTTATGAATTTTCGAATTTTGCCGAAAATTCCGAATTTGAAAAAAAAACATTTTCGAAAAAAATCGGATTCGGCACGCCAATTTTTTCGGAAATTTTTCCGAAACATGCTTTTCTGATCCGATCCGATCGAAACACAGCCCTACGAATTATACTAAAATTAAATTAATTACCAAGGGCGCCCCCTGTACCCATGCTTATCCACACTAATGTTACCCAACTCTAGTAGCCTCAAATCGTAATATAACTTTCAACTCACAGTTATAAACACATATATGTATAATAACTAAGGTACCAAACCCATGTCCTAGTGACCACACATCTCCCCACTTCTAACGTTGCACTAAGTTTCATGCGTGGGACGTCTCACAAAGCGAAGTCCAAATAAGGAACCCCGATACTCTACTACCTAACATTGCTAGTCGTTGAGATCTTCTTGGCTCTCAGTCCATAATACGTACCCCTAAATTCCCGTCTCCTGACATAAAAGTTTACTTCTCCACTCTCATGTTAAAAAGACATTATACAATACGACACCCCTTACTATCACTAGTTTCTTAGTGTGAATCAATCACGAGCGATATCTCCCTGCTCGATAATAAACCTATCCACCCTGAATATCATCAGTAACCGTCCCCACTTATCGGGATAAAATATAACAGTACAAACACTTTCTTATAAGTCTATTATGCAACACAATATAACATATATACATGTATATAGACTAGACCCTCTTTTGGGTGATAATTAGCACAAGTAAATAATATCTCGGAACAACGAACACAAAGTCTCACCATACTATATACCATAGCCCAAACATCCCAACATAATTATCACTAACATCTCGTACATAACATACTTATCTCAATTTTAGCTCTGCACTCTCGGTGTGTCTATATCATATAGGTATTCTCGATTACCCCATAATTTGAAATTTAATTCTTCCCGATAAATTAACTTGTGGTACTTAATTTTTCTCGTTGCTTCCTTCACAGCATTCCTCGGCTCCCCTGACCATATATCGTAATAGCTCTCAGCTTAAAGTGTTTCATCTACACGTTCAATAATATAACATTTGAAATCGATGCACTAGCATCCAACAATGTCTCACTACTCCAAATGTTTATTAAGGTATATGCGTGTAACATCCCGTAACGAATCTCAAAAGAACTTTCCCTAATGCACTATTCTCTAGCATTGTCGATTATCGAAATTCGTGGGTTCAAAGCACATAACTAAGATATCACAAATTCTATCTCCCGACACCTAAATCAAATCGTCTATGCCCATGTCTCTCAAGGAGTCACACGATACGATGCTCTCACTATCACTAAGTTCTTAGCATGTAAACAACAATGATCTAAAAAAATCTTCGTTCAATGGTGAACCCGATATACCCTGAATCACATCAGTAAAAGTGCCTACGCACTGGGATCCAATATAATTAGACAACTGTACCCTCTGAAGTCTACTTCATAAAATTATCGCCACAAGCTCAACCCTCATTAAAGTGAGACATCGCAAAAATATACATCTTGTCCCAGAATAGTGAACATGATAGTCTTGCTATAACCGCTCACCATCGCTTAACAGTCCATACCCAGGATAAAACATTACCTCGAATATCACCTCTCAAAACGAGTTATCCTCATAAAATATATCTACTCATTGTCCACACCTGCTCCCCTGCAGATGGAACCAAAGAGAGCCCCTCCAACTCAACGGTGAATATATATAACTATAGTAATATTAACGATACCTCTACTAAACTCGTTTCACATGCAAATCTAGCACGAACAAATTATTATGACTCACTTGTGTCACACAAAATAGACTCCAATCACACCGGTATAAAACCTATGCTTTCAATTTCCAATAGTACTGGCGGTTCAAATGGTTCAAGGCCATAACACCCTCATCCTAACCAAACCAAAAACTTCTTATAACTGTTGCCCTTACTGGGCATCACGTTCATGTCCCCCAATTCATCGCGAACAAAATCCACATATGCGTTCCTACTCTTTACACATAAGACACCTCTCTGTGTCATTCCCTTTTTCCTGGCCCCACTGCCCCTGTTTGGGGTTATTTTTCTCATGGACCCTTATTGCCACCCCCGTTGTCCCTTTGGCTCCGTTTCCCCTATGGGACTCGTTACTAGCCTTGACGGCCCTAGCTGAATCCATCGTCACCCGGTAGAAATTCGATTGATCTCAATCATTAAAATGGGTCCTCTACTGGGTATACCCTCCCGTGGTGCCTCACTAGCACTATTAAATCCATTATTGCCCTTTAATTAGGTTCTCCAACTCTTTTGGATCCCTTCTCATGATAATAACAACTGTACCCGTCGTTCTAGCCGGATTTTCCCATCCATGCTTGTATATTCTACCCATGAGTTCATTATTAACTTATGGACCTTTTTTATTCTATGTATCCACCTTGCTGGGTACGAATTTCCCTAAACACATCAACTTTCCTTCATGACCGACCATCGTACGACCCTTTTGAAACAAGTCTTGAATCTCCTTTGCCTCTCTGTATAAACAGCTGATGGGAGGGTCTGTCATCAAACCGCACCCAAACTTCTTCATTATTCATGGTATCTCTCCATAGTTATGGTGACTAACTCCCATCACTACACTTTTCTCCCCAAAGCCACAATTTCGTCTAAAATTTAATCCTAGGTGTCACTACACTCCACCCTACACAATTACCTATAGGTTATCTCCTTTAATTGACCCATCACACTCCCTCTCTGCCTCGAATCCTTAAGAATGGCTCTTTAGAAGAGTTTATTCGACTGACCCTTTACCGACTACGCTGGGTGAGTCTGAATTTGCACCACTGCTTCCTATGATGGTGTTTAGGGAAACTACTGCGCCCTAGTTATTATCCCAATGCCATTTATCCTGAACAATAATCATGGTGACTTCTATCACAGTCATCGTTCCCAGAATATTCCATGGCTTCTACTGAGACTCTCCTCATACCGTCCTTTTAACGGCACTCCATGATCGTCCAAAGTTATCCGATGTAAGATGCCTAACCGAACTCGTATATGAACTGCATCAACTATACTTAATAGCAGGAGAACGTACGTTGCATACGTATAGGAATACAACAATCCTATAATAAGGATTTATATCAAAGAATGCTACGCTAAAACATAATAAGCCGCACAAATCCTAAGGACTCTAGAACCTAATACTCTGATACCATCTATGATAATCCGCCTACTAAAATACTGGGTGGCTAGCCCGTGATCGAAATAAAACGTTGATATCATATGGCTCATTTTTAGCATCACTGTCAAAAAACTTTTTAATGTTACTAACCACCTAGTAATTTAATTAGACTGGTACCAAATTTTATCTTTCATTAGTTAATAATATGTGAAAATAAATAAGAATTAAGCCATCAACACAAACTAATAACTGAATTCAACACAAATGAATAATATAAATAAAGATGATCGAATCAACTATCGGTCTAATAATAATATACAACAGTAAATTGAAATAATAACTTGGATACACAAGGTTGAGTAAATAGCTGAAAACTAAATCTAAGGGTGATATGCGCAAATGAGTACTGGAATAAAGTCCCTACACTCGTAATAAATGAATGAAGCATTTATAGCAAAGTCCTGCAACTTCCACATGAGTTGTAGCTGCGCATCCCTGGATAGAATCCTCAAACTGGGTGTCCCTATGGCTGTACACCTAAAACGTTTTGAAAAAGATTTTGACATGGGTCAGAGCCCAAGTAAAACATTTTAAAAATATTTAGCAAGAAGTTAAATTGCAATAATAAAATATGCATGCACACTCTTCATATATAAGCTAGTATTGCACTCTCTTGAGGTATATCTCACCCCTCATCTAATGTGCACACCTAACACTTGCCTTTTAACCTTCCTAATTAAGCTACCCCACCTAACTGGCCGTATCACACCTCTTTCCACCTCACTACTCTAACCCAAGTATTCTTACTTTGATTATTAAGTTATCTTTTCATTAACTTATTAACCGGTTCAACTATATGAAATCATATTATATTTACACTAGTTATATATGAAATCCTCTATTTAATCCATATAACTTTCACACTAGTTATATAAAGAATACATTCACACTTATCTATTTATCCCGTATATAATTATATACTCATATTGTATACGTAATAGTTTACTATAACTTTCACACACATGTCATGTATAATAACCATCCATTCCCGAGTAATAACTCACCGGATGCTTTCTCTAAAATGCTATCATGTTCCAGGTATGCTCACTCTAACCCATCCACCTCAAGTCAGACTCACTCTAGAGCTTGGGTAAAAATAATAAACGTAGCAGAGGTGGTCATAGTTCCCTGGGTGTGAGACAGAATCATACCCAAGACGTCTCACCCCGAAAAGAATCACAACATATAAATACTGAACTCTATGACCTGGGGATTATACTCTCCCTGCTCTAAAAGCCAAGGGATTTACCCACATCCCGCAACCTCCTATGATAGCACTAGAGGGGTATGTATTCCTATAAATATCATTCACACCGATATCTATAAAGCACACAAACACACACACACACACACACACACACACACACACACACACACACACACACACACACACACACACACACACATATATATATATATATATTATCACACTAACCGTATACATATATTTAATAAAAGTCCGGCTAATCCGTGCCTAACACCCATAGCACTAGACCAAAAATACCCAAGTTTATATCCCAACTTGTAATTTAATTAATTTCACATTAATTATTTTATTATTAAAGTAATGTCACCCAACAACTATACCCTGACTTACTCATTCGGTCCGTATCTTCATTTCTTAGAATTTATTACATAAAAATTCCACTATTAAGGTTAACACCTCTCACCAAGTTCAATATTCGATAATTTATTATATATTTCTATAGTAAATTAAATCGGTTACTCCGTTCCTAATTCCCATAGCACTCAGCTTAAAAAAATAACCGAGTCAAATTCCCGACCCTTAATCTAATCAATTTCACCTCAATTAATTTTACCTAAATGGTGTCACTCAAACAAAATGCCCAGACTCCCTAACTTGGTCCGTATTTTAACCCTTTAAATTTATTTCACAAAACTCCAATTATTTAGATTTGTACCATATCTAAATAAAATATAATTTAAAACTCCATTTCCCATCGCTATAAATATTTTAACTGAACTAAGATTTTTCCTTTTACTTCTTTCCCATAATTTTTTTTGTATGCTAACTGAGTCAAGATTTGATCCCAACAAAATTTATAGCTAAGGAAGAAACTAATCAAAGCCCAAAAATTCAAATTGGAAACTCCCCAACACCTCAACCCGAAATAAAAAAGAACGACGTTGGTCGGGTTTTGCAGCGTCGTTCGAACGACACCCCAGGTCGTTCGAACGACCTGTTGGGTTTTTTTCCTTCTTCTTACTGCTTCGCTATTCCGCCATTAACAACCTTTCCGAGATTTATTTCTCAACCCAGAATTTATTCTGACATTCCTAACAACGATTCATTCTTTTAAACAGGGTCTAACAGATGGATTAAATCTTAAGGCACCATTGATTTATCCTCAAAGTTTGTTAAATTTTCAACTCGGTTTCCTACGCATTTCTTAATTCTCCATCCCCATAATCAACATCATAAACTAATGCTTAAATCTTCTACCGATTTCTAAATAATTCTAATCCCATCAGTTTTGACTTATGATATATCAATTGAATTCCTAATACACATCACATACACAATTTCTAAAAAAAAATTCAATGTAATAACCCACCCCAAATGAATATGGGTTACATCCACCATGATATGAATTGCAGTATCGCAATTTAAGTGAAAGAAAGCTTAACTACTTACCTGGATAAATTCGTAGGGTCCGATTTCCTTTGTTGTAGACGGAGATTTGACGAAGAATACACTCCTCTTCATGATTTGGCTCCCAAAAGCTCCCTGATGTAGGTTTTATAATGCTAATCCCGAAATTAAGCCTATGGGCCATACCCAAATGATCCGAACACCCCCGTGTGAGACCGATTATGCCTAAAATTTCCCTGAGACCCAATTACTACCCCCGGGTTCTCTTTTTCGATTATCTCGACCTATCCGGAATCAATTGCGCAGTTAGAATCGTCATCCAAGTCACTCTACTAAACTTTCCGATCTCGACCTCAATTTACGACACATGTAAATTAAAAAAATAACCCGAATTAATTAGTTCTTAATTACCTAATTTAATTAAATCCTCCAGATTAATTAAATCCTATATCACCAAATTAATTAAATTCTAAATGCTTAAAAATACGGGTTATTACATTATTAACCATATTTTTTTTAAAATTTTCATATTACTTAGATCTCGGCGCGCATTCTCTCTATCTTTTCAATGAGAACCACCCAATCATGATCTAATAAGATGTTCCGTAAAATTATTATTTATGTACATCACATAAATTACATGCCTTACATGGTGCTTTTTCCAATATGGAAAGTCAAATAAGATTGACCGTCTGGACAATGCCTTCATTTTACTAGGATATTTTGGATCCTCCCCAACTTTACACTTTTGGCCTACAAATTGAGGTTCTTTACCTAAAAACTTATTCCCTAAAGTCTTAAACTTCGCCTTTTCCTTAATTTTATAACCAAAAAGACGAGCATGTTCTATCCTATGCTCGTGATCGATAGGTAAAACTTTAGACTTGCCATTCCTAAAAGGATGACAGTACGGTAGAAATCTATGATGACCTGCGTATCTCATTTTACCACTATGATGTAGCCAAGTAGACTCAGTTTGTTCCCCACATATGGGACACCCATAACAACCATGAATATTGTAATCGAATAAGGTCCCATGAGAAAGAAAGTCATGGATTGCCCATAATACCATTGTTTTAAGTGTGAACTCTTCACCCTTATGAGTGCCAAATGCCCTCATCCCTTCATTCCACAACTTTGTAAGTTTTTCGATTAACGGGGCTAAGAAAATGTCAATATCGTCGCTTGGAGACTTTAGCCCATGTATCAATAACGGTAATGACGTGAACTATTTTCCCATGCAGAGTGTTGGAGGGAGACTTAAAGGCGTAATGAGAACTGACCAATAACTTTGATTAGTGATTAAATTACCAAAAGGGTTAAACCCATTTATTGATAATGCAAGATGAACATTGCGCAGTTCCTTTGCAAATTTAGAGTGTCGTGCGCTTGAAAGCTTATAGATGCATAAATCAACCGAATGACTCATGAGATTACCATACACCTCGACTTGAGTGTTCCATGTCATAGCCTCTGCACTCCACGGTACAGTGACAAATATTTTTAATCACGGCCCTAGGGGAGAATACTATAATACCTTATGTGCGATTTGCAATCACTTGTAAAATTTTGCAGATTTTTCTTTTCCACTCTCACAAATAATATATCTTGGCTCATTGCATACATGACACTCATCCTTTAGTTCATGTTCATTGCGGTAAAATATGCAAATATACTTGCATGCATTAATAGATTTGTATTTCAAACCTTGATCATTCAAGCGCTTCATTATGATCGGATAACTATCTGGTAACGTGTTCTCTTTTTGGAGATTGTCTTTAGCCCGCTTAAGAATTCTGATTACGCTATTGCTCGAAAAATTAAATTGACTTTTCAAATTATGTAAACTGTTCATTGCGTACAATTTCGAGTGATCTTTTTCGTAATTTTTTTAATAACGTTAAAGCCGCATTGACTTTTCAACTGTATGTATTCCCAATCTTTGGGTAATTCAGCATCAACTTGTTCATTAACTTGATCATAATGTGCATTATCCGTATCCATAAACTGGTGGTTTTGATGGCGATGGACTCCGTAAACATCATCAATTTGGTCAGTCAAAGAACGATGTGCTGACAAATCATTCACCACTTTCACCCGGTGTGGTTCCATTACGCGTTCGAGCACCGGTAATTCTTTCGGAACATATGGCACATTCTTTTACCAATGGAATGTCCATTACTTACAGTCTTGAGAGATATCCCACATTAGTAAATGTAATTCAATATCTACCAAAGGCTTAACTTTTTCGTTCATATAACTATTGCACAGACACGAAGTCTTATCACTATTAAGATTTCTATCCGCATATTTAACAAATTCATGAACACCCTTTACATGATTATCAGAGACTCTATTAGTCTCTCCCATATACTCTTTTTATTGTGGAAAAACCATAAATAGTCTTCAAGATTCAAGTCACCTATATAAATAGGTTAAAATGAAGGTCATGATGGATACAAGAACTCTTAATTTATAATTCAAGCAAATTCATTCAACCCAAGAAAATTCAAACAAATTCATTCAAAATCATTCAACTCGAGCATTTAATAAATATGAAATAAAACCAAACAAATTAAAATGTCATTAAACAATGGAAAATTAAAATTAAAATAACTTATGATGGCAACAGATGTCCCACATAATTAAAACATTACACACTTGTTCCCAAATAAAACATTGTTCATTGCCTAATCCTGACCAAAAAATAAATTGTCAATGTAATATAATAATTTTGATAATATTTTAACAAAATTTCTTCATCGGAGTCAACATGCACATGCTCATCTACGTAACCATCGTATACCGTATCAACCAATATCTGAGTCTTACCCACTACCAAAGGGAGATTATGAACCGGTGTTTTGGCATTCACGAAAACAAGCGTGCACTGCCAATGACACTGCTATTGGAAAAGTCCCTTAAATAATACTGATATTAATAGTCACCGTGCATGGACAGTAATGATCCATGGAATATTGCAGGAGGAGGCACTTAGGAGGGGAATGTTGTTAGAGGAGGCACTGAAGAGGGGAAACCTTGAGGTGTAGGATAGGGGAATGTTAGAGGAGGCACCTAGGAGGTAAAATCATGTTGTTGACTAAACCATGAGACCAACCCTTGATTTCATTCGTTAGTATTCCTAAGTTGCTGCTAACATTGCCCAGGTCCTGCCTAAGCTCAAACACTTTCCCTTTTGTCCTGCCTGTTCTTTCGCCTGACTCAACATGTGACTCTTCACTGAAGAGATCTCCTCCAATAGAGGTGCATCATGATGTAATTTATTACTTGGAATATGTGATACCACACATCTCGTCCTCCTCTTATTTTCTTCCTAAGTACCCTAGATAGGGCATCTGCTTCAATATCATAGGGGCTGCACTCGGATTGATTGCTCTCCATGCCTTTTATCATTTCCTGTAACATAATATTATATTTAGGACTATGATTTTAACATTATTTTATTATAATGTGTATATATATGATAACTAAATTCAAGCTCACCAGAGTCGGAGCAAATTAGTTTGGGAATTCATTAGCTCATTTTTCCCGTCGAATTGCAAATACAAGTTGGATTAATTAGCATCTTTACCTTTTTCTGGAGTCCCATTGGTACAGTCTACCCATTAACCCTTCAGATTATTATATGATTTTGCCCCAATTTTGTGGACATTAACTTTCTTTGCCCTGTTATGTTTATTTGTCTCCCTCTCGATCAGTTTTTTCTCCCCGAGCTCATTCTCTAAGAAGTTATTCCATTGGCTGATGCACATTTGAACATTTGGGGTAACTTTATCTTTCAATCCCAAAATATTATAACTTGATTCACCCTTTGAGAAAAAGAAATTCCGAAGGTTCTTTGTAAGGACACATTTTTAAAGGTCCGTTATCAATTTGTTATGTCATATACCGATACACTGTCAAAGAGCATTCAAGAGAAATCTACGTCAAAGATGGATCCGAATTATTCAAGTTCTTCTTCATTCAAGGCTCCGTGAAGTTTACTTTGGTAAGGTTATGTTTTAAATACCTTAACTTTTCACTTAGAGCTTTTGGGAGATTTTTACAAAATATTTTCTAAGTGTTGGAGCGGAATTTTTCGTCAAAAATTGAGCATGAGTATTTTTTTAAGTTTTGAAGCGGACCTCGATTTTGACGTCCAGGTCGTTCGCACGAGATCAGCATCTCGTTCGAACGAGATTGGAAGTCGCACGATGTCGTTTGAACGACATTCGTACTTCGTTCGAGTGACGTATGCTTCTCGTTCGAACGAGCTTGAATTTCGAGGAATACTCATTAAATGGTAACATTTTCATTAAGAAGTCCATACGTTTTCCAGAACAGAAACACTGCCAAAGCAGTAATCTTTAGGCTTCTTCTTTTAGGGTTTTAATCCCTTTTTGTTTTCAATTAACAAAACTCCCATATGCTTTAGTGAATTGTTTTGGTGTTCAAGAACATAACTTTTGCCCTTGTTTATTCTTTGTGGGGAGATCTCTACAACCGTCAGCTGCGTGCTATTGTGGAGGGAGTCCTTGTGAAGATTTCAGACTGCGTGTCTAGGATTGCGGTCATTGTGGTATAGCTGCGCGTGAACCACTGCAGATTTCTAGCCGTTGCTTTGAAGGTTTGACGAAGACACCGTGCGTTACTCTTGTGGGCGATGCAAGTTGGTATGTAAGTCAATGGTCTTGTAAACTTTTCAAAGTTCTAGAAATAAAAGGTTTTGCCCTACGGGAATTTTTCCTTAAGCTTGTGTCGCATGCTTTATTTATTTTATGGTTTGACACACGCACACATGCAGGTGAATGACTTGCGGCTGATTTATTTTGGTTTGAAAATAGACACTAATTAAATAAGTGTGCCAACGTAGAAAGTTGCGAATTTGAATCAATTATCACACAGTCGCACTCTCGTCAAATTGGTATTAGAGCGGGTTACGCTAATTTATCGCGTGATCCTAATTTTTCAAGGATTTATTTTTTTTGATACAATTTGACTTCTCACGTCGTCAAATTGGTATCAGAGCAGGTTGCGCTAATTTTTTGCGTATTCCTATTTTTCGCAAAATTGTGTGATATTGTTTTTTTTTTAAATCAAGTTTGTGAAAAATCGTAATTTTTTCAATGGAACGCCCGTTTAATGAGGAGCCTATTTTTGGAAAAGTTCACGACCATGCTGAAAATTTAAAAAGTTTGAATTTGAAACTTTGCAAAAGAATTAAAGTTTTGGAAAAAGAAAATTCTCGTTTTAAATCCGCGATGGATCTTTTGCAAACGGTTCAAAATCAAAGAGATTTTTATCGTGAAAAACTTGTTTCCTTGGACCATGACTTTGTTTCTTTAAAATTGTCCAATAAGGAGAGTGATGAGAAGGTCTTTTTTTTAAAAAAGGAATTGGAGGACCTTAAAAGTTCGATGGTTTGTGCTTGTGCCAAAGATGATAAAAATATTTTAGTTAATGAGTTTGTGGTACGGTGAAGAGACTCTTAGGAAAAAGTTTGCTTTAATTGAGGGGGAGCGAGATAACCTTCTAGGTTTGATTGATAATTTGAAGAAGGAGTCCCTTAATTTGGAAGAGTCTAATTCTTTACTTGAGTCAAAAATTTTGAAGTTAAAAAATAATTTGACAGACTCAAGTAGGTTTGATAGTGATGGTAATGGCTCATCTTGTTCTCATGCTTCTAATGCTAAAGCCAAAACCATTATTTGTTTTAGAGGGTCAACCAATTTCAAGGATGTTAGAAACGGTCGACCCATAGGTGTCGTTCCACCCATTTACACATGTTCATATTGTGGTAGGAAAGGTCACCCTAGGCGTTTTTGTTTTGATCTTGGAAAAAGTCCTAGGAAATTTATGTCTAGTGTTCCCGTGGTTCCCAAAGCCCCCACACGACGTTTCACATCTATTTGGGTTAGGAAATCAATTTTGGATACGCTAGATTTTAGAATAGTTGATTCTCGTTTGCTTCCACATGATTCTTCTCTTGTCATATCATATAGATGTTTGTGTTCGCATGTTTGTCATACACTAGTTGTGATTTCATGATATATATTTGCTAGTGTGTTGACATGTACTTTTTATATATATTTTTTTGCTTTTGAATTTTTTTTTGAGAAAATCCAAAAAGATTTTTGTATTTTGTTTGCACCGTTTATGGATGAACACTTAGGATGACTGAGTCACAATTTCATTCCATGTATCCATGTGACTATTTGATAGAGTTTTGAGACAATAGGTTAATTCATCCATGTGCTTTATAATGTTTGGAGTCATTAAGATGTAATTAAGTGTCACTTCCTACATGTTTGACTCATAATTTCCTTTATTGCACATGTGCACGGATTTGTTTGATTATTGTGCTTGTCTTATCACATGTTGGTTGGGTGTTTTCACTCCAATCCTGTCTTTAAAATGAACCAAGCGCGATAAATTTTGATAAGAAAATTGTGCATATAAGAACCGTTTTGTAAGTTTGTGTGCTTTTTTTGAAAACGGGGAAGGGTTGCGAAAGGTTCATTTTGCCTTTGCAAATACTAAGCCACCTTTAATTTGGACCTAAAAAATTGAGGAATTTTATTATCCGGCGTCCAAAGAGGTTTAAAAGAGCCCGAAAAAAATTTAAAGGCAATAAAAAGAAATTCATGCGAATTATGGGCCATTTAGGTTTTTGCACTAATTCTCCAAAGTTTGAGAATTTAGATTACCTCTAAAATAAAATATATATGAGGGTGTTTAGTTGGAGATTTTAAACGGGTTTGCACGTCCTTAAAAATATTGAAAAAGCGCTAAATAGTTTTGGACGTTATTGAGGTGGAAATCATTTAGACTTTGATTTGTTGATTTGCATAAGACGATGTCATTTAAATTCAACATATTTTTACACCTAAGGATACTTGTGATGTTCATTCGTTAGGAGTACACATATGCATCGTGCACATATGATTGATTGAGTTGATTTACCTATCGAATGTGTTCACACCCATTCATTTCGTTTCCATGACTTGGTTGTTTCAGTTTAAATCCATGGTGTGATTTTTTGTGTATCCTATTTTTGTATGAAAAATTGAAAAATTCAAAAATAGTTTGTGAAATATTTAGGGACATACCTTTGCATTCACGTAGCTTGATCTTTGTTTGCTATGCATTTTTATCGTGACACTCCATGTTTTGATTGTTTCTTCTTATCTGTCTATTTGGGGACATCATATAAAGGGGGAGAAAGAATTATCATGTTATGGGGGAGTTTTTGCATTATGGGGGATATTTGATTTTTAATGCTTTATTATTATATCATTTCAAACTCGATGCGTCACGAAGGTTTTTGCTTTATCTCATGTGTGTAGGTACAAAATTGAAGATTGATATGTTTCACACCCTGATGAGAAAAGCTTTGAGATTTGACGAAGATGATTGAAGAACAGTTTTGAGGTCCTACAAAGTTATTCATGGGAGGGTAGATTTGTATAGGCATTTTGATTTTTGATAATTCGGATTTTTTATGTGTGTACCGACATAGACATAGGGAGAGATTTGTAAGGACATATTTTCATAGGTCCGTTATTAATTTGTTATGTCATATACCGATACACCGTCAAAGAGCATTCAAGAGTAATCTACATCAAAGACGGATCCGAATTATTCAAGTTCTTCTTCATTAAAGGCTCCGCGAAGTTTACTTTGTTAAGGTTATGTTTTAAATACCTTAACTTTTCACTTAGAGCTTTTGGGAGATTTTTACAAAATATTTTCTAAGTGTTGGAGCGGAATTTTTCGTCAAAAATTGAGAATGAGTATATTTTCTAAGTTTTCAAGCGGACCTCGATTTTGACGCCCAGGTCGTTCGCGCGAGATCAACATCTCGTTCGAACGAGATTGGAAGTCGCGCGATGTCGTTTGAACGACATTCGTACTCCGTTCGAGCGACATATGCTTCTCGTTCGAACGAGATCGAATTTTGAGGCGGTGCGTTTTTGTATAAATACTCATTAAATGATAACGTTTTCATTGAGAAGTCCATATGTTTTCCAGAACAGAAACACTGCGAAAGCAGTAATCTTTAGGCTTATTCTTTTAGGGTTTTAATCCCTTTTTGTTTTCAATTCACAAAACTCCCATATGCTTTAGTGAATTGATTTGGTGTTCAAGAACACAACTTTTGCCCTTGTTTATTCTTTGTGGGGAGAGCTATACAACCGACAGCTGCGTGCTATTGTGGAGGGAGTCCTTGTGAAGATTTCAGACTGCGTGTCTAGGATTACGATCCTTGTGGTATAGCTGCGCGTGAACCACTGCAAATTTCTAGCCGTTACTTTGAAGGTTTGACAAAGACACCGTGCGTTAATCTTGTGGGCGATGCAAGTTGGTATGTAAGTCAATGGTCTTGTAAACTTTTCAAAGTTCTAGAAATAAAAGGTTTTTCCCTGTGGGGATTTTTCCTTAAGCTTGTGTCGCATGCTTTATTTATTTTATGGTTTGACACACGCACACATGCAGTTGAATGACTTGGGGCTGATTTATTTTGGTTTAAAAATAGACGCTAATTAAATAAGTGTGCCAACATAGAAAGTTGCGAATTTAAATCAATTATCACACAGTCTCACTCTTTTTATTCTTTCGATAGGTTTTCATATGTTCACCTACTTGAGAAAGAACCCTTACCTTCAAACTAGTTTAGAATGTAAAACTCTCACAAAGTTGATCCCATACGTCATACTTTATGGAAAGATCAACCTTCTTTTAGTTGTCTGAGCCCCCAATGTCCACATTCATCTCTGAGAGACAAACAATGGGCTTAAAAAATTTGGGTGTCAATTTGATTACTGTAACAACCCTCGATTCTGGGAGACTCAATTTATACAAATTTTACCGCATAAGGTAATTATATAAAATGTGGGGACTGGAGTAAATATTAATTTAAGGAATTGAAAGTTAATATTTACTAGATTGATGCATATTTACTGTATGTGAAAGTAAATAACATCAGGTTGCATGTCTATAGTGTCATGTATTTTAAACGGACTTTTAGTTTAAATGATTTTGGAACTCGAAATAATTTATAAAATTTCCGGATGCCAGTTTAGGGGGTGTAGTTAGTCTCGGAAGGTGCGAGACAGTCAAAATAAGTGCCATATTGCATTTTTGTGTTTCGGGCACTTTTACCTGGTTTTAGCTTATATGCGTATTTGCGAGTCATTTTAATGTGGTGTTAACCATTTAAGTTGGGAGAATTATGTTAAGCCACGATTTTTGGTCTTGCCTCTTATTTCATTCCCTCATTTTATGTCTTAAAACATAGAGAGAAAAGGAGAGAAAGAGAGAGGAAGAGAAAGAATGGAGAAAGAAGAGAAAATGAAGATCGAAGATGGATTGATGCTCCTACTCAAACAAATCTGATATTCCCTACATCAAGGCAAGTTTTCTACTTGCTAATATATGATTTAAGTTGAATAATTTGTATGATATTTATGTAAATTCATTTGGAGATCAAAAATGGAATTTATGGGATTTAAGCCCTAATCTTAGTTTTTGATGATGAAATTTTGGGTTATAGTTGTTATTAACCATGTAGGATGTTTTGGGGTAGATTATTGTTGCTGGATGTGTATAAATGGAGAGAATTGGAGTTTGGAGAAATTAGGGTTTATAACCCTTCGTAGCCATTTTTGGCAAATTTGCAGGTCCGAATCGATTCGGCCCTTTGGGTGAATCGATTCGCTAAGGGAAATTTGCAGGTCTGCATAACCCGAATCGATTCGGGTTAAGGCCGAATCGATTCGGTCAATTACAGAAGGTTGGTTTAGTTGTCCAAACCGATTCGCTTTCTGGGCGAATCGATTCGTTTTCCTGCTGTTTTTGAGTTAATTTTTATAACTCAATTTTAATCCTTTTCTTTAAATATGGGGATTAGGAACCTTCTTGAATGAAGTAAATTTAGAGTCCTAGAGTGTGAGATGAGTTAGTTGTGTTCCCTACATTAGGAATGGGTTTTGTGGGGACTTTTCCGGGGTTATGCCTATTGAAGTTAGGGCACTTTTCCCTCTAGTTGATGTGTATATAAACTAGGAGATGTAGTGTCATGATTCGGGAGACTTTAGGAGCTTATTTAAGCTATACTCGTTTTAATGGTTTGTACTATCACCCCAAAAGAATGTTGAGAGATTTTGGAAGCTCAATTGAGTTATGTTAACCTCGGTGGTTTACATTATCACCATAAAAGTATGTTGGGAGAATAAATTGAGAGTTTATCTATTCCTTCGAGGTATGATAATATTGGGGTTCTAAAATTAATACCCTAAAATGTTTGGAGTTAATTAAGTATTTGCCTACTCCGTTTGAGGTTGTAGCAATGATATAATTTATTGTATGGCTCCGGATAATAAGTTCTATCTGTTACTAGAAGTAAACAAAAATGGTTTCGAATACAATGAAACATATACGTGGAATAGAAATGAAATGGAAATAGTATTGATATTTGTAAATGATAATTTACTTAATCATGAAATTGGTAAATGATAATTTACTTGACTTTGTATATGATAAATAAAATGGTTTAAACACACCTCTCTAAATGACATCATAAGGGAAGCCCGCACGTGAGGTGAAGCCCCCTGGCTAATGAATGCAGGGTGGATATAGTCCTAGGCCATGGAAGCGCTTATTGTTGTATATTTTTCTGCGATGGGTAGGATATTCCGGGTGTGGTCTTGACTACCCCGCAGGCTCATGGCCGCTTCCCGACGTCTTGCGATATAGGTGCCCAGGTTGTCTAATGATAGGCCCTGGAAGATGATGGTCATTTAGGGGCGCGCACAGTGGGGAAACCCGGACGGGCGGTCTTAGAATACGTTATATGTATATAAAATAACAGTTCATAATCAAGTGGGACTTGATGTATTTAATATGCCATATGGAGCATGATGGAGTGCCATAAAGAGCACATATAAATGCCACAAAGAGCATTTGAAAATGATTATTTTCCTGATAAGGAAAGGAATTTTTACAAAAGGTAAAATTGAGATAAAATTTCCTTAAAGAGCAAAAGATTGTGATTATATATATATACTTCCTGCTAAGGAAAAGATATATGA
Source organism: Sambucus nigra (assembly GCA_949130495.1). NCBI lineage: Eukaryota > Viridiplantae > Streptophyta > Magnoliopsida > Dipsacales > Adoxaceae > Sambucus > Sambucus nigra. Next base: position 299,759,853 of record OX422213.1, read on the forward strand.
AATAATTGGTACATTTGGTGAAGTTTTTAGTTTAATGCTTCTTATTTTTGTTCCTGCTTAGCTTATGTTTTAAATTGTATAGGTTGCTTCTTATTTCTCTTTCTTCACGATTTATTATACATAACTGTCATACTCTTTATTCATCTGGTAATCATATAGAACCGGGCCCTGACCTGGTTACATTTCTTGTTGCATATTCATCTTGTCTCTGCTCAGGTACTCCGCCGCAAGGATGCCTGATATGAATTCCTATTCCGATGTTTTCGACGAGCCGTGATGCATTGCGGGTATTACGGGATACATTTGGTATAGACGTTTTCTTTTTATTCTAGTTAAGATCAGGTCTTTTATTCGGGCAAGAGGCCCAAGCTTTTGTAAATGTCTAATGAAATGTAATAAGTAACTTATCGTACTTGTGTATTTTGGTGTATCAGTTTAGTGACCGATTACCTATTCGGTCTTTTTATCGTATTCTCGTTGTATTATTTATATATGTCTTGGGGTTTCCCTTATCTTTCAGGAATTGGGTTGTTTGTTTTCATTTATTTACTTTCAAATCAAAATTTTTGGCAACCCGTTTTCTGAAATATTGGGTGGTTATCCTGGATACTCTATATTTTTATTATGATGCTGAGAATGATTCCATCTATGATTCCGTTATATTGGAGTATTGGGCTGGCCACCCCTTATTTTGGTGAGCGGGTTGTCACAGATGGTATCAGAGCATCAGGTTCTAGAGTCCTTAGGAATCTGTGTGTACGCCTTAAGTTTTCAGCGTTGCTCTTGATTTGATGTAAAGCCTTAGGATTAAGATCGTTGATTTCTCTTGTAAGATTTCGTTCTTCTACCATGAGGTAGAATCTATAAAATCTTTTGCGTATTCGTGTGAGAATAATAGGTCGATAGAAGAAGGGCGTTATGGGAAGCTTTGTGGAGAACTGTAAGTTGTGGTCGGGGAGGGGGACCGCTTTAGAGGCCGCTCCCTTTTTGTAGCATTTTCTTGTCTTGATATTACGACTGCAAATTTTAGTTGATGTAGTTTCCCAAGTACCGCTAGAAGTAGGAAGTGGTACTAAACTTGAGAATTCACGCGATGTTATATTGAAGTGGAGAAGTGCCCTGTAGTAGAATGGAGGAAAATCCTTCACCCATAGAAGAAGTGTTGTGGTGATGAAAATGTGGTCACTATATTCGTGGGTGCCAGAAGTTTGGCCCATAGAGAAGCCCGGTGGATACTTGCAATGGCGAGTTTCTCTGGGATAATTGAACTGAGGAGAAGGTGGATTCTCGAATGTTCACAAAAGGTTCGGTTAAAGACAAATGGCGAATAGGTGTTGTTAACACTTCTGATGGAGTAAGAATCGTGAAACCCCATTGGTGGACACCCACCTGGGGAAGTTTCATTAAACTGAGGAAGAGGAGGCCAAGAGCGTGTCCTCTTTTACTGAGAAAGTAAGAGGGACTGGATGGGCAATTATTGTCAGCCAGAGTCGGAATAACGGCTATGATGTGGAGTGTAGAACCACTCATTTTAAACTTCGTTGAGTGGAGAGCAAGGGCAAGAGTAAAGTGACTGGTTGGGGAGTTGGTAGAAATAATGTTGGTATGTGTAAGGCTCGAATGTGGAGTCTGAGAACCATTAGTATTGACCCGGAGTGCTTGGCACAAACTGTGGTGGGAATTCTACCTTATAGGTGGGTGGTGTATATTCCTTAGGGTAAGATTTAGTAGTATTGTGTCTACGATAGACTCGGGTGTGTATATTGAGCTTGTAGTAGTATTTACGCTATTATAGAAGGGTAATTATATGACTTCCGTGGTATGGAAGTTCTATCCTTTCTTCACTCGTTATGAAGCGAGTGATGATATTTTTAATGTATATGTGTCATATGTGTTACCTGGTTTGAGTGTTTTATTGCTTGTTTGCATTGTATGTGGATGTTATGACTTATCTCCACGACCAACAAAGTTAAGTAGTAATGCATAGGAGGGGTTCCTTGTTTGGATTCCGCTTTTGCGGGACGCTCCACGCGTGAACCTTAACGACGTTGGGAGTGGAGGGATGCCATATTTCCTTTCTCTTATTTCATATATAGAATGCTAAGGTAAAGTCTAGAAGTAGAATCTTATTAGTAGAATTGTAAATTAGAATTGTACCGATCCCGATCATGTGTCTTAGACCGTCACATCTTAATGACCGACAATGCGAGGTAGTAGTGTAACGGGAGGGTTCCTTGTCTGGATTTCGCTTCGGCGAGACGTCCCACGCATGAACCCGAGCGAATGTCAGAAGTTGAGTAAGGTCTTGGGCACTAGGGATGTCTTTGGTATTATATGCTTACGATTTAGGTAGGATATATATAGATAGACCCTAGGATTTTTAGGGTGTAAGACCTTGAGGGTAGGTGGTGTTAGTTTAGGAAAGCGTTAAGGAGTTGACCACGAATAAGTTGTGGGTTAACTCTATAAGAGATTAGATCCTTTAGGAGCGAGATTATGGGGTCTCGAGAGGTTTGGTAGGTTCGGCCGAAGGAGATGAGGCATTTCTTAGAAATAATGTTACGTTGGTAACTTCATTTCCGGGGAGTTAATAAGGACGGGTGGATCCTCACTCCTGAGCCATTATTGTAAGCTCGAGAGTGAGTTTAATGAGTAAGCTCTGCCAGGATTGGAGAGTAATAATACTAGGACATAGACTCACTGTTTATGCGTCGCACAAGCTTAAACTTGTGGAAAGTAATATCCTGTGCTTGAATTAAGATTCATCGTGGTAGTGATCACCTTAAATAGATAAGGCACTACTTCCTTGACAGGAAATTTGGTCCTTCTCGTAAGCAACAAGTTGTTGTAATATGTTGTGGGAGGAATCGAGTTGGGGCTCGGAGTTCAGAAGAACTAGTGGTTGGATATTTTCTCATTCGCTAAGGAAATGCGATTGGGGTAGTGGACGTGTCGAGTAGAGAACTCGTCAGAGATAATGGTTATGGCATGGAAGGCCAAGTAGAATGAGTATGAATAGGAAGACTCGGTAGTAAGAGCGTTTATGTCTGTGATTGACCATTTCACCTACTCGTGTAAAGAGAGTAGTAGTGGAACGAAGAAGGGTATTCATAGATGTTTGCATGGAACTGCCGGCATCGAACTGGTCATGATCCCATTTGAGAAAATGGTTAATCGTTTGATCAGACTGTTGTGGGAGGTGCCTATTATAATAGGGTGGACCGAGACTAGCTATTCGTGTCGAAGGTTTAGCAAAATTTTCCGCGAAGTAATGGGAACCGTATGGAAATGGCGTATATCCTACCACCCTAAAGTGGATGAATGAAAGGGAGGAAATTTACTTATGCCGAAGGGCATATTACGAACGTGCGCCTTAGTATACCTAGTAGATGGGAGCAGTAATGGTATGGATGGAGGTTTTCGTGCAACCATTAGGTTTTGGAGTGGTCTTATGGATCATTTCCTAAGGCATGGTATCGTGAGTGGCCTAGCGTGGTCGGTTGAGTAATTCGTATACTCGTTGGATGGAACCAATGGGTAATATGTTCCTTGGACTTGGAGTTGTCTCGAAATATTTCTTTAGAGATTTTTCTTTTAAGCTATACGCCTTGATGAGATACGTCGATACGGGGGATAGCTGAGTAGCGTTGGGGCTAAGCCACTTAGAGCCGGTATGGATGCCCCGAGGTGAGATGTAACTTAATTCTGAAGATTTGGCTAATTGTGCCGAGTCATGTGGGCATCGTGTTCCATCGTAGGAAGCTAGAATCGATAGTTAGTGAAGAGCGCCTTGTACTAGGAGAGAACAAGATGATTGATTGAGATCGACAGGGTCGACCTTAGTCCGAGTCCATTTGGGACATTGCAATAACGAGGAGTTTGTTTTGGATGGTAGAATCCTAGTTTAGGGTAGTATACCCTTATCAGATTTGGGTATGCCCGAATTTTGGGGGCAAAATTCCCTCTTAAGGGGGGGAGTATGTAACAACCCTCGATTCTGGGAGACTCATTTTATACAAATTTTACCGCATAAGGTAATTATATAAAATGTGGGGACTGGAGTAAATATTAATTTAAGGAATTGAAAGTTAATACTTACTAGATTGATGCATATTTACTGTATGTGAAAGTAAATAACATCAGGTTGCATGTCTATAGTGTCATGTATTTTAAACGAACTTTTAGTTTAAATGATTTTGGAACTCGAAATAATTTATAAAATTTCCGGATGCCAGTTTAGGGGGTGTAGTTAGTCTCGGAAGGTGCGAGACAGTCAAAATAAGTGCCATATTGCATTTTTGTGTTTCGGGCACTTTTACCTGGTTTTAGCTTATATGCGTATTTGCGAGTCATTTTAATGTGGTGTTAACCATTTAAGTTGGGAGAATTATGTTAAGCCACGATTTTTGGTCTTGCCTCTTATTTCATTCCCTCATTTTATGTCTTAAAACATAGAGAGAAAAGGAGAGAAAGAGAGAGGAAGAGAAAGAATGGAGAAAGAAGAGAAAATGAAGATCGAAGATGGATTGATGCTCCTACTCAAACAAATCTGATATTCCCTACATCAAGGCAAGTTTTCTACTTGCTAATATATGATTTAAGTTGAATAATTTGTATGATATTTATGTAAATTCATTTGGAGATCAAAAATGGAATTTATGGGATTTAAGCCCTAATCTTAGTTTTTGATGATGAAATTTTGGGTTATAGTTGTTATTAACCATGTAGGATGTTTTGGGGTAGATTATTGTTGCTGGATGTGTATAAATGGAGAGAATTGGAGTTTGGAGAAATTAGGGTTTATAACCCTTCGTAGCCATTTTTGGCAAATTTGCAGGTCCGAATCGATTCGGCCCTTTGGGCGAATCGATTCGCTAAGGGAAATTTGCAGGTCTGCATAACCCGAATCGATTCGGGTTAAGGCCGAATCGATTCGGTCAATTACAGAAGGTTGGTTTAGTTGTCCGAACCGATTCGCTTTTTGGGCGAATCGATTCGTTTTCCTGCTGTTTTTGAGTTAATTTTTATAACTCAATTTTAATCCTTTTCTTTAAATATGGGGATTAGGAGCCTTCTTGAATGAAGTAAATTTAGAGTCCTAGAGTGTGAGATGAGTTAGTTGTGTTCCCAACATTAGGAATGGGTTTTGTGGGGACTTTTCCGGGGTTATGCCTATCACCAACGTTAGTGTCCTGTCGGGATTATAAGGGCGAAATATATTCTCGACTGTTTCATCCCAGCATTTTATCAAGGAAAATAGAATATGATCGAACAGGCACGCTTACGAGAGATCAACTCTGCGATTTGTAAGGTATTTAAATCTCGTACTCTTGTTAAAAGTAACGATTACCGTGACTCATTTTTACTGAGAAAATATATAGACGGAGGGTGTGAATATGAGTCCTATATGTAATGTATCTAATTAATCCTAAACTAATTATTATTTTTCAATCGATAAATCATACACAATAAGTCTAATTTAAGTTCATTTTAATTAAATTAATCCTAAAATTACTAATTGTCTACCAAATGTATAAGCCCTTCCACTAATTTGTGTTCATTTAAATATCAACCACTAAACGAAGGGGTGAACATGGCCACAACAGTTAACCAAACAAATGTATGTATAAATATTCATCTAAACAATATCAAAAAGTCCAATTTAAGTTCATTTTAATTAAATTAGTTCTAAACTTACTATGTGTCCACCAAATGTGCAAGCCCTTCCACCAATTTGTGTTCACTCAAATAACAACCACTTAAGAAAGGGGAGAACACAACCAGAGTAGTTAATAAAATGAATATATACATTAATATTCATCTGCATCAATAAGTCCAATTTAAGTTTTTTTAATTAAATTAATCTTAATATTACTATATGTCCACCAAATGTGCAAGCCCTTCCTATAATTTTTGTTCACCCAAACAACAACGACTTAACAAAAGGGTGAACACGATCACTACAGTTAACCAAACAGATATATGCATTAATATTCTTCCACACGATATCAACAAGTTCAATTTAAGTTCATTTTAATTTAATAAATCCTAAAATTACTATGTGTCCACCAAATGCGCAAGCCCTTCCACCAATTTATATTCATCCACACAACAATCACTTAAGGAAGGGGTGAATACAACCACAACAGTTAACTAAGAAGTTATAACTATATATAAGACTATGTTACATAAAAGAAAAGATAAGTACAATTACCTGAATAATGAAAGCACCTAGAATCGATTGAGCTTCAATAATTATTCTCCAATTGCATGCACACATGTAACGAGAATAAAATATGTCACCATATTATTCAATATAAAATGTTACCAAATTACTCTATTCTAAATGGTCATATGTTTGTGCATGTGAGTATACGAGGGACTTCATCTGTGTATAGAAATTCATGTATTATATGTGTGCTCATATGTGTGTGTATATATATATAGATGTGCGCATGTGAGTATGTATGTATATATATGTATGAGTGTATATATATATATATGTGTGTGTGTGTGTATGTGTGTGAAATTGTGTGTATATATATGTATGAATGTGTAAAATTATATATATGTATGTGTGGGTATGAATGCGTGCGCGTGAGTATATGAGGGACTTCATGTATGCATAGGAATTCATGTGTTATACATGTGTTCGTATGTGTATATACATGTGTGCATGTGAGTATATGTATATATGTCCATGAGTGTGTGTATATGTGTGAAATTATGTATATATATATATATATGTGTGTGTGTGTGTATACGAGGGATATTATGTATATATAGGAATAATTTCCTTTTTAGTTTTAGTATTAATTTGTGCGAGTGTAAGTGTGTGTATAAATGTGTATGATTATGTTAAAGTACATATATATACCTGTATATATTGTACGTGTGTGTGTATGTGTATATATAAGTTCATGTATTCTAATGCATATGAAATATCCAAAGACAGACCACAATGCTATTGTATAAAATTACACCAACATTATACCCAACTTCATATTTACACCCAATTTCAATTTTAATTTTAGATTTACACATTATTATATCCAATTTCAATTTCATATTTACACAGCAAAATGAGTCTAATTGATCTAATATTATGCTCAATTTCAAATATATACATAGAAACACGCACAAACACACACATAAACCCTAAATTAATCTAACACGCACACACACATGCGCACGCACACACACATATATGTATATGTATATTCATAAACATATATAAAGACACACATCAACACACACACACACACACATATATATATATATACAGAAAGAGAGAGATAGAGAGAATCGCTGGAGAGAGAGTGAGAGTGAGCAGAGAGCAAGAGAGAGAGAGAGAGAGAGAGAGAGAGAGAGAGAAGTCGTGAAAAGAAATTCTGACCCTAGTTTCTTTTTTATATCTAATACATGGTCACGATTCCAGACCGTGATCCCTGTTGTAACAAATCAGATTTTCATAGGTCCCAATAAATGGTCACGATTGGAAACTGTGACCATCATCTTGACAAAATTGGCGAGGATTTTAATGCCTAAAGGGTCACGGATTAGTCATGGTCTGGATCCATGACCACAATGGTCATGGTCTAGAACCGTGACCTATCCCCTGTCAATGTCACCTCTTACTATGGTCACAAATTTTCTAATATGGTCACGGATTTGGACCGTGACCACCTTGGTCACGGATTTATTCCATGACCAATCTCCTCTTACCATTCTCGGTATATGGCGTAGTGTTGGTGGTGGGTTATGAGGGGGCCTCGATCATTGGTGGCATAAGATAAAGTGAGGCCTAATTAAATTGTAAAATGGGCCCCTTTATGTTATTGGTATAATATTATAGTACACATATGTATACATATGAATTCAAGAATAGTGCTTAGATTTGTATTAATTTAAAATAATTAAATATATATTTTTCCTACCTTTAAAATACAAATATATTAGTAATCTAATTAAATTCATTCTTTTTAAAGTTTTTTCACTTAATAATGCATCTAAAGTACTCAGTCTTTCTTATGGGATGGTTGATTTCGAATATGATATTATTTATTTTAACATTAAAAAAATCATTTCTCAATTATCACATGTATAATAGATAATAGGGTCATTTTGCTTTTGGTATCCACTAATTTGTCCACTTTATAGTTTGGCATCCACTCTTTTTCTTTATATAGTTTTGCCACCCATTTTGGATGAAAATCATTTGGTCAACATAGTTAACCGTCAACTATAATCAATTTTTCATAAAATTCGAAAATAACCTTCTAGTAAACAAAACAATAACTTACCCTTAACCCCAACTATTTTTTTTCAACACTTTTTTTTAATATTAAAACTATTTTGAATATTAACACCGTTTTAAAAAATAAAATTTAATATTAACAGTTTTTTTAATAGTAAAATTAACTTTTTAAAATTATTTACTATTAAATATATTTTTAGTAATAATATAACTAAAAAACTATTTTAAACACAGTTTAATTGTAACATTCTTTTTAATATTAAAACTGTTTTAATATTCAAAGTACTATTAATATTAACATCAATATCAAAACTATTTTAAACACGATTTTTAATAATAAATTATTTTTAAACACTCGTTTTAATATTAAACTATTTTTAACAATAAACCACTTTTAAGTGTTTTTATTTAAATAAGAAAACAAGTTTCTTTTTTTTTATTGAAAATAGTTAAAACGTGAAAAATCATTCTTTATAAATATTAATGTTAAAAAATATTTTAAATAAAGTCAAAAAACTGTTTTTGCTCTATTATTTTCAAATTTTAAAAAATTAATACTTTTAGATTTTTCAAATATTTTTTGTAATAAAAATAGAAATGTTAAAGAAAAACTTGCATAAAGAGTAAGTGAATAAGGTTATACGATAAAAGGGCTTTGTAGATATTTGCCCAAAGAAATCAAGGGCATTAAAGAATTTTGACTTGCGGATGCTGGTCAACTAACGGTCAAACGTGAAATTTAATGGTTCTATCCAAAATGGGTGTCAAATCTGTATAAACAAAAAAAGTGGGTGCCAAATTTTAAACTGGACGAATTAGCGGATGTCAAAGGCCAAATAACCATAAATAAACATTCTATTAATTATACAATCATTGAGAAATTAAATTATTTGTTTAAAAATATTTATGTGTGTGTGTGTGTGTGTGTATAGCATTGTTAATAGGGCACCATTGACAATGGGGGATATGTAATAGTTTAAGATTTCTCATGGTTGTGCCAGCATTAGTCACGATAATGTTAGGCTGGTTGAGATTTTGATGGTTGGGGCGGGTGAGGTGGGTTGTTGTTGTTAATTGCGACGAGGGTTATCCCTTATTGTTGTTAGGTTAGGGAGAAGGAGGGGGAGAGAGGACATAGAGAGCGGGTACGGTATGGATATTAAGGATAAAGATTTGATTTGATTACTTTTAATTTGAAAATAAATCAAGGTTGATTTTTCTTTTTCTCTAAAAATTGTCAAGTACAATGCATATGTGCATTTTTTGCCCCACTTAATGTGAAAATAATTAGAAGGAACTTATTAGTTTGCTTGATTAATTTAAGAGACGACTTGAAAATAATGAACTTAACTCATCAATGGGATCTAAGCCATCAATGTTCAAATCTTTTTTCATATTTGTGAACCTATATAAGAAGAGAAATGTTCTCCTAATACCCTTTAATTTTGGTTCCTCTTTGATTCAAGGAATGATGCAGTGATTTGTTTTTATTCATGTTATCCTCCCTTATTTCACATATATTATACGTGTGATTATATTACTAAAAATGTTCAATAATTCGTTGGATGCCCTAGCTTACAGTTTATAAACGTGTGATCATTACTTCTACATGTAATGCAAAAATTATTTTTCTGCATTTTAACAATTTTCTACATTCATTAGAGGAGGGATTTTTCTTTTTTGTAAAAAGCACACCACACTCCCTTTTGCTAAGCTACTTATGTTTTTGGTTCATCTTTTGTAGATGAACTTGGGCAATCCTCCATAATAACATCTTCCTTCATTTATGAGAATGAGCATAGTATTTATTCGCCCGCTTCATTTTTATGTGGTTGAGGGGATTGAGAATGATCCATGCTAGTCGATGCAATATTTTATCCTAGTATTTATTCCTCCTTTCTATACACATCATTTATTTGAGTATTTCTTTCCACGTATTCTTGTAGAAGAAAATCCCAGATTTCATAGGCCTCTTTATAATGAGATTTTTTTTTTTGAAATATTGCTATTTAAAGAGGCACTTAAAATATTTATAGCTTCAATTTTAAATTATTTTATTTTTTCTTTACTTAGCTTAATGATTAGAGGTGATTCTTTATCACTCTCTATTTTTTACATGTAATAATAAGTGGATTGGAATATGCATGACATTCTAGCTTGTAAGGATAAATTTTCAATATAGTTAATTTATACGTATTTTGGATTTATTCCATGTTTGGATAAAACTATTTAAGTCATAGGTTAGGAGTTGAGTTGTTAATATTTCAAGACATGTAGAGACCAAGTTAGAATATCTACATCATCGTGCCGTATTTCGTGCTCAATTTTTGTCTTTATGTTCCGAGGATCTCTCAGGTATAGATGCGTACATATTTTCATCCTTAGATATTTTATAATTAGGTGTTAGAATTTTATAAAATGTTTTAAAAAATTATTTTTAAATGATTTTATCCTTTTTTATATTTATTTTAGAATACAAATATTTTTTTCATGAGGTTGTTAGAACGACACTGAGTATGTTGTTCAGGCGAGTTCATGTACCTCGTTAGAATAACTTCGAACGAGATCGATTTTGAAAACTTTTGGCCTATTCTGGAATCTCGCTGGAAATGTCGTTTAAAAGATTTTCCAAAGAGATGGATCGCTTCGTTTGAATGAGATATAACTCGTTCGAATGAGCTGCCATATTTTTAATAAATATGAGATTTTCTAAACTGCTTTTGATCCTTGTCTCCTTTTTAAGAGACATTTTATAAATAGGAGTGCAGAGCAATTTTTTTTGGAGGGAGAAAAACTTATATTTTTTGTTCACAAACTCATTTAAAAATCTCTCCAAATACCTTAGTTTATACCCAAGTTGTTTAAGATCCAAGTTTCAATTCATATATGCTTTGAAGATCCTGTTTTGGACACAAAAAATTATTCTCCACATCTTTGTGAGAATTCTTTTAACACGGTGGACTCTGTGGTGTGGTGTTGTGGTAAAGAAGAGGTGGATTACATATTCCAAACCATTGATGGGGACTCACACGTTATGGAAATTACGTGGGTGGATTCTTACGTTGTAGCTATGGAGGAAAGGTCAAAGATCGAATACGCATCAAGGCTTGCAAGGGCGTCGAGTTGTTGTTCAAGTCATCTATCGACTTCTGTAAATCCTTTATCATAGTGAATTTTCATGACTGGGTCGTATGAGATTTTTCTATTTGGGTTTTTCTCGTATATCAAGCGTTGTGGTTGATTTACTTATTTTATCCCTACTATGAACTATATGCATGTTTAGGATAAAAATAAAATTGGTTAATCATTTTTAACACAACTTGTATAAATCGGTGCAACATTTTACTTTGGGTTAAATTATTTAAGTTTAATATTTAATTTGATGAATTACAAATTGGATTTTATTTAGACCGTTCCTTATTAGCATGCTTTGTCATAGCCTTCTATAATTTTAAATAATCTTTAACAAAGATTAAGAGAAAGTTGTTAACAATGACTATTTGTGAGATGCTTGACATTACTTCAATATTTTAACTAAAATAAATGCGTTTTCAAAATCAAGAACATCTGAGGTGGCTCTGATACCAATTGTTGGCCTGAAAATAATAGCCGAAAACGAATAAAATGGATTTTAATGAAAATAATGACAAATTAAAACTTTTCTCTAAGCTTGCTTGAAATATATAAATCTAATTGAATGTGAACAACTTAAGAAAATAGTAATATAAATAAGAGAGAGAGTTATGAGACTTTGCTAATTGATGTTTTACGTTGTTTGACCTCACCTAAATCCACACTGAGAAGACACTCAAGAACTTCACTATCCACTCACTAAGGTAGAGAAATTACCTCACAATAATACAATAAACATTGTAAATGCAAACAATAAGGCATATTTCTCTTTCTCAAGTAGACATGACCAATGATCAAGAGTACTTTATTGTCTTCACATGAAAAGGCATTATAGGCTTTGAAAATACAATAAAGTTAAATCGCAAAGTAAATGTAGAAAACAGATCACAAGAAATTTGTTGCGCTATAAAAATAGTATGAATTAATTATTACTTTCCCTCTCTATAAGTGTAATTCTTATCTCTTGGAGAAACTAAAGGCTTAGTATGAGACATTTATTTATTTTTCTTTTGTTATCGCAATGGAACATTATGGCACAAGTGTAAATGAAACGTTGATGTTATAGTGTTGTTTATAATATCTTGTGTACTTAAAAATATAGTTTGAAAGTTTATTTATAGGGATGAAAAAGAAAGTAATAGTTAGAAATGGTTGGAAAATATATATGAAGTAGTTAGGAAACGTTGTATTTCGAAATTCAAGTGAACTATCTAATGGAGTTCCATTTACCGTAATTGAGTCTCCTTATTTTTAATTATTAATTTGACTTATTTAGTTTGAGTTGACATAACCTTTGAATAATTTGGCTCAATCATTTAGAATTTTGTCCCAAATTGAGTCAGAACTATTATGCCCAATTGTGTTGACTTAATTAGAGTAAATTGACATTTTAACATTTTGAAACTTTGCTTTCTTTGTATAAAAAGCATTTTTTTGTTATTGAGCCTATAGAGTGAGCAAGATAAAAGGATAATACACTTTTATATCAATCCCAAGTCACTTGAAGTTTTCTTAAAGTGTGTTAATGTTAATGTTGATGAAGATTTTGTGATCTTTATTGAGACTTTGTTGGAGAACTTTGTTATAATCTTGCTTGTTGTCTTTTTTGAACATGATGTTATTGAAGTTGATGCTTGATTGATAAGAACGTTCTATTGTTGAGATCTTATATGAGTTTGAACATGATCTTGAACTTTCTTTCTTTGACAAAATTTAGTTACATAAGTGAGTTTATCTTTCCTTATGACAAAACTCACCATGCGCTTGATTGTAGTGTAATGAACCCAAAAGTATTAGAGCGAATATAGTGAATTTCATATTGTTATCAATTGACTTATTATCATAAAAGATAGTTATTTGTTCTACATCCATAGGGTAAATAAAATGGGGGATTTTTTCAATTATAAATGGATAAAAGAAAGATTACAAAGTATTTTCCCATATACTCATATCCCAACTACTTCCCAAGTGACTTCATATATTATTCTTACATGGGCAATGTAAGTACACAAATTTTCAATAGAGACCTTTGTAGTCTTGGTTCAATTCTGGGCAAAAACATTTGAGTCATAGGATAGTGTTCATGTGTATCCTTCAAGCCTATGATAAGTTTGAGTTGAAGATATATCGGCTTAGTTCAATGTGAAGAAATCATTCTTGCCGGGTTTCAAGTGCCTCGTGTTGCGTCCTCAACAATTCATAATATTTCAAGTCTCCAATAAGGTATGAATGCTATATATATATATATATATATATATATATATATATATATTGTAGAGACTTGGAATAATTTTAATGGGTGAAATTTTTATTTAAAATAAATTTTTATGGACTTAAAATGAAAAATGCATATTCTGACTTTTCTTTCAAAATTGTCGTTCGAACGAGAATTTCGTTCGAATGAGTTTTGCCAATGAGTTTCCCTTTTGAACACTGACTTTTCATTAGAAAGGTCGTTCGAACGAGATTTTTGACGGGAATAATTTTTGGCATTTTTCCACTACTTTGTCCCCACTTTCTTTTGACAGATTTTAACCACTTCTGGACCAGATTTTTTTCCAAAACTTTTCACCTGATTTTGAAAGATTTTGAGAGAGAGAATAAATGTTTAGAAAAGTCCCTTTTGTGTGTAAAATTTAGATGGCCTAAATTCTTCCAAAACACAAAACGTAGACACCCATTTGTTTTGTTTAAAGATTCCAAGTTCTTCATCGATACCGGGTTCTACTCTACCGTTTGAAGAGTTGTTTGGGTTTACTTCTACATCCCTTAAAGAAGAAGACTTGTTTGTTTCTGCGGCGTTCCCACTCGGAGAAAGGCTTCGGGTACGGGTTGACGGTTGTCCAAAAGCCTCATTGGTGGATTCCAAGGTTTCGGTGGAGTTCAAGATTGTAGACTAAGTAGAGGTTGGTACAAGAAGATGCGTTAGGGGATTGAAGGAGTCGAGTCGAGTTATGTAAGTCATCTGTCTTGTATTTGTAAAATTTCGTACTTATTGGACTTAAGGCTAGGGCCGTCCGAGGTTTTTCCCATTTGGGTTTTCCTCGTACATCACAGCGTAGTGTGTTGTGAATTTATTTTATCTTGTAAATCACCTAGAACGCATGCTTAGGACTAAAAGATAAAATATGGTTTAATTCACTACTCTTGTTTAATTTGTTACAAAAATCAATTTGGGTGATATTTAGATTAATTTAATTCAGGTCAAGATAATTTAATTTGGTAAAATTTGGTTTGGCATAATTTGCAAAAATGAATTAATTTGTGTAGGTAAATTTTAGGACTTGAATTGAGTTAATTTGTTTAAAGTGAATATTTGTTAGTTGATTATTTTGATGCCAGTTTTAGTTTAGTTTAATTTTAATTTGTAAGAAATTAAAATTTATAAGTTGTGTGTGTTGTGTTTGAATCATCCTATTCCGCACCTTTAGAAAATTTATATTTAATTGAAAAGCGATTTTTAAAATTTGGGGTTCCTATCGTTGTCAAATTGGTATCAAAGCCGGAGCGCTAATTTATTGCATTAAGGTCCTTTTAAATATTTTTGGTTAAAAAATGGAATTTTCTTCATTTTCAAAATTTCCGTTTTCAATGGTTCCAACTATGCGTATTAGAAATCGCGTATGAATCGACACTAAAGTCTATGGACAAGAGGGTTTGGTTGTCAGTTGTTAACGGGTGGACCCACACACACGTTTGATTAAAAATGAGCGTGTCCCCAAACCCGTAGATAGATGGAGTGATAATGAATTCAAACTTGCTAACTTTAATTCCCGAGGCTTTATTTAGTGTGGTGACACCGGATGAATTTTGTGGTATCATGACTTGTGAAACCGCTAAGCAAGCTTAGGATATATTATAACTCACTCACGAGGGAACTAGTGTCGTTAAGGCTTCGAAACTCCAAAACCTTACCACTCTATTTGAGACCATCAAAATTCTTGAGAATGAAACTTTTGATGAATTTTATGCTAGAATTTTCGATATAGTTAATTCATCATTTAATTTGGGGGAGAAAATACCCGACGACCGAGTAGTAAAGAAAATTTTAAGGTCCCTATCCGAGAGATTTATCCCTAAAGTGACTGTTTTAAATTCTTTACCCACCTTGCACTCTACCAAACTTGAGGAATTAGTAGGTGATTTGCAAACCAATGAGCTAGATATGTTTCCCTCCAAAAATGAAAAGAAAATAGATAAGTGCATTGCTTTGAAAGCCCGAAAGGAGGAAAAACAAGTTGTGGTTGATGAGAGTGATAGTGACTCGGAGGACATGGCTATGTTTGCTAGGAAATTTCTTAAATTTCTTAAATTTAATAAAGATAAGTTTAAAAATGATTTTAAGAAATTTGAAAAATCCATGCATGGAAAAGACGAAAAATTCCCTAAAGGACAAAATGAAGATCAAAATAGGGACGAGTCAAATCGGTGTTTTGGTTGTGAAGGGTATGACCATAAGACGAGAGAGTGACCCACTAAACTAAGGAGAGAAGGCAAACAACCAATTTCCTATAATGCCACCCTTAATGATGAGAGTGAAAAGGAAGAGGGACCCGATTCCCCCATTGAGCGCAACTTTATCGCGTTCATGGAAAGTCATGTGAGCACCGATAATGAATCTTCCCATGAAGATATACATATACATGACTCTTCCAAGGCCTTTATTTGTGAATCCCAAAAAGATGATGGTTGTGAGAGTGGAGATGAGAGAGAGTGAAAGTGAAGAAGATGTTGATGAGAGTGAACTTCAATTTTCATTTAGAGAATTATATGAAGAGTCTATTAAATTAAAAAGAGCAAATTTAAAGTTAGAAGCGAGTTTAAGAGAGTGTGTCAAGGTCGTTGATGAGAGTGTGTTAGTTGATGACCTTAGGACACGTGAGAGAGCTCTTCGAGAGAAGCTTGAATATGTAGAAGGAGATATATAGCCTTAGAGGTTTGATGGAATCAAGAAAAAGGAGCTTATTATGTTTAAAGAGAGAAATGTTTTGTTAGAGTCTAGAATTTTAGAGTGGGAAGAAAAACTGAGAGACTCTAGTGAGGTCAAATTTGATTTGGAATGTAGGTCCGCTAAATTAGATAAAATATTAGGAACCGTCCAAGTAAAAAATGACACTCGTGGTTTAGGTTTTGATTCTTGTAACGATTCCGCTAATAAAGCTAAAACCAATGTTTTGAGAGAATCATCTAGGAAATTTTCTAGAGGTCAATCCTTAGGTACTGCTTTTCGACGAGTCTTTTCTTGCTCACATTGTGGTCGAAAAGGTCATCTTAGGAAGTTTTGTTTTGATCTTATAAGAATTTTTATGAAATCCAAAGGTAAGGTAACCGAGGTAGCTAAGATCCCGAAATACCGAGGGAGTCAATCTTCATTAGTTTGGGTTAGGAGATCCGACTTGGTTGCTTTACAAAACAGGATTTGTAATTCTCATTTACTTTCACATGCTTCCTCCTTTGCAAAATCTAAAGGTTGAATGTGTTAGTTTTGTTTTGCACACTCTAGTTTTGTTTTTCATGCTATATGTTTATACTAGTCGTATGCTTATCTGTCATTTTCTAGTGTATAATCCATGCTAGAATTATGATTTGTGTATATCTTTTGTATTTACTTTTATTTGTTTTGTGTCTTTTTGAGAAAAATGCAAAACGATTTTCTTTGTTTCTTTTGAGTTGTGTTATTTATGTTTGGTTTAAAAAATTTCAAAAACTCGAAAAGATTTTTTTATGTGTATTTTAGTTTGACACACTTTCTGTGGCATATACTTGTGTTTGAATCCCTTCCTTTTTTGCTTCCATGTGGCTAGAACTTTTGATTAAGATTGTCGATCCTTAAATTGTTCTTTGTTATGCATGCATGGAGTAGTTGGATTTTGTGTTGCTTAATGGACTCTATTTTATATGCCTCTATTCACAAAAGCACGAGCTCATTTGAAATTTAAACTTCACATGTATATTTGAGCTAAGTGAGATGTTCTCCTATTAATTTCGTCATCTACATTTTTCTATGACTATGGAGGATTTGTGCATGTAATAATCGTTTCCAGAATTTAAAAAATAGAAGAATATGTTTATCCGGTATAGTTGTTTATCAATGGAATCGGGCTGCGAAAGACAAAATTACTTTGCGTGAAAAACCACCATTGAATATTAGGCCTTAAAAATGTGGCATTAAAAAGAATATTTGCCAAGGCCAAAATAGTTTAAGTTAATATGTTAAAAAAAAATTATGACGAGTTTGGTTGGATATATTAACGGGTTTGCACAATGACTTTGTATCCTAGTTAAGCTTTTATTATCATGACTCTATTGGTTTATAGAATCATCAAAATTCTAGGCATATGTGCATTGTGTATGTTTGTTCATTGAGTTCAATTTATATTATCCGTGAGTCTATATCTAAATGTCATAACGTTTTGCAATCAAATGAGAACTCCATGAGCATGTTTTAAGTGATTGGGTCGTACTTTAATTATTACAAGTTCACACCCCTACACTTCCGTTTCCATATGACACATTTATGCTATAAGAGTGTGGAAAACTCATGTTATTTTACTTTGTGTCATTTGTGGGTTTATATCTATATGTGTGTACTTATGCTTAGTTTGTATCTATTGTGTATATATATATATCTATTTTGTTTATTTTTGAGTCTTTGCCATGCTAGCTAATCCATTTATGCTTCTAATCATAATTGGTATCTATTTTGTTGCGTATTCTGAAAAACTGTCACTTAAGTTGTTTAATACAAGATTAAACTATCTAAATGGCTCCGAACTGTTTGTTGAAGAAACTGAAAAAGCTGTTACTCAAGTCGTTTAATTCAGGATTAAACAGTCTAACTAACTCCGAACTGTTTTTTAGAGAAACTCTTTTCTTTGAATCAAAACAGGTTAATCACAAGATGTGCTTAATGAAAAATGTACGAGATATGATCAAGATTTTGTAACTAGTTTTGAAGACCAAAACTAAGCATATTAATTCAACTAAATCAACACACCCACAAGAATGAGATCAGGAGATGTAGAAAGATTAAGGACAAGGATTTTTTAACGTGGTAAAACCTCACCTAACTGAGGAAACATCCACGGTGACTTCTAAGTCACAAAACCGTGACAACCCGCCAACTAAAATAATAGGTGGCCAACCCAATACTTTAATAATCACAGGAATCATAGATGGTCCATTCTCAGTATCACTGTCGATTAAAATAATAGTAGGAGATAACTACCAATCATTTTAGAAAACGAATTGTCAATAAAAGAAATTTTGTAAATAAAAGAAAACACTTAGACAATCCCATTTGCAAAAACGGTGGATATCAAAAATCGATAAGGAAGAACGACAATATCATAAATAATCACCGAATAAGCTGTCGGTGCACAGACTAATACAAATAGTTACACCGAGTATTACATTCCAATATTTACAATATAGTAAATGAGTGCAACGCTTGGGCAAACACGCCCGAATAAATAAACTGAACTTAACTAAAGTACAATGAAAAGAAGCGTCTAATACCAATAACCTACAACATCCGCAATATGCTGTAGCTCCATGACAACCGGAATGGAAATGTAAATACGGGTGTCCATGCGGTAGAGCACCTGTAACGACAATAGTATGTGCAGAAACAAAGAAATATAGATACGGGTCAGGGCCCGGTTTGATATGATTCCCATGTGAATAAAATGCATGACAGCTAAGTACGTAATTCTCTCACATATAACAATAATATTACTCACCTCTCAATATAAAAGCAACCTAGCGCAATATCAATGATGATGTTCTATTTAAACAAAGAACAGAAGGCTAACTTCTCTCCAGTCTCAACACTATGTCCTTATTCGTGCGTGGGGTGTCTCGCAGAGCGAAATCCAAACAAGGAACCCCCCCGATACACTACTACTAGGCAAGGTTGATCGGCGAGATACATTAGACCCTGTCTTAATTAATCTAAGTACTAAAGTCTAACTTCTCCCCAGTCACAACACTATGCCCTTATTCGTGTGTGGGGTGTCTCGCAGAGTGAAATCTAAACAAGGACACCCCCCGATACACTACTACTAGGCAAGGCTGATCGTCGAGATACATTAGACCCTTAGAAAAATATTATGTATTTATATATATATGAGAGGTCTCATCCATAACTACTCAAGGATACATAATTGTATCCATTCACTGTCAAAACATAATTCCCATTTATTCTTTAGGAATATATATAAATGGTACAACATTTTATCAAATGTTTACCAATCAATTTCATTGTAAACTAATCCATTTCATAATTCCATTCCTTATGAGGAAATATAATCATAGTTTTTATGCTCTTTGTATCATTTTATCTCAATTATACATTTTATAAAACATATCTTACTTATAAGGAATATAATCATTATCATATTCTCTTTATGGCATTTTTATCTCACTTTTACATTTTGTAAAAAAATCTTTTCCTTATCAGGAAAATAATCATTTTCAAATGATCTTTGTGGCATTTATCAGTGCTCTTTGTGGCACTTCATCATGCTCTTTATGTCATTTCATTGTGCTCTTTATGGCACCCATTGTAATACCCCGCATTTTTATCGATATTTATTTATGGGATTAATTAAATTAAATATGAATCAATTGAGAATTAATTCGGATAAAATACTAACGAGATGTGAGTAGGTATTTGATTATAATGTGTATATATGGCAATATATGAATATTGAAAATTTTGAAATTATCGCGAGGTTGAAATACGGCAATTTGGAAAATTTAGTTGGGACGCACGTGACAGTCGCTTCAGGAATGTAATTATTTGAATTAAAAAGTGAATTTTATTTTTATCAACCGTATGGTGATTTTGAGTGCTCCAACGAGTCCGGAAGGGTTGAAATAGTCAGAAAACACTAGCCGGGGGTTTAGTTTGGGTCCCGGGGCATTTTTAGGCCATACCGGCAACCCAAAAGGGTAATTTGGTAATTTCGGAATTTTGGGAATTAAAACCCACGAAAATTAGAAGTTAAAATCTGATTTAGTCTTTATCCACTAAACCCACTAACAACATTAAATGACTTAATGGGCTATGGGAGTTATTGGAAGAAATTTTAAGAGGTTCCTAAGGCAACCTCTAAACCACCATTGTCATCTTGGAGAAGAACTTGTAGAGAGAGAGAGAGAGAGGAGAATTATGGAGAGAGAGAGAAAGCAATTCAACCTTCTTCAACCAACAACAAAAATCTGAAGAACATAAGGCACGTGATTTAGTTACAATTGATTCAATGAATGTGCTCTTCCATGTTTAGTGTAATTATCGAATTTTGTCTTGGAAGATTGATATAGACCCATGAATTTGAGGATTAAAACTATAAACCATGTTAGGAATTGCATGTAGACATATTCTGTACGAATTATGAATCCAAAACATAATACTTGATGATCTAAAAACGGATTAAAGAAGAGAATTACTGTTGTTCTTGAAAGAAATAGAAAACTAGGGTTCTTGAGGATGTTTTGATCTAAATAAGGACTTTGGGTGATGATTAATTAGTTTTAGAACGTTAACAATGTTGTAGGATGATTATTTGATGATATTATAACGTTAGAATGAAGTTTCATGCATTGTAATGAATTTTTGGGACGATTTGAGGACAGCAAAACGAAGCAGTCCGTAGCCTATCTGGTGCAATCGATCGATCGACATTCATCAGTCGATCGATCGACCACCATCGATCGATCGATGTTCAAGATCGATCGATCGACCTTCCCAGAATGAGTAAAATTTTCCCTAGTTAAATTTTAATGATGTTAACCCTTAGAAAATTATTATTAGAGACTTTATGAATATCCTTAGACTTAAGGAAGACCAGTAGGTATGGTTATAAAATTTGGACCTTAATTAGAATTCAATTTGAGGAATTATTCTAAAATCTAATGAAATTCGATGAGTGAGATAATATTAGGGTTAAAAGAGTAAATTTGAATAATTTGATGAAATGAGGTTTGGGGCAGAAGTAAGGACCTTAAGAATAATGATGTTATATGTGGGAATAATAGGAAACTTAATAATCCCTTTGAGATAGGTTTTAAGCACAAGAAACTATGACGTGAGATGTGTCGACAGTCTACATTATATATTATCGGAAGACTTAAAATGTATAAAATTGGAATAATGGTATAAGGATGTAGAATATACCTTTATTAATATTGAGACATCTAAGATGTGTGAATGCTTAGTATATAACTTATGTGTATGACATACCTACCATACTTGCTATCACGGGAGGTTTGCGTTCGTTTAGGACCATCTAATCTTTGTGTGCCTACGGGGGGATATAGATTGGTACCTCGAGGACATAGGTCAGAGAAGGACTTATTGGGAAGTTAATAAGTCTGCTGATCGTGGGAGCGTAGGTATGTGCGTGACCCATGTGATGTGACCGTGTTCGCCTCCATTGATTGTGATTGTTGTTATCTGAGAACGATTCCTGAGAGATTCGGAATGCGTGATCCTTATGTACATGATGTACCGGGATGGATAGCAGAGTATGTGTGCAACGCAACTTTGTCTCTGGGTGCTTGTATTGTATATTTATGACGTGAATAATACACGCTTAAATAATGAGAATTTTCAGGTTGGTATTGTGAGTATAATTATGGTCACGCCTTGAGAAAATAAAAAGGGATAACCTGTAGTGAATTGTATTGTTAATAATTGAGAATCCGAGTTTAAGTAAGGTCCTCTATTTAATTGATAACGTTAGAATGTATAATGGGAATCGAGTGGAAAGGGGTAGAACTTAAAACGGTTTAGTTAGATATGAATGTCATTTAGATGGGTACGATACGTTAGGAGTGCACAATTAGTCGAGAGGTGAGTATTTCATGTGAGTGTACGTCCTAACATGTATTTTGCATTCATTGTTTTAAATGTCATTAAATCACTTGCTATTTTTAAAATACTCTCCACTTTCGGGCTCTGACCCGTTTGCTTTCAAATATATTTTTTTGCAAAAATCTTTTAGGTGCCCAGCCACAAGGACACCATGCATAGTATTTCCATTCAGGTGACGAGCTGTAGCTGTTGTGGAAGTTACAGGGCCTTGCTAGTAGACGCTTCTTTTGGTTTTGACTCCATATTCAGTTCCATCACTTGTAAGGAATGTCACCCATTTCTTTTAGAGACATTTCATATCAGTTATTCAGACTTTTGGCATGTAATTAATTCAGGATACACTGTTTTATTTATTTCAGTTGTGGGATTATTGTGAGGAGTTTTTCCTCTGGACTCATTAATGTTTATCGGTTACTTCGTTGAGACTTTATGGTGTATGGTTATGTTATTATTTTATATCTCACTTACTGCTTGTTAATCAGACTTAATTTAAAATTTAACATCTTACTTTTAAATACTAGGTGGTTAGTAATTACTCAAAAATGTTTTCGACAGTGATGCTATTAACTGAACCAACTTGGCATTTTGATTTAATTTAATAAAGAAGTAGCTACCCGGTATTTAATTAGTCGGGGTCTCACACCCATATACATCAAGTCCAACTTGATTTAGAATAGTTATAATTACATATATATATAACAATTCTAAGACCGCCCGTCCGGGTTTCCCCACTGTGCGCACCTCTAAATGGCTATCATCTTTCAGGGACTTTTATTTAGACAACCTGGGATCCTACCAAACGTCGGGAAGCGGCCATGTGCCTGCGGGATAGTCAAGACCACACCCGAAATCTCCTACCCATCGCAGAAAATATATAATCACAAGTGCTCACATGGCCTAGGGACTATATCTGCCCTACGTTAATTTGTCAGGGGCATCACCACAACGCGCGAACTTCCCTTAAGATAGCGATTTAGAGAGGGTGTGTATCCATAGCTTTTAACATTTATAAAAACCATTAGTTTTTCCTTTTGAAAACATCCAATTTTACATTCACAAAATCATTTGTACTATTTATTAGTACAACATTTTATAATATACATTTCTTATTCTTAGAGTCATATTTTATTAATGACCTAAGACCCGAAGTGCCATTAACCTCAACTAGTCCCCAAGACTTCAATATAATATCGTAAACCATTTAAAATTAATCTCCCTCAAGGAGAGTCTCCCAAATGTCTCAACTTTGATATTTTATCTTCAATTTATCTTTCGGTTAATCTCCTATTTCATTCGGATATCAACCTACGCAACTAGCCCTCGGGGTAAGCCCAAACATCCCATTAAATCCTAGGGCATTAGACTACCCAAAACCACCCTCTAGGACTCCTCATTACTTCCCAACGGAAGGTCCCTAAACCTTGGACCTAAAAGAAAAGGGCTAAAAGTCAAGCTAGAAAAACATCCCAAAAATTCAGGGACTCCGAATCGATTCGCACCGGCCGAATCGATTTGGTCCCGAAAGCGAATCTATTCGGTAGGTCCGAATCGATTCGGTCCATAAGACCCTGGCATTTTGCATAACCTCGAATCGATTCGGATGATCCAAATCGATTCGGCCAACCCAGACCTGACACTTTCCCCCTTACCGAATCGATTCGCTAGGGCCGAATCGATTCGGTCCTGCAGAAATTCCAAGTTAGGCTACGAGTTATGTGAACCCTAAAACCCCAAAATCTCCAAACCCTTGATTCTTCCCAATATCAACAACAACAATTCAACCCAATTCATTTCTACACCATTAATATCTATAAATTTATCCTCAAATCAAATTAAAACCTATAATTTAGGGTTTAATCATCAAAATAAACAAAGACCAATTTATGGTTTAAATCTCCCAAAACTTAACTAAACATGCAATTTATCACATTAAATCAACATCTAGCAAGTAATAAACTTGCCTCGAGGTTCGTAGTCTCTGATCCACCTCCGGTAGCAACGAAAATCCGACCCAAATCTTCATTTTCTCTCTTCTCTCTCTATTTCTCCCAAGCTATCTCTTCTCTCTCTCTCCTTTGGCTTCTAACACAAAATGAAGAAAGAAAAGGGGTGGGGGAACTTAAACGGGTCTTAAAACATAAATGCCCTATTTTAATTGCTAATACACCATTAAAATGACTCGTAACCACTTAATTGAGTCATAACGCATTAAAAGTGCCCGAAACCCAAACATACAACATGGCACTTATTTCGACTATCTCGACTATTCTAAAAACAACCGCACCCCCTATTTTGGCATTCGGGGAAATGTGAACTACTTTTGTCTTCCAATTTTATTTTGTTTCATTAATTATCCTCCAATTTAAATATGAACCATAACCGTCGTTTTACATATAACGACGCAACATATCCCAATATAATGCCATTTACCTTCTCATACGGTAAATAGACAAAACATAGTAAATATTATCCCTTAATATCACGGGAAACAATATTTACTCCAACTTTCCCTATTTTATAGAATTTGCCCATCGGGCAAAATAATATAAAATAGCAGCTCAAAATCCTGGGTTGTTACATACCCCCCCCCCCCTTAGAAGGGAATTTTTCCCTCAAAATTCTGGCATATAGTATGACCATATAAAGGTATACTATACTAAACTATCGTTCTATCATTCCTAGAAAACCCTTGGTAAAAATGGCGTCCCTATTGGGTTCGGACTAAGGTCATCATTGTTCGATCTGAGTCTACATTCTTAGTACTCTACATAGTACCTAATCATTCTTCTAGAACTATCGATCCTACCTTTCTACTATGGAAGGAGATACTTATATATCCTAGCACTCTACTTACAAAAATGATCCGAACAATTGTACGGAGGTTTCGATTACTACACTACCACTCCCATCCTTCCTCTTACCACCACTAGTCTCTTCATACTAGTGGGTGAATTGGTCAATCATAGACATAAATGCTCTTTCTAGAGCATCCCTTCAGAGAAGCTCGTTCTACTGGGCATCCCGTGCCTTCCCTAATCTCTTCGACGGTTCCCTACTCGGCGCATCTAACCCATCGCATTTCTTTAGCGAGAGGGGATATTCAATCGATAGTCCGTCACGAGCTCCAACTTCTTGCTTGCGAAAAGACTAAATTCCTTCCCAGGAAGGAGTGCCTCTATTTCTTAAGGCAAATATTATCGCTACAAACTGTATATCAAGTGGGGAATAATTCCTCTCATGGAGTTTAAGTTTACGAGACGCATAAAAAATGGGTTCATGCGCTAGCATTAATACTTCCCATTCCTGGCCAAGCCTCGTTCATCGAATTCACTCTCTATCATAACAACATAAGTGTAGGAGTAAAAGTCAGCTCGTACTTGAACTCCTATGAAGATAGGTAACCGACGTAACGCTCTATCTAATAAAGGCTCCTCCAACTATAGCCTAACATTCCGAATCACTCAAGCTCCCAAACTTCTTCGTTCTAAGGACCTAATCCCACTTAGAGTTAACCCACAAACCTACTGTTTTCAACTCCCTACCAACTTACAAAACCGCACTACAGGCCTTATGGGCCTCTCATTCTAAAAATCCTAAGGTCAATCTATCTATCCTAGTCGAGTCGTATAATTAAAATCCTAACTAGATCCCTAGTGTCCAAGACCTTTCCCAACTTTCGACAGTCGCTCGGTTTCATGCATGGGACGTCTCGCCGAGGCGAAATCCAAATAAGGAACCCTCCCATTACACTACTACCTCGCATCGTCGGTGGTCGAGAAGTAACGGTCGAAGACACATGATCGGGATTGCTAAAATCCTAACTCTAGGTCTTACCACTATAACAAACATGAAAATTTAAATGGCCGAGTGCTTACTTTCTGTAAGGCACTACAAATACTTTATCCCAATATACCTACATACATCTTTTATAGATGGCCTTCTCATTAAGGCATAAACATAAGTCTCTATTCGACTTTCATATCTTAGTCTTCCCCACATCTATCAGAGGAAAAACTATCATAGTGCTCATATATCGCACATCCACTTAGCCCTTTAATCACTCATTTACGTGATTCTTGGCTAAACCTTTCCAACCCAGCATCTCAACCAACAGAAAAGTAAAGAAAGAAAAGAAAAGAATATGCGCATCTCTCCACTCCCAACGTCGTTAAGGTTTATGCGTGGAGCGTCTCGCAAAGCGAAATCCAAACAAGGAACCCCTCCACAAAATCCCCTTAACTAGTTGGTTATAGAGATCAGACAATATCATACACAAGCAAAGTAAACAAAGCAAGCAAGCAAGCAAAAACAAATAAAGTAAGAAAAATAAAAATAAAAAATAAAAATGAAAACTAACTACACACCGAAAACCATCCCTATAAAGTCTCAATCCTATATCTAGGTGAGATATTATAGAACACTAGTTCTTTTCTAGACCTAGAAAATAGGATAGCCTTGCAATTTATTCGCTTTCTATCTGCCCAACTAGTCCGAGAACATCTCTACTCATATATTACATATAATACAATTAGCACATACCACACATAATATCACTCGCCCCCATAACGAGTGGAAGAAAATATAGAACTTCCCTATCATGGAAGCCATGCAAATATAGTTACTGTAAAAATATCGATACTACCACAAACTTGATATACACACCCGAATCTAGGGTAAACACAATACTACTCCATCTTATCGTAAGGAACACTCCACCCTCCTCTATGGTGGAAATTCCTGCTGACATATTTGCCAATATTTGGCCATTCTAATGGTCTTCAGACACATCATTCTATACTTAACCGAACCACACTACTTTCATCCTGAGCTACCCTAGCGATTTCTCGCATAGTTCCCTTAACTTCTTTAGTAAAGAGAACATCCCACCGACCTCCTATGCCTTAGTTCAATGAGCCTCCCCCAGGTGGATATCCACCGCTGGGGGCGTCACGAACACTACTTCTCCAAAAGTGTTAGCAGCACTTACTTGTGAGCCTATCATTTCCATTGAAAGACTTTCTCACTTCCTTGTACCAACCTTATTACAGTGCACAGTTTCCTTAACCACAACACCCCGTCGGCCTCTGACCTAACCTCGCATGAATACTTGAGAATCTGCTTTCTCGTCATTCCTGATATCCCAGAGAAACTCGCTGTTACAAGTATCTAACGGGTTTCTCTATGGGCAAAACCTCCCGTTCCACCAAAATGAGGCTACTATCGTATCTGCCACTTAAATCTCGCTCCAATAGGTGAAATATTTTCCTCCAATCTTCATACCTGGGCACTTCCATACCCCTCTCTAAGCCAAAACTCCCGGGCCTAATACTTCCACCGAATGGGATTACACTATCTCCCATCCGTCCAAACTTCAACATGTGGTCCTCCTCAAGGACTTGTCAATCTTTAGATTGACACTGCTCGGAATCCCAAGCTTAGTACCACTCTCTACTAACATCGGCACATGGAAAATCAACTCTACTGTACTTAGTAGTCACAATAGCAATAAAAGAAAATACTACAAAAGGGAGTGACCTCTAAAGCGGCCCACACCCCTGACTATAGCTTACCGCTCGTAGAAAATCCTATCTCGCTACGCCTTCACGACAACCTCCCTTGATGGCCATCATCCGACGACTTACTAGTCTCACACGAACGTAAAATATTTTCGGGGTTCTCATAGCATAACATAAGAACGGAATCTCACAAGAGAAATCAACAACCTTAATCTTAAGGCTCTATATCAAATCAGAAGTAACGCTGAAAGCGAAATACATCCGCATAGATTCCTAAGGACTCTAGAACCTAATGCTCTGATACCATCTGTGACAACCCGCCAACTAAAATAATAGGTGGCCAGCCCAATACTTTAATAATCACAGGAATCATAGATGGTCCATTCTCAGCATCATTGTCGATTAAAATAATAGTAGGAGATAACCACCAATCATTTTAGAAAACGGATTGTCAATAAAAGAAAATTTTGTAAATAAAAGAAAACACTTAGACAATCCCATTTG
The DNA here is from genome assembly GCA_949130495.1 of Sambucus nigra. Lineage (NCBI taxonomy): Eukaryota > Viridiplantae > Streptophyta > Magnoliopsida > Dipsacales > Adoxaceae > Sambucus > Sambucus nigra. The sequence goes on from OX422213.1 coordinate 299,788,141, forward strand.
AGAAAACGGTGGATATCAAAAATCGATAAGGAAGAACGACAATATCATAAATAATCACCGAATAAGCTATCGGTGCACAGACTAATACAAATAGTTACACCGAGTATTACATTCCAATATTTACAATATAGTAAATGAGTGCAACGCTTGGGCAAACACGCCCGAATAAATAAACTGAACTTAACTAAAGTACAATGGAAAGAAGCGTCTAATACCAATAACCTACAACATCCGCAATATGCTGTAGCTCCATGACAACCGGAATGTAAATGTAAATACGTGTGTCCATGCGGTAGAGAACCTATAACGGCAATAGTATGTGCAGAAACAAAGAAATATAGATACGAGTCAGGGCCCGATTTGATATGATTCCCATGTGAATAAAATGCATGACAGCTAAGTACGTAATTCTCTCGCATATAACAATGATATTACTCACCTCTCAATCTAAAAGCAACCTAGCGCAATATCAATGATGATGTTCTATTTAAACAAAGAACAGAAGGCTAACTTCTCTCCAGTCTCAACACTATGCCCTTATTCGTGCGTGGGGTGTCTCGCAGAGCGAAATCCAAACAAGGAACCTCCCCGATACACTACTACTAGGCAAGGTTGACCGTCGAGATACATTAGACCCTGTCATAATTAATCTAAGTACTAAAGGCTAACTGTTATAAGGTTGACAGGTGTATGGACAGAATGAACTCTCACACGCGTGTTTTGAAAATATTTACACAGCTCCCCTGAATTCTCAAGCGCTTTCGGATCCTACCCAACCCAACTTTCAGGTATGAAGTGGAAATAACAGTAATTACAAAATGATCACAAAAGTTTTATAAACCAAATTTTAATTTCCAAAAAATCATTTAAAAATTATTTAAAATTCCCAAAAATTATTAAAAACAATTTGAATGGAATTTAATACACACAACCCACACACAATCATTCAATGCAATATATGAACAATGTATGCAATCCTAGTGTGTGTGTGATTGAGATTTATACCTTAAATTGAATCAAGTGTGGCATTAGAAGAATCTGAGGCTCTTTGGTATCTAGGGAATGGGACTTTAATTTTGTCACAATTTCCAAACTAGATGAGGACTTATACAATGTAGACTCAAGTGAGTCAAGAGTATAAGGTGCTTCAATCTCTCCCTTTAGAAATATGAGACTAAATCTCCTTTGAGACATCTAGGACTCGTAGGGCTACAAAAATAAAGAAAAACCTATTCCTATACAAAAATTCTATCTACCCATTTCCTAGAAAAAGAAAATTACATAACTCAACTAATTACAAACCAATACCCTAATAACATCTGTTGAATATAATTGTACATATTCCTGCAAATAACACTAAGATCAAGCTTATTAATCAAATGTACAATAAAAAATGAACTCATAAGACTCAAACTTCTCCCCCATTTTGTCTCAAATGGACAAAGGGAAAAATACTTAAGTCATAGGAGTTTATTCATCACAAACCATTCCTATCGATTTTCGCAAAGCAAGAAATCTATTGTAATCCAAAGGTTTGGTAAACATATCTGCGAGTTGCAAATCAGTAGGAAGATAATTGATTTCTAATTCCTTAGTCTCAACTGATTCGCGTATGAAGTGATGTATAATTTTTATATGTTTAGTTCGCGAGTGTTGAACATGATTTTTATAGATATTAATCGCGCTTTGATTATCACAATAGATATGCAGTTGATCTTCTTGAATACCGTAATCATTTAGCATTTTCTTAAGCCAAAGTAATTGAGCACAGTAACTACCAGCGATTATGTATTCAGATTCAATTATGGATAAAGAAGTACATTTTTATTTCTTACTACTCCATCCTACCCAATTGTTACCGATATAATAACACGCCCCTGACGTGCTCTTACTATCGTCAGTAAACCCGACCCAATAGGCATCAGTGTATCCTATTATAGTACTAGGAGTATCATTGGTGTACTAGAGTCCTAAATTTAGAGTGCCTTTTATGTATTTAATGATTCTTTTCACACATACTAAGTGGCTCTATTTAGGATTATTTTGGTAATGGGCATACACGCAAACTGCGTACATAATATCAGGATGTGAGGCAGTAAGGTATAGTAAGGTTACTAACATACTACGATATAGAGTAGGATCTATGGATTTTCCACTCTCATCCTTAGATAATTTGACCGTAGTACTCATGGGAGTTCTAGCTTCTTTTGCACTTTTAAGCTCGAATTTTTTGACAATCTCTAAAGCATATTTAAATTGCGATACAAATAAACCTTTTGGATTCTGTTTGACTTGAAGACCCAGGAAAAATTATAACTCCCCCATAAGAGACATTTGAAATTCTTTATGCATAATTTTAGAAAAAGATTTAACTTCTGAAGGGGATGTTGATCCAAAAATGATATCGTCAACATAAACTTGAGCTATAATAATATGTTTGTGAAAATGTTTGGCAAATAGGGTTTGATCATTTCCACCTCTCTTAAAACCTTTATATAAGAGAAAATTAGAAAGATGCTCATACCAGGCTCTGGGCGCTTATTTTAGACCATACAATGACTTTTTAAGACGATAAACATGGTTTGGATACTGAGGGTCAATAAACCCTTTTGGTTGTTCAACATATGTCTCTTCAGTCAAGATTCCATTAAGGAAGGTAGACTTTACATCCATTTGATAAAGCGTAAAATGTAAGTAACAAGCTATGGCAAATAGAAGACGAACATATTCTAAGCGAGTAACAAGTGCAAATGTCTCATTAAAATCTATTCCTTCAATTTGAGAATATCTTTGAGCCACTAATCTGGCTTTGTTTCTAATGATTAACCCACTTTCATCAGTTTTATTTTTAAATAACCAACGTGTGCCAATAACCTTTTTATGATCAGGCCTAGGTACAATATACCAAACATCATGACAAATCGAAGAAGTTCTGCCTACATAGAAGAAATTTCAATGCCTCATTTAAATCCATTGAGGGTCATTCAATGCCTCATTTACATTCTTTGGTTCCACAAGGGAAACAAAACATGCATAATGAGCATAGTTTCTTAATTGGGATCTTGTACGTACAGGCTCACAAGGTTTACCAACAATGTTATCTATGGGATGATCTTTAGAAACCCAGTTAGGTACTTTAGGTTTCTCAATTGGTAAAGAATCATCTATTTTTGGAGAGTCTTTTTCTAAAATATTTTTAGACTCTTCCACAATAGTTAGTTCTCCATTTTTGCTCTCAACAGTAGTGTCACTTAAAATAACATTTATGGATTCCATTAAAGTCTTTGTGCGAAGATTATAGACACGGTACGCTCTACTGTCAAGAGAATATCTTAAGAAAATAGCTTTATCTCCACGAGTCTCAAATTTGGATAAGTGTTCTCGGTCTTTACAGACATAACATGTACTACCAAAAGTTCTAAGATATTTAAGATTGGGCTTCTTCCCATACCATAGTTCGTAAGGAGTTTGTTTTGAATTCTTCCTAAGATAGACCCTATTAATAATGTGACAAGCAGTACGAATTGATTCTACCCAAAAATATTTAGGTAAACACTTGGCATGAATTATAACTCTATCCATCTCTTGAAGGGTAGGATTCTTTCGCTCCGCAATTCCATTTTGTTGAGGAGTCTTAGGAGCACTAAATTCATGTTTGTAACCATTATAGTCACATTACTCTATAACACCTGTATCTATGAATTCTCCTCCTCTATCACTACGAATCCTATTTAATTGAGTGTCCTTCTCATTTTCAATACGAAGTAAGATTTTTAAAAAAGTTATGAAAGTGTCAGACTTTTGTTTTAAGAAGGATACCCAAGTAAACCTAGTGAAGTCATCTACCATAACTAGAATGTAACTGTGTCCACACAGGCTCACAGTACGAGAAGGACCCACTAGGTCCATATGGATGAGCTCTAAGGGTTTAGAGGAAGGATATCTTTAACTTTCTTATGAGGTGCTTTAACAATTTTTCCTTCCTGACATGGACCACAGACAATGTTAGAAATGGGTTTGATCTTTGAAATTCCTCTAACTATTTCTTGTGAAGACAATCTACTAAGGCTATCGTAATTTATGTGACCCATTCGATTATGCCATATTTCATTGTCATCCATTATGGCAATGTTACAGACCTCAGTACTGTTCTGAACAATATAACAATTGTCAGGAGTCCTATAATTATGCACTCAGGCTTTTCATTTAAAATTTTGCAATTATTCTTTGAAAAGGTGACAGTATGATTTGAGTCACAAAATTGCGAAATACTAAGTAGATTAGCCTTAAGACCTTTTAATAGAAGAACATTTTTAAGAACAGGCATTCCTTCTTCTTGGAGTGTTCCTTTACCAATGATTTGAGATGATACACCATCACCAAAAATAACTTTTCCTCCAGCAAAGCTGGTTTTGTTTATATCATCCCCAATCATGTCCTTTGAACACCCAGAGTCTAGTTTAACTTATAAAGCAGTAATCACATTGTTACACTTCATCTGGGGCAATAACTCATCTTTTCTAACCCAAATAGCTCTTTTTTTTTGTTTTGCGCTTATTTTCCCTCATTTGATAAAATTTGCGAGCATTAGATTTTTGTTGAAAACTATTTTGTGCATGCATTTAAGTTTTATGAAGGATTTGAGCATTTGGTTTAGGAAAGTGCCTAGGAATCCTTCTTGGAAAAGATCTTTTAGGTTTAGTCTTTCTCTTTCTATAGTTAGAGTTTTTATCTGGTTGTCTAGTCAGGACATAATTATTATAGCTTCTCCTAGAGTAGTTAAAGTTTTGGTATAAAGGAGTATTACAAACAGGTTTTACTAAACGTCTAGAGTAACAACCTTCAAAAGAATGACCGTATATGTCACAGTATGAGTAATACAGATTGCTTGAAGAGGGTATCTCCTTAGGAAAGTCTCTAAAGATAGGTTTCATGAGATTTTGACGTTGAACCTTATTCCTAGGGAGCACAGTTTGAAACGAAGAAACACTCTCCGTAATTGGAGGGCAGACGTATTTAGACTTAGGCAAACTATCACACTTAGAGTGACTTGATTCCACAATATCCAACTTTTGTTATTTTTTGTCAAACTCATCATTTAAGGCTTGAAAATCTGGACAAGTTTCTATAGGTCTTTTGCCACCTGACACAAACTTAATTGGTTCAAAGTTTTTAATTTGGGTATTTGAATTTGGGAAAAATCCTATTCCAGTTCGATCATCAGAATTAGTTTTTGAATCAGCAACAAAACCATCAAAACAATTGGAATTATTTTCAAATTTAGCAAATTTTTTGAAAATAGTTGCTGTCTTTTCTTTAGCTTGTTCCAATTCTAATAAAGTTTCTTTATATTTTTTCTCCAGAGTTTCATTTATTTCAATCAAATTCTTTAATGTTTGATCAAAACTTTTGAATTCATTTTCATGAGTTAGACATTGGGTAGTATACTCTTCAGTGTTAAGTTTAACCATTAGACTTAGGTCTTCTAGTTTCTTAGTGAGATCTTTCACTATCTTCTCTAGTCTAGTTCTTTTCTTGAGAGTCTTAGCATAAAGTATGTGAATATCAGGGAGGTCTTCAATGTCAGAATCACTAAGTTAAGTGTGTGAAGTGACCCCTAAGGATTCATTTCTTGAACTCACACACACATTAACATCTTCATTATTGTTTTCCCTTTGACTCACACATCCCGTAGTAGAACTAGCATTGTTCTTAGAAATTAAAGCATCTAAACCATTAGCAGCATGATTCATAACAACAGAAGTAGAGATACTAACATCATTCTCATACATAGGCACAAGCATATCATCATTATAGACAATCTTGGCAAAGAAAGACATGCAAGGATAAAAAACATCAGATGACTCAGGGTCCTCATTTTCAGAATCACTTGAATCATCCCATGTCTTGCAAATGTTGGCCCTAGTATGTTTATTGATCGTGTTCAAGTTAACTCTACAATCTTATGCTATATGACCCAATTTACCACATCTTAAACATTCAATATTTTTGAAGACTTTGTTAGATCTCGTATGAATGTCCTTGTGATGTTTGTCTTGACCTTTCTCATGAGGTTTGTGGTTAGACTGAGTTGGATAATTTGTCTTGCCTTGTCTATTTCCCATTTTATTTCTAAATTTAACAATCTTCTTAAATTGCTTTGACATCAAGGCAATTTGATTATCCAAACTATCTATATCAAATTCCTCATCAGAATCATTATTGAGAATACTAAGCTCAGATTTCATCATCTTAGAGGAAAAACTCAAATTGGAACTAGTCTGTTTCCTACGGGACTGGGTCAATTGTTTCTTAAATTCTAATTCCATTTCCACAATTATCAGTTTACTACTGAGTAATTCAGGAGTGATATTTTGATCACTCATTTCCTCAATAGCATATCTTTTGTTATCAAATCTCTATGGTAATGACCTTAGAATTTTAGAGAAAATTTCATGTCTATCATAAGTTATCCTATTGGCATGTAATTTGGTCACAATATCAGTCAAATTCATGTAAAAGTCATCAAATGACTCAGAGTCAGACATGATTAAAGAGTTATACTGCTGGATAAGCATCTGCATTTTATGAGCCTTAACTCTAGTTTCACCTTCATGTACAGTAACCAGTGTATCCCAAGCTTCCTTAGAAGTGGTACAAGATGAGATCCTTTTGAACTCATGTTCATTTATAGACATAAAAATGGCATCCTTACCTTTGTTATTGTTCAGAGAGGCTTGCTTCTCTTCTCGAGTAAATTCACTTAATACTTTCTTAATCCCCTCATTGCTTCCTTTAGTTGACTGGTTTAGTAGGATAAGTATATCCATTTTCAATAATATCCCAGACATCATCTCCCAAGGTTCCTTGTATAAAAAAGAAATAGAGATCTAATCATGAAATGTCTAAGTTGGAAGTAAGATCTCGAACTCAGAGGATAAAACTCTCAAACAACCTTCAAACCTTTACCAAAATCACTCTCAAACACTCAGGTATGGTGTTTGGTGGAAACGATTTAGGAAAAATGAGTTTAGGGTTTGAAACAGGTTAGGGTTTACTCTCTGGTTTCTCTCTTCTCTCTCTTCTCTCTCTCTCTCTCTCTCTCTCTCTCTCTCTCTCTCTCTCTCTCTCTCTCTTTATCTTCTCTATTTATTTATATGGATGAACTGGCAAAAAGTCCTTAAATGCAGAGACTTGGATTCCTTTTATACTGAGAGGCGAAGGTTCGAGAATGGCTCATCAAATCAATGGTTGAGATTTATTCTTGGCCAATTGACTTTGATCCAACGGTGTAATAAAAGCGGTGGAAAGAGTATACGCTGATTGGACAAGAGAGGCTTCACTTGGATTGGGCTTAAACGCATGCAGATCGTTTATAACATAGATCCAATGGCTTAGATAACACAAGAGATATGAGTCTTACAACAAACACAAATATAGCCGTTATAAGATTGGCAGGTGTATGGACAGAATGAACTCTCACACGCGTGTTTTGAAAATATTTACACAACTCCCCTAAATTCTCAAGCGCTTTCAGATCCTACCCAACCCAACTTTCAGGTATGAAATGGAAATAACAGTAATAACAGAATGACCCCAAAAAGTTTTATAAACCAAATTTTAATTTCCAAAAATCATTTAAAAATTATTTAAAATTCTCAAAAATTATTAAAAACAATTTGAATGGGATTTAATACACACAACTCACACACACAAGCAATCACTGCAATATATGAACAATGTATGCAATCCTAGTGTGTGTGTGTGATTGAGATTTATACCTTCAATTGAATCAAGTGCGGCATTAAAAGAATCTGAGGCTCTTTGGTATCTAGGGAATGGGACTCTAATTTTTTCACAATTTCCAAACTAGATGAGCACTTATACAATGTAGACTTAAGTGAGTCAAGAGTATAAGGTGCTTCAGAAACTCTTTTCTTAAAACAAATTATAAACACAAGATGTGTAAAACGGTTATGAACGAGTAATTTCAGTTATAGGTATACTAGTTTTGAAAAACAAAACTTTAAGCAAAACAAAACAACACAACCTCAATAAGGAGATGAGAGTAAAAGGAAGTGCATACAAGCGATTTTAATGTGGTAAAACCCCACCAATTTGTGAAAACATCCACGGTGACCTCTACGTTACAAAACAAAAATTCACTAAAACAGAGTAACAAATTACAAGCTATTTAACAATCAAACCACACAAATACACCTATACTAAGTTCAGAATCGTTACTAACTCCTATGGATTAGATCTGACTTTTCAGAAGGTTGTTGTTGTTGATTTTCTCTTCAGCTTTGTAACTTTACTCGATTGCAGCTATATGTTGACTCGACAAAGTTCAAGATCATTCAACCAACACTTTAAGTGTGGTAGAGTGAAAGTGTTGTGGTGATGTGCTCTCTAATATATACATGCAACACACTCAGACTTAATACAAGCATAATGATTTATCAAATTACAAAATAACTAGATATACAAGATTTTCCAAAGTCAGTTTAGTCAAGACAACATCAGACTTTAAACCTTTCAAAACAACCGTAGGTCAAGAGGGAATCTTGTTGTGAAATATCCGAGATCCTAACACTTTCTTGTTTTAAAAATAGTAAAGATAGAAAGTGCAATCCCCAATCAAGATCTCAAATCTAGATCTAAGTCTGATTGTTTGAGTAAAATTAAATTAGAACAAATATTGTTGGTTTAGGGTTTGAAAACATAAAATCAATTTAAAAATAACCAACAAGAAAGATTTCTCAAAATAAGAAATCAAAATAGTAAACTATCTATGTGATTTGTATCACAAAGACAAGATCTCAAATTTCTATGTAGAGAAACTGAGAAACTCTACCACTGTGACTAAGTTGGAAGGATGATAAAGAATAAGAGAGGATTAACTTCTCAAACCACGAACTAAACATTCAAAGGTTTAACTCTCAGAAAAGTATTTCTGGTTTGGATTTGACGAAGTATGAATTAGGGTTTTCTTTCTCTCTCTAACCTTTTCTCTCTCTTTTCTTACTTTTTCTCTCAAACAAGGAATTAACAAAAGTCTCTAATTGCCTCACCAAAGGAATATATTTATACAACTCATCGAAGGATCTTGAACAACGACTTAAAACGAAGGGCTGAAGATTAAAAGAAGTTAAATCGTTGTAAATCTAAGGGTTCTCAATAAGCGGTGAAATAGCCAACTCTGATTGGTTAAAAACAGATCACTTGGATTAATCCCAATCACATGCAGACCATAGATTGAAACGATCCAAGGGTTTAAAGTAAGTCTCAAATATGTGAGTTAGAAGAAACACAAAACAAATAGTTAAATGTGCAACACGTGTAAGCTTAAGATTCATTCTCAAATGCGTGTTTTAGGTTTCTATAAAAATAATAGTTTCACTCACAATATTTTCTGCCGCTTTTGGTTTCTACCCAAGACAGTTTTAAGAAATACAAATAATTGCAAACCAACCCTAAAGCTTTATTAAGTTCCCATTTTAATTTCCAAAAATTATTTAAAATTCTTAGAATATGTTAGATAAATCCCAAAAATTATTTAAAAATCATTTTAAGGGCATTTAACTCACACATGATCATTGCATAATAAATCACTATATGTATGCAGTCCTAGTATGTGGTGTATGTGTTATACCTTCATGAACTTGTAGAGGAATATCAATGAAGCTTTGAAGATTCTGAGGCTTTTTGGTTCATCTAGGGATACACACAATTTTGTCACTATTTCCAAACTAGATGAGCTCATATATAATGTAGACTCAAGTGAGTCAGAGATATAGGGTGCTTCAATCTCCCCCTTTGCAAATATGAAACAAAATCTCCTTTGAGTCATCTAGGACTCGTAGGGATACCAAAAGTGTAATACCCCGTGATTTTAATGACTTTTAAAATGGGTTGTATTTTAAATTAATGGATTAATTGGATTTTATTATTAACTAATTCATTTGGGTTTTATCCGAATTGTGGATATTAAAATGGATGATTCTGAATATTACTTAAAAATATTTAGGTAATATATGAATGTGATGCTATTGATATTGCTGTGAATTGTTAATTCAGTAATTTGAATTTTTAGTCAGACGTGGTATGGGACGTGTCGGGACTAATTTGTTAAATTAAAAGGGAGTTTATTTTCTATCGACCTTATAGTCATTTTGACTACGTCGTTGCGTCCGGAAGGTTTGAAATAGTCATAAAAGTCTATTTGGATGTTGAATTTGAGTCTCGAGTCATTTGGAAATGAAAAGACAACCCAAAAGGGTATTTTGGTCATTTTTACAAGGGGATGAATAGTGATTTCGGGTTTTGTCTTATTATAAGTATTTGGAGATTAAGTGTACATGGGTTATTCATCTCTTCTACACAAAATAGAGAAATCATCTTCCTAGAGAAAGTGAAAGGTTGCTTGGGAAGAGAAGAGTTTACTTAGGAAGGAGAAGAACTAAGACCAAACGTCACCACCACCCACCACCACCGGAAGTTAGCCGAAAAAGGGAGAACCACCTGTGTTATACAACCCCAAAGGATAAGATCTTCATTAGAGGCAAGTGTTTGATTTTTGCAATTTAAGTTTGTATATTGTCCATGTTAGGATAGTTATAAAAAGAGATGATTTTCATGTTTGGAAGATGAAAGGATAGAATTGTTAATGGGTTTTCTGGAAACTAAAAATATATAGGAATCAAACTCATGTTGTAGGTAGTTAGTAATCCATGAAATAATCATAAATCTGTTGAAGAAATTATGAAAACCATTGATGTGTTCTTGAAGATATTATGTTGAAAATTTTCTGGAAAAAGAGGATATAAACATGCTTTTAATTCAATCTCTTGATGATTCTAGGATGTTTAGATGATTAGAAATCATTTATATATGTTGTTATATCATGTAGTAAGGATTATAAGTCATTTGGGTTGTTAATATGAAGGTTTGAATGATAAAAAATGGTTAAACCCGTAGTAGAAGAAATGCAGAAAACTGGGCTGGTATCTGGGCGATCGATCGATCGACCCCCTGCCTTCGATCGATCGACCTCCCCAGGATCCTTGAAGTTTTTCTTTTAATGCTTGTTCTTATTCCAAACATTTTCTAAATATTTGGTGATTATTAATTGGATATTATGGGACTTAGAGAAGATCAGTAAGCCCTAGATAAGATTTGAATTAATTTGATTGGGATTCAATTGATTAGAATTATGTTAATTAAATTTGAAGGAAATTTCGGTAGCTAGATTCATGTGTTGGATTCTAATTGGTATTCATGAGGATTAAGGATAGGTCCAATAGGGGAGATTTAATATAACACCTGGGTAGCCTTAGGGTTACAATTTGAACATCAAGGACTGAGTTTAAGCTCATTATTGATTGCGCAAGGACAGAGTGCAGTACAAGCACTTAGCGGTATGGCTTCTGGATAGAGATGGGAGTCTAGACCACATTTGATTAAGAGAGGGGATAAGGTTATTCTAATTGCATATTTGAAGTTGACGGACCTCCGCAACTGACAAAGTTAAGTAGTAGTGTATAGGAGGGGTTCCTTGTTTGGATTTCTCTTTGCGAGACATTCCGCGCATGAACCATAACGACGTCGGGAGTGAAGAGATGTTATCGGATGCGAGGATGTTGATTTTGTTGATAAGTCATATAGTGTGAATGGAACACTATAGACTATGATCCCTGTGATGATGGTATTCAATCCTAGTTGATAGAATATGCGTTTATAAGAGATCAAACACAATCGGTTATAACCCTAATTAAGGGAGAGTTTAATTCGTAGTAATTCGGGAGATATGATGATATGGACCAGTAAGATTCTAGTGATTTCTTACTGAATTTATGTTGAGTAAAAACCTATTTGAACCTTGAGTAATGAGTGAGGCTCGGGGATAATTAAATTAAAGAAGTAAAGTCATAATATTTTAATACGTAGGATTTGAGAGAGATAATGCTACGTATGGGAATTATCTTAGGGTAATGTGAGTACCTTGTTGATATTATATTATAGGTATGATAATGCCTATTTGATTGATTGATTATTTATGTGTATGACATACCTAGCTTACTTGCTATCGACGGGAGGTTTGCGCATGAGGGCAGTCATATCCTGAAGAATCCATGGGATCTTTGATTTGTCGCTCAAGAACATAGGTCTATGAAAGACTTATCAGGGAGTTGATAAGTCCGCTGATTGTGGGTACGTAGGTATGTGCGTGACCCATGGATACGAGAACTATGTTCGCTTCCAATTTATGTGTTGTTGTTTATGGTTCGAGGAATCCTTACCGAACCTTTTGTCCCCTATTCGACGACCAGCGATGATGGGACATGACAGCAGAGTAATGCATTGCACCGCAGCTGTGACTCGGGGTGCCGTATTATATATGTATATATATATATATATATATTGATGGATTAAATGTATGTGTATATAGTAATTAAAGCATCTACTGTGTGATAATTGTAGATAACAGTGAATTCAGAAAAAGAATTGAAATAAGTTAATGAATATTTATTGAAAAGCTTACTTCATATTAATGATAATCAAATCATGTTAATGGGATATGTATGAGAATAATTATCTGACGTATGGTATGGGACATACGGGGTTATGATATAGGATGGAATCATAGAATGGAAACTAGTGAGGAGGAACCATTAACTAGGAGGCTAATAGGAAACGTTAAGTGTGCACTCTAGATGAGAGATGAGAATAGAAAGTGAGAGTTGGATACTAACATGTACACAATAAATGCTTTATTGCACTTGTTAAATACTTGCTGTTTTCAAAATCATTTTCACAATCGGGCTCTGACCCGTTTCCTTCCATATTTTCTTTTCTATTATATCTTCTATATCAGGTGTCCAGCAATAGGGACGCCAACCTTAGCGGATTATGATGAGCTATGGAGCTATGGAGTATTGATTAGACGCCTATCTTCATTTGATTCAAAGTATTCTCTTAGTTAGGGCATGTCGCCCAAAGGGAATTCAGTTATCTCTTTTCTATCGGAGTCAAATACTCTTGTAGTCGTGTCATTTTAATACATTTACTATTGTTGGGATTATTGTATTGGATTATTATTTGGGAATGTTTATTCCAATTGCATTTAAATTCTTTTGTGTTATCTATTTGGTTATTCGCGTTGTAGAATAAAACGTGTAGTGTTATTCTTAAACTAAAAATGTTTTTTGTTGAAATTAAAATTTGGAAAGTTTTTAACACCAACTTAATTGGGTATTGGGTGAGTTGTAAATGTTTTCAACAGTGATGCTAAGAATGAGCCAACTGTATATTCTGTTTTAATTTGGTATGGGACTAGCCACCCGGTATTTAATTAGGCGGGGTGTTACAAAAAGAAATAAGAAAATCCTATTCTTATACAAACAATATATCTACCCAATCTCCTAGAAATGGAAAAATTACATAACTCAACTATGTACAAACCATTACCCTATCAAAATATAATGCAATAAAGAGCTACTGAAATCTGCAATAAGATACCTAAGATCAAGTTCATTAGATAAGAATATATAAATGTGTCCAAGTAGACTCAAATTTCTCCCCCATTTTATCTCAAATGGTCAAAGGGCAGCAAGAATCGAATAAGAATGTTATAAACAGGTAGATAAGCAGTAACTTGAATAAACAACGAGAATTCACACGAATCTTATATAGAAAATAGATATAAGAGGTGTTCTTAGTCATTATACTAACATCCATGCCTTACATCCACAGAGATTGATTATAAGCATGTGAAAAATCTGGAAGTTATATAAACTAAGCAAAAATAATTATTCAGCCAAAACCATGCCAATTGATTTGTGTAAAGATTCAAAACGCTTAAAATCTAATGGTTTTGTAAACATGTCCGCCAATTATAGATCAGTAGACAAGTAATTAATTTCTAATTCTTTTGATTCAACTAATTCTCTTATGAAGTGATATCGAATTTTAATATGTTTGGTGCGAGAATGTTGAACTGGATTCTTAGAGATGTTGATCGCACTTTAGTTATCGCAATAGAGATGTAATTTGTCATTATTTATACCGTAATCTTTCAGCCTTAGTTGCAGCCATAATAATTGGGCACAACAACTTCTAGCTGTGATATATTCAGTTTCTGCAGTAGATAAAGAAGTGCAGTTTTATTTTTTGCTGTTCCAACCAACCAAGTTGTTACCAATGTAGTAGCATGCTCCTGAAGTACTGTTACTATCGTCGTAACACCCAGCCCAATCAGCATCAGTGTATCCTACTATAGTGCTCGATGTGTCATTAGTGTACCACAGTCCTAAATTGTGAGTGCCTTTTATGTATTTAATTATTCTTTTTACGCATAATAAATGGTTCTCTTTAGGATTATTTTGATAACGGGTGCACACACATAGTACATAATATCTGGGCGCGAGGCAGTTAGGTAAAGCAAACTTCTTATCATACTACGGTATAAAGTAAAATCAATGGATTTACCATTTTCATCTTTGGAAAGTTTGATAGAGGTACTCATAGGCGTTCTAGCTTCTTTAGCTGTATCTAGGACAATTTTTTTTACAATCTCTAATGCATATTTAAATTGTGAAACAAATAAACCTTATGAATTTTGTTTAACTTAAAGACCTAAGAAAAATTGCAACTCCCCCATAAGCGACATTTGGAATTCTTTGTGCATAATGTCTGAGAAGAACTTGACTTGTGAAGGGGAGGTGGATCCAAAAATGATATCGTCAACATATACTTGAGCAATAGTAATGTTATTGTCAAAATTTTTGACAAATAAGGTTTGGTCATTTACTCCTCTCCTATATCCATTATCTAAAAGAAAGGTGGATAGACACTCATACCAACCTCTAGGAGATTTTTTTAACCCATAAAAGCTTTCTTAAGACGATAAACATAATTTGGGTGATGAGGGTCAATAAAACCTTTGGGTTGTTCTACATAGGTCTCCTCAGTTAAAATTCCGTTATGGAAGGACTACTTAACATCCAATTGATATAAATTGAAATCTAAATGACATGCTATGGCAAAAAGTAAATGAACAAATTCGAGGCGAGTGACAGGAGAAAACGTTTCCTCGAAATCTATTCCTTCAATCTAAGAGTAGCCCTGGGCAACTAATCTAGCTTTATTCCTAATAATCATCCTAGACTCACCAATCTTATTTTTAAAAATCCAATGTGTGCCAATAACCCTTTTTTTTTTTTGGCCTGGGTACAAGATACCAGACATCATGAATGACAAATTGAAGAAGTTCCTCCTATATATAACTTATCCACAAGGTGTCATTTAAGGCTTCATTTACATTTTTGGGCTCAATAAGAGACACAAAACCTGTAAAATGAGTAATGTTATGAAGTTGAGATCTTGTACGAGTAGGTTCAGTAGGATTACCAACTACACTATCTAAAGGACGATCTTTAGAAACCCAGTTAGGTACATCAGGGGTCTCAGTTGGTAAGGATTCAACTATTTTTGGAGAGTCATAATTTAAAATGTTTTTAAACTCATCCACAATAATTGATTCTTTGGTCTTACTTTCTACATTAGTGTCACTTACAACCATATTAATGGAATCCATCATGGTCTTGGTACGAAGATTGTAGACATAATAGGCTCTACTGTTTGGAGAGTATCCTAAAAATATGGCTTTATCACCTCTAGTTTCAAATTTTGACAGATGTTCTTTGTCTTTATAGACATAACATGTACTACCAAAGGTTCTAAAGTATTTTAGGTTTGCTTTCTTTCCATACCAAAGCTTATAGGATGTTTTTTTGGTATTCTTCCTAAGATAGACGTGATTGATTATATGACAAGCACTACGAATAGATTCTACCCAAAAGTATTTTGGTAGGTTTTTAGCATGAATCATCACAGGGGCCATTTCTTGAAGAGTGCGATTTTTATGCTCAGATTTCCCATTTTTTTGAGGTGTCTTAGAATAACTAAATTCATGTTTGTAACCATTATAGTCACAATATTCTATGATACCCGAATCTACGAATTCTCCTCCTCTATCACTACAAATTCTATCTACTTGGGTGTCCTTTTCGTTTTCTATACGAACTAGGATTTTCAAAAACTTTTGAAAGGTTTCTGATTTATGCTTTAGGAAGGCAACCCAGGTAAATCGAGTGAAATCATCAACCATAACAAGAATGTAGCTTTTGCCACAAAGACTAACAGTACGAGAAGGACCCACTAGGTCCATATGGATGAGTTCTAGAGGTTTAGTGGATAGAATTTCTTTGACTTTCTTATGGGGATCCTTGATAATTTTTCCTTCTTGACAAAGACCACAAACAATTGAAATTGGTTTAATCTTGAGAATACCTCTAACTATCTCTTGGGAGCATAATTTGCTAAGGTTATCATAGTTAATGTGACCTAACCTATTATGCCATATCTCATTGTCATCCATTCTGGTAATGTTACAGACCTTTGTACTTGGATTGACTGTGTAACAGTTATCTGGAGTACGGAGTCCTGTAATAATGCAGTCACCTTTTTAATTTTAAATTTTCCAATTATTCTTTGAAAAAGTGGCAGTATGGTTGGAATCACAAAACCGTGATATACTTAGCAAATTTACTTTAAGTCCTTTTAGCAAGAGAACATTCTCAAGAATGGGTAATCCTTGTTCAGGGAGTGTTCCTTTACCAATGATCTGGGCTGATACACTATCTCTAAATAATACTTTTCTTCCGAAGAAGTTATCTTTATTTGAGAGTTTGGAATCATCCCTGGTCATATGTTGGGAAGATCCTGAGTCTAAATACCATCCAGTTAAAGTATGTTCAGCTCTAAAAGTGCTGATCACTATATTACATTTTAACTGGGGTAATAAATCATCTTTTCTAACCCAAATTGCTATAGTTTTCAATTTGCGCTTATTAGCTCGTATTTGATAAAAATCGCGAGCTTCTGCTTTTTCTTTAAAAGATTTTTGCGCAATTTTATTGTTGTTATAAACAGTTGGAGCTATTGATCTAGAATAGAGTCTAGGATTCCTTTTTGTAGATTATCTTTTAGTATTAGTCCTTTTCCTTCTATTATGATGGTTTGAGTTCTTTTCTGGCTGTCTAGGAAGGACATAATTATTTCGGCTTCTCCTAGAATAGTTGAAGTTATGGTAAATAGGAGAGGTATAGACATGATTATATAGATGTTTGGAATAGCAAACATCTAAGGAATGTCCATAGACATCAGAATAGGAGTAGTAAAGATAGCATGTTGAACTCATAACCTTGGTAAAGTTGTTAATTAAAGGTTTGTCTAGGTTTTGAGCTCTAGTCTTATTCCTGGGTGGCACAGAATGAAACATCAAATCTGCTTGTCGTATAGGAGGGCAGACATATTTAGTCTTTTGTTCAACATTATGCTTAGAGTAACTTAATTCACCAATGTCTATCTTCAGTTGGTTTTTATCAAAATAATTTTTTAAACTTTGAAAATACGGACAAGTTTCAATAGGACTTTTACCATCGAACACAAACTTTGTAGTTTCAAAGTTTTTAGTTTGTGTCTTAGAATTAGGACAAAATCCTATTCCAGTTCTGTCATCAGAATTGGTTTTGCTTTCAGTTACACAGTCTTCAAAACATTTGGAATTATTTTCAAATTTTGTGAATTTTTTGAAGACTGTGGATGTTTTCTCTTTTGCTTGTTCCAATTCTAACAACGTACATTTGTATTTCTTTTCTAGAATTTCATTAGAGTTAGACAACTCTTTCAGTTTTTGTTCAAAGATTTTGGTTTCATTCTCATGAGTTAGACATTGGGTGGTATACTCTTCAGCATATTGTTTGATCATCAGACTTAAGGTCTCTATCTTCTAGGTAAGTTCCTTAATAGTTTTTTCAAGCCTAGTGCTTTTCTTAAGAATTTTTGTGTACAGTGTGTGAATGTCATAAAGGTCATTATTTTCGGAGTCACTAAGTGTGCAGTGTCCCCTAGCGGTTCATTTTTAGGATTCACACACCCATTGACATCAATAATAGCGCGTTCCCTTTGACTCACACACACAACGTTTGAAGCATTATCAATATTCTTAATCAATAAGTCAGATAAACCAATAGGCATACTATCAGTCATGGTATGATCAGATTCCTCATCATCATTGTAGATTATCTTAGCAAAGAATGACATGCAAGTGTCAAAATTATTAGATGACCCAGGTTAATCACATTCAGAACCACTTGAGTCATCCCAAGTCTTGCTTAAATGAGCCCTATTATGTTTGTGAATTTTGTCTAAGTTAACTCTACAGTCACTAGCCATGTGTCATAGCTTTCCACATCTATAGCATTCAACATTCTTAAGGTCTTTCTCAGGTCTCTTGTGATTGTCAGATTGGTGTTTGTCTTGTCTTCTCTCATGAGGTCTATTATTAGATTAATTTGGATAAGTAGTCTTGCCTTGCCTTTTTGCTATTTTATTTCGAAAACTCATAATTTTCTTAAACTGTTTAGACATTAAGGCAATCTGATTATCCAAAGTATCCAAATTTTGATCCTCATTAGAGTCTAAGTCAATGTTGGGTATACTAAATTCAAGTGTGGTCAACTTAGATGAAAAAATAAGATTGGAAATAGACTGTCTCTTTTGGGACTGGGTTAATTGTTTCTTAAATTCTAGTTCCATTTCCATAGTTCTTAATTTGCTACTGAGGAGTTCAGGGGTCAGATTGTGATCATCCATCTCCTCAATTGCATATCTTTTGTTATCAAATTTTTGTGGAAGTGATCTTAGAATTTTAGATACAATTTCCTTTATATCATAAACAATCCCATTTGCATGCAATTTGGTCACAATATTTGTCAGTTTAATATAAAAGTCATCAAATGACTCAGTCTCAGTCATGATCAAAGAGTTATACTTCTGGAATAACATTTGAGTTTTAGCAGCTTTAACTCTGGTATCACCCTCATGAACAGTCACTAGGGTGTCCCAATCTTCTTTAGAGGTTGAACAAAATGATATTCTCTTAAATTCGTGTTCATTTATAGACATAAATATAGCATTTTGCCTTGATTATTATTAAGTGAAACCTCTTTCTCTTCTTTAGTGAATTCACTTAGTAACATCCTGATCCTCACCGTACTTCCTTCAGCAACTGGTTTTGCAGGAAAAGTGTAACCATTTTCTATAACATTCCAGAAATCATCTCCCAAAGTCCCTTGGATGAATGCCACCATCCTTACCTTCCAGTAAGGGAAGTTGTTCCATCAAAGAGAGGGGGTCTGGACAGGTTACCTAATCTCTCAAATTTTTTGTCCATAGTTTGTTTTGAGAAAACAATTTCAGAAACATAAGATCTTAAAAACTTTTGAGAAACCAAAGCTCTGATACCAATTGAAAAACTACCACTTAAGTTGTTTAATACAAGATTAACCTATCTAAATGGCTCCAAACTGTTTGTTGAAGAAACTCTTTTCTTAAAACAAATTATAAACACAAGATGTGTAAAAGAGTTATGAACGAGTAATTTCTGTTCTAGGTATACCAGTTTTGAAAAACAAAACTTTAAGCAAAATAAACAATTACAACCTCAAGAAGGAAGATGGGAGTAAAAGGAAGTGCACACAAGCGATTTTAACGTGGTAAAACCCCACCCAATTGGGGAAACATCCACGGTGTCCTGTACGTCACAAAATAAAAATTCACTAAATAGAGTAACAAATTACAAACTATTTAACAATCAAACCACATAAACACACCTATACTAAGTTCAGAATCGTTACTAACTCCTCTGGATTAGATCTGACTTTTCTAAAGGTTGTTGTTGTTGATGTTCTCTTCAACTTCATAACTTTACTCAATTCTAGCTTTACATCGACTCAACCAAGTTCAAGATCATTAAACCAACACTTTAAGTGTGGTAGAGTGAAAGTGTCGTGGTGATGTGCTCTCTAACATATGCATGAAACACACTCATACTTAATACAGGCATAATAATTTATCAAATTATAAAATCACTAGTTATGCAAGATTTTCCAAAATCAGTTTAGTCAAGACAATATCAGACTTTAAACCTTTCAAAACAACTGCCGATCAAGAGGGAATCTTGTTGTGAAATATCCAAGATCCTAACACTTTCTTGTTTTGAAAATAGTAAAAATAGAAAGTGCAATACCCAATCAAGATCTCAAATCTAGATCTAAGTTTGATTGTTTGAGTAAAATAAAATCAGAACAAATATTGTTGGTTTAGGGTTTGAAAACATAAAATCATTTTAAAAATAACCAACAAGAAAGATTTCTCAAAATAAGAAATCAAAACAGTAAACTATCAATGTGATTTGTATCACAAAGATGAGATCACAAATTTCTATGTAGAGAAACTGAGAAACTCTACCACTGTGACTAAGTTGGAAGGATGATCGAGAACAAGCGAGGATTAACTTCTCAAACCACGAAATAAACACTCAAAGGTTTAAATCTCAGAAAAGTATTTCTGGTTTGAATTTGACGAAGTATGAATTAAGGTTTTCTTTCTCTCTCTTCTCTTTTTTTTTCTCTCAAACGAGGGATTAACAAAAGTTTTTAATTGCCTCACTAAAGTAATATATTTATACAACTCATCGAAGGATCTGGAACGACGACTTAAAACCAAGGGCTAAGATTAAAAGAAGTTAAATCATTGTAAATCTAAGGGTTCTCAATAAGCGGTAAAATATCCAACTCTGATTGGTTAAAAACAGATCACTTGGATTAATCCCAATCACATGCAGACCATATATTGAAACGATCCAAGGGTTTAAAGTATGTCTCAGATATATGGGTGACAAGAAACACAAAACAAAATGCTAAATGTGCAACACGTATAGGCTTAAGATTCATTCTCAAACGCGTGTTTTAGGTTTCTAAAAAAATAATAGTTTCACCCATAATATTTTCTGTCGCTTTTGGTTTCTACCCAAGACAGTTTTAAGTAATACAAATAATTGCAAATCAACCCTAAAGTAGTATTAAGTTCCAATTTTAATTTCCAAGAATTATTTAAAATTCTTAGAAAATGTGAAATAAATCCCAAAAATTATTTAAAAATCATTTTAAGGGCATTTAACTCACACATGATCATTGCATAAATAAATCACTATATGTATGCAGTCCTAGTATGTGGTGTATGTGTTATACCTTCATAAATTTGTATAGGAATATCAATGAAGCTTTGAAGAGTCTAAGGCTTTTTGGTTCATCTAGGGATAAATACAATTTTATCACTATTTTCAAACTAGATGAGCTCCTATATAATGTAGACTCAAGTGAGTCAAAGATATAGGGTGCTTCATATTTTGTTTTATATCACATGCTTCATATCTTATTTTTTTCAAATGGGTATCAATTTTTATCTCATCATAGTTGGTATCCATTAATATATGTATGGATTAGTTATTTTATTGTTGCCCTTATGTCTTAAATATTCTTATCACCTTATGCTCCATCATGTTTACTTGCTTTCCCATATTTATATCCCATATGTCATTTTTATGGGGATAAATGGTACGTAGTTATTATGGGGGAGAAATGATTAATGACTTAATTCTATATCCTTTGTCTATTCCTGAACAAAAAACGGGGAGAAGGGTTTCTAAATCTTTAGTTTAGACGATCTAACTTAGGGGAGAGCGCTATCTTCGTAGGTTGATCATATTTGATAAAGGGAGAGAATTAATTTAGGGGGGGTGTTTATTTTCATTACATTTAATATTTTGATATTCCCGATGCGTTTAATGGGTTGCTTAGGTGTGCAGGAATTTTTGTAGCGGCATCTATTTAAAGCGGCAAAGTGGTTCTAAGTGGTTTGAGTCAAGCATTGTTGTATTTTTTTTATTTGGGTGGGATGTTTTTTTATTCTAGTTGAGCTTGACGGCCCTTTAGGATTTCTGTTTAATTTTTGTCCCGGAATAGCCAAAGGGGGAGATTTGTAAGGACACAAATTTCCAATTGAGTCCTTTGTAGTTTTGGCTCAATTCTGGACAAAAATATTTGGGTCATAGGATAATATTCATGTCTATCCTTCAAGCTTATGATAAGTTTGAGTTAAAGATGTATCAGCTTAGTTCAACGTGAAGACATCATTCTTGCCGAGTTTCAAGTGCTTCGTGTTACGTCCTCAACAATTCATCATATTTTACGTCTCCAATAAGGTATGAATGCTATATATATATATATATATATATATATATATATATTTGTAGAGACTTGGAATAATTTTAATGGGTGTAATTTTTATTTAAAATAAATTTGTATGGGCTTAAAATAAAAAATGCATATTCTGACTTTTCGTTCGAAATTGTCGTTCAAATGAGAATTTCATTCTAACGAGTTTTGCCAACGAGTTCTCCTTTTGAACACTGAATTTTCGTTAGAAAGTTAATTCAAACGAAATGTCGTTCGAACGAGATTTCTGACGGGAACATTTCTTTGGCAGTTTTTGGCATTTCCCGACTACTTTGTCCCCAGTTTCGTTTAACAGATTTTAACCACTTCGGGACCAGACTTTTTCCAAGACTTTTCACCTAATTTTGAGATCTTTTGAGAGAGAAATTTAATGTTTAGAAAAGTCCCATTTGTGTGTAAAATTTAGATGGCCTAAATTCTTCCAAAACACAAAAAGTAAACACCCATTTATTTTGTTTAAAGATTCCAAGTTACTCATATATATATATCTTACTTGGAGTTTTGTTTGGCACTGGGTTCTAGTCTACCATTTAAAAAGTTGTTTGGGTTTACTTCTACATCCCTTAAAGAAGAAAACTTAGTTGTTGCTGCGGCATTCCCACTCGGGGAAAGGCTTTGGGTGCGGGTTGACGGTTGTCCAAAAGCCTCATTGGTGGATTCCAAGGTTTCGGTGGAGTCTGGGATTGTCGGCTAAGCAGAGGTTGGTACAAGAAGACGCGTCAGGGGCTTGAAGGAGTCGAGTTAAGTTGTGTAAGTCATCTGTCTTGTATTTGTAAAATTCCGTACTTAGTGGACTTAAGGCAATGGCCTTCCGAGGTTTTTCCCATTTGTGTTTTTCTTGTACATCGCGGCGTAGTGTGTTGTGAATTTATTTTATCTTGTAAATCACCTAGAACGCATGCTTAGGAGTAAAAGATAAAATATGGTTTAATTCACTACTCTTGTTTACTTTGGTGCAAAAATTAATTTTGGCGATATTTAGATTAATTTAATTCAAGTCAAGATAATTTAATTTGGTAAAATTTGGTTTGGCCTAATTTGCAAAAATGAATTAATTTGTGTAGGCAAATTTTAGGACTTGAATTGAGTTAATTTGTTCAAAGTGAATATTTGTTAGTTGATTATTTTGATGTCACTTTTAGTTTAGTTTAATTTTAATTTGTAAGAAATTAAAATTTGTAAGTTGTGTGTGTTGTGTTTGAACCATCCTATTCCGCACCTTTTGAAAAATTATACTTAATTGAAAAGCGAATTTTAAAATTTGAGGTTCCTATCGTTGTAAGACAATTGTCCCTTACCATAGTGGTGAACATGGTTGTCCACGTAAAGGTAATTTAGGATGGACAATTGTCCCTTACCATTCTTACAAGTGGGGGGAGTGTCTTCTTACAGTCGAAGGATCACAAGTTGTTTACGTAATGGGGCTACCGTCATCTAATGCCGATTTCACACTCTTAAGACACGTAGTGGACTTAGTTATGTCAATGGACACATTGTCTATCCGCTTAGTCTTGTGGGACGAAGTGGATCAAGCTTTGGTGTTTGGATGATCATAAAGAACTGCCGCTTTACCGAAATGGGCTTCTCACTTATTACACGTGGCACTCGACTTACCAAGTGCTAGAAATTCCCCTCACCATCTTACAAAACACTAAATTATTATAGTTCTAACAAATCCTTGTACTATAAATATAATAAATATACTTTCTACAAAAATGATATAATTTAGTTATTTTAAATTAAAAATACCTGATATAAAACATGTTGACTAATCATCTAAGGCGCAATGGGGAACAAATTTTCCCCTGGGGTCTATTTTGTATTTTTCACACAATATAAAAAATTGAATATCTCCCAAAATATAAGTTTGTTCGGGATGGAAATTTATATATATGTAACCTCTTGACAAAATCTATAAAAGATATCCATGAATCATATTTAATAGTGATGCTTGAAATTCGCAATTTCGCAATTCAATTTCCAACGTATATTTTAGGTGTGATTCTGCATTGTTATTTCACAGTGAGAAATTGGATTGTTTAATTCCATAATGAGAAATTAAATTTGAAATTTTTTGCAATACTATTTCACAATGATAATTTTCATTTTGACTCCAATTTTGTCAATATAAGGGTTCATTTTTTTTATCAATCTTGTATTTTCTAATGATTATGTTATTTTTTCAAATGAGTTTAATTTATATGCGAATTTTGAAGAAAAAAGAGTAGATTATACCTATGTCCCTTGAACTTTAACATTTCTAACAATTTGATCCCTAAATTGTTTTTGTAATGATTCCCCCAAAATTTTTTTGTAATGATTTATCCCCCAAACTATCATAACTTTACACTGTTGCCCCTTTCATTAACTTTTCTACTAAATTTAATGAAAAAATTCCATAATATCCATTTCAACCCCCATCTTGGTGCCAAATTATATAGGGAAACTATTTGTCAATTTATATATGAATTTGTGATGTTTTTATAATCAAAATTAATTCGTAACCATGGTTCTGAGGCGCATAGTGAATTTAATTATTGAAATTAAATATGGATCGAGTTCAATCACAAAAAGGTACTGCTAAGCGGCCCCATAAAATATCACGATATAATTTCTTTCATAAATAATATTGTACAAATATTTTCAAACACGTTGTGATATTGGTTTTCTTGGGTTGTGTTTTTCCCTGACACAACATGACACACATCATTTTGACACAAGAAGATAATGAGAGTCATAATAATTTGGTAATGTCTGCAGCTGTTATAAATGACATTAAAAAGATGTTATATAGAATCTATTATTTAAAAAAAAACACATTTATTAAAATTTTAACAATATAATATTGGATGTGCAAATAATATTTTTGTTCAAAATTAAACTCTCGTTTGAACGCTCACATTTCTTAAATTGTGAAATTTTATGATTGAAATCGCTCCATAATCTAGTCTGAATAATTAAATTCATTGTATGTCGTAAAATATAATTACAATTTAACATTGCTTAAAACGCATTACAAATCCATATACTTAACTCAACTTTTACAAAACCCTTTTCCAATTATTTGGGGTCCACTATATGAATTATATTTTTCTATTCCGCTCTGTTCAGTGCAATATCTTCGATTACACCATATGATGTCATGTACCATCAATACTAACTAAATCACTCTTTCTTATGAAACCATCCATTGGTCTATGCTTGACGTGTCCAAACCATCTAAGTCATTTTCTCTAAATTTATCTTAACTAGGGGCTACTTTTATCGTTTCACGAATTTTTTAATTTCTAATTGTATACTTTCGAGTTTTACCACAAATTCATCTTAGCGTTCGCATTTCCATCACGCTCATTTTCTACACATTTTATTTTTGGTTTCCCAACATGTAAGGACATTTTTATCATGTTCGTTATCTTAATGGTTTGTATGTCGTACGCCGTTACATTTGGCACGTCTCTGCTTGATCACATATGACGGCCCCAATCCGAATTTCGGGAATCAAGCATCCTGCTCCTCCATCATGTGTTCTACATCGGCCTCAACGATTTCAAGTTCCTTGAAATATGGCACGATATGGATGTTCAAGGGCAATTGGGTAATTGTACAGCCACCGACTGGAGAATAGGTCAACTGAAAAGTTGAAGAGCTTGCCGCAACAAAGATACTGGAAGAAACGGCACCTCAATCCAAGCTACGGTGAAGAAGCTATGGCCCTTTGAAGATGGAACAAATTCCAAGGAAGGAATCAGAAATCCAGAAATTCGGACCGGTCCGCCTCTAAATAAAAAGAACCGATCCGCGAGCGAACCGATCCGCCTAGTCCCGGACCGGTCCGCCTTGCTTTGGCCAGTGGATCCCGGATCGAATGAGAACCGAATCTGCTTCAAATAAAACGAACCGATCCGCTATCGGACCGATCCGCCTCAGGCCCCAACCGGTCCGCCCTGGATAACCACGAACAGATCGTGTGCAGATTTCTAGGGCAAATGAATTCTTATTTATACCACGATCGGGGAGTTGGTTTTCTTAAGACTTACACACGATTTTCTGAGTTCCATAACTCTTAAGTCTTCATGGTATTTGAGTCCATTGATTCATACCTTTGATTCACACAAATTCCATACATTTGTGAATCACTTTTGGTAACCCAAGAACACTATTGCTGCTGTTCAACCTTTGTGAAGTGGACCGCTTCTTCCTCTTCATTGCTGCCCTACTGGACAGGGATAGTTCCAGCCGCCAGCCCTACTGGAAAGGGTTTCTTCCAGCCGCGACTACAGAATCCGATACCCGAGGGTAATTCTTAGTCAACCTTTATTTCATTGTAATCCGATTGTAAATCGTCTTTTACAAATTATAGTGATATACAAATGGTTTTTCCCCTGTGGGGGATTTTTTCTTAAACTTTGTGTGTTGAATAACTTGTGCATGATTTCATATTGTTTCAATCACACCTAGTTGTATGCTTAGGGTTAATTTGGGTTAAAAATGGTATTTATTATATTATTTCTTAATTGAACGCAAGCGCCAACTCTTTCAAATTGGTATCAGAGCAGGTTACGCTAATCTATCGCGTATTCCTTTTTTCCGCAAATTTTTTTTTAAGATATCAATTTTTGAAATAAATTGATTTTTGAAAAGAGCGTGTTCATATGGAGAAGTCATATTATAAAATGCCTATTTTTGACGGGTCAAATTATGCTTATTGGAAAGCCCGTATGAGGTCGGCTTTAAAAGCCATTGATGAACGAGTCTGGATTTTGGTTGAACGAGGGTGGACTCCCCCCACCGTGACTGTTGATAATGTGACCAACTTGAAACCTGACATTACTTGGACTGATGAAGAATTTAAATGGTCATCTTTTAATTCTAAGGGTCTAAGTGCTATTTCTGGGTCTGTCACACCTGATGAGTTCAAACGCATAATGACGTGCACCACGTCAAAAGAAGCATGGGATGTTTTGCAACTTACCCATGAAGGAACAAATGCTGTTAAAGAGTCAAAATTGCAAAATTTAACAACTCAATTTGAAACCATCACCATGCATGAAAATGAATGTTTTGATGAATTCTATGCTAGGCTTTCTGACATTGTTAATACTAGCTATAATCTTGGTGAACATATTCCTAATGCTAGAGTTGTTAAAAAGATTCTTCGTTCCCTTCCCAAGCGTTTTATACCTAAAGTCACTGTGCTAAATTCCTTGGGTAATTTAAATACTCTAAAATTGGAAGAACTGGTAGGAGATTTACAAACTTATGAAATATACATGTTTCCTAAATCTGCCAAGCCAAAAGATAAGGGAATTGCCCTTAAAGCCCAAGAGAGAAACAGTGAGGGGTCAGCAAGAAAGAAAGTCGAGTCATCTAAAAAGATAGAAAATTCTGATTCTGAATGTGAGTTTGACTTAGATGATTTGGCATTATTTGCTAAAAACTTCAAGAAAATTCTGAAATTTAAAAAGGGTGGAAACTTCAAAGATAAAAAGAATTTTCAGAAAAATAAGTTTGAAAAGAAAGATTTCAAAGAACCCCCTAAAGACAGTGAGAGGTGTTTTGAGTGCGACGGTAAGGGACACAGAGCGTTTGAGTGTGCCACTCGTCTGAATAGGGAAAAGGGTAAAGCTGTCCTAAATGCTACCCTTAGTGACGACAGTGAGGTCGAGTCGGTGGACTCGGGAGATGAGTCACCGCATGAGCGTAACTTCACCGCGTTCATGGCTAGTCATGTGAGTACTCCTAGTGCACCTCACGACGATGAGGATGCTACTTCACAGGGACACCTCGACAGCGAGAGCGAAGAGAGTGAGGGAGAGGAGGAAGGTAGTGAGGACGAGAGTAACCTTCAACGCGCCTATGCCGAGTTATATAATGAGTCTTTCAAAACTAAAAAACGTAACAAGGCGTTAAATCTTAGAATCACCGCGTTAGAAGAAGAGTTAGAAGAGACGAGAGAGAGAGAGTCCTCCACCTGCACCGCCATGAGAGAGAGAGAGTCAGCCTGGGTTAGTAAAGAGAATTTGCTTAGAGAGAGAGAGAGCAGTTTTGAGAAAGAAAAAGAGGACTTGACTAAACAAGTGGCTAGTTTTACGAGTGAGCTCCATTCCTCCCTGGAGACTCGAAAGAAACTTGAAGCCCTTGTTGCTCAGCTTACTCATGACCTTGAGAGAGCTAGGAAAGTCAAGGTACAAATCGAGGACAGATCTGGGAAGATGGGAAAGATGCTCCTCGGTCCCGCTTTAGGTTTTGGTGACAGGCAAGGAATAGGTTTTGATGGTTCCTCCACGTCCCAAATTGCACCCGGACCAATTCCTGAGTTTACTACGACTCCTTATGGCTGTCATAAAAAACCAAGAAGGAGAGTTCGACCAAGAAAAGCAAACCAAGGTCCTCCTAATAATGTGCCCTTTTGCTCCCATTGCAAAAGAAACGGACACCTTAGGGATAATTGCTATAAGTTGGGTCGGACACGACGTACGTTTGCTCCACCACATCAGACTGATGAGTTTGCCAGTCTGAGAGAGCGTGTTGAGTTTCTAGCCGCCACTTCACAGAGTTTGATGGAGGAATTCCGACGGATGACTTTACCATCAATGAATGCGCCCCGCATTCCGGCTAAAACCAACAACAACAAGGGAATACAAAAAGGTACCTACACTTGGGTTCCTAAGAAAGAGAAAAAGGCCCTTGATGTCCATGTCGCTCTCAAAGCACATAATACCTCTCAGTGGTATTTTGACAGTGGATGCTCCAGACACATGACAGGTGATTCCTCATATTTTACCCATCTTGAGGATTATAATGATGGGAGAGTCACCTTTGGAGATGGTAGCAAATCTAGCATAGTAGGACGAGGTACAGTAGAGTTACCAGGATTTCCAAAGCTAGAAAACGTGCTGTACGTCAAAGGTTTGAAAGCAAACCTTCTTAGCATCAGCCAGCTGTGCGACGATGACTTTGCAGTGAAGTTTGACCGGAAAGCTTGTAAGGTCTATAATCAAACCGGTAAACTTTTAGTGCAAGGGGTGAGGACAGAGGATAACTGCTATGGGACTGAGCCCACATCCTCTCTTGTCTGTAACAGCGCCACGATCACTCCTATGGATCTGTGGCACCAACGTCTAGGTCATGTGAACGTTAGAGACTTATCTCGTTTAGTCAAAAAGGACCTAGTACGTGGCTTACCATCACTTGGAAAGCCAACTTCCATGATTTGTGGACCCTGTCAGTTGGGAAAACAAATCCGTAGCCCTCATAGGAAGTTGAATTCCATTACCACCTCCCGTGATCTTGAGTTGATACACATGGATCTTATGGGTCCTACTCGCACGGAGAGTCTAGGTGGTAAGAGATACATTCTCGTGATGGTAGACGATTTCTCTAGATACTCTATTGTAGGTTTTCTAAGAGAGAAATCCGATGCTGTAGAATTTTTAACGACCAAGTGCCGTGTCCTGCAAAATCAACACGGGGTCACTATTAACAGAATACGTAGTGACAACGGCACTGAATTTAAGGAAGCAAAGGTGGATTTGTACTGTGATAGCCTTGGGATCAAACATGAGTTTTCTGCTGTGAGAACTCCTCAGCAAAATGGGATTGTGAGAGGAAGAATAGAACGATCCAAGAGATGGCTAGATCTATGCTTCTAGGTCGTAAAGTTTCTAGGAGATTTTGGGCAGAGGCAGTGTCTACTGCATGCCACACGGTGAATAGGGTTTATCTACGTCCACACACTCTTAAGACGCCTTATGAATTGTGGACTGGCAAGAAACCCAACTTGGCATATTTCCGTGTTTTTGGGAGTAAATGCTACATTCTACGGGATAGAGAGCAATTAGGAAAGTTTGACTCCCGGAGCGACGAGGGAATATTGCTAGGATATTCATTGAACAGTAGAGCGTACCGGGTTTTTAACCTGAAGAGCTCTAAGGTTATGGAATCACTAAACGTCACTGTGCAAGATGACGAACCTCCGACGGTTATTGATCCCAACCTTCAGTGTGAGGATGAGGATTGTTCTGACAGTGATTTTCCTGTTCCTCTCCCACACTTTGTGGACCCTATTCCTGTGTTAGGGGACACACCTGCTTGGGTTTGCAAGAGTCATGACCCATCTGCCATTGTTGGTGATCCCACTCTAGGGGTCAAGACTCGTGCTCAGCTAGAGAACGTCGTTAGCCATCTTTGCTACACGTCCAAAGTCGAGCCCAAGAACCACAAAGAAGCTCTCAAAGATGAACACTGGATATCTGCTATGCAGGATGAGTTGCTTCAGTTTAAGAAGAACAATGTCTGGGAACTTGTCCCCCGACCTAGTGATACTAATGTTATTGGTGCCCGGTGGATTTTTAAGAACAAAATGGATGAAAATGGTACCATAATCAGAAATAAGGCTAGGTTGGTCACTCAAGGCTACACACAGATAGAGGGTGTAGACTTTGGGGAGACATTTGCTCCTGTTGCGAGGCTAGAGTCCGTCCGTCTTCTGCTCGCCATCGCATGTCATCTGCACTTCAAGGTTTATCAGATGGATGTCAAGAGTGCCTTTCTGAATGGCATTCTACAGGAAGAGGTTTATGTGGAACAACCAAAAGGGTTTGAAGACCCTAAGCACCCTGATCACGTCTACTATCTGAGGAAAGCCTTGTATGGTTTGAAGCAAGCACCCCGTGCTTGGTACGAGAGGCTTACTTCCTATCTCTTAGCTCGTGGCTTCAAGAGAGGGGGAGTAGATATGACGTTATTCGTCAGGAGAGATGACGGTGCTATTTTGGTTGCCCAAGTCTATGTGGACGACATAGTCTTTGGATCCACATGCTCCCAGCATGCTCACCACTTTGAGGAGGAGATGAAAAGTGAGTTTGAGATGAGCATGGATGGTGAGCTTACATTCTTCCTTGGTCTCCAGGTTCGTCAGCTAGAGGATGGGATGTTCATCTCCCAATCCAAGTATGCTAGAGACCTAGTGAAGAAATTTGGTTTAGACTCCGCTAAGCATGCACGTACACCTATGAGTACTTCTACCAAGCTTAGTAAGGACACTTCAGGCAAGGACGTAGAGCAAACCTTGTATCGGAGTATGATAGGCAGTCTTCTCTACTTGACTGCTAGTCGTCCCGACATTGCCTTTAGTGTTGGAGTCTGTGCGCGTTATCAGGCGTCTCCTAAAGAGTCACACTTACTCGCTCTAAAACGTATTATCAAATACGTGAGTGGGACTCTCTCATACGGTATTTGGTATTCCTTTGATACCGATGACCGTCTGTCCGCCTATTCGGATGCCGATTGGGCAGGGGACGTAGATGGATGTAAGAGCACTTCGGGTGGGTGCTTCTACTTTGGTTCTGCTCTTGTCTCTTGGTTGAGCAAGAAGCAAAACTCCATCTCTTTATCCACTGCGGAGGCTGAGTACATAGCCGCCGGGAGTTATTGCACGCAACTCATGTGGATGAAGCAAATGTTGGAGGATTATGGGATTTCACAGGACACCGTGACCATTTCCTGTGATAACGCGAGCGCGATACACATATCCCGCAATCCTGTCCAACATTCGCGCACAAAACACATCAGGTTACGCGAGCACTTTATACGTCAGTTAGTTGAGGAGAAGGTCGTAACCCTGATTTTTGTTCCTACCGACCGTCAGTTAGCCGATATTTTCACGAAACCTTTAGATGCCCTTAGATTTTAGAGTCTTAGGAAATCTTTAGGGATTTGCACAGTCGACTGAGGGGTTGGTCTATGTCTAGAATAGGATGCTTCTTCATGTTCATATCATATGCTTCCTATTGCTAGTCTGTTTATATGTACCATTGCTTAGTTGTACAGTTTTGTTTTATTCTTGTTGCTTTTTATATTTCTTTTGAAAAATACAAAAAGATTTTCCTTTAAGAAAAATTTTGAGAAAAAGCACAAAAAGATTTTTGTTTTGATAAAATTTTTGAAAAATTCAAAAAGAGATTTGCCGTTTATGGATGAGCATTTAAGATAGCCAAGTCACACCTTCATTTCATATATCCATGTGACTGTTTGGTAGAGATTTGAGATGCTACATCATTTCATCCATGTGCTTAACATTGATTGGAGTCCTTGAGATGTAATTAGTGATATCTTCCTACATGTTTGACTCCTATATCCTTTAATGCACACATACACGGCTATATTTGATTATTGCACTTGTCTATCACATATTGGCTTGAGTGTTTCTATCTCAATCCTGTCTATACAATGTATAAAATGCGATAAAACTTGACAAGATTGGATTGCATGTAAAAACCGTTTTGGTGAGACTGTGTGATTATTTTCATAACGGGGAGGGGCTGCGAAAGTTGATTCTTATCCTTTGCGCAAAAGCCACCGTTACAAAGGACCTAAAAAATGGAGGAATTTTAATATCCGAGGTCCTAAAAGGTTAAAAGAGCCCGAAAAAAATTGAAAAGGCAATAAAAAGCAATTCATGCCAAATATGGGCCATTGTAGGTTTCACCATCAATTCTCCAAAGTTTGAGAATTTAGTATACCTCTATTAAAATATAAAATCTGAGGGAGTTTGGTTGGAGATTGAAAAACGGGTTTGCACTTCCTTGAAAGTCCTGAAAAAGCATGAAAATCATTTTGGACGTTATTGGTGTAGAAATCACTTTGAGCTTTGATTTGTAGATTTGATACAGTCAATATCTTATATTTCCAATCTTCTACACCAAAGGAAGCATTTGAGTTCATTCGTTAGGAATATCCAATATTCATCGTGCACATATGTCATGTTTGTATGCATTGATTTTCCTATCGAATTTTGATCACACCCATTCATTTACGCCATCACCGACTTGGTTGTTTTATGTTCATTCATGGTGTGAGTTCATGCCTTGTGTCACCCCGGTACTTGATTGCTTGATTTATTTCTCTCATTTGTCTATTTGGGGACATCATAAAAAGGGGGACAATGAATTATCTGAGAATATCATCTTAAATTGATATATATCCTTATGTTTATCTCATTTCAAACTCGATACGTCACTTGGTATTTTCTTTGTCTCATGTGTGTAGGTACATCTTTTGATAATCCCATGTTGCACACCCTGATGAGAAAAGATTTCAGATTCCTGAAGATTTGAAGAACAAACGATGAAGACTTATTCATTTGTATCTTTCCAGTTTTGGGTTCATGGAAGGGTAGACTTGTATAGGCAATTTGTTATCTGATAATTCGGATGTTGGTTTTTATGTATGTATCGGCATAGACATAGGGGGAGATTTGTAAGGACATTTTTATCATGTCCGTTATCTTAATGGTTTGTATGTCGTACGCCGTTACATTTGGCACGTTTCTGCTTGATCACATATGACGGCCCCAATCCGAATTCCGGGAATCAAGCATCCTGCTCCTCCATCATGTGTTCTACATCGGCCTCAACGATTTCAAGTTCCGTGAAATATGGCACGATATGGATGTTCAAGGGCAATTGGGTAATTATACAGCCACCGACTGGAGAATAGGTCAACTGAAAAGTTGAAGAGCTTGCCGCAACAAAGATACTGGAAGAAACGGCACCTCAATCCAAGCTATGGTGAAGAAGCTATGGCCCTTTGAAGATGGAACAAATTCCAAGGAAGGAATCAGAAATCCAGAAATCCGGACCGGTCCGCCTCTAAATAAAAAGAACCGATCCGCGAGCGAACCGATCCGCCTAGTCCCAGACCGGTCCGCCTTGCTTTGGCCAGTGGATCCCGGATCGAATGAGAACCGAATCTGCTTCAAATAAAATGAACCGATACGCTATCGGACCGATCCGCCTCAGGCCCGGACCGGTCCGCCCTGGATAACCACGAATAGATCGTGTGCAGATTTCTAGGGTAAATGAATTCTTATTTATACCACGACCGGGGAGTCGGTTTTCTTAAGACTTACACACGATTTTCTGAGTTCCATAACTCTTAAGTCTTCATGGTATTTGAGTCCATTGATTCATACCTTTGATTCACACAAATTCCATACATTTGTGAATCACTTTTGGTAACCCAAGAACACTATTGCTGCTGTTCAACCTTTGTGAAGTGGACCGCTTCTTCCTCTTCATTGCTGCCCTACTGGACAGGGATAGTTCCAGCCGCCAGCCCTACTGGAAAGGGTTTCTTCCAGCCGCGACTACAGAATCCGATACCCGAGGGTAATTCTTAGTCAACCTGTATTTCATTGTAATCCGATTGTAAACCGTCTTTTACAAAATATAGTGATATACAAATGGTTTTGCCCCTGTGGGGGATTTTTCCTTAAACTTTGTGTGTTGAATAACTTGTGCATGATTTCATATTGTTTCAATCACACCTAGTTGTATGCTTAGGGTTAATTTGGGTTAAAAATGGTATTTATTATATTATTTCTTAATTGAACGCAAGGGCCAACTCTTTCACAACACTTTGTCCCATATAACGTGGTGGATTTATTGACCGTCTTATGAAAATTTTCCTTCAACTTCAAAGGTATACGTAGATACACAATACATCGATAGCACTTCTCCACTTAACCCAACCCACTCTGATTCTATGAATAGCATCATATTAATATTTCTATCTTTTTGGATAATCGAGCCTAAATGATAAAAATGATTATTTCTAGGTATCTTTTGACCCTCCAACTTTACCACATCCCCAATTGTCCTACGATTATTACTAAAATTTCATTCCACATATTCTTTTTTAGTTTTGCTTATTTTAAATATCCTTGTTTCTAGAGTTTATCTCCACAATTCCAATCTAGCATTGATTCCCATCTTAGTCTTATCCACTAAAATAATATCATATCCAAATAGTATACACCACGGCACCTCATCTTGTATTTGTCTAGTCAATTCATTCATAACAAGGGCAAATAATGACTTAGTGCTAAACCTTGGTGTAGACCTACAATAGTTAAGAATTTACTATTTTCTCTAGCTGATGTTCTTATTATAGTCATGGCCCCATCATATATATCCTTGATCACATCAATATACCTACGAGTCACACTTTTTAATATAAAAGCCATCATATTATATCTCTTGGTATCCTATAATATGTCTTCTCTAAATCTATAAAACCATATGAAGGTCCTTCTTTTTCTCCCTATATTTCTCTATTAATCTCCTCAATAAATAATTAGCTTTCAATGTTAACATCTCATGCATAAACCCAAACTTATTCTCATATACTATTATTTCTAATATCAATCTATATTCAATCACTATTTCCTAAAGTTTCAAGGTATGACTCATTAACTTAATACCACAATAACTTGAACAACTTTGTATGTCTCCTTTATTTTTATATATATGTATAAAATAATCTTTCTCATTCATCGAGCATCATATTAGTCATTATAATTCTATTAAATAATTTTATAATCCAAGACTCTCCTTCGTCCCCTAAGCACCTTCAAACATCAATAGGGATACCGTATGGTCCTAAAGCCAAGACACTCCTTCCTCCCCTAACCACTGTTGTCCTAATTTGGAGGAAAAATATATTTTCTTGAGTTTCTTTAAGTTCCTATATATCTAAACTACTCCCATTATCTTCATCCAATAACCTCTCAAAGTAGTTTTTTTACATTTCCATAATCTCATCATCCTTGACTAGGACTCTCGAATTATCACTTTTAATATACTTAATGTTATTAAAATCTTTTATTTTTCTTTTTCTAATTTTAGAAAGATTATAAATACTTTTTCCCCTACTTGTGTTCCTAATTTTTTTTATAAATATGATCATACACATTTAACTTAGCATCTCTTACCATTTTCTTAACTTCTTCATTAACTCATTTATATTTCTTAAAATTTTCTTCGTTTCTAGTTGTTTGCTATGTTTTAAAGGACTCCCTTTTAAGTTTTTACTAGATTTTATACTTCTTTGTTCCACCATTAAGTTTTTTTATATTGTGGCCCCTACCTTTAAATTCTCCAAGAATCCATTTTGATATTCTCCTAATGCATATAGCCATCTTATCCCATATTATGTTAGTCTCATATGTGGTATTCCATGATGCTTCATTTAATAATTTATTTTTAAATAGTTCTAATTTCTCTCCTTTTAAGTTCCACCACTAGTTCATGGGTTAATCATCTCTTTCCGCACTCATGATTGATTTTTAATGTTAATATCCAACATTATTATCCTATGTTTGAGGTTAGGCTTTCTCTTGAGATGACGTTACAGTCTTTACATGTTAATCAGTCTTTCCTAGTAATGAAAAATTCTATTTAGCACTTATCCATTCTACTTTTATAAGTTATCAAGTCTTCAAGACTTTTTTTAAAACATGTATTTACTAGTACAAAATCATAAGTCATCAGAAAATCTAAGATAAACTTTCCACCATCGTTCCTATTTTCAAAACCATATCCTTTATGCTCCATTTCATATCCTACACGATCTTCTCCTACATGGCCATTAACGTCTCCCCTATATAGATTTTTCACCTATGGGTATTTCTTGAATTAGTTCATCCATTTATTCCCAAAATTTTACTTTAGTATGCTCATCTAATCCTACATAGGGTGTACAAGCACAAACAATATTAATTATATTTTCACTTAATGCAAGCTTTACAAGTATAATAAGTCAATCACCCCTACTAATAATGGTTACGATATCATCCTTAAGGTTCTTATCTACTATTATTTTGACTCCATTCCCTTGTATATGTTTTCATGTATAATATAATTTAAACCCGATATTTTTTATTTCTCTAGAATTCTCACCAAGCCATTTAGTTTCTTACAAATAATCTATGTTAACTTTTCTTCTTATCATGGAATCCACTGACTCTGTTCCTTTCCTTATCATAGTCCCTATGTTCCAAAAAGCTAACCAAAGTTTACTATTGTGATACCCCATAAAAAATTATAATATAATGATCAGGTATAAAGTAAATAAAACATGTGTCTAACAAATTAATATCATTTTAAACATGATCGGAAATGAATAACCGCATCTATAAATAAGTAACTCAACATCAAGAGGTGAACCATACAAAACTCTGACACCAAAATCAACATAAAGTACCAGAATCCCCGTATATAATCATTGTCTACTATACATGCCAATACCAAAATAAAGCAACAACTAATCGAAGTATACAAATAGTCATAATGATAAAAGAAATGAACGCAGGCTCGACACCTATATCCTATGATATCAACAATATCAGAGATATCAACAATATCAGAGATATCAAGACTGGATTAGGGATGATGCTGCACTGGTGGCCTACGATAAGAAAAATGTTAATGGGAGACGTTAACAACATGTCTAAGTAGTATAATAATATAATTAATTTTGGGCAACAACATAACAATGCATCCTATTTTAGTCTTTTAGTTGCTTTTAAGTCTACCAACCTAAGACAACCTAATTATTACACGCTTCTACTCCCCAACCCATATGTTCCCCACTATTAAGTCTTATTCCTCATTATTGACTTTTATGTAATAATTCCACCTTTTCCATTTATACGTCACAACGGTATAATGTCATAGGGTAAAGTAGTATTTATATCTATATCCACATAATGCAGGTCTGGTACAATGCACGCACCTCATAAAAGGCCTCATCAGAAGTCCACATAAAACAAAGGACAATCCTACTAACTTCGGGGATCACTCACGCATATCAGGCATAGTTACGGGTTGTACCATATCTATAACCACTCAATAATCAATTAAGGATAATAATTAGGCCTTCATACTAGTTATATAGCTCCATACCCAAAACTATATAATATGATTAGCCAGCAAAACTTATAAAGATTTAACGGGAATTTCAGCACGTAATCTCGAGTGTAAATATAGCCAAGTCAAACTCGCATCAGGGTACTAGTCTTCGTCGATTGAATCCTATAAGGATATCCCTTATAATGCATATACCACAAGTACACCTGCTTAGTATATTATACATAATACACCATCTAGTAATCCTACATAATTAGGGGTTACGAGACTTATCTCAATTTTATTACTTAATTTACGTATATCAATTAAGACAATTAACCAAATCATAATTCTCATTCTTCTATGCCAATTTACAAAAAGTAAATCCCACCCCAAAACTAGGATCACAAACCAACCCATCAAGACCCTACCCAAAATTGGGCAAAACTGAAAGGGTTGAGTAATCGACATAGTTGATCGCTCATTGGCATTCATCGATCGACTCTAATCATCGATCAATCTATTGTCCCAGATTCCTCATCTTCTTCCTTACAAACTTTGCATCTATAAACTTTAATTGACGAATATCCAATCTCCTAAATCATTAATCCAGAGTGCTGCAATCATATTTACATAACCCAATATCATTCCCAACATATAACAATGGTTTCCTCAACTTTTCAACATGAATATCAATGGACAATTCACAATTCATTCAAGAACCCTAGATTCATAATTTTTATCAATTCATTCCTTATATATATCAATTCTTTCCAAAATCAAAGGTATTTAAACATAATTCTAGTATTAAAACAAATTCTAAATATTCTAATCTATCTAAATCCAATTTCATAAAGAATTTGTCCCAAATGTTTAAGAATATCATTATAGAACTAATAACTCAATTAGATGATTAACTTTATTAAAATTTTCAAGTTAATTCAATTATATCCAGAATTAAATACATAATCATATTATAATCCCAATTTCAATTATATACTCACACTAATTAAACTTGCCTCTACTCAAGATGTGAATTCCAAGCCAATTTTCTTAATGCTTCTTCTCCAAGTTGTCTCCTTCTCTCCAGTCTCTAGGATTATCTCTCAAATGGTATTAGGGTGAATTTGGTTTATCCTAATGAGTATTTTAATTAGTTAACCATGAAATTAGTTTTGGGCCTCAAATAAATCATAACTAAGCAAGCCCAAAACTATATCCAAATAACTTAAAGTCTAGCCCAAGCCATACACTATCCTATAGGCCTTAAAACCCAACCTTTTAAGATGTAAATGGACCTTTTACACTCTCTAAAAGCCAACGGAATTATTCCATCAACATAATTATATTTACTCGTTAAATAATTATTATTATATTGATTTACTTCAATTCCATCCATCTAATAAATAATATCATAATTTTAATGACCTCACTGCAGATAATTACACTTAATTACAATTAATTTAATTTAATTTACGGGGTAATACATTCTTCTCCCCTAAAACAAGGAATTCCGTCCTTGAAATTTAAATTTTATACCTAATTAGTTTAACTCTAGATAATTCGCTCGTATGTCATCCTCTCTTTTTTCCGTGCATTCCGCCTCGCTATAATGTCTGCACTGGAATGACGTTTGATCACAATGTTTGATCTCTTCGATCAAGTATTCTTTGTGGTCACTCCTCGTTACTTGAATTGGGCTGTAGTACAATCCCTTCAAGGTCGATGTGTTGGTACGCATCCTCATTCTCCAAAAACTTCCCCAACATTGATAAGTGAAAAACATCACGTACCCTCTGTAGATGGTCACGTTAGGCCAATTGATAAGCCACCAAGTCTACCCTATCCAAAATCATGAAGGGTAATATGTAGCAGGGTGCCAAATTTCCTTTAGATACAAATCTGATAACCCCTTTCATCGAGGAGACCCGCAAAAGGACCCGGTTCCCTACCTAAAACTCCAGTTTTGACCGTCTCTTGTCAGCATAACTCTTTTGTCGATCCTATACTATTTTTATCCGTGTTCAAATTTTCACCTTCTCTGATGTGTCCCGAATAATATCCGGGCCTAACATCCTATGCTCCCCGAACTCTAACCAACAACAGGGCAAACGATATGGTCGTCCATACAATGATTTATAGGGTACCATACCAATAGTCTGTTGATAACTATTGTTATAAGTAAACTTTACGAGGGCTATATGTTGATCCCACTCAGCTTTGAGATGCAACACATAAGCTTGGAGCATAGCCTCTAAAATATGGTTCACCCACTTAGTTTAACAATCAGACTGAGGGGGAGAAGCCATACTCATACTTAATTGTACTCCTATAGCCTCTTTAAATCCCCTTAAGAACCGAGATATGAAAGCACTATCTCGATCGGATGCAATATCATGTGGTACACCATGGAGTCATACAATCTTTGTTATAAATAATTAGACATACTAATCTGCTGTGAAATCTGTCTAAAATGGAATGAAATGATCCACCTTCATTAACCTATCAACGATGACCCAAATCAAATCATGACCTCCCTGGGACCGCGGCAGTCGCACTGTGAAGTCCATGGAGATGCTCTCCCACTTCCACTTGGGAATCTCCAGAGGCTGTAATTTCCATGCTGGTCTTTAGTGTTCTACCTTTACTAGCTGATAGGTGGCACACTAAAACAGTAATACTGCAATATCCATTTTCATCCCGGTCCACCAATACATTATGCGCATGTCTTGATACATCTTATCCCCTCCAGGATGTACCATGAATCGCAATCTTCAGCTAAAACTTCTCTCCTTATGTCTAAATTCTTTAGCACAGCCAACCGTCCCAATATCTCAACTCACCCTCTGAACTAATCGAGAATGAAAGAACTCCGCCTGATAACATTCCTTGTACCTTTTTCTGGCAGAAGGAGTCTGAAGATTATGCATATATACCCCATGTTAACATGACTGGCGTAATGGTTACTAATCCCCCAAAGGTATCTGACAAATATAAAGCCCGAGTAGCCTTTCGCTATGCTTCCCATATATCTAGTAAGTAATCCTCGACTTCGACCCATAATGCTACCAATGTAACTGCCGATCATTGACTCAATGCATCTGCCACTACATTCATTTTTTTTGGGTAATACCGAATCGAGAAATGATAATCCTTCACAAACTCTAACCATGTCCTCTGTCATGCAGTCAACTCTCTTTGTGTAAATA
Source organism: Sambucus nigra (assembly GCA_949130495.1). Lineage (NCBI taxonomy): Eukaryota > Viridiplantae > Streptophyta > Magnoliopsida > Dipsacales > Adoxaceae > Sambucus > Sambucus nigra. The sequence goes on from OX422213.1 coordinate 299,829,244, forward strand.
AGTATTAGAGATTTTTATGATCGGGATACAATGTGAACCTCTCACCCAACAGACAGTGTCTTTAAATACAAAGGGAAAATACTACCGCTGTTAAATCCAAATCATGGGTGGGGTACACTCATGAGTCTTTTGCTTTCGGGACACATAAACCTATCAACCTCTCCTCTTACATCAGCACACCTCTTAACCCTTGTAATGATGCATCCGTATACACCAAATACTCCACACCTCCCTTTGGTAACATAAGGACAGGTATGGTGGAAAAATTTTCCTTGAGCTTCTCAAAATCTCTTTGACAATCCTTCTTCCACACAAACGATACTCCTTTCCAAGTGAGATGTGTCAGTGGTCTGACAATGTTCGAGAATCCCTGAATGAATATCTTATATTACCCTACTAGACCCAAAAAACTCTTAACCTCTGTAGGCGTTGTGGGCTCTCCCCACTCTACAACTGCAGAATATTTTTTAGGATCCACCAAAATCCCAAATAAGGATAGAACATGGCCCAAGAACTATACCTCTCGAATCTAAAACCCACACTTAGAGAACTTACTGTACAAGTTATGTTCCCTTAGCCTCTGCAGAAACCAACTGCAATTATTCAGCATGCTCCTCTTTTGATCGCGAATATATTAAGATGTCGTCAATAAACATTATAACTAACTAATCTATAAATGGTCAAAATACTGGATTCATTATATTCACAAACACTACTAGCGTGTTGGTCAGCCCAAATAACATGACTCGTAACTCATATGAACCATATCGCATCAGAAAAGATGTATTAAAAACGTCCTCCTCCTGAATATGTAACTAATGATACCCTGAGCGCAAGTCAATCTTGCAAAAGAATGATTTTCCCCTCAACTAGTCGAATAAATAATTGACATGTGATGACAGATACTTGTTCTGTATCGCAACTTAATTGAACTCCTGATAGGCTATACATAATCAAAGTGAACCATCTCACTTATTCACAAATAAGACTGGTGATCCCCACGGAGATGTACCCCTCCATATGAACCTCTAGCTTAAAAGTTGTTGGATCTGCTCGTATAACTCCTTCATCTCACGGAACAATTCTGTATGGTGCCCTCACAATGGGTCTGTTAATCGACATTAAATCAATATAGAAATCTACCTCCCTAGCTAGTGGTAATCTTGGTACCTCCCTATCCATATGAAAAATAATGGACAACAAGTATCACATCTAACGTCACATTGACCTCCTCAGATGAAGTCGAATTGATAAAATAAAAATGGGTGTTGGACCCCCTTCGAGTCTAGGCATCATTACTAGAAACATCTACTAATTGGGAATAGTAAACATAATCGCTTTCCCACTACAATCTATTTGTGCATGATACCAAGCTAACCAATCCATACCCAATATAAAATTTTATGTATCCTTATCTTAACGCAACAAGTTGGTAGAAAAACACAATCGATCGATTTCAACTGCCACGCCTCTACACACGTGACGTAAGGCATCACCCCCACTTACTGGGATATCCACATGAAAAAATACATGCTCAGCAATATCTACCAATCCCAATGTGTATGTAAATGTAAAACTAGCTAATGAGTGTGACATCCCCGTGTCAAACAAAATTCGTTCATAACTAGTAAAAACATAAAATATACCCTCAATAGCCTAAGGCTATGCTATCTGATCTACCTGATGAACGTTGTGCCCACGTCTATAATGAAGATGAGGGAACTTTTGAGTCAGAGGTACTGTCGAATAATGAGGTGGGGCCAAAAGAACCTACTACTTACCTTGATGAGCTACATAGTTACCCTTAGGGCAACTGCGAAAAGAATGCCCTCACTCCCCACAAGTATAACAGTGTCCCCTGATAGGATGCTTTTGGCCATAGACATGCTGTCCCTATCACTGGGGCCTATCTTGATGTCTCTGTCCTTAGATCAGATGGCCCTAACCCCTTTGGACCTATGGACTATATGTAACACCCCGTATTTTTATAATTTTTACATATTGGATTAATTAAATTAAATATGGGAAATTAATTGATAAATAATCCAGATTAAAATAAATATTAACTAGAAAGATAAGAGTTAGTATTTATTATTGAGAACTTTATTGAATATTACTGAGCGAATAAAGTAATATATAATTGTGGATATGATTGTGAAGTGATATAAATTGTCGCTAGTGAGAAATATGACAGTTATAGTAATTAAGTCGGGATGTGCGCGTCAGTCGTGTTGGGACTAAATTAATGTAATAGAAGTAAATTATTTATAAGTAATCCTAATAGTCATTTCGAGTCTTCCATTGAGTCTGTAAGGGTTGATATAGCCAGAAAAGTCTACCCGGGGGTTTAGTTTTGATCCTGGGGCAATTATAGGCCTAACCGGCACCCCGGGAGGGCGTTTTGGTAATTTTTATTTTTGGGCATTAATTAACTACGAAATTAGGAGGTGTATTATGTCACTTACGTAAGGGAGATTCAGACTATCATTCTTAAAATCCAAGAGGGAGTTACAGAGAAGAGCCAATTTTAGGAATCTAAAGCCAAGAACAACCATCTTGCACTACCAAGACCACCATCGCGTAGAACGAAGAACTCAGAACACAACCATACCAAGTACAACAATGGATCAGACCTTCACTTTTGAGGCAAGTGCTTAAACTTTCTTAATTTAGAGCAATAGTGGAACCCATGTTAGTGTAGGTTCAATTTGAATATGAATACGATGTTTATTTGATGAAATTGGAGAGTTAGAGTAACTAATTAGAATCTGGAGATAATTAGGTTGAACTCTTTATATATGTAGATTAGGAATCACGAATTGAATATTCATTACGATGAACGAATCTAAAAATTTTGTTATTCTTTAATGTGAATTTAAAGAACTAGGGTTTAATGAACTAATTTGAGGATTTCAAATTTCACTAAGAGTTATGAAAGATTTAATGATCCTATATTAATAGCAATCATATATTTATATTAGAAGTGGTGGATTGGTGTTTGAGATGATTTTGTAGAGGTTTTAATATCATTAATGGTGGGAAAATGTAGCTTCAAGAGGTAGAAGCTGACCGAATCGGTTCGTTTTTCTACAGGATCGAATTGGTTCGTTTTTTTACAAATTCGAATCAGTCCATTTTCGTGCCGATTTCTGTAAAGGCCGAGCCGAACCGATCATTTAGAAACGAATCGTTTAATTTTCTGGCAAATTTGTTCTACAGTTATTTCGTGACTCCTTGTGAAATATTAGTAGTATAAAAGTGGGATTAACTACTGTAAAAGATACTTGGGATTATGAAGTAAGGTAGAGAGAACATTCTTAATTGAATAATATTGGGAGTATAGTGCATACGAATATGTATTTAGGTTGTGTATACCTACTCATTGGAATAGGTTGCCTGAATACCTACATGATTGATTTACTATGTGTATAACATACCTACGCAGCTAGCTATCGTGGGAGGTTATTTAGGAAAGGGGTCAGTCTTATCCTGATGAGCCCAATTGGAGGTATTTTAGATTTGGTACCTCAGAATATGGAACCTAGGTACGGGCTATTTGTGAGAATGATAGTGCTGATGGTCATATGGGTGCGTAGGTATGCACGTAGCCCATAGACTTGGGACCATGCTCGCCTCCAATATGTGTGATTTGTATTTCGATGGTTCGTGAGTGATTCCGAATCATTAGTCCTTACTTAGTACGAGATGTACTGGGACTTGATAGTAGAGTGAGTCTAGGGGTGTTGTTTTAGTATATATATATATATATATATATATATATATATATATATATATATAATATTATGATATTATGTATATACGCTTGTAATATTATCTACTATGTGATAATTGTAAATAAAGAAGATGACTAATCCTTTAATAACTTAAGGATGTTAACCCTTAAACAACTTTTGTGAAACTTATACTCGGGTTAGTCTATATAAGAACAATGCATAATAATAGTATAGGGGGATTTCGAGATATTACTACTAATGATAGAAAGATAGTTTATGTCTACAAACTAGTAAAATGAGAATTATGTCTAGAGAAGTTTAGCGGTACATTAGGCGTGCACATTTGTTGAGAGGTGAGAATCTCAAGTGAGTGTGCGAACATCTAACATGTGTTTTATATTTTCTTTACAGAATATTTAAATTACTTGCTAAATTGTTTTAAAATCTTTTACACTCAAACTCTGACCAATTTCTTTTAAAATCTCTTTTCTTGTGTATTATTTTAGGTACCCAGCCACAGGGACACCAGGGTTAAACCATTGGATCTTTTGACGTGCTGCAACCATTGTGGAAGTTGCAAGTCTTTGCACTTAGATGCCTCCACTTCTATCCTTTCAGTTATAGTATTTAAACTTCTCAGTTAGGGCATGTGTCGCCCATTCTCAGTTTATTTATGTCCGAGGAACATTGTACTTATTTATTTCAGCATTTCCATTTCAGTTGGATGCATTATTGTTGGTTTAGATTTTTATTTGACTGGGACGATTATTTCAGTTTATTATATTCAGTTGGATGATGTTTTACTCGTTAGTGATTTATGCATGAAAATGGTGAATATTTTAATAGTTTCAATTAATGGATTTAATATGATTCAATAAAATGTTTTAGCACTAGCTTAATTAATTATTATATGGTTCAAAGGAAAATTGGTTTTCGACAGTGATGCTAAGAGCATCCACAGTGGTGGGGGAAAAAGGCAACAAAATTTGTAAGTTTACATATTGAGAGGTCTCGAATGGTGGGTAAAAATGGACAAATTCTGTAGAACGATTTGTAGTGGTTCTCTAAGTTTACAGAACGGTTAGAGAATTTATAAGGGGTTCCTACGAACAAATGAAGTTCGTAGGAATTCCTACGAACAAATGAAGTTCGTAACAAATATAAATAATCATTTTTACTATATATCTGGGTTCCTACGAACAACATTAGTTCGTAACATTTCCTACGAACAAATGTTGTTCGTAAGAAGTTGAGCCTTTATTTCCTACGAACATTAGTTGTTCGTTGGAATATTATCTACAAATTTTGCTGCTTCTGCACTGTGGAAGGTTACTGCCAATGAAAGCTAAAGTGACTTTTCAATTTGCAAAGATACATTTTTTGAGCATCCACCAATGTGGATGCTCTAAGAATGAACCAATCGGATATTTTGTTTTAAATTTTATAAAGGACTGGACACCCGATATTTAATTGGGCGGGGTGTCACAGGTGGTATCAGACCATCAGGTTCTAGAGTCTTTTAAGATCTGTGCGGATTTTCAAGTTTTAGCGTATCATTCTTTGATGTAGAGACTTTTCATAGGATTATTGTACTCCTCTATGAATAGGACTTACGTTCTCCTGCGATTAAGCATAGTTGATACAATTCATATACGAGTTCGGATGGGCGTGGTACACCGAACGCCGTTAGAAGGATGATGGGAGAAGAGGTACAATAAGAGCTATGGAGTATTCGTAGAATGGTAATCGTGATAGGAGTCATTGAAATCATTGTCTATGAAGATGATAAAAAGGGACAAGTGCTGGGAAGAAATGACTTCCCAAACACTGTTGTAAATAACAGTAGTGCAAATTCAGACTCACCTAACATAGATGACTAAGAGGTGAGTCAAAGAAACTCCTTTCAAGAATCGCTTACAAGGATTTGAAGAAAAGATTAAGTGTGATGGGCCAATGAAAGGGGATAATCCAAAGGCAAAGGTGTAGAGTGGAGTACAGTGAGACTCATAATTAAATTTTGGGTGAAATTTTTAGCTCATTAGAGCAGCATAGAGCGTGATAGATAGTCACCAGTTATAAAATAGTATATATATAGAATTAAATGAGAGGTTGGGTGTGGTCTAATCGTAAGACCTTCCATCCCTTGTGCAAACAAGAATGCGAATGGAATTATGAACGTATCACAAGTAAATCAGGTAAAGACTGACCGTGAGAGATAAGTTAATTTATTAAACAAACTTCGTAACCGAAGGAAGGGATACAGAGAATTTAAAAGGGTCTGTAAGTTGAAAATGGACTCGTGGGTAAAATTCCCAAGCATGAAGCGGAGATACGACTAAGGTGACTTGAATTGGTGTCGTCAATGCCATTCGTGAAACCAAGAGGATTGGAGAATATTAACAAAGGGTGGCACTGAATTTAATGGTACCCGTAAGGCACCACAAGAGGGTATATCCAGTAAGTTACTCATGCAAATGCTTTAGATCATTTGAATTCTTACCAAGTGACGGTAGATTCAGTCAGGGCTGTCAAAACTAACAACAAGTTCCATAGGGACAACAGAGCCAAAGGGACAACTGGAGTAGCAATCGGGGTTAAGAATTCCAAGTTTGAGAGAGCGACACAGCGACATGGGTTGTGGGCCCTAGATAGAGAATGGACACACGAAGGTGTCCTATAGGTGGTGACTAGGACCACCGGTATTAAACTAAATCCACAACGAGAACATGAGAGCAGTTATACTGGGAAAGTAAAGGAAAATGATGCTAGTGGGGCATAATAGCAGCATGGGAGAGATTCCCATCAAGAGAATCGGGCTAAGAGATTTAGGCCCAAATGTTATTAACCTGAAAAATCATTGGGTTCAGGTAGGACCAGCAAGGTCCTCAACCATAATAACAACATCTCCATTCCTTAAAATTGTTAGGGTTGAGGAGATGGTGAAGGAGGCCAATAGGGACATGTCCAGAAGCAAGAGAGTTTCTCTAGAAAGTTGTTACGATTATGGAGTGATGGACCGCATTAAGAGGGATTGCCCAAATCAGGGCATAGGGCAACCACAGGATGAGATCTTGGATAGACAACTTTTATAGTCGAACAATGGGTTAGTTCCAGCATGAGAATTAGGATTAGGGACCCATTAACAGTGCAAGGTAGACGAAAAATGGAGATAGAATAATTGCCTTACCTTTATAAGTAAGTGATGATGCTTCAGGTGACATGGAGGAGTCACAATAATTGACTAGTAACGCTGAAATTCGAGTGTGCATCGAATTAGTGGGAGCGCTGGTGATAGTAACCTTATTATGTATATGACTAGCATCGGGTGGCGAGAATTTTGTGTCAACTGTAGGGAGGAGCAGGCATGGCACTAAGAATATTTGTATATACATATTACATGGAGATTTTTACTCCTTTTTGGGTGTTATAATAGTAGAGCATGTTATTATTATATTGTGTAATGACCGATAGTAAATTTGTTTGCTAAGACTATCGTACTAATTATTTTAGGGTAATATATTTTGGTTGATGAGGTATCACCTGAAAGAGGGTTGGGCCTGCATATATATTGTATTTTATTGCAGACTTCTGTGAGTATGTTGTCTTGTTATACTTGATCCCAACGAGTAGGGACTTTTATTGAAGAGATTCATGGTATATTGATTTATTATCGAGCGGAGGGATATAGCTCGTTAAATTATTTAGCACTGAGACCTTAGTAATAGTGAGAGCACCGTGTAAAGGTCATATTATGGACATGGGAATGGACGAGTAGACTTTTATGTTTGCAAACGAAAATTCAGGAGTACATGTTATGGGCTAAAGACTTAACAGATCTTGACGACCAACAATGTTAGATAGTAGTGTATCGGGGGAGGGTTCCTTGTTTGGATTTCTCTTGCGAGACATCCCATGCATGAAACTTAACGAACGTTGGGAGTTGGGAGATGTTTTGTCTGTAGTACATGGGTTTTGTACCATATTTATTACACGTATATGTAGTTATAACTGTAAGATAATAGGTATGTTACGAATTAAGTTCGGTAGAGCCATATAACGTTAAAATACGAAGATATTATTAATCATTGACACCACGAGTAGATCGGTGAGACGACTTATGTTATAATTAAGTGGAAAATGTAAGCCATGCCAAGTATGTGAGGCATAGTTCTAGATAAAGGTATAATGTTTAGTATGGGTGTGAAGAAATGCACGAGTATAGGGTGTATGGGCTCTTAGTTAATCATGCCTCTAAAAAAATACGGGGTGTTAACACATAGGGGATGTTAGAATTTTTTTTCCAGTAGAGGAAATACTTTAGCCGTGCGTAGAGAGGATCATATTAATGACAAAACAAAAACAAATTTTTGACGTATCATGTAAGTACCAAGGGGAATCATTAGATTAAATGATAGAATATATTCATAGGTGGTGACTAAAGGGAATTAGTCCGTAGAATGGAGCGGTAAGGGAAGACTGTCCAACTGTAAGATGTCGTTAGTAGAGATAAAGTGAGAATGACAAAATTACACTAAGATAATGAAATTTCATTAGTTACCAGTTGATATTGTGTCTGAACGGGATAAGGTTTCATGCCTCGAGTTTTGGGTGAGTTTTCAAAAGGCTATGAGCGCTGAGTTGTAGTTGAGTAGGCATATCACCTGCAGACTGATGGGAAGTTATATCGGACTAATCAGATATTAGAGGATATGTTGCATACGTATGTCCCTAAATTTAAGGGAAGTTGGGAGAAGTACCTTCCACTGGGGGAGTTCGCTTATAATAACTCCTATCAGTTCACAATTGGCATGGCCCCATTCGAGGCGTTGTACGGTAGGCCTTACCGTTCTCCTGCGTGTTGGTTAGAGGTGGGGGACAACAAGATACTAGGGACAGAGTTAATATAGGACACGACAAGGATTGATATGATTCAGAGTAGTATATGGGTAGCTCAAGATAAGTAAAAAAGCTATGCCGATGCCAAGCGGTTCTTTCGAGAGTTCATTGTGGGGGATCGGGTTCTTCTGTGAGTATCTCATGTGAAGGGGATAATGCGATTTGGGAAGAAGGGGAAGTTGACACCTAGGTATGTGGGGCCATTTCCCATTATCGAGAGGATTGGACCGATTGCATACATATTGGGAGTGTCAGAGCACTTGCATCATATACATGACGTGTTCCATATTTCTACACTTAAAACTATTTTCGGGATGAGTTGGCTCACACTCATATTGCACTGGAACATATTGATTTACAACCTGATAGTTCATATGAGAAGAGATCGGTGGATATCCGAGACCATAGCAAGACAAGATTGAGGTTTAAGGTAGTGCCACTTGTGTGCATTCAGTGGGAGCACCATAATATCGAGGAGTCTACTTGGAAGCGCGAGCATGAGATGCGCGACAAATGTCTAGAAATATTTTTACCAGGTATACTATCTTTTTTCAAATTTTGGGACAAAATTTTGTTGTGAGGGGGGAAGTATGTAATACCCCGTATTTTTATGATTTTTACATATTGGATTAATTAAATTAAATATGGGAAATTAATTGATAAATAATCCGGATTAAAAAAAATATTAACTAGCGAGGTAAGAGTTAGTATGTGTTAGAACTTTATTGAATATTACAAAGTGAATAAAGTAATATATAATTGTGGATATGATTGTGAAGTGATATAAATTGTCGCGAGTGAGAAATACGGCTGTTACAGTAATTAAGTTGGAACGCGCGCGTCAGTAGCGTCGGGACTAAATTAATGTAATAGAAGTAAATTATTTATAATTAATTCAAATGGTCATTTTGAGTGCGCCATTAAGTTCGTAAGGGTCGATATAGTCAGAAAAGTCTACCCGGGGGTTTAGTTTTGGTCCTGGGGGCATTTGTAGGCCTAATGGGCACCCCGGGAGGGCGTTTTGGTAATTTCTATTTTTGGGCATTAATTAACTATGAAATTAGGAGGTGCATTATGTCAGTTACGTAAGGGAGATTCAAGCTATCATTCTTAAAATCCAAGGGGGAGTTACAGAGGAGAGCCAATTTTAGGAATCTAAATCCAAGAACAACCATCTTGCACCACCGAGACCACCACCGCGTAGATCGGAGAACGTAGAACACAACCATACCAACTACACCAATGGATCAGACCTTCACTTTTGAGGCAAGTGTTTAAACTTTCTTAATTTAGAGCAATAATGGAACCCATGCTAGTGTAGATTCAATTTGAATATGAATATGGTGTTTATTTGATGAAATTAGAGAGTTAGAGTAACTAATTAGAATGTGGAGATAATTAGGTTGAAATCTTCATGTAAGTATATTAGGAATCACGAATTAAGAATTCATTATGATGAATGAATCTGAAAATTTGGTATTCCTTAATGTGAATTTGAAAAATTAGGGTTTAATGAACTAATTTGGGGATTTCAAAATTTACTAAGATTTATGCATGATTTAATGATCCTATATTATAAGAAATCATATATATATATATATATATATATATATATATATATATCAGAACATTGATTAGAATTGGTGGATTGGTGTTTGAGATGATTTTGTAGAGGTTTTAGTATCACTAATGGTGGGAAAATGTAGTTTCAGGAGGTAGAAGCCGACCGGATAGATTCGTTTTTCTACAGGACCGGATCGATTCATTTTTCTGTAAATTTGTATCGGTCCTTTTTCCTGCCGAATTGTGTAAAGGCCAAACCGAACCGATCATTCAGAACCGGATCGGTTCATTTTCTAGAAAATTTGTTCTACAGTTATTTCGTGACTCCTTGTGAAATGGTAGTAGTATAAAAGTGGGATTAGCTACTGTAAAAGATACTTGGGATTATGAATCGCTTTATATTAAGTAAGATAGAGAGAACAATTGTAATTGAATAATATCGGGAGTATAGTGAGAAGTATACCGCATAAGAATATGTATTTGGGTTGTGTATACCTACAAATTGGAATAGGCTACGTGAATACCTACATGATTGATTTACTATGTGTATAACATACCTACGATTCTTGCTATTGCGGGAGGTTATTTAGGAAACGGGACAGTCTTATCCTCATGATCCCAATTGGGGGGATTTTAGATTTGGTACCTCAAAACATGGAACATAGGTACGGGCTATCTGTGAGAATGATAATGATGACGGTCATATGTGTGCGTAGGTATGTGCATAGCCCATAGACTTGGAAGCATGCTCACCTCCAATAGGTGTGATTTGTATTTCGATGGTTCGTGAGTGATTCCGAATCATTAGTCCTTACTTAGTACGAGATGTACGGGAACTTGATAGCAGAGTATGCATGCACCGTAACTGAGTTTAGGGGTGCTGTTTTAGTATATATATATATATATAATATTGTGATAGTTATGTGTATGTGCTTGTAATCTTATCTATTGTGTAATAATTGTAGATAAATAAGATGACGAATTCTTAAATAACCTAAGGATGTGAACCCTTAAACAGCTTTTGTGAAACTTATACTCGGGTTAGTCTATATAAGAACAATGCATAGTAATGGTATAGGGGGATTTCAGGATATTATTACGAATGGTAGAAAGATAGTTTATGTCTACAAACTTGTTAAATGAGAATAATGTCTAGATAAGTTTAGCGGTACGTTAGGCATGCACATTATTTGAGAGGTGAGAATAGTAAGCGAGTGTGCGAAAGTCTAACATGTGTTTTATATTTGCTTTACAGCATCTTTAAATTACTTGCTAAATTATTTTAACATCTTTTACACTTGGGCTTTGACCCATCTCTTGCAAAAATCTCTTTTCTTGTGTATTATTTTAGGTGCCCAACCACTGGGACACAATGGTTAAACCATTAGATCTTTTGACGTGCTGCAACCATTGTGGAAGTTGCAAGTCCTCGCATTTAGATGCCTCCACTTCTATCCTTTCAGTTCTAGTATTTAAACTTCTTAATTAGGGCATGTGTCGCCCAACCTCAGTTTATTTATGTCCGATAAACATTGTACTTATTTATTTCCACATTTCCATTTTAGTTGAATTTATAATTGTTAGTTTGAATTTTTATTCGACTGGTACGATTATTCCAATTCATATTCAGTTGGATGATGTTTTACTCGTTAGTGATTTATGCATGAAAATGGTGAATGTTTTAATAGTTTAAATTAATGGACATAATATAGTTCAATAAAATGTTTTGGCACTAGCTTAATTAATTATTAGGTGGTTAAAATAAAAATTATTTTTCGACAGTGATGTTAAGAATGAACCAACTGGATATTCTATTTTAAATTTTATAAAGGACTAGCCACCCGGTATTTAATTGGGTCGGGTGTCACACTATACTATATCTGACCCTTGTACTCCTGTCCCTAGCCACCCTAGCGGCGAAAATCATCTCCTCCTTTCAAAGGATTCAGGGGATGCTCCCCCTGACTCGGTTCTCTATAAAAGTATGGGCCTCTATGCCTTAGAGATAAATCCGCTATTGCTCCTTCTTTTTACCCTTGGCCATTATCTCTATTCTTTTTATTGGGTTCTTTCTCCTACTCGAACTCACTAAAATCATTGTAATGCTTGATCACGACATCCACCATCTGAGTGTATGAAGTGTATGCCAGATTCCCCATCAATATGCACCTAGTACTCCATGACAAGACTCTCACAAACCGATCTATCTTCCTCATCTTTGAATCCCTGATCTACGGAGCATAGTGCAAAAGTCAAGTAAATTCCTTCTCACATTATGCCACTATGCACTCATCCTACTTCAACTTGTCAAACTTATATCTTAAAGATTCCTATTGTGAATGAGGGAAATATTTACCCTAAAATATTTCCCAGAACTATAAAATAGTCATTTATGCCCAATACTTTTCAACGGTAGTGAACTCCACCCTTGAAGGTCACCCCTTATATGTCCAAATCTGGATTATATCTGGCGCTGGATATCGGTACAATCCAGTATGATTCAATGTCACTCAATGTTATGCCTCACTTCAATGTAACAATAGGGTCTATAGATCCCGAGAACTCTGGTGGGTGCATTTTTTCAAAGGCAGTACTAGCTCTCTCCCAAATAGACTTAACAGGCAAGGCAGACATAGGTGCTTCCACTGGTGGTTGCGGTGTTAGTGGTTGTTGTTGCATGGCTTCCATAGTCGAAACTAAAGTATGTGAAATGGTAACGACCAAATCACCCTGTGGAATAACAAGTATATTTCCTTGATATGGTTATGGAGGTGGTAGCGGCTGCTGTTGGCCTACCGCTGCCTTTGATTTAGCCCTAGCAGCTGTTCCTGGTCTCGTCGGTGTCATGTGTTCACCATGTGAAAGATAGTAAACAAGCATATAGGTACACGTACGAAAAATAAAGTACAATAACTAAATGAACCTCTATAAAGTATCAAGGAAAACTACTCAGAAAACCATGGACGTACTCAAGATCCTTAGGACACGAGAACTTGGAATGCTTTGATACTAATTGTGACACCCCATAAAATTTAGACTAGAGTGATTATCTCTAAAGTACATAAAATAGGAGCCTAACAAATTATTATCATTCTAAACATGACTGGAAATGAATAACTACATCTATTAATAAATAACTCAACATTAAGAGTTTAACCATAATAAATTTTGATACCAAAACCAACATAAAGTGCTAGAATCCCCACTTACAATCACTGTCTACTAATTCATTCCAATATTAAAATAAAGTAGCAACTAATCCAAGTATAAAATCACCATAAATGATAAAAGGAATATAAATTATGAGCACGTAGTCTCGACACATACATGCTATAAGATCACCAATGGAGGAGAGATCAAGACAGGATCAGGGATGACCTGCATTGGTGGCCTACGACCTGAAAAAATATTCATGGGAGATGTTAACATCAAGTCTAAGTAGTATAACAATATAATTGGTCTTGGGATACAATATAAGAACACATCCTCTTCAAGCCTTTTAGTTTCTTTTAAGTTAACTCATTCCAAAACAACTATAACTACTACATGCGTCTACCCTCGAACCCATATATTCCCAATTATTAAGTCTTATTCCTCATTATAGACTTTTATGTAATAATTGCACTTTTTCCACATATACGCCACAATGGTATAATGTCATAAGGTAAATTAATACTTATATCTATATCCAAATAATTCCAGTAGGGTATAATGCACGTACCACATAAAAGGCCTCATCACAAGTCTACACAAAATGAAAGCCTATCCTACCTATAACCATTCAAGCATCCATTAGAAATAATAATTATGCTTCACACTAGTTATATATTCCCATACCCAAAACTATATAAAAGGATCATCCCACGAACCTTACATAGATATAATGATAATTTCAGCACATAATGTCCGGGGTAAATATAGTCAAGCCAAATCCGTCATCATCGTATCAGGATACCAACCTCCATCGATTGCGTCCCCATAAGGATATTCCCTCTAATACATATACCATAAATACACACGCTAGATATGTTTCACATAATAAACCAACAAAGTAATCCTACACAATTAAGGGTTATGAGATGTATATTTATCATATTACTTAATTTAGTTCTATCAATTAAAACTATTAACCAAATCAGAATTCTCATTCTTCTATGCTAATTTACTATATGTAAAGCCCATCCCAAAACTAGGCTCACTAAAAAAACCCATCAAAACCCTAACCAAACATGGGCAAAACTGAAGGGGTCGATCAATTGACCATAATCGATTAATCATTGACTTTGATCGATCGACTCCTACTGTTGATCGATCGACTCCTAGATTCCTCATCTTCTTCCTTACGAACTTTGCATCTCCAAACCTCCATTAATGGATATTCAAGCTCCCAAATAATCAATCCAGTGTACTATAATCATATTTACATAAGTCAATATCATTTCCAACATATAACAATGGTTTTCTCAACTCTTCAACATTAGTGTCAAGGGATAATTCACAATTCATGCAAGATCCCTAGATTCATAAGTTTTATCAATTCAATTCTTATAGCATGTGTGTGTGTGTGTGTGTGTGTGTGTGTGTGTGTGTGTGTGTGTGTGTGTGTATGTGTGTGTATCAATTCTCTCCAAAATCAAAGGGATTTTAACATAATTCAAGTAATAAAACGAATCCTAATCATTCTAATCTGTTTAAATCTAATTTCATAAAGAATTTGTCCCAAATACTTATTAATTTCATTATAGTACTAATAACTTAATTATATGATTAATTTTAATACACTTTTCAAATTTATTTAGTTATATTTAAAATCAAATACATAAACATAATATAATCGCAATTTCAATTGTATACTAATTAAACTTGCCTCTACTCAAAATGTGAATTCCAAGCCAATTGTCCCAATGCTTCTTCTCCAAGTTATTTCATTCTCTCTATTCTCAAGAATTTTCTCTCAAATGATATTAGGGTGAATTTAGTTTAGCTTAATGAGCATTTTAATAAGTTAACCACAAAATTAAATTTGGACCTGAAATAAACCTTAACTTAGCTTAGAGTCTAGTCTAATCCATATACTATCCTACGGATTTTAAAGCTCAACCTTTTAAGGTGTAAACAGGCGCATCACACTTTTTGAAAGCCACCCGAATTATTCCATCAATATAATTATTTTTATTCGTTAAATAATAATTATTATTTTGATTTACTTCAATTCTATCCAGCTAACAAATAATATTTAACATACGGTATTTTTGAGTATTTAGAAGTTAATCAATTCGCTATTTTTTAAAATTACACGTGTGCTGTAATTTAATTGAATTAAATATTTTTTGTTTATTTAAAATATAATCGGGAGAGATAATGATTAATATTTACGAAAAAAAATTACTAAGCGAGTAGTAAATGATTATTTTATGTCATAGCGAGTGATAGTGACGTGACAATGCTATATCTCCACCGTGAGTCGAGTGTAGACTATATGAGGTCAAGATAGGAAATTAATTTAGAGTGACTTGGATGGCGATTTTGAGGTCATGGTTGGTTACGAATGGGTCAAATAGCCAAAATAGTGCCCGGGTGTACTGTTTGGGTTCCGGGGCGAATTTAGACCAAACTGACACCACATAAGGGCATTTCGGTCATTTAGGAGTCTAAGGTAGAAGGAACTTCAAAAATTTAAGTGGCATATCATCTCCTTTGAGTTTTGGGCTAGGTTTACAACACTTGAGATAGAGAGGAGGCCATAGAAGAGGAAAAGGAGAAGAGACTTAGGCCATTTAGTGTAGGATTTTAAATTCATGATTTAAATGATTTTGGTGGGAATTCAATGGGTGAAATTCATGATTCAGGTTAAAAATATATGTAGAATAAATCCCTATGTGTATATGACACAAAATAGTGAATATGTGATGAATAACTTGAAAGAAATCTGGGTATAATGATGAATATGCACAAAGAGCACATAGACTAGGGTTTTATGAATTTTGAGATGTTATCGGTTCTTGAATGGATTTCTTTTAGATTTGATTCGTTATTTAAATTGAAAATTATCCGTAGACATATGGTTAATGTTTAGGTAAGTTGGGTGGAAGTTTAAGAAAGTTTCATGGAGTTTTGATGAGGTTTAAATGTGGAAAACTTGTAATAGCAATGAAGGGGGGACTGTTAGGTGGGGTGAACCGATTCGCCTGCTATACCGAACCGATTCACGTGCTATACTGAACTAATTTGCCTCTCTAGTTTTGCTAGGCTTGATTATTTATACTTCCGCATGGAATTAATTGTGGTGGACCTTAGTGATGATTTAATAACAATATAAAGATTGAAAGAAGACCAGTAGACATAATTAAGGCCCGGTTCAATCTTAATGAGTGTAGAAATGGGATTAGTACCGACGATAGTTAATCGATTGTGTTGTATATCTAAAATTTAAAGAATTTGGATTATGGGAAGTGTAAAAGATAGCCTAAGATAAATACCCATACGATATAGATATTTTACTACTCAAGTTTACTTAAGGGATAATTAGGACCCTTCGGGTAGTGAGTGATACTCAAAAAATATGAAAATAATAATATGTGTGAATCATTAGTACGTCGAGTATTCGATAGATATAAATACTAGGTACGGGATATATTATAGGTTGTGTGTATATCTATACTGAAGATATATATATATATATAGGCTTTGTGAATGCCTATTATGTGATTTGTTATGTGTGTGAACATACCTACGCAGTCTGCTATTACACGAGGTTCCGCGTAGAGGGCGATCCCACCTTGGCGATTCCAGCGAGGTCTGTATGTGTAGGGCGGCTCACTACTTACAGTGTATTAGTGGGATAAGCATGTAATTTAGGTGTGTTAGGTATTTTTGTATCTCAAAGGTCTAGAACTATGTTCTCCTCCATTGTGTGTTGTTTGATTTATTATTCGTGGAGACATTCCGAACCGATAGTTCTTGATTTGATTCAAGAGGTACATGGACTTGATAGCAGAGTATGTCTGCATCCCGGGGGCAATTTCGAAGGATGTTCTAGTTGTATATATTACAGTGCTATTATTATATATATATATATATATATATATATATATATATATATATATATATATATATATACACAAATGTGATTATACTACTTATGTGTGATGGTAGAAAAGATAGATAATGTATATCGAAAAGAAATTTAAGTATGAGAAAACTTAAATATATAATGTGATAATCATTATTCACTTAATATGAATTATTGACTTAACGGTAGCGTATCGTATGGGCGGTGAGGGGGTACTCAACCGAGTGTAGTTAGTTAGATACTTAGGCCTAGTTAAGATGGGTAGTATGACTAGGTGAGTAAAATATGAGATGTTAGGTGTGCACTATTGATGAGAGGTGAGGAACTTAATGGAGTGTACGCTGGACTAATATGTGTATCTAATAACTGCTTTTATAATTACAATTTAAATACTTGATAAGTATTTTTCAGATGGTTTTGGGCTCTGACCCGTGTCAAAATATTTTTCAAAACATTTTAGGTGTCTAACCATAAGAACGCCAAGCTTGATGACTCATTCCAGAAATGTGTAGATGCAACATTATGGAGGATTGTAGGATTTTATGTAGATGCTTCAGTTATTCATTCACTACACCAAAAAGGCTAAATTGGTACCCTTAACTTGGCCACCCTTGTCACTATTAAAGACCGTGATAAAAAAAATACATGTTTTTTTTATCACGATCTTTGACTGTGACAAGTCCATGACAACTGTTTGTCATGGACTTGTCAAGGTCAAAGACCGTGACAACCTTGAAAAGTTATCACAGTTAAAGTCCGTGACAGGGCCATGACAACATTAAAAACAAAAATACCTAGCCACTTCATTTTGTCTTTTCCTCATTTTCTTCCCTCCTTTGTTTCTCTCTCTTTCTAAACTATTGTGATTCTCTCTCTCTCTCTCTCTTTGTATTTCCTTTATGTGTATGTGTGTGTGTGTGTGTGTGTGAGTTTATACGTGTGTGTCAGTGTGTGTATGTGGACAATGGAGATTGTGGCTTTATGTGTGTGTGTTTGTATATGGGCCTGTGTGTGCGTGTGTATATGGGTGTGTGTGTATGTGTGTTGGTTTATGCATGTGTATGTGCGTTTGTGTGTGTGTGTGTGTGGGTCACTCTGTTTGTGTATGTGTGGTATTGCTTTTTTTAAATTGCGTGTATTGAAATTTTTATGTATTAAAATTGTGTGTATTGAAATTTAAATTGTGTGTGTATTTTGGGGTCACTAATGTAATTGAAATTGGTATTTAAAATCAAAATTGAAATTAAATTTGTAATTGGTATTGTAAATTGAAATTGAAATTAGTATTGTAAATTGAAATTGTAATTTAAATTGGTATTTGGTTTTGGGTATAGTGTGTATTTGATTTTTGTAAATTGAAATTGGTATTCAATTCTGAAATTGAAATTTGGTTTCTCCCTAATTTCAGCAGCGACGACCGTCTCTCCCTATCTACACACATTTTGGTACATATCTCTCTCTCTATACATATATACATCTCTCTCTCTCTCTCTCTCTCTCTCTCTCTCTCTCTCTCTCTCTCTCTCTCTCTCTCTCTCTCTCTCTCTCTCTCTATCTATCTATCTATCTATCTATCTATCTATCTATCTATCTATCTATCTATCTATCTATCTATATATACACATAGACATTGTTGAATTATTTGGGTTCTTGAATTGTTGTTGACTGGTGGATATGAACATTTAGATGTCCATTGAGTTGGTTAGCCCTAGGAATTTTTTATATATTGCATTATTATTTGCATTGTTGTTTTGAATTCTTGAATCGTTATTGACTAGTGGATTTGAACACTTAGATGCCCATTGAGTTGGTTGGCCCTAGGCATTTCTAACATTTAGGGTTGTGATGCGAAATGAAACGTAACTATGTAAAAATCAAATATAAATAAGGCATAATTAAATGAAACATACTATACATTTTATATAACAAGTAATCAGTAATCATGCATTCACATGAGAATACATGCATGCATGTTGCTCGCAAAACAAATGTAATATAACAAGTAACGAAGGTAAAAGGTAATAACAAGAACCGAAATAGATATCCATTCTCTATTTATTGGGGTTCTCGCTACTACAATCTAGGCATGCATGTGTAAATTTACATTAAGTCAACTTATTATTAACACTTGCTTTGGGGGGGGGGGGGGGGGGGGGGGCATGCATGCATGTATTCTCATGTGAATGCATGACATAACCGTTCTGTAACATTTATAACTACTTAATTAAATATAGTGCGCATAGATACTAGCCTTCTATTTCTTATACGTGCGCATTCAATAGCCCTTAGACCTGTTCGAGAGTCATTATCCATGTAATGAGATCTCTCGAATTATCCAATTTGAACAATTTGGGACTGCATAGTTTCTGTATAATAATATCCTTAGTGGATTAAACTTGTTACTTTTGGGGAAGTTCTGCTGCCATATTTTAATGTTCTCTGGATATATACTAGATGATGCGATGTTAAGTGTTATTTCAATTGATAAATTAAAATAACACTTACACTTGCGAATCTATGTCGTGTACTTGGAGAACTATAGGGATATGCTGCCGAATTTTTCTCAAATTGGAACAATGTGCATGAGCTGTTAAGTATATTACAGAAATATGCGGTCTTGAATGGGATATGACCACTCACTCTTTAGAGGAGACAGAGGAAATATGAATTATATTATTTTTATAATATAACATTGTCAAAGTAGCCGATCTCATTGGCACATTAACAGCAATTTTGAGACAATGAGATCGAGGAGCGCCAATTGACATCTCGTCAATCGGGGAGGTTAAACTGGGCAAAAAAGGTGTACGTGCACTACCCCGTCCAGACGTCTTACACCGAGGTGGAGCACATGATGGTAAGTTTATTTATCTTTAATTTTAGTTCTATGTTATTCTAATTTAGCATTACTTTGAGTTACTTACTAATTCTGCATTTTTTTATTTCAGTAGAGGGGGAGTGGCCTTGGGGGTAGGCCACATAGACTCGATGCCTATGTGGCAATCCGAATGAAGAAGGGCAAGGATAAGGAGGTGTCCCCGAGCGTGGCATCCATAATTGTAAGTTATAATTGTTTAATTTTTTTATAGTTACGTTATAATTCTTTTATTAACTTAATTAACTAATCATGTACTTTTTTTCATTTCAGGCAAAGCTTAAGGAAGTGCATGAAAAACAGTCTGATGCTGACAAAGCATCTTTGGCTACAAACGCACTCAGCCAAGTGCTCGGGGCAGATCACAAGGGGAGGATTAGGGGGATATCTCTTGAATAGGGAGGTTGAAGATGATCGGGATAGAGACGAACAACACCGGGTTGTCTCGTAAGGTGGACACCCATGATGATAAGCTAGGAACGTTGGAGGTGACTGTCCTAGATATGCACGCTTTCATGAAGCGTCAGTGGGGGTCCACCTCTGATAAGGGCACCTTTGACAAGGCCAATGATAAGGGAAATTAGGTATATGAGGACACCACTACTTAATCACTGACACGCACGAACTCGTCACTTTTATATGATTCATTTCCCATATTGAATCCCATCGAACGACTTATGTCAACAATCGATTGGCCGAGAGTGTTTTTAATAGACGTATTTAGTGACAAGTCGATAGCGAGGGGGTTGAGGGATCCGAGCACCCTCACGAGTATGTTGATTCATGGACATGCCATGCAAGACTTTGAGGTAGAGGTTCTCATCACGCATATACTGGTTGGAAAGGAGAATGCTCGTTTGTGGTCTCAAGAATAATGCGGCATTTGGCAAATTTATGGGTGTCTCAATTTGTTATGCAGCCTTCCTTCCTCCTCCGATCTACAGTAGTAGACCCTACTCTATGACATTTTTTGTATTTATTTTATTTGAATATTGGATATTATTTGTATTTTTTTGATTTGGTTATGGATATTTACATGTTGGTTTGGTTTTGGTTATGGATATTTGTATTGGTTATTGAAAATTGAATGTTTCTTGATATATATGATATTTGGACATGTTAAAATTTGCTATAACGGGTACAAATATACTGCTGGGCAGCGGCAGTGGCCATACTGCCCAACAATTTTTTTTAAAAATATACCCAGATTTGTCACGAACTTTGATCGTGACAAGTCCGTGAAAAAAGAACATTTGTAATACCCCGTATTTGTAATGATTTTAATTATGGGATTAATTGACGACTTAAAAATGGGAATTTATTTATAATTAATATGGATTTAAATCAATAATTACTAGCGCTATGAGAGTTAATATCTATTGATGTGAATTATGTTGAATATTACTTAGTCATTAAAGTAATATGTAATTATGAATTTATTCAAATTGTCGTGTGAATAATACGACAGTTACAGAAATTACGCCGGACCACACGTGTCAGTCGTGTCGGGATAAAAAATTTATGGAATAAAAGTAAATTAATTATAAGTCACCCATATGGTCATTTTGAGTGTGCCAAAGTGTTCGTAAGGGTCGAGATAGTCAGAAAGTCTACCCGGGAGTTTAGTTTGGGTCCCGGGGCATTTTTAAGCCAAACCGGCATCCCAGGAGAGTATTTTTGACATTTTAACTTTAGGAGTAATTAAACCCACTAAATTACTAAGGTCATATCAGCTGCTAGGGTAGTTATTCTAATATTATCAAACACAAAAATAATAGAGGCTTTTTGAAGAGGAAGGAGAAGAGATTGTAAGCCAAAAACCACCCATAGTTGCACCTCTTTCACAATTAAAGCCACCAGAGTGTAGATAGGAAGACGAGGAACATAGCCATACCCTTCATCATCAAAGGATCAGATCTACTGTTATAAGGAAAATATTGTTCTTACTTAAATTCATCTAGATAAATTATCCATGTTAGTAGAAAATGATTAAGAATTAAATTTCATGCATGTATAGGACAAATTTTGGATTAAATCGTATTTTGGGTAGAAATCATGATTAGGATTGAAGTACTGTGATGGAAAATGAAATTTAATACATTCTGGGAATCGTTATGTAGAGGATTTAGAGTTTTGATCATGTTCTTGAAGAAAAGCCATAAACTAGGGTTTTACGAGTTAAATTAGAATTAAATTGAAAAGTTAATGAATCTTAACGTTTAAATGATTCTTGTACGTTAAAAATTATCTATATATGTTAATTTAATGTTTAACACCTTCGTTTAGGAGTTTGGTAATGAATTAAGAAGGTTTTGGAGAATTCTTATTGAAGAAACCCGCAGCTTTAAATTGCAGAAAAAACTAGGCTGATACCTATTCGATCGATCGATCAACCCAAGAATGTCGATCGATCGATCGACCCATTTCTTCGATCGATCGACTCCCCTGAAAATTGTGACTTATTTTCCTTTTGAGTTTTGATTCAACCCTAACTTTTAAGAACCCTCAATGTTGATAAATTAAATATATTAGAACTTAGGGAAGGTCAGTAGGGGGTTATACTTAAGACCCAGAAAGTATCATTATGTATGGGTTTGAATGGGGAGACTTACAAGAGTTTTTCGAATGCGTTACGATTGGAAATTTTATGGATTGGGGTTTAATTCGAACAAATGATGACTTAGAGTTAATACCAGTAGTAGGGCGACACTACAATAATGAATTAACCTAAGGAATTTTTGGGTGATTTTGTAATCTTTTGGGATAGGGAAAGGTAATTGAATTTATACGATGACAGTTATGGCATTAATTAAATTTACGTATGATATACGGGTTATAAATACAACATGTGAGACTTGTAATATGGGATTTGTAAATACCAATGTTGAACATATAAATACTTAGGTTGTGTGAATACCTATTGTATGGATTTTTATGTGTATGACATACCTACCATACTTGCTATCACCCGAAGGTCTTTGAAGGGGACAGTCTTGTCCTAAGGAGCCCTTCGGGGAGGGGGGGATTATAGACTTGTGGCTCAGAGCATAAAATATAAGGAGTACTTATCTGTAAATGGATAAATTTGGGTTATATGGGTGCGTAGGTATGTGCGTGACCCATTACACCGTGGTCCATGTTTCCCTCCAGTTTGTGTGTGGTTTGTTTTTATCATTCCTGAGAGATTCGGAATTGATAGTCCTTATTATGTACTTGAGGTACCAAGACTTGATAGCAGAGTATGTACGCACTGTTAGTTTCACTTATGTGGGATGCAGTATTAGTATATTTTATGATAGTGAGATTTATATATATATATATATACACTGTGTTGATTCTACTGTGTTGTTTAGTAAAACATACTGATGATGACAATATATATTAAGTGTGTAAAAACTTGATAGATTAATGAGATACTCAAAATTAATTAACAAAATATGAGGAACTTTATGGGTTAAGTGTGCACAATAGTTGAGAGGTGAGAGTCTCAAGTGAGAGCACGTGACTAACATGTATATAATTATCTGGTATTTATGCATTAAAATACTTGTTGTTTTAAAACTGTTTTCAACTCGGGCTCTGACCTATTTGCTTTCAAATCCATTTTTTGTAAAATATTTTAGGTGTACAGCCACAGGGACGCCAAGCATAGGAGTTCCGTTCAGTTGACGTGTTGTAGCTGAAGTTATAGGACCTCGGTATTAGACGCCTTCGTATTTATCCTTGATTCATTCAGAGTTATTTCTCTCAGTCAGGGCATGTTGCCCATTCTTATTTAGAGGTAGTGGTTGCAAAGATTCATTTATATTTTAGTTGTTGGGTTTATTTCATTTCAGATTATTGTATTTGGGATTTAGACTGGAAGTGTTTACTCCAGATTCAGTTTATTTTCATTATGTCGTTTAAATTTCTATGAGATTGTTGGACGGTGAATGTTTAGTTATTCATTTAAATTACTTTCTTGTTATATTAAAAGATAACATTTGACATCTGACTTTTAAATACTAGGTGGTTAGTAATTAATAAAACATTTTCTACAGTGATTCTAAGAATGATCCAATTGGATATTCTGTTTTAAATTTGATAAATGACTGATCACCCGACATTTAATTAGACGATATTTCACAATACTGTCACGGACAAGTTTGACCCTTTGTCACGGACTTGTACGGTCAAAGTCCATCAGAAACTTGTCATGGTACAAGTCCATGAAAAATCTAACAAACTTGTCATGGTCAAAGATAGTGATAAGGGTGTTGTTACCCCAAAACTTGTCACGATTAAAGACCGTGACAAGTTTGACGTGTCAAGGCTTTTGACCGTGATAAGTTAGTAGTCTTGATGTAGTGATTCCTAAATTAGGATTTCTGATTTAATATTTCATTTGGTGGAGAACGATGATAGAGAAAACGTTTTCCACAGACGACGCCAATATGTTGTTGTATAAAATTAATATGATTTATATGAAGCCAATTTTATAACCACGGATAAAATAATGAGAGAAAAATAAATGTGACATGAGAATTTTTAAGTGGTTCAGCTATAAGAAAAACCTACGTCCGCTGTGATTGTATTGATGTTGATGAGTACAGACAACTAGGTATTCTCGTTAGAAGAATGACCTTGTACCCTTTTCTCTTCTTCCCTTCTGTGAAAGGAATACATTGTATTTATAGTGACTTGGAGATCAAGGGTTGAAATGCCTTTATATATTTAAGCATTTACACCTGTACATAATGAATGTGACTGTTGATAGCATTCGGCACGTGTAGAATGACTCTTGGCCTCTTTCCACATGATGTCTGTTTATCTACATTAAATGGTTTGTATTCTTCAAGTTGCTTAGTTTTTTAGCCGATCAACTATCTTCTAAGCCGACCAAGTAATTGATGACTAGGGCTGGTGCCACATCAGGGGGCAGGTGTCCATTTCTAATGGTCCATATAGATGGATAATTTTTGACATCAACAGAATCCCCCAATGCTTCATTCTTGATATTTTACTTAAAGGATAAAGTCGGAGTCATGCAAAATTTCTCAGTAGTCTTTCGTAGGTTTAGTCGGCTATCGACGTATAGGACTTGTAAAAAATTTTCATCATTTAATTACGTGATCGCAATTTCATGAATAATTGCAAATTTAGTATACCGCCAAAGGGTGTATCAGTAATTTCCCATCTTTGGAGCTGTGCAGCCGTCGAAATGTCAATCGTTTATACTGTTAATCAATACTTGCACTGTTTTCTAGGCAAGTTATAAGAGATGAGGTATTGGCTGATTTCTGTACCACGAATTTTCAAACTTTATAACTATCTTTCGTCTTCAAGCTTTCTTTTTGCGTCCATTTCCACTCTTGATTCTTCCATCACTTTCTCTGTAAGATTTCTTCTTCCCTTTCCTTTGATTTCTTTCTTTGCTGTAATCATGGTTTTCATCGTGGGGACTCTTTAGATGAATTTAGGTGGGAAAGAAATATCCCTGATTGGGTAGAATTAGAAATTCATGTTCCTCCAGTTGATGTTTTATCATTACTAGAGGGACATTGGATAACCTAGCTATTTATAGCTAAGTGTGGTATCACCTTTCCCCCTAACCGCTTCTTCCTGGAGTTTTATCAATATTTTGATGTTGCCCATGCTAGGGTAGCCCCCAATATGTGGAGAATAGTAAATGGGATTCATAGACCATATTAGTATTTCTAAGATGATGTTCTGCTATAAGTGGGTTACTACCGACAACACCTATTACTTAAAAACTAGGTTCGCTAATAGAGCCTTAGTAGTCAACTTATTAGATTCCAATAAGGATTACTTTGACTATGGGGTCATAATAAAGAACGGACAACATGATCCTCTTTAAAGATGAGAAGTGTATGAGGGACCTACGTGTCCTCAGGAGGGACATGGAATAGGTTGCTGAACTTTTTAGTTTTCTTTTTCTTCTGACTATCTATGTGATAATATGTTAACTAACCTTCTTGTCTTCTTTTTATGCAGCAGACAACAAGAAAAAGTGTCCCAAAGAAGGAGACATCAACCTTTAAGAGCTTAACTATTCGTGGAGCATTCATCAGAGAATTAGTGAGGAGCATCCTAAAGCAGCCTCTTACTTATTATAATACATAAGCTCTGTTACTTCTTTTATTTCTAGGCCCACTGCTACAACACCTTCAATCCCCATTAATTTGGAATAGGAACCAATTCCTACTTTTTCGACTGAGTAGTCTGTTGGAGTTGAGAAGGACCTTGGAATATCTTCTTCATTTAAATCCTTGAATATTTATGCAATCCCTACTTCCCCCTAGCTGTCATGGGTAAGAGAAAGCTTCCCAATTTTATGGAGGGACCTTTGTCTCCTACTGCCAAGACTGCCAAAGCAGTTGATACCCATAATTCTAAAGTGAATAAAAAGGGTCTAGAGTTGCTAAGAAAGTCCCTCAGGTTAGAAATATTGAGGAGTGTGAGGTTGGCATGGGTCACTTAAAGAGAATGAAGAGAGGACTTCCTGACAAATTGACCAAGATTACTTATGTCGACCAACAGGAGTTGGTAAAAAAGATTCAATTTGACTTAGAAGTTACTGGGTCATCCTCGGTGGCTGTTAATCCTAGTTTGGCTAGGAAGTTGATCAAGTCTGGAACTCTTCCTGCTAATAGGGCAGCCAGAGTTCCTATATCCCATTCCAGGCTGACAGAGAGATCTTGCCAAACTTTGGGATTGGTAACCATTTTTCACATGTTACTCATATTTACAGTCTTATTCCTTTTTCACTTACTACTGTTTCATGTTGGTAATTTTTGGTGGTCTCTAATCAGATGATGGATAAGGACGATCAATTATGTTCTTCATCAGGAGAAGTTAAAGAGGACTTTAAAGGTCTAAAGAAATCCTTAGAAGCTAGCAAATATGCTTTGGAGGCTAAGAAAAAAACTTGGGAGGAATAACCTATAAAAGGCCAATGAAAGGGCCACCACTACTTAGGGGAAATTGAAGACTACTGAGACGAGTCTAACATTTACTGAGGATAGATCCAAGGTGGATGGAAATAACATTTTGGAAAATCAAAATCTTTTCTCGTCGGCCAAGGAGAAGCTTGTGGCAAATAAAGCCAAGAACAAGGGCATCAAAGATGTTGCTTTTGACAAAGGCTGGGAAAAGGCACTGCTGGCTGCTTTATCTCAAATTAAAAATGCCAAGAAAAAATCCTTTAAGGATGGTTGGTCAGAGGCACTCAAGGAAGTTGGTACTGCTAATAACTCTAAGCTGTTGCAAAGATATGACCTAGGAACTCCTCCAAATTTGAAGGAAGAGTTTGATGATGAAGAAGGATCGGGGGAGTCTTCCTCACAACCTATTGAGTCTACAGTAGAACCATCTAGTGGAGTTATCCTCCCTATCGAGTTGCCTCAAGAAGTTAATGCCCAACATAAGGAGAATTTCTAGCTCCTTATTATCTATTTCTTTATTTACCAGTGTATTTTTTGTTCTTGTATTAGGATCATCTTTTTGTAACACCCCTTCATTGATTAATAAAAAGACTTTATTTTGATTCAACTTGTGTTTTTTCCTTTTCATCTTTCTTGGGTTGTTGTGAAATTATATTTCCTGAAAGGTTTTACTTGATCGTCGTCTTTGTAGTCTTTGTATTCTTACCCTTGTGAATTACAGTTTGATGTGAGGAAGAATGTAAAAGTTTATTCTGAACCCGACCTACTTAGGCAGAGTAGAAGTCTTCTAAAAGTTGGCCATTTCCCTTATTCGAAGAAGATTTAGTTGGATATCTAGGCCTTGACGTATCTGAGCAAGTCAAAGAGTTCTATACTCATCTTCATTATTTATGGAATAAGGCTGTAGCCAACAATGTTTCCTATTACGAAATGATAGAGATACTTAAGAATGATCATAATTAGTCCAAAGATTTGTTAGATGTTGATTATAAAGCTAAGTATAAAGTTAAGTGAAGGATGGGGCTTTGAGAAAAAGCTACAAGATATTACTTATGCTTTAAACAAGAGAGAATTATCTTTGAAGAAGGATATGGAGAATTCTTAAGGAATTTCTGCTATACAGGAGAGGGGGAACAATGCTTTAAGAAATGAGCTTGATGTTTTGAAGAAATCATCTGCCACTGGTCCTGATGAGGTTGCTTCATTCCTGGAAATTGAGAATGCCAGATTAGTTGAAGAACTTAAAGCCTTGTAGAAAACCAGAACTGGGAAAACTTTCAGATAAAGGGTGGTTGCCTAACTAACAGTTGATGAAGAACGAACGAGGGAAACCCCGAATGATCAAGATTCCCAATTAAAATCAAAGAATCATGCCATTGTCAACCTATCTTTCCAGCTGGAAGCTAAGGATAAAGCTATAGCCGACCAAGCTATCTAGTTTAAAGTCAAGAATGATGTTCTAAAGAAACTCATTAGGTGGAGAGATTGACCTTTCACTTTCACAAGCAGCCCAAAGAGATTTAAATGGAAGGTTAAAATGAGGCACTAAGCCACGTGGATGATCATCTTGCACAAAGTCATCGAGAGGGTTATAGGTGGTGGTGGACCAACTTGCTTACCTTACTGAAATATGACCAAAATAGTGAGCTATGGTATTGGAACGATCCTTGTTTATTGGATTGCGATAAGCATCCATTCAAGTTAGACATAACTTGGATCCCTCATGATGCCATTCCCCAATGTTTAAGCACTAAATATTTGGGAGATCATGGTCTTCACGATGTGCATGAAATAATCCACCCACCTCATTTAATCAACAGGCCGAGCAACAACAATAGACAGATGTTTTTTGTTAGGACTACTATTTATTCCTGGAGTTACTTTTTTTTTTCTCTTTTGTAATTCTTTCTATTTGATTTCTAATTGTGCTTGTTCTATCAGTCAGAGTTGGTTATTAGTTCTATAGTTATTAGTTTATACTAAAGTTCAAAAAGGGTTGGTCTTTTTTTTAATCCTAACCCTAAAAAAACCAACGAGTCACACACTAAGCATAGCAATTATATCAAATAAATGGTCAATCGGATTTTTATTCAACCTTATAGAATTTAAGAGAATTAAGAATTATTCATTTTAGTATATTAGGCATCGAAATTTGGATATTTATAGACGGGGAATAATAAACCTTTACCTGTCTTTCCCTTCTATCCGAACAAGCAGATACAAAAGGAATTCAAATACAAATTGCAGGGCGTATCGATGGAAAAGAAATTGCACGTGTCGAATGGATTAGAGAAGGTAGGGTTCCCCTACAAACCATTAGAGATAAAATTGATTATTGTTCCTAATTACATAAATTCCCCTTATACCCTGGATGATCCTCTTGTTGGGATGGAGAGAGTGAAACAGATATCATCTGAAATGACCAAAGCACAAGGGAAACGTTCAGCTAAATAATTCTTCTGTTTTTTATACTTTCTTGATCTTGAATGTAATACCTTCAGTAATCGAATAAAAACATATGTAGTTATAGACTAAGTTATTTGCTTGATGGTGAGTTATCAAAATGTGATTATAGGGCCCTAGATTCTACTAATCCACTTAGATAAAACTGTAAATAGTTTTGTTAATCCAAGTCGTAGCATTAGTTATTAGTGGCGACCAAGTGTATAAGGAATATATGTATGTATTACTATATTTAGGAATGTATACATATCGTCCTGCATGTAACCCATTCGGGTAAAACTTCTTGTATGTATATAAGAAATTTTACAATCTTCTTGTTCTTGACTTGTCAAAGATGAAGTCATAGATAAAGTAATTATCATTGGCGACCAAGTGTGTTAGGAATATATGTATGTATTCCTGTGTTTAACTTGGTCTGGGAAAGCTTCTTGTGTTGATTCATGAATCTTTACTGACTTCTTGTTCGTGACTTATTAATATGAGGTCATACATGAAGACACGACTGCTTGTTAAGGTGTTGATGCATCTCAAACTACTTGTTAAGCTATTGTTGCATCTCAAATTTGATAAGTTCAACCTGATTAAGTACTCAATTTATGTAGTTTTTTCCGTCTATTGATCGACAAGGGCTGAAGACCAAGAGACATTGTTTAAGTATTGTTTCTGGGGATGTATATCGCTATACTCCGAAAAAAATTTAAAAAAATTGGAAACTAAAATCAAGATATTTATTGAACTTGAAATAAAGTTTTGTTGAACATAAAGTAAAAAGAGATACAAAATGCCTTTATTCACTGATAGTATTTTCGGAGTTGCTCGACATAGTATTTTCGAAGGTGCTCGGTATTCCAAGGGTTATTGAATTCTTCCCCTTCAAGTGTCTTTAGTCGAAAAGTTCTTAGTCAGATTACTTCTGAAATATGATATGGACCATGCCAATTTGCCTCAAACTTGTTTCCTTTTTGGATAAATTTCTTGAGGACATAGTGGCCTCATTTTAAGTTGGTCGGGTTGACCCTTTTATTGTAAAAGCGAGTAGTCCTTTGTTGATAATCAACATTTCTGAGGGCGATAGGTTCTCGAACTTTTTCCACCATGTCCAAATTCAATCGTCTCATTAGATCAATCTTGGGAGAATTAAAGTTTAACACTCTATGAGTTGGTAGACCGATCTTGGATAGTACTATGGACTCTATCCCAAATGCAAGCATATAAGATGTTTCTCTAGTGGCTGTTCTCGGTGTGGTTCTATAGGCCCTAAGAGCAAAGTGTAATTTATTAATTCAGTTACCCCTAGAAGCATCAAGTCTCTTTTTCAGTCCATTAAGCAAGTACATGTTTATCACTTCTGTTTGACCGTTGCTTTATGGATGTCCTGGGGTAGAGTGAAGTTTTTGGATCTTGGATTGAACATAGTATGCTTCAAATTCATCGTTGTCGAATTGGATGCCATGGTCAGTAATGAAGGCATAAGGCAAGCCATACCTGTATATGATGTTTTTTTATATGAACTAATATACCTTCCCATAGGGAATCTCTATCAATGGCTTTACTTCTCCCCATTTTGTGAAGTAATCAATGGCTAACACAAGGTATTTACCTGCCTTTGGTGGTTGGCAATAGGCCGACCAAGTCAATTCCCCATATGGAAAATTGTTGTGGAGAAGTGATCGGTGTTAAAGCAGTGCCCAGTGCTTTGTGAACTCCAACATACCTATGGCACTTATCATATTTTCTTGCGAAAGACCTACATTCTGCCTTCATAGTTGGCCAGTAATACCTCTGTGTGGTAATTCTCTGGACTAATGATCGTTCGACTGAATGATCTCCATAAGAACCTTCATGCACTTCCTAGATTAAGTCAGAAAGTTCTAATGGATGGACACAACTCAGTAAGGAAATAGTGTATCCCCTTTTATATAGGACTCCTTTATCCAACACATATCAAGACGCTTTGTACCAAAGATTTTTTTCTTCTTTTGGATCAGTTGGTAAGGTTCCTTCTTTGATGTAAGATCTAATTGGATCCATCTGATATGACCAAGTATAACCTCATCTGGGGACGAGAGCCTCTATCTCAACTAGTCGAGCTTTAACAAGGAACTCACAGGTCATTTCTAAGACTCGTCTAAATTAGGGTCGTCCTCGTACTCATAACCTTGGCATCTAATAGGTTGAGACATAAAGGAAACATTTCATTAGTAGGGTCATCTCTCATCCACTATCCTAGCTGATGTCAGGAAAGGGTCTGTTTAGTCCACCTCGATTTGGGCTCCTCAATCGAGACCATACTCATCACTTTCCAGTATAAAGTCAAGCACTACATCAACTACCTCGTACTCGGCCAGGATGAGACCTTTGTATAAAACACCATATCGTACAAGCAGTAGAAGGTTCCAAGATGGCGTGTCCCACGTGGGTAATTCCGTTATAACCATATTATCCCCTCACGTGAGGGGATATAACATCATCATTGGTTACATGTGTTGTGGATAGTTGTCATCATCTTATTGGAATCCTTTATCATCACACACCTACAACATGCTTAGGGGGTGCATTACACTCTTTAGACACTATAAATACTTGTCTTCTACATGTTGTAAAAGGGATAAAAATTAAAAATCCTACAGAACCCCCGTCAAAATAACTGTATGAGAGAAAGCTCGAGTGTTTGTATATTCAGGCCATTAGATCCTTATTTTAGTGGATTACACACTGCATAATGGACGTAGGTAATAATTTGGCCGAACCACTTACTTCTGGTGCTCAATCCCTCTTTGCCTCATCTTATTCTCTCACTGTTATATTGTTTGTTTGCTTCCATTATTAAACCTATTTGAGCTCATTATCATTGTGACCCGGTGGTACCATTTTTGGTATCAATAGTCTGGCATCATCTGTGGTAACAAGAATTATCATCTCTTCCCTTCTCTAGCTTATACTCACCAGACTCTTTGGTGATGAACCAGTCCTCCCCTCTTGTGGAGCTGTTTCATCGTTGAAAGAGCTCTTGTTGAGCTTCTAAGATTTTACTCTCCAATTTATAGCTCATGCATCAGGTGTGAAATATGACATCAAAATTTCCACCACTAGCTGATCATCCTTGCTCTAGTCACGCACCTCCTCAGTCAAATATGGTGGAGATGGTAACGGAGTTAAATTAATTGGTGACCAGTCAACAGGCGATGCAGGAAACACTGGACGCCTTCAACCAAAATATTGGTGAGACCCACGGGGATAATGTTAGAGATAATTACTCCGGTAGCAATGGAGAAGCCTCCAGATGCTAGGGGAACCCCCAGGCATCGCGTAAGGAGTTAACACCTCTTCAATGGCGGAAGAACGTTGCTGACCCTAGGCTTTTATGCCTGGGGAGGCAAAGCCAACCCTACTTAGTGGACTAATATAATGACTATGAGTCTGAAGACTCTTAGGCTGACTACTAGGAGCCATATGAAGTATCAGGTAACATTATACGCCCCACTAAAGTAAGCCGAGGTCACAGTAGGAGGCCAAGTCATAATACACAACTAAGGAGTGAAATGCTATACGAACCAGTTGGTGATCTCAGAGATAGGCTATCCATATGAATGTGAAATGCTGGATCAAGGAGTGAAAGGGCAGACTGTTGACCTCTATGTGGTCGAGAAGAAGGCCAAATAGAAGTGAACAACTGACACAAGTCAGCGACAAGGGAACCTTCTATTTGACCAGTTGTGGTGACATGGGATAATATCGTCCAGGCCGACATTGTGGCAGTAGTCGAGAGGCCCTAGAATAACTCAATTTAAAGGTTGGAGAATAAAATTAGATATATCCTCAAGAGTCGAGACCCATTGAAAAGGGGATACTCTGAAGTCTCTCCTTTCGTGGCTAAGGTTGTCAATTTTCCAACCCCTGTTAAGTTCAAGTCACCAGTGGTTACCCGTACGTATGATGGGAGTACTAATCATGTTCACCACGTAGAGATGTACCAGTCGATCATAGACATTTACTCAGTCTCAGATGAGATGAGATTTTGTTTCTTTTCAAGCACTTTGACTAGAGCTACCCATGCATGGTTCACTTCACTCCCGAAGAATTTAATTACAAACTTCAAGCAACTCGCAGATAGGTTCATACATAACTTATATTTTGGGGTAAGACCCCCCCCCCCCCCCCCAAAAAAAAAAAAGACTACTCACCAGTTGTATGTCAAGCAGGGAAAGAATGAGAGTCTCAGGGAGTACATAGAAGGATTCAATAAGGAAAAGTTAGAAGTTGAGTATTATGAAGAATGTATTGCGATGATAGCACTGATAGGAGGTATACAGAAGGGGAAATTGCTCTGGAAGCTTACTGAGGACCCATCGAAGTATATAAATGAGCTATTAGAGATGGTTGGTAAGGTCATGAATGTTGAGAAAGCTATGGCATCGAAGTATGAGGATGAAAAGGGGACGATAAGTGGGGGCAAGTTCCAAAAGAAGAGTAAAAATAGAAAGAAGAGATCTGTAGATGATAAGTTTACCGACTACACTCCCCTAACGGTTAGTTATGAGCATATCTTAAATGAGATTAAGAATGATCGGTCCCTGAGGTGGCTCAAAAAGTTGAAAGCTCCTCCTCATAAGAGGAACAAAAGTCTATAGTGTGAATTCCACCAGGACCATGGGCACCTTACTGACAAATGTTTTGCTCTGAAGGATGAAATTGAGAAAATGTTAAAAGCAGGTAAGCTGAGAAAGTATGTGGATAATCACAACTCAAAAGGTGTCCAAGGCGACACCTAGAGGAGGAAGAGAGATGGAAAGTTTAAGCCTGATGGTCCGACAAGACGAGATAATGATGAGTCGGACGACTGTGATGAAGATGACCCTGACACCCCCCTTAAGTTTGCTGATAATGTGATCTGTCATGTGGTCAAGAAGATCTGCGGGGGACTCGCTGGAGGAGGAAAAGAGGTCACCGATAGGAAAGCACATATAGCAGAGGTCAAAGATGTCCCTCCAAAGCTGGAAACTATGAACTCAGCTGTACTAGAACCCGTGAAAGGTAAGACAACCAAGGTTGATATGGATACATTGATAGTTGGATTCTTAAGGTTAGACTTCAAAGGAATGTTAGCTCCACACGATGATCCCTTGGTCATCATAACTCTTGTTCATGGCTATGAGGTTCCAAGGATTCTTGTCGACGGAGGTAGCTCAGCTGATGTCATGTTCTGGGATTGATACAAAGGTTTGGGTCTGAGTAAGAAGAGGTTGATCCCGTACAACTAACCGCTCATTGACTTCAGTGGAGAGAAAGTGCAGCCATTAGGAATATACGAGATGAAGGTGAGAGTGGGAAACACTTGGCCAAAATGCCTCACGAAGAAAATCAGTTTCTTAGTAATGGACAAAAATGTCTATTCGGCTTATAATATCATTCTTGGAAGGGTATATATCAAGTAATTTGAGGCCGTACCCTCAACCGTTTGCCAGATGATTAAATTCCCAACCCCATATGGGGTAGGGGAAGTTCAGGGGGATTAGGTTAAGGCACGATAATGCTACTTCAACTCGACCGAGGAGAGGGAGGTATATAAGAGGGAAACTATGACCTATTATATTAATACTCTGGATCCAAGAGATGAGAAGAAACTAAAAAAGGGTGAGGCCACTAAGGATGTAGAATCCATCGTCCTTAATGAGGATAAGTGGAAAAAAATCATCCAAATTGGAAAAGCCCTAAAGAAGGAGGTTAGGGAAGAGCTGATTAAGCTATTGAAGAAGATGCAAATCATCTTTGGCTAGAGCCACGAAGATATGACCAATATTGACCCATAAATTTTATGTCATAAACTCAATGTGGTCGATGATAACAATCATAGAGAAGAAATCCTTTCAGTTTATCTTGAAAAATATCATCTGTAGGTACGACCTACCCAATATTCTAATTTTTGATAATGGAACACAGTTCAAGAATGTCTCCTTAGAGAAATATTATGAATGAGTAGGCATCAAGCAGTTCTTCTCCACTCCTGGACGACCCCGGGACAATGGGCAAACATAAGTAACAAATAGGACAATCCTTGATGGAATCAAGAAGAAATTGGAAGATGCAAAAGGCAGGTGGGTTGAAGAAGTATATCCTGTTCTTTGGGATTACATGATAACGGAGAGGACTCCTACTAGGGAAACTCCACTTAAGTTGTCTTATGGTATAGAGGCAGTAGTGCCAAAAGATGTAGGTCTTCCTACCTCTAGGGTTCAGACCTATAACCCTGAAGAAAATTTTACAGAAGGAAGACTTGGTTTGGACCTAGTGGAAAAAATCTGTCCGTCGAGACGACAATGCATGGACGAGACGATACTCTCCATACACTCTCAAAATGATGAGAGGGGACTTATGATTAAACGCCATAATTTGGTGGTTTCAAATTTAAAAATCACTTAGTTGTTGTTCATTTACTAACCATCATTAATTTGGTGGTTATGCTCTCTCGGCCGAGACGATAGTGCATGGACGAGACGACACTCTCCATACACTCTCAAAACGACGAGAGGAGACTTCTGATTAAACATCATAATTTGGTGGATTCAAATTATGATTCATATTCCCTATTAAGTTGGTGAAAGTAGAGACAAGACTTGTGTCAATTCAAAATAATATTATTAATAAAAAGGTGAGAACAAGCATAACATTGACAGAAATAACAAATTCATTCACCAACAAAAATAAGATTATAGTAGTGCAAGGCCAGGAAAGGCCGACTGTTATTATAAAGAAGCCAAAATAAGAAAACTACAAGAGATTAGAGTTGCAGACTGCCATCGTCACCAGCCGGGGCCGACTTATCGCCACCTGCTTGAGTTGCCCCATCAACCCCAACATTTATGGCCTCATCCCCATCATCATTGAGGCCCAAATCGCTCGTGTTTTTATTGGTCTCTGTGGCTTCAAGGGGGTTGGTATCCATAGGGTCGACAGGGTTCTCAACATCGTCTAAGGAAGTTTGGAGATGGGGGTCACTGAAACCAAGTCCTGAGAAGTCATCAGGGGATAAATCCCCAGTCTCAGCATGTTTGATGATAACCCATCGGCCAACTGTCTTAATGAACCTATTCAGATACTCAAAAGCGTAGTCTTCAAACTCTTTAGACTCCTTGAACTCGACTATAGCTTGTGATTTAGCCTTGTCCAAGGTAGCCAGCAAAATTAATCTTGTCCTGGCCAAGGACTTCATAGCTTTTTCATGATCAGTCTTTAGAGTTGAGACTTGGTTTGTGGCCTCTTGTAAGGTCGTCTTTGCATTCTGCAGCTAATTTCTCATATTATTCTCCATGGTGACTGCTGTGGCCATCCCCTCTCGAATCCCAATCCTCACGGCGGGCGGTCCGCACAAGAGTGAGGATCCTCGAGTCCCGTGCATCCCTCTCGGGAGCGCTTCGACCGACGTCATTTGAGGTGAGGTGAAAAATGTAGAGAGATTAGAGTCGCCAGTCTATTTTACTCAAATCAGACAAAAGAAAAAGGGAAGCCATCCTAAAGGACATCATCCAAAAACATACTGGTGCATACGAAACCAAAATGATTCGAAAAGGGTCCGGAGGTTAAGTTACGAAATAGGAAGGTGTTAGGCACCCATTCCGCCCTTTCGGTCTCTCATGGGTTTTTGCTATTTTCCTTTATATTCCCCGTGATATGTGTGCATGTGTATATATAGTGGAGATAGGAATCATTAACTTGTACCATGGAACAGGTAAAGCGAGTCGTCCGTAGGAAGGTGTAAAAAGTATTAGAAAATAGGATTTAGGCGACCATCACTACGTTAATCATTATGAGGGAACGATAACGTATATGGAATAATACGCATTTAAGAACAAATATATGTATATATATAGTATAAGAGAATGGAGTTTAGAGAAAATAGAAAATGAGAGAAAAAGTAAAAAAAATAGGATTCGAGTCTCGGGTTTTACCCCGAGACGCCTACGTAGCCTATAGAGGCATCAAAGTCCATGTAGTTCGCATACAAAACGAGGGGTGGGGTTTATCCCATAAATCCAATCGGGGATTCTCTTATTTGTGCGTATATGTAGAAAAAGTGTTTTAGTTGTGAGGGAAGTGTAAGAAAAGTGTGAGAATTCCTGTTTGGAATTTATGAGCAAACCCTCTTTTTTCTTATTTTTTAGGTTTTTAGTTATATGAAATTAAGAGATGTGCAATAATACTAAATGAAAAGTATATTAGGATGTGTGAGATGAGATAATGAAAGTATTAAGTAATAAAACAAGTTATTGCAAATTTATGAGAATTTAAGGAGAGAGTTGAGAAAATTGGACCTTCTTGAAGATCTTGAGCTTGATCTTGAATATTGGAGAGCAGACCTTAGACTTGGATGATGATGGAGGGTAGTGAGTTCACCAAGTTTGGTGAAAAGGATGATGAAAAGTGAAGGATGGAAAGGGATTTGGGTGTGGAAATCACGCTAACTTCGAGAGAGGTTTTCTGGATTCGCTGAGAGTGATCTCTATCTCATCTGGGCTCCCTTTGTAATGAGGTAAAGGCCTCCTTTTTATAGGCCTAGGCCATTTTCGATCAGCATATCTCTCTTCCTGTCATTCAGTAGGTGCATTTAGGCTCACTGTCGATAGGCAAGGTCTGGGACCTGCCGTTTGGCAGTGTCTTTCAAGTTATTTTTGGAAAATCAACTGCAAAACGCAAACCGTTGATCAGATTCGCACACGGGGTGGACCGTTGGAAAGGTAATTCAGAGACCTTCGAAAGTCCTTTGGACTGCTCTCGGGTTCAAGAGTTGACTTTGGGTCAAATATGGCTTGGAAGCATTCATCAGTCCATTGGACGGAGAATCATCAGACGCAAACGGATCCTTCGTCCGCATGGTAAGTCCGAATCGCACACGGGGTGGACCATAAAAAAGTTTAGGAGATGTACTTTGACATTCCAAAGAGTTTGATCAGGTTTGGGGAGTTGACTTTGGTCAATAGGGCTCTGAAAGCACTCGATGACCATTCGGAGTGAAATGAATTGTTCATCCGTATCGTAAGTCGAAATCGCGCATGGGATGGAACGTTGGAAAGGGGTTTCAGTGACATTTGAATATTCATTCAGTCTCGATCGAGCTAAAGAACTGACCTTGGTCAAATGGATATCGGGAGCGCCCGGTGGCCTCTTGATTGAGTTTCGAGGGAAATTGGTCGTTCGTCCTCATAGTAGGTCAGAATCACGCACAGGACGTATCGTTGGAAAGGGGTTTCAGTGCCCTTCGAAGATTAATTTACTCTCGGTCAAGATGAAGAGTTTGACTTTTGGTTAAACGAAGCCTGAGAGTGCCCGATGGCTTCTAGGTCAGTACTCGGGGTATGACCTGGATCTGCAGTGATGAGGGGAGGTGCTAGGGACCTAAGGAGAGTTTAGGGGGTAACAGAATGGAGTGTCTACAGATCCCTTCGACGGGTGAGTTTGGAATAAATGTTAGCCATCGAATATACACCGCATGATTCTTTTGAGGGAGGATGACCAATTCGGAGGGTCGAGGCCGATTCTGAGGACCTAAGGAAACGAGGATGACCAATTCAGAGGGTCGAGGCCGATTCTGAGGACCTAAGGAATGGTTTGTAGGAAAGGTTTAGTATAATTCCTGAGGAGGTGCTGGGGATGATCGATTCAGAGGGTCAAAGCTAATTCTGAGGACTTGAAGATGAGGGTGACCGATTCTACGGGTCGAAGCCAATTCATAGGGCTTAAAGATGAGGGTGATCGATTTCGCGGGTCGAAGATAATTCTGAGGGATTAAAGATGAGGGTGACCGATTCTGCAGGTCGAAGCCAATTCTGAGGGCTTAAAGATGAGGGTGACTGATTTTACTGGTCGAAGCCAATTCTGCAGGCTTAAGTAGAGATGATCGATTCTGTGGGTCGAAGCTAATTCTGAGGGTTTAAGTAGAGATGACCAATTCTGTGGGTTGAAGATAATTCAAAGGGCTTATGTTGAGATGACCAATTCTGTGGGTCAAAGCCAATTCTGCGGGCTTAAGTAGAGATGATCGATTCTGCGGGTCGAAGCCAATTCTAAGGGCTTAAGTTGAGATGACCAATTCTGCGGGCTTGAAGATGAGGGTGACCAATTCTGCGGGTCGAAGCCGATTCTGAAGGCTTAAGTTGAGATGACCAATTCTGCGGGTCAAAGCCAATTCTGAGGGTAGAGATGACCAATTCTGTGGGTCGAAGACAATTCTGAGGTCTTAAGTTAAGATGACAAATTCTGCGGGTCAAAGACAATTCTGAGGGCTTAAGTTGAGATGACCAATTCTGCGGGTCAAAGCCAATTCTGAGGGATTAAGTTGAGATGGCCAATTCTGAGGGTCGAAGCCAATTATGCGGGCTTGAAGATGAGGGTGACCAATTCTGCGGGTCGAAGTTGATTCTGAGGGCTTAAGTTGAGATGACCAATTATGCGGGTCGAAGCAAATTCTGAGGGCTTAAGTAGAGATGACGAATTCTGCGGGTCGAAGCCAATTCTTCGGGCTTAAGTTGAGATGACCAATTCTGCGGGTCAAACACAATTCTGAGGGCTTAAGTTGAGATGACCAATTCTGCGGGTTGAAGCCAATTATGAGGGCTTAAGTTGAGATGACCAATTCTACAGGTCAAAGCCAATTCTGAGGGCCTGAAGATGAGGGTGATCAATTATGCGAGTCGAAGCCAATTCTGAGGGCTTAAGTTGAGATGACCAATTCTGTGGGTCAAAGCCAATTCTGAGGGCTTAAGTTAAGATGACCAATTCTGGGGGTCAAAGCCAATTCTGAGGGCTTAAGTTGAGATGACCAATTCTGTGGGTCAAAGCCAATTCAGAGGGCTTAAGTAGAGATGACCAATTCTTCAGGTCGAAGCCAATTTTAAGGGCTTAAGTTGAGATGACCAATTTTATAGGTCAAAGCCAATTCTGAGGGCTTAAGTTGAGATGACTAATTTTACGGGTCAAAGCCAATTCTGAGGGCTTAAGTGATGATCCAAGATCGAGGTTAATTATGATCTAAGAGTGGTGACGATCGAGGATCGAGGTCAATTCTGACCTAACTGAGGTGATGATCCAAGATCGAGGTCAGTTCTGACCTAAGAGTGGACAAAGATTGGATTTTAATATCCGCTGGGGAACGAGTTGGGAATAAGTAGAGTGTCTTTTGGAGACTTTGAAAATGAATTTCTGGAGTTCCGCTGGGGAAATTACCTCGCGA
Source organism: Sambucus nigra (assembly GCA_949130495.1). Taxonomy (NCBI): domain Eukaryota; kingdom Viridiplantae; phylum Streptophyta; class Magnoliopsida; order Dipsacales; family Adoxaceae; genus Sambucus; species Sambucus nigra. Next base: position 299,870,015 of record OX422213.1, read on the forward strand.
TGTTGTGTTGAGTCGGGGAGCTGATTGTCGGGGATGCATTTGTGATCTTAGGGATTTCATGGAGGAAAGGCAAGTTTGATGCCGTAAACTTCACTGGGGAAGTGATTAGGTGGTCCAGGGATTGGACATATTTTAAGACCTTTAGGGGGTAGGAGGCGATCCTTAGAGATCCTTCGAGGACATTATCGAGAGGAGTTTCAATTGGTTTTTGAGAGTTCCATTGGGGAAATGGGAGTTTCGCTTGAGGGAGTGTGGAATTCTCTTGGTAAAAATGTTCTAAATCCTTACCGGGATTTTTAGGAATTTTTCTAGTATTTTTCCAAATTTTTTGGTATTTTCTAGGAATTTTTGTAGGAAATTTTAAGGGGGTGTCGGTTGGCATAGTTCAGAGGGTGCCATTCGATAGTGGCACGGACTTTTGGACTGCCTCGGGAAGGTAAGGAGACAGTGCCGATCGGTATGATGCTTAGCATACTATATAAAGGGGGCGAGTTCCCCTTATTTTTCACAGCTTCTTGCTTTTTTTCTTTCTGTAATTTTCCTCTACAAATCATTCTAGCATTCCGATCTCCAAGAAATGGTCGCCTTTGTGAGTAATGCAGCGCATAGGGAATGGTTGAGTGTTCATGACTGGGCGAACGTGGAGTGGAAGGCCAGGGCGCCTCTTGCTTTGGGGAGTGAGAGTTACTTTAACTCATTCGAGCCGGTTACGGATGAGCGGACTTTGCTAAGGGAGCCATCGCGTCATCGGTCTTCTAAGGTAGTGAGCCCTGGCGATTATGTAAGTAACCTGACTTTTCGCATTCTCCTCTTTTTGGTGATTTTTTCTTTCTTCCTTGAATTTTGACAAGGTTTCTTCTTTTGACAGTCTGATATCTCTTTGAAGAACATGCGTGCCCACGGGACGACAGGGCTTAAGGATCTCTGGGAGCATCTTCCACCTGTGGTGCGTTGGGTGGTATCATCAGTAGGTTTTGGGAGGTTGGCGTCTGCGCTGGATGAGACGCCTCGGTCGACAGCGGTCTTGTGCGCTTTGGGGGAGAGATGGTGTGATACTACCCACACCTTCCATTTTGGTCTTGGGGAGATGGCCGTGACTCCCATAGACGTGTAGCAGTTGTTGGGGCTGGATTGCGATGGGGAGTAGATAGAGGTGGATCGCTCCCTGAGGGTGAGGCCGGAGGCGGTGAGGGCAGCGTTCGGTAATGTGGGGATGATAGTCTCTGGGGATTCCATCTAATTGTCCTTGATGAAGGATGTTCTGCTGGGTAGGGTGGTTGATGTGGAGGACGGGTTGCAGGTGAGGCAGATGGCCCGGTTGTTCCTTTTCCTTGTGCTGGGAGGTTTTATGGTGGCGTCGAGTGGCGACGTCCATTTGTGGTTCTTACCGTACTTGAGGATGTTTTCGAACATCCCTCTCTATGATTGGGGGAGCCTGACTTTGGTGACCCTCTATTTTTCTTTGGATGCATTCAGCCGATGTTGCCGGTAAAATTTTACTGGAACCACATATCTCCTCAAGGTATCCTTTAATTTTGCGCATTTTCCTTTCATGCATTCTCATTTTCCTTATGCGTCTCTTTTTGATTGTGAATTCCTGTCTTTGGCAGACGTGGTTCTATGAGGTGATTGGGTGCAATACCCAGCTGATCGCTCTAAAGGATTATACTGTTGGGGACTTTTGCCGATTGTATCGATGGAGGAAGGCCAATCGGTGATCGAAGGGATCCCTCTCTGGAGGCGGTGCGTCAGGTCTTGAATGGCCTGACCAGTGGTAGGGTAAGACTCTTTCTTTTTTCATTCCTGGTTTTGGCATGTTCTGATTTTGTATTGACTTATGCCCGTTGTGGATTTTTAGGTGACATTTTACCCTTGAGGGACATCCATTCAGGATACGGGGGCGACCGGGGTGAACGCGCAGATGAGGCGTTTACTGGCATATGAGTTCGGCCATTCTTGGTATCTTGGGGAGTGAGTGGTTCAGCAGATTACTGAGGAGGTGGTGGTGGTGCCATCTGTGCAGCCTCCTATGTCTATAAGGCGGGAGCAGCTACTGCCTGAGGATGCGAGGATCGTGGCGATGATCGGTGAGTCCTACCTGTTGTACACTGATACGGCTACGCCGTATGACTATATGGACTTTGTGGTGAGAAGATCGATGGCGCCCAGCATATATGATGCCTTACCTTTCCCTCCTACGGGTCAAGTTGGGCGGTGGGGTCTTCCCACAGTGGTGGTGGGCTGACGATGGCGGCGGCGACAGCGGCTTCAGAGGTTCCTTTCATACGATTGCACACTCCTTCGTACAACATCTGACGAGCTGATGGAGGGATAGTGCCTATGTTACACCGTCCTCATGCGATGGATCCGGAGGAGTTAGGTTTGACAGAGGAGGTTCTTTGTCATGCGGTATATCTTCTTGCTCTTTTTTGGTTCCCTTTCTGTTTCGATCCCTCTTTTATACTGATTTTGTTTTTTCTTTGCAGCAAGTCCGGGTGTTGACGACTTGGCTGGGGGACATTAGAGACTGGATCTCTTCGGTGACTACCCACATTCGGGATGCGGTCCCAGTTCCTTCTTATTTGGTGCCTTCTGTTTCGTTCGGGGAGGACTCTAGCTCGGGTAGTGGTGGTGTGTCATCTCACCATTGGGGAAAGATAGCGCATCGCAGGGGTGGAAGCTCTTAGAGAGAGGGGTGAAGGGTAGGTAAGAGAGAAAAAATGAGAATGTGGGTTCGGGCTGAGTCCCATTTTTTTTCTATTTCCTGCAAAATTTATGTAACACAGAGAACAAAAATATATGCAATGTAATGGGATTTTTTTATTATCCTTTGTTAATGATGAATGCATGCTCATGCGCTTTTTACTTTGCTGCTGAGACCGTAAAAAGAAATATTTTGGGGATTTTGAAGGAATCTAAAAAATGGGAAATTTTATAAAGATGGAAAAGGATTTTTGAAATTCTGTTGAGAATATCCATTTATTTTTATTGGGCTTCTGATTTTGATAGAAGAGGAAAAAACAAAATTTCCAAAAATAGCGGGTTGCCGATCGGCAAGCACCTTGTCCTGCCTATCGGCAGTCAAGTCCAATCGCATCAATTCAAAGCTTTTGATTTGTTCCCTCTTCAGCCTTTTGTACCTTGTGGGGGTAGGGTTCCCTTTGATTTCTGCAGGGATTATGTCTCTTGTGAGGGTTCTCAAGTATAAAAAGGGGAAGGGTGGAGTGTTTCCATCACACCTTCACTTGTCTACTATTTTTTAGTCTTGCAAGATGTCTCTCCCTGGTAGCATTGAGTTTGCTAATTACCTCGAAGCCTTGGAAGCAATGTGCTCTTATAATGTTGACTATGATGCTTTCAACATGCGTCGAGTCTCTTTGTGGCGCAATCGGTCCATTGGGTGGAACATGCTGATGGCGGCGGTACAATTTTGGTACCCTAAAGACTATGCATTCCGTTTTGGGTTGGATGAAGTTTGTCTTACCTACGAGGACTTTTCTACCATGCTGGGGATAAATACCAGTGTTGTTGCAGCTTTACCTAAATTTTCCTATTCTCCTACGGATTTACTGGTTGGGCTTCTTCGCATTTCGCCTTCGATGACTAGATCAATGGTTGTTGGAGGAATGATTTCCCTCCCGGCGGTGTTATAGTTCGTGCATTTGTGGGAAGTAGGCGATGCTAGTTATGCTGGAGCCGTTGCTCTGAGCTTAGTATCAAAATTATTAATGGTGACTAGTGAACTGCGGGTGGATCTGCAACTTACAACCATTACTTCATGGATGTCATATTGTCGTAATCCTACGGCGGTGATACTGGTAGAGACCCTAAATGGTCTGGATGCCTGGAGAGAAGGTCGTTCTGACTTCCTACGGGGTAGCTTCGTGATGTTGTTCATGTGGTTGTCTGAAAGATTCCGCCTCGTGACTTTTCCAAAATATCCTTTGTCGGATGTACCTAACTTCTTTTTGCATCACTTCTTCTACGTTGGCCTGGATATTTCAAGCTGGGAGAATTCGTTTGTGGAGCATGGGGCTTGAAATCTTTATTGGTCAGTGCCTTGGTGGGGACAGTTGCTACCTATTTTGAAGCTGGAAGAATACCCGTATGTGCGGCTGATTGGTCTCAGCTAGACCTCTTTTTATTTCCCTTGGCGGCTTCTGTGCCAATTTCGCTGGGAGTAGGTCGTGCCACCTCGGACACTAGACTTCTTTCCGGTAGAGGATCTGACCGAGCGTCTGCACATGCGGCTTGGGTCTCTGTGGGAGAATCGACGTCCATCGATCCGTCCTTCTCAGTCTGTTGGGAGAGTTTGGCATATCCCTGGGGATTATATGAAGTGGTTGTGGAGGAAAGTAGTTAGCAAGATGTTGGGAGTGGAGACTGGACAAAGGTGGTTTGTTTCTTTTGACACCATGGAGGGAGGTGTTGTGGTTTATTCGAAGCTGGTTCGAGATTATCGGTCCATGGAGTGTCCACGACACTCTGTTCAGGCGGGGGAAACTTGGGGACCCCAGGATGTAGATGATGATGACGGAGCATGTAAGGCCCTCAATGTGATTAGGAATGTTAATTATATGATTAAGTATAAGTTATATGTTATAAGTTGATGAGGGGTGTTAAACACGTTAATTATTATATTTGGGGGATGCATAGTCATGTGATATATGAGTTGATTGCATTAGATGTTAATCAAGCTTATGATCGGGGATAACTTGTTTAGATCATATAATTAGTTATGTGGTTAAATGCATCATGAAAATATGTTTCTAATGCATTATTATGTTTATAAAAATTAAACCAAGGTGTTGGTTCGAAATTGACATTGTTAGGTCGCCAAATGTGAAAGTTTTGAGATTTTCGGTAAATTGCTACCTTTCTGTTTGGGCCCAAAATAGGCATACTAGTTTTATGATTTGTGGAAAATACAAAATATCAAAGTTGTAGACATATGATCTAAGTTTATAACACAACAAACGGTGTGTAAAACAGAGGTCCAAGTAAGGAGTAATCCTGAAATTAAGAAACAAGGGCAAATATGTTTATTCGTTAAATGGTATTTTGTCTTATTAGTGGAACGCATGGCTTGTTTTGATTGGACCAAGGGGAGGTTCCTTATGCCGACTTAAAGAGCTTAAAAATAACCCCTGTTCTTCATTTTCATCATAATTTCAAGTGGGGTTGAGAGTTACTTGGAAGAAAGCAAGGTTATGATGAATTAGTGAAGGATTAAGGCAGATTATCGAGAGATACACAAGCTTATGTATCCAAAGGTGCTTAGGTAAGATTTAACTTATAAATTTCATTCTTTACATGATATAGGGTGTTTTATATGATATTAAAGATCATATTTAGGGATGATATAATACGTGTTGTTACGTGTAGATGGGTATGTGTAGGTTGTATATATTAAGTATGTTGAATTCATACAACTAAGGGTGTAATCATCATGTTAATAAAATTGGTGTATCTTTGTGAATACTCAATGTAATAGATTGATTCTAGTTGGATATGAAACTAAACTTATACATACATGTCATATCCAAAAATTATGTAAAAATACCAAGAAATAAATCTTGGGTGATAGTTTGAAGTTTGGGTATGAAATCTGCCCCAAAAGCATAAGTGCGCACACCAGGTGTTCGATGTTTTGCTTGACTTAGTAAATGAACTCTAAAAACTATGCAACATCAATTTTATATTATTCAATATGTTTAATATATGTTTCCATGATTTATAACCGAGTAGGACATTATATATGCTTGAAAAATGTTAAGTTATGCTTTGATGGTCTACTCAGACCTAGATGTGTTAAAAGTGGCATAAATCATTGAATACTTATTAGAATCAAGAAATTCCAATTGTAAATATTAGAGAACATATATGGGTATGATATACTTGATGGGGAGAATAAAATACCTTCTGGTTTGGCTTGGGGGTTGTGTTAAAGTTGAAGTTTTGTTGTTGTTCTTCTCCAGAAATTATTTGGAAAATATTGTAATAAAACAGGCATAACTTTGTCTAGAGAATTCAAAATTTAATTCCGTAAATTGCGTTAGATCCCTAATGAATAAAGTGTTATAGAAATGTGAAGTATCATATTCAATTAGTTTTCATTTATGTCAGATTTACCAACTGATGTGATGTGTTACTGAGTTTAATGTGATTTGGTGTATTCAAATACTAATGATGTTGAATTGTTAGGTGGGGAAGCGACTAACACTACCATACCAAGGAAATAGTTTTGGTATTAATATTATTACCAAATTCAAGGTGAGTGACCTATCCTATGAAATATAGATGCTTATATGTTCATATGGAAATGTGTAGTAAAACTCATGTGTTAAGATGCTTGTGGGAGTGATGTTGTATTTATGAAACATATGCATATGAGTAAGAATGTTATGTGATGTTATATAATGTTATGGACTGAGGTGGGTCCTTTATCTAATGTTAAGGACTATGGTGGGTCCTACGGGATGTGGAGGTCCCGTTAACTCAACTTAAAGGTTTGTTGTACTCGGGCCTAATTATGGGATGTGGTATCCCCATTAACTGGGAGTTAATTGGACTGGCGGGTCCAGGCTTGCGAGAGTTACACAATTACTGTTGGGTTATGACATAAGAAAATAAAAATTGTTATTCAAATTGGTTATATATATTTGATATATGTGTGGAATATGGTCATTCACTAAGCTTGTGCTGCTTACACTCCTATAATGTTATGTTTCAGGTATGCCTATCGTTTGGAGTTCACTGCCAAGTTAGGACATTAAATGGGAGAGTGGAGGATAAATAACGTGAGTTTTATATCAACAAACTTTTTGGGCAAATTTTAAACAAAGGAACTTATGTAAGTAAATTTGTTTGGTAGTTTTAAGTTGTGCATAAAGGTAGTTATGTTTTCATCCAAACATGCCTTTAAAGAAAAGAAAAAAATTCTTGTGTTATTTTTCAAAAGGTTTCAAGTACCATATTATCTAATGGGGATTTATCTCTAAATAAAAGGTTGATTTTAAGTTAATTAAGTTGGGGCGCGATAACTTGGTATCAGAGCATGGTTATTAGGTTCTGGACAGGGTATAAATATTCTAGATTGGCAGTGGACGTAGAAACTGTTTTGAGTCATAAGTATTCAGTTTCAAGGGATACATTTAAGTATGTTAGATTCCTGAGGCGTGGACAGGAATGTTTTGTTATTAAGTTTTAAATTGTCTTTGTTGACTAACATCTGTGAGTTATACATATATATTATTGTACGTGATATGAAAGGCAATGATCTTGCAGGAAAGGAAATAAGATGTTAAGGTTTATTCGGGGATGGCAACGAATACAGGTATTTTAATATAAAGCATTGCATTATTTTATATGTTGTATGAACAAATGTTTCATTGAAGTAAAATATTTAAAGACACAATGTGGTATAAAAGTTGTAATCTCTCCTTATACTGGTATATGTGAACTTGGCAAAAATTATAAAGTATTGGAGGTGATCGCTTCCTATGTTGGTATATGTGGACTTAAGTCATGTTACGTGTATCATTACGAGTGGGTTCTCTCCTCATCTGTATGGGAGAGCGATGTATGGGAACAAATATTCAATTAAAGGATGAGAAATGAGAAGAATTATTGTTACATGATTATAATGAGACTTAAATTGTTGGAGTGTAAATAAAAATGAAGATTCACATAGTAGAGGTTAAATGATAAGGTTAGTAGTTGTATATGTTTATATTTAACATGTGAAATAAGTATGAAATTTAATAACTAGTCGATATATCACAAGTGATCAGAATATGAATTCATAGTGAAGTATTAAAAGTAGAATAAAGAGTAATAAGAGTTGAGATGTACGTCTTTAATAATGTGAGTACATATAGTGGATATTACTCTTGTGATGTTTTGAAATGCTTATAAGAATAGTAAAGTTGAGATGAGGTGTTAAAGAGTTAGAAGTTTAAAAATATTGAGGAGTCCTTTTAAGAATATGTGTTGTAGATGAGTATGGGAAAGATGTTTGTCAGGTTTAAATACTTACAACCGAGTTGAGTGAATATTGAGTTGTATTTGTCATTGTGCGTATGTGTTACCACTAAGAGTGTTATATAAGTAATATGATTGACATTATACGAAGTCACCAAGAAGTATGTGTAAGGAGAATGTGCTATGTGAGATACCATAATGTGGTACATTGAGGTATTTGTACAAGTTATTTGAAAGAAATATGATATATAATAGTTAGAGAAGTATTATGGGTTTGGTAAGTATGGTTAAAGTTCTAAGTGGTGAGGTTACGTTTAACATCCATGTTATCAAACGGTTAAGATGAGTGTATTAATGATGTTGCATAAGACTATCATGTTAATAAGGATTGGAGTAAGATTATGATTGTAAAGTTATTGTGTTGGATAAATGACTTGTTAAGGTCATTGTATGTTTAGTTAAAGAACAATCAAACGTACAAAAAAAAAAGGAATATAGTGAGAAGTTATATTGAATTCATAGTCCATGACTGCACAATATACATGAAAGTGAATATGGGATATTGGCTAAAAGTAAACATTTGGTGAATGATTGTTCATTATCGATATATGGAAAGTAGTGACGCTATGTTTAGATTAAGGAGCGTAAGAACGATATTTAACATACTCCAAAACTTCAGAGATGATACGGATAGTAGTCCAAGTCGAACACATGAGTTTGATATTGAGTGAAAGATGAGAAGATGTCATATAGTAAGTTAGTATTATAATATGATGTTTATCATTTGAAGTAATGAATTGAAGTTGGGGAGATGAACTATAAGAAGTTAGTCTTGTAATAGAATATTTATTATTTGAAATGTTAAACGATGATAAGGATAGATTATATGAATGAAGTGAGAAATGTACATAATGATGTTTGGTTTATTAAGAATGTTTACTCATTGTTAATATAAGAGGATACAATCGATAATATATTATCTGTGAATGTTCGACATACTTATATAAAGGTATGGAGTAATATATGAGTTGGGAATTGACTGTTATTGATAAGAAATCACTAGACGATTATTCTTGCGTATGAATGATAAAGACGCTTATGTGTTGATAGATCCTGATTCTACACATTCTTTATGTCTTGATTTATCTATTGCATCTTAATAAACCACTATCATCATTAGATTCTAGTTTAACTAATATTACTCCAGTGTGGGAAATTTGTTTTTATTGATAGGGTGTGTAGGAAGGGTATGGTACGAATAAGTGAAAAGGAGTTGTTGGTTGACTTACTACCTTTCAGTAAGCATGACTTTGATGTGATTTTGGGTATGGATTGGTTGTCCTCATATCATGTATGTTTAGATTGCTTTAGAAGGAAGGTAGTGTTTCGGTTACCTTGTGAACCTGAATTTAAATTTATTGGGGAATGGAATGTCACTTGCGTATTATTTTACAGACCTTGCGAGAGAAGCAATTATATGCTAAATTTTCTAAATGTGAATTTTGACTAGACCAAAGTAGTGTTTTGGGGAATGTTATTTTTGCTGATGGTAATTGTGTTGCTTAAAAAGAAGATGGATGGAATTTATAAAGGATTATGACTACACAATACATTACCATCCGAGTAAGGCTAATGTTGTTGCTGATGCCTTGAGTAGAAAAGCTCTAGGCAGAGTATTTTATATTTACTATGTTCGAGTTAACTTGCTGAGAGAGTTAACTTCAATAAGGAAGAAGTTAACGTTAAATGAGTTGTGGAATACTAGTGCATTTAAATGTTAAACCTATGCTAATATACTGGATATGACCATCACAAGCAGGACATATAGAATTGGATAAAATTAAAGACAATATGAAAACGAGTAAAGCAAATGAATTTTCTATTCATAATAATGACATTGTAATGTATGATAACCGTTTGTGTGTACCTAATGTGCCTAATTTAAGGAGAACGATTTTAAAGGAGGTCCATTGTTAGTTATATGCTATGCATCTAGGAAACACATAACTTTATGGAAATTTGAAACAATGTTATTGGTGGCCGGGAATAAAACACGATAGTGCAGACTTTGTTACTAGATGTATGGTTGCCAACAAGTGAAGGCGGAGCATCAAAAGCCTAATAGGTTACTATAGTCCTTACATATTCCTGAGTGTAAATATGAGCATGTTACTACCGATTTTGTTATAGGTTTGCCAAAATTATCATGAGGGTTTGATTTTATTTTGGTTTTCATTAATAGATTGACTAACTTGACACATTTTCTTCCTGATATATGCCAACATATATGTGGATGAGATAATCAGATTGCATGTTTCACCTTTTTCTATTATCTCTTATCGAAATCCTAGATTTAATTCCCACTTTTAGCCTAGTTTACAATAAGTTTTGGGGACTAAATTGAGATTTAGTTCAACTTTTGATCCTTAGACTGATGGTGAGTTAGAAAATGATCCAGGCACTCGAAGACATGTTACGAATTTATATATTAGAGTTAAAGGGAAGTTGGGATGAACACTTGTCACTATTTAAGTTGCTTATAATGATAGTTATCATTAGGGTATTGAAATGGATCCTTATAAATCCTGGTATGGGAGAAAGTACAAGACCCCAGTATGTTGGACAAAAGTAGAAGAATAAAAACTACTTGGGCCAAAAATTGTGCAACTGACTACTAAGAAGATAAATTTTATTCATAATCACTTGAAGGTGGTGCAAAGTACACAAAAAGGTTATCCAGACAACGTAAGGAAGGAATTAAAATTCGAGGAAGGTGATCAAGTTTTCCTACGTGTTTCTCCTTAGAGAAGAGTTATGAGATTTGAGAAAAAAAGGGCAAATTAAGGGCTAGGTACATTGACCTTATGAAATAGTGAAACGAGTTGGAGTTGTATATTACAAATTGGCTTTGATACAAAAACGATCTCGTATATACGATGTTTTTTTTTATGTATCAATTTTACGTAAGTATGTGGTTGATCCTTCACATGTGTTTATTTTATAACCGATAGAGCTTAAAGATGACTTGATCAACATGGAGGAACCAATTGTTATTTCTGATTGAAAAGAATAGGCAAAAGCATTACATTAGTTAAGGTAATGTGGAGAAATAAAAATGTGGACTATGCCACCTGGGAAAGAGAAAATAACATGAAGGTGTGATATCCTCATCTTTTGGTAAGTTCTTATGCGTTAAATTTCGAGGACGAATTTTTTTTAAGAGGGGTAGAATTGTAAGGCCCTCAATGTGATTAGGAATGTTAATTATATGATTAAGTATAAGTTATATGTTATAAGTTGATGAGGGGTGTTAAACACGTTAATTATTATATTTGGGGGATGCATAGTCATGTGATATATGTGTTGATTGCATTAGATGTTAATCAACCTTATGATCGGGGATAACTTGTTTAGATCATATAATTAGTTATGTGGTTAAATGCATCATGAAAATATGTTTCTAATGCATCATTATGTTTATAAAAATTAAACCAAGGTGTTGGTCCGAAATTGGCATTGTTAGGTCGCCAAATGTGAAAGTTTTGAGATTTTTGGTAAATTGCTACCTTTCTGTTTGGGCCCAAAATAGGCATACTAGTTTTATGATTTGTGGAAAATACAAAATATCAAAGTTGTAGACATATGATCTAAGTTTATAACACAACAAACGGTGTGTAAAATAGAGGTCCAAGTAAGGAGTAATCCTGAAATTACGAAACAAGGGCAAATATGTCTATTCGTTAAATGGTATTTTGTCTTATTAGTGGAACGCATGGCTTGTTTTGATTGGACCAAGGGGAGGTTCCTTATGCCGACTTAAAGAGCTTAAAAATACCCCCCGTTCTTCATTTTTATCATAATTTCAAGTGGGGTTGAGAGTTACTTGGAAGAAAGCAAGGTTATGATGAATTAGTGAAGGATTAAGGCAGATTATCGAGAGATAAACAAGCTTATGTATCCAAAGGTGCTTAGGTAAGATTTAACTTATAAATTTCATTCTTTACATGATATAGGGTGTTTTATATGATATTAAAGATCATATTTATGGATGATATAATACGTGTTGTTACGTGTAGATGGGTATGTGTAGGTTGTATATATTAAGTATGTTGAATTCATACAACTAAGGGTGTAATCATCATGTTAATAAAATTGGTGTATCTTTGTGAATACTCAATGGAATAGATTGATTCCAGTTGTATATGAAACTAAACTTATACATACATGTCATATACAAAAATTATGTAAAAATACCAAGAAATGAATCTTGGGTGATAGTTTGAAGTTTGGGTATGAAATCTGCCCCAAAAGCATAAGTGCGCACACCAGGTGTTCGATGTTTTGCTTGACTTAGTAAATGAACTCTAAAAATTATGCAACATCAATTTTATATTATTCAATATGTTTAATATATGTTTCCATGATTTATAACCGAGTAGGACATTATATATGCTTGAAAAATGTTAAGTTATGCTGTGATGGTCTACTCAGGCCTAGATGTGTTAAAAGTGGCATAAATCATTGAATACTTATTAGAATCAGGAAATTCCAATTGGAAATATTAGAGAACATATATGGGTATGATATAATTGATGGGGAGAATAAAATACCTTCTGGATTGGCTTGGGGGTTGTGTTAAAGTTGAAGTTTTGTTGTTGTTCTTCTCCAGAAATTATTTGGAAAATATTATAATAAAACAGGCATAACTTTGTCTAGAGAATTCAAAATTTAATTCCGTAAATTGCGTTAGATCCCTAATGAATAAAGTGTTATAGAAATGTGAAGTATCATATTCAATTACTTCTCAGTTATGTCAGATTTACCAACTGATGTGATGTGTTACTGAGTTTAATGTGATTTGGTGTATTCAAATACTAATGATATTGAATTGTTAGGTGGGGAAGAGACTAACACTACCATACCAAGGAAATAGTTTTGGTATTAATATTACTACCAAATTCAAGGTGAGTGACCTATCCTATTAAATATTGATGCTTATATGTTTATATGGAAATGTGTAGTAAAACTCATGTGTTAAGATGCTTGTGGGAGTGATGTTGTATTTATGAAACATATGCATATGATTAAGAATGTTATGTGATGTTATATAATGTTATGGACTGAGGTGGGTCCTTTATCTAATGTTAAGGATTATGGTGGGTCCTACGGGATGTGGAGGTCCCGTTAACTCAACTTAAAGGTTTGTTGTACTCGGGCCTAATTATGGGATGTGGTATCCCCATTAACTGGGAGTTAATTGGACTGGCGGGTCCAGGCTTGCGAGAGTTACACAATTACTGTTGGGTTATGACATAAGAAAATAAAAATTGTTATTCAAATTGGTTATATATATGTGATATATGTGTGGAATATGGTCATTCACTAAGCTTGTGTTGCTTACACTCCTATAATGTTATGTTTCAGGTATGCCTATCGTTTGGAGTTCACTGCCAAGTTAGGACATTAAATGGGAGAGTGGAGGATAAATAACGTGAGTTTTATATCAACAAACTTTTTGGGCAAATGTTAAACAAAGGAACTTATGTAAGTAAATTTGTTTGGTAGTTTTAAGTTGTGCATAAAGGTAGCTATGTTTTCATCCAAACATGCCTTTGAAGAAAAGAAAAAAATTCTTGTGTTATTTTTCAAAAGGTTTCAAGTACCATATTGTCTAATGGGGATTTATCTCTAAATAAAAGGTTGATTTTAAGTTAATTAAGTTGGGGCGCGATAGAGCAGGCTCCTTTGGTAGCCGTGGATAGGACTCTTGGAGAGTTTATTGTGGGGAATAAATGTGGGGATTTTATTTGGATTTTTTAGGAGGGTAGGGGGAAGGGAGTTATCCGTGCCTTTTATTATGTAATCTGTACCGTAATATCTTACTAGTGAAATAAATAAGTTTCTGATCATCCAGCTGTGCCTTTGATGAGTTTTGTGTTTGTTTGAATTATCTATACCGATCGTTAAGGCATACATAAACCTTTTGTTTAAGTATATATTGGAATTGACTGTCGTTCTCGGAGATAAGAAAAGAATAGTATTTTGTGAAAAATAAAGGGCTGTGCTCATGAAAAGTGTATGAGCTGCCTACATAACTCAGGGATTTTTGAAATTTTTTAATTTGTTTGAAAATGATTTTTGCAGAGGATCAGGCCCACGTAGTTCTGGGTAGGGGAAATGAAGAGATTTTTTTTAGAATAGAAGGGAAATGTGAAGAGTCGTAGCGCGCTGAGATTTCGGACTAGGGGTAGAATTTTTTTGAGACGGTCCAGGTTGACTGGACGAGCCATCTCTTTCCCATATAATTTGGTAAGCATGTCGGGACACTCCAATTAGGCTTGAATTTCCCTCTGGGGTCCCAAATGGGTTCTATAATTTCTTTGAGGGCTAGGTCCCCTTCTCGGACACCACGGTCCTTGATTCTCTTGTTGAATGATCGTGCTATTCGGGGATGGTACCCTTGTACGTGGTATAGTGAGTTTAATCTCCTTTCGTTTAGGAGGGTTAGCTCGTCAAGACGGCTTTGGCACCAGTCTTCTTCACTGACCTTGCTTTCAAGCATGATGCACAACGAGGGTATTTCCAGCTCCACAGGTAGTACTGTTTCCATACCGTAAATTAGAGATTAAGGGGAAGAACCAGTAGAGGTTCGAATTGAGGTTCGATAGCCCTAGAGGGCGTACAAGATCCGGTCGGCCCAATCCCGACATCTTTCGATCATCTTGCTGATGATGGCTTTGAAGTTCTTGTTGGCGACTTCAACTGCACCATTGGTCTAAGGTCGGTAGGGAGAAGATTTGTGTCCATGAATCCCATACTCGTTGACCACTTTTGTGACTTTTGCTTCAAAATGTAACCCGTTATCTAATACTATCTCGTGCGGGACCCTATATCGGCAAATGCTATATTTCTTGATGAATTTGGCCAATTTCTTGGCATTCAGCACTACGTATGACTCAGCTTCGACCCATTTGGTGAAGTAATCAACTAAAACTAGGATGAACTCATGTCCGTTGGAAGCCTTCGGTGTAACCTTCCCTATAATGTCGATGCCCCAAGTGGGGAATGGCCAGGGAGAGGTCATGTTATATAATTTGCGTGGAGGCAGATGCTGAAGGTTGGAGAATTATTGGCAGTTGAGGCATCTCCGGATATAGGCGGTGCAATCTTGGGTCATGGTGGTCCAGTAGTACCCTTGTCGAATGATCTTCTTGGCAAGCATGTGACCGTTCATGTGGGGTCCGCATTCCCCACTGTGGATTTTATGCATTGTCTTTTCAATGTCAGCCCCTACGATGCAGTGCTGATGAGTTCCATCGAAGTTTCTTTTGAGCAGTGCTTTGTAACAGATGATGTACTGGGCAACCAGTCTTCGAAGGGTTGCTCGATCTTTCTTGTTGGAACCCTCGGGATACTTACCATGCTTGAGGAGGCGCCATATATTATAGTACCAACAATTGGCTAGCTCAGGATCTTCTGTAGTGACAAGCTCAATGTGGTGGCAGTGGGTTAGTTTGTCTTGCTTTTGAACTAGGAAGGGGGTCATAGTTATTCCTTCGGGCATGTCGACCATGGAGGCCAAGGTAGCGAGAGCATCGCCTAGGTTATTCTTTTCTCTAGGTAGGGAATGGAAGGCGATATCTTGGAATTGGGAGGTTAGTTCTTTTAAGTGGGCATGGAAGGGTCGGAGTTTCTCATCCTTGACTCTCCATTTTCTGAGCAGTTAAACGATGATGAGGGCGGAATCCCTGTAGATGTCTAGGCATTGAATATCTTTCTTGAAAGCAACTTTGAGGCCTACCGTGCATGCCTCGTATTCAGCCATGTTATTGGTGCAAGGGAAATCTAATTTGATGGATATGGGAGTGTGGGAGTCATCTGGTGTGATCAGAAGTATCCCGATGCCGTATCCTTTTTTATTGACAGCACCGTCAAAGAACATTTTCCATTGATAGGTGTCTTGAGCAGTGCAAAGGATGTTTTCATCTGGGAATTCAAAGACCCAGACATCGGCTTCTTTTACGGGGTAATCAACGAGGTATTCAGAGATGGCTCTTCCTTTCATGGCTTTCTGCATGACGTGCATGATATCGAACTCGACTAGAAGCATCAACCATCGGGCCATTCGGCTGGACAAGGCGAGTTTCTCAAGCAGGTATTTGATGGAATCCATTCGAGATACAAGTTTGATAGGGAAGGCGAGCATGTAGTGTCGTAACTTTTGTGTGACCCAGACAAGTGCGATACATGCCTTTCCAAAGCAGTGTAATTGACCTCATACCCGTCTAATTTGTGACATGAATAATAGATGGCTCTTTTTTTGCGAGAATCTTCAAGGTATTGGGCTAGTAAAGCCCCAACTGCAGTGTCAGTTATGGTTAGGTTTAGGAGCAAGGGGAGACTAGGCTGTGGTGGAATGAGTACCGGGGGTTGGGTCAGATATTGTTTGATTCGATCAAAGTATTCTTGGCAGGCCTCATTCCAAATTTTAGTTGAACTCTTTCGGAGGAGTTTGAAGATAGGTTCGAAGATGGAGGTTAACTGGCTGATGTATTGTAATTTTCTAAGGAAACCTCGTACTTCTTTCTCTGTTCGGGGATGTGGCATCTTAAGTATGGATTTCAGCTTGGCGGGATCTGCTTCTATCCCATTCTCACTGACCATGAATCCCAAGAGTTTTTCCTTTGTAATGACGAAGACGCATATCTATGGATTGAGTCTCATCTGATACTGTCACTGTCGTTCAAAAAGCTTTCGGAGAGCGGGAACATGACCCTCTCTAGATTTGGATTTGATAATCATATCATCCATATAGACCTCAACTTCTTTGTGAATCAAATCGTGCAGGATGGTCGTGGCAGCCCTCTGGTAGGTAGCCCCAGCATTCTTGAGACCAAATGGCATGACAGTGTAGCAAAAGGTTCCCCATGGGGTGATGAATACAGTTTTTTCTTGGTGGTCTGGGTGCATTTTGATTTGGTTGTATCTAGTAAACCCGTCGACGAATGACTTGAGAGCATGACTGGCTGTGTTTTCCAAGATCATGTCGATATTGGGTAGCGGATAATCATCCTTTGGAGAGGCTTTATTAAAATCCTGATAGTCTACACACATCTGAACTTTTCCTCTTGATTTCGGCACAGGCACTATGTTGGCTATCCACGTGGGATATTCGATCACATGAATGAAGCCTACGTTTAACTATTTGACCACCTCTTCTTTGACCTTGAGCGACCATTCGATGCGGAGTTTTCTCAACTTTTGGGTGACTAGCTTATAATTTGAGAGAGTGGGGATCTCGTGCTGAGCTATTTCAGGATCAATGCGGGGCTATATCGTCGTAGGACCATGCGAAGACGTCCATAAATTCCTTTAGCAATTCTTCAAGTTGTGCACGCTCATGCTCGTCGAGGGTAGTCCCTATTCTAATCTCGCGCAGTTGGCTACTAGAATCGAGGTTTATAACAATAGTCTCTTCTTCATTAACTTGAATGCGGTTATGTTGTTTATTATTAACCTTATTTAGATTAGTTAAGAATTTTTCATTTACAAAATCATCATCATCAAAATTTTGATTAAAATCCAAACAGTTAATGTAAGGCACAGCAAGATACTCAAAATCTTCATTTATTTCATTGATAGGAAAAACAACATTTAGAACCTCGTCAAAAGAGGACTCGATTAGATTTGAATAAGGATAGACAACATAAAAAGAAATGGGGTGAACATTAGGATTAAGGGAGATTTTAGCAGGTAGAACTGGCGCAGCATGCCAGTTGAGGAGAGGTGTATCAACAACTTTAATTAGTTGGGACATATCCGGTGATGTAGTGCCTGAATGAACCATGCGGAGTGTTAGCCCCAATGTATGTAAGTTGAAGGAATCTTCAAAGTCACTTTCCTCAGTCTCTTCGGTATCTTTGATGAGCGATTGTATATGATGTTGGGAACCTTCGTCCCATGGGTAGCTATCTTAGAAAAAGATATCCATTCCCGACTTTATCTTCTTGTCTGTATGGTCATACCATGGTTCAGGAAAGCCGTAAAAGGGAAAGTCCTCTCCCTCTTTGATGAATCGTCGATTCAAGGAATCACCTGGGATAGTCTGGATGCAATCTAGTCCTCTCTTTGGTTGAGACTGGCAGATCATTCTGAGCTCTTGTTATGACGGTTGATACCCCAAACCACAAGGAAGGAAAGCCTTCTTCATTTCAATCGGCTCGAGTATCCCTTGCTATCTTTGTCCTAGCCCCAGTCCGGGCATGAAGTGCATGTTTCTGAACATTTGAATCACATTGATGTTTCCATGAGGGTCGTATTCTGGACAAACCCTTTCTTTGAAGTCGTCCCCTGTCGGGAGTAGAAGTGGTTCAACTCGGAATCCTGATAGGAGCATATCATTTGACCCATGTTGTATCTCAAGGATTAGGCTGCTGGTACTTGCACCATTGGCATTATCGTCGTTGCCTAAGATGGTAATGACCCATCCGTTGGAGAAGAATTTTAATTTTTGATGGAGTGAGGAAGACACGCCCTTGATACCGTAGAGCCAAGGTCGTCCGAGCAATAGATTGAAACAAGCTGGGATGTCAATAACTTGGAATTCAACGACAGGGTTTATAGGGCCAACCACTATTATAAGCTTTATGGATCCCATCACCTCCCGACGGGTATTATCATAGGCATGCACAGCAACGGAGGTTGGAGCGAGGCCGCTTTCTTTCAGTCCTAAACATTTGAAGGTTCTCAGTGGGAAGACATTCAAGGCGGATCCATTGTCGATAAGAGAGAGTGGTACAACCTTTTTCATAACTTTGACGGAGATGTTGAGTGCATGATTGTGTTTTGGCCCAATCTTCGGGATTTCTTCTTCGAAAAAGGATAACATTCGGATAGAGGTCAAGGATCCGACCAAATTTACCGCTTCTTTTGGTGTGGTAGATGGAGGAACTATGGGTCCAGTGAGCAACTTGATCAAAGAATTTATGTGCAACTGAGAAGACATGAAAAGCCCCCATAGAGTGATGTTATCTTGAGTGTTCTTTAGTTGATCGAGGATCTTGCTCTCCTCGATGGTCATTTATGGCATAGGAAGGTTTTCCATGCCCTTCCACTTGTCATTGGCTGGTAGTGAGCTTGGGATCTGGTAATGACTCCCTGATCTGGTTATGTAATTTATTGAAGAAGGAAAAAACATGAATCCCATTTCCTTGTCGTTCTCGGGTTGTTCTGCCACCTTGTTTATTTCTCCGAGGAGTTCTTCAAATGATATCATTCCACACAAGTTGGCTACCAAGCCAGTTTTCTCTGAAATTTGCTCTTCATTCAAATCTTTGAATTCTTCCCCCCATCCGATGGCAAAAAGTTTATCCTTCCATGTAAAGTCGATGCATTCCACAACTTCAACGGCTTCTTCATACAGGTCATCCCATTTTGTGGGGACGTGTAAGGGTGAAGGGACCAGGCGCCCCTGTAGCTTCAAAGCATCAAATAACTCGGTGATACTGCAATTATTATTGGTTTCTTGAAGAATTCTGCTATAATATGGACCACATCATCCATGCTGACTTCATCAGTTGGTACTACCCAACTATCTGACTCTCGGGCCCATTTTCGTGCTTCCAATAACAACGTACTAAATCTCTGGAAATCAATGATCATTTGTGAGGGAAATTTCAGCTCGAACTCTAGGAGTTGGTTTAAGACTTCTGATAATTCCATACTTCCATTTTCAGAATGGATACGGATAACGATGCATGCTCTGGTAAGGAGTGACAGTGTCTGATTAGTGAGGCTAGAAGGGTGTAGAGGAAATATGGGAAAATTTGGAAATATTTGGGAGAGTATATGGGTGTGATTTGAGTTGAGGGATCGAATTACGAGTTCTCTTCTAAGAATAATGCATTGGTATGATTTGAAAGTGGGTTGTGAGTAGTGTTTGTCTTAGGATTGGCTGGTGGGGCGATGGTACCCCGGTCAATTAGACCTTGGATTACATTTCAGAGGTGAAAGCATTGGTCGGTGGTATGGCCAGCTGTTTGATGAAAGGCGCAATGGGCATCTGCCTTGAAGTTTCTTGGGAGTGGATTTGGAAATGGACGGGGATCCAAGGGTTTGATGAGGTTTCGTCTTAGCAGGGCTTGTTAGACTTTGGAGAGGGGAGCATGGAGCTCATGTGACACCCCGCCTAATTAAATACCGGGCGATCACTCCTTTATTAAATTAAAATCAAGGTGAACAGTTGGTTCATTCTTAGCATCACTGTCGTAAAAATAAACTTTTCCAAATTAACACCCTAATTAATTAAGCTAAGTGTCAAAACCATTTTTAACCTTTCTAACCAAATTGTATTTTTAAAGAAAAACTTATTTATTTAATTATTAACCACATTTTCAATAAGTAAGAATCATACAACAATTATCCTGAAACATAATCCAATTACTTTAAACATTCAACATCCAAAATCCCAACATTTAAAACTAAATGTAAAACATACATGCTGAATAAATCCCAAAGTAACAGTACTAGAAATAACTGAAATAAAAATGTCCCAACAGAACAGATAAATAATGGAAAGGGCGACACATGCCTCAATAACTGAGAATCATAGGAGTGGAATCAAGTAAATGAAATCGTCTAAGCAAGTGGCCTGCAACTCCCACCTAAGCTGCAGCACGTTCCTTCCAAGGGATCCTAACCAAGACTCCTCTGTGGCTGGGCACCTGTAGTACATACATATATATACAAGAGAGAGAGAGAGAGAGAGAGAGATCCCGATAGTGTATATGATTTAAAAATTGTTTAGCAAGTATTTAAATTGATACAGGCCAATGCAACAACATATTAGTGCGACACTCTCTTGAGAAATTCTCACCTCTCTTCTAATGTGCACACCTATCGCACTAACCTTCCCAGTGGTCTATCTCATCATATATCACGCTATCCCTTCCCAATGGTTTAACTTATCTCAGGTGATTCGCAGGATTCAAAATTTAACGATTCAATTGTTTGAAAAGAATATTTCAATTAGTAACCAAAGTTCTCATTTTAACTTTATTAATCAATAAAGTTTTTCAGTGTCATATTATACTTTCTCAAAACAAGTATTTACAATTTGAGTCATCAACCATGTCCTACATATCAAATCACAGTAGGCAGTTTCAGATTTCAGAATTTCATATATATATTAACTACTCGTGAAATATATATATATCATAACAGCACCCCAAATAAAAACTATGGTGCGGGCATACTCTACTATCCAAACCCCGTATCACTCATATTAAGGGGAATACAAATTCGGAATCACTCTCGAATTGTATTAACACATACACAAACAATATTGAGGCGAAGCATAGATTCCAAGTCTCTAAGAGGATGGCACATACCCGTGTCTTTTAGGACCGTCTGAACTATCGATTCGATAGCTTGTACCAAGGATATCTAGCTTCTAGGGTACAAGTCAATATCCCCCATAAAGGTCCCATCGAGATAAGACTGTCCCAGCGCGGTAACCTCAGGGATAGCAAGTAGCGTGGGCATGTTTTCACACATAGATAGCATATGCATACACAATCATATAACTATACTAATATTACCAGGTCAATATTGGGTATATTCCCAAATCCCATAGTTACGACTTTTATCCATATTATCATATTTTAGTAAACACTTATAACGGTTCGTTTCTAACCTTGATTCGGTATTATTCCAACGTACCACACAACTCTCATGACTTTATTCTCCAAATTATAAAATTCAGTAGGTATTCACATTTGTCCCAAAGTAACTCTCTTACATGTCTCTCTCTTTAAATCATAAATTCACCGACCCTTATGTAATTATCCCAAAATACAATCTTTGCCCGACATCAAGGGTCCCAAAATCTATTCACATGTCCTACTGGTCTTCCCTATCTCCCAAAACATTTTATTAAGGATGCCCAAGAATTATCTCACAATAAATTGAATTTGACTCATTTGAACAGGAAATAGGAGTCTTCCAGGAGGGGTCGATCGATTGAGGTCTGGGGCTCGATTGATCGAACCTTCGATCGATCGAAGCTCTGGGCTCGATCGATCGATCAAGCAGGTCTGCGAAAACTGAAATTCTGCAGTTACGGGTTTCATCTCCTAACTTCAACAATTTCCATATTTTCTAATCCCAATCGTCCCAGAATTGATACTACTAACCATATATCATCATATTAGGTATTTTCAAAGTAAAGCATGTGGATTTCAGTCATTTAATCATGGATTAACAGCCCAAAATCTATACAACTATCAAGAACCCTAGAAATTTCTTAATCATGGTTCTAATCTGTTTTTCCCAAAATTTCCTTCTAATACAACATTAAAATTTCGTGGATTATTTCCAGAATATGGTTTAAGTCATCACTACATGCAAATTCCTATCACAATTTAGGTTTTCTTCAATGAAATTCATCCCTAATCATTCCTAAACTAATATGAAGGATGCACCAACGAAATAAGCAAGATAAACACTTGCCTGGGATTTTTGGTGTTCTGATTTGCAGATGATTTTGGTGTGGTTGCGTAGTCCGTTGCGCGATCTACGCGTTGATGGTGGTGGCGGTGCAAACGGATGACTTAGGGCCTTGAATTTGGCCTTGAGAGCTCTCTCCTTCCTCTCCTATGGCCGTTCTTGTGTTTGTGATTTCTAACCCTAGCTGACTAACCTAAATGTCTGATATAGATTACTGATTTTTTTGGGTTTAATTACCCATAAATGTGAAATGTCCAAAATGCCCTCCCGGGGTACCACTTAGGCCTAAAAACGCCCCGAGACCCAAACTAAACCCCCGGGTACACTTTTCTGACTATCTCGACCCTTCCAAATGCGTTGGCGCACTGAAAACGACCATACGAACAACTTATAAAATATTCACTTTTATTTATCAAAGTTTAGTCCCGACGCGACACGGGCGCGTCCCGACTCAAATTTCCAAAATTGTCATTTTATTCACTCGTGACATTCAATATAACCAATATTACATATTACTTTTCTCATTAGTAGTATTCAACAAATTTCCCATAATTACTTACTCTCGTCACGTTAATAATTATAACATAATTAATTTCTGGATTTTTATTAAAT
Organism: Sambucus nigra; assembly: GCA_949130495.1. Taxonomy (NCBI): domain Eukaryota; kingdom Viridiplantae; phylum Streptophyta; class Magnoliopsida; order Dipsacales; family Adoxaceae; genus Sambucus; species Sambucus nigra. The sequence goes on from OX422213.1 coordinate 299,893,115, forward strand.
AATTAACTCACATTAAATTTAATAAATCCCCAAATTAATATAGCATAAAAATACGGGGTATTACATACTTCCCCCCTAATAACGGAATTTTGTCCCGAAATTCTAAAAAAAAGGCATACCTGGTAAGACCAAATTTGGATATCTCTTGCGCATATCGGCCTCGCACTCCCAAGTGAATTCCTCCACATTATGATGCTCTCACTCGACTCGCACAAGTGGAACTATCTTCGACCTCAATCTCCTCTCACTATAGTCTAGGATAGCCACCGATCTCTCCTCGTAAGAGCTGTCAAGCTGTAAGTCAATCTCATCTATCGCAATGTGAGTATGGGCCATATCATCCCGAAGATACCGTCTCAACGACGAGATGTGGAATACATCGTGAATGAGATGCAAATATTCTGGCAGTCCCAATCTGTATGCTACCGGCCCAATCCTCTCGATGATGGGAAATGGTCCCACGTACCTCGGGGCCAATTTCCCCTTCTTCCCGAACCTCATCACTCCTTTCATAGGAGATACACGCAGTAACACTTGGTCCCCCACATTAAACTCTCGGAAGAACCGTTTCGCATAGGCGTAGCTCTTCTGCCTATCCTGGGCTACTCGAATGCGACTCCTCATCATCTCAATCCTCGCGAAGGTTTCCTGAATCACCTCTGGTCCTAGAAACTTGTTATCCCCCACCTCGAGCCAACAAGTTGGAGAACTACAAGGCCTGCCATACAAAGCCTCAAATGGAGCCATACCAATCGTAAACTGATAAGAGTTATTATAAGCAAACTCTACCAGTGGAAGATGTGGCTCCTAACCTCCTCCAAAATCAAGAACACACATGCGTAGCATATCCTCTAACATCTGATTAGTACGCTCTGTATGTCCATCTGTCTGTGGGTGATTAGCTGAACACAACCTCAACTCAGTACCCATAGCCTCCTGAAAGCTTTCCCAGAAACGTGACACGAAAATCTTGTCTCTATCTGACACAATATTCAGGGGCACCCCATGTAATCTGACAACCTCAGCAATGAACAACTGAGCATACTGACCCGTGGTATAGTCTGTCCGCACCGATAGCAAATGAGCCACCTTGGTCAAACGGTCTACAATCACCCAGATAAAATCATGGCCCCACTGTGATTTAGGCAACCCTGTAATAAAATCCATGGAAATACACTCCCATTTCCACGTGGGTACTTCCAATGGCTGAAGCAATCCTGATGGTTTCTGATGGTCCACCTTCACCAGTTGGCAAGTAGAACATTTGGACACGAACTCAGCAATGTCTTTCTTCATCCCACTCCACCAGTATTGTCTCCTCATATCCTGGTACATCTTATCTCCTCCAGGATGTACCGTAAATCGGGACCCGTGAGACTGGGTCATCACTGCATGACGTAATTATTCCCCTTCTGGAATCACTAACCTTCTATTAAACCTCAAACCCCCATCAGAACTAACAGAATAGGACTCAGCACCCTCAGCTAAAAGTCGTACAATCTGCTCCTGGCAAAACGGGTCTGTGGTTTGGGCATGTATTACCATCATAACAATCGCGGGTGTGACTGTCATAACAGATATGAAGGAACGGGCTACTGCATCCTGGTGGCCTAACTCCTTCCATTTCGCTTTACAGACGTTCGCTACCTCGTCTATCGGTCTACGGCTCAACGCATCAGCAACTACGTTGGCCTTCCCCGGATGATACTGTATGTCAAACTGATAGTCCTTCACAAACTCTAACCATCTGCGCTATCGCATATTCAGCTCTCGCTGAGTGAATAGGTACTGCAGTGACTTGTGGTCTGTGAACAAGCGGAATTTCTCCCCCAATAAGTAGTGCCTCCATATCCTCAATGCAAAAACGACCGCTGCTAACTCCAGGTCGTGGGTGGGGTAATTCTTCTCATGCGGCTTAAGCTTGCGGGAGGCGAAAGCTATAGCCTTCTCCTCCTGCTGAAGTACTCCCCCAAGTCCCTGTAAAGAGGCATCGGTGTAAACCAGGTACTCCGCACCCGGCTTCGGTAAAGCAAGGACTGGCGCTGAAGTAAGATTGTCTTTCAGCTCATCGAAAGCCAACTGACAAGCGTCATCCCAAAGATATGGTACCCCTTTGCGAGTTAGGTTCGTCAATGGACCCGCTATTTTGGAGAATCCCCGAATTAATCTCCTGTAGTATTCGGCTAATCCCAAGAAACTACGCACTTTCGTCGGTGTCGTGGGCTGTCCCCATTCCCTCACCGCTGACACTTTACTCGGGTCAACTGCAATCCCCTGCTCAGAAACAACATGGCCCAAGAACTGTACTTCTCGCAACCAGAATCCACACTTCTCGTACTTAGCATACAACTGATGCTCTCGTAAAGTCTGAAGAACCTGCCTCAAGTGCTCAGCATGCTCCTCCTCGGAGTGTGAATATATCAAAATGTCATCTATGAAGACGATGACAAACTGATCCAAGAACTCTCTGAATACTCGGTTCATTAAGTCCATGAATACAGATGGAGCATTTGTGAGACCAAATGGCATCACTCTGAACTCGTAAGATGCATATCTCGTCAAGAAGGCAGTCTTTGAAACATCCTGCTCTCTAATATGTAGCTGATGGTACCCCGACCTCAGATGTATTTTCGAAAAGAAAGTCGCTCCCCTCAGTTGGTCGAACAGATCATCGATTCGAGGCAACGAATACTTATTCCCTATCGTGACCTTGTTCAACTCCCGGTAGTCCACACACAACCTCAGTGAACCATATCTCTTCTTCACAAACAGAACTGGAGCGCCCCAAGGTGAGGTACTCCTGCGAATGAAGCCCTGACCTAACAGCTTCTCTATCTGATCTCGTAACTCTCGCATCTCCGCCGGATCCATACGGTATGGAGAGCGTGCTATAAGTCTAGTATCTGGCAATAAATCTATAACAAAGTCTATCTCTCGACTGGGGGTAGGCCTGGTATTTCCTGAAACACATCGGAATACTCACGAACAACTGGAATCGAGTCTAACAGAATCACAACCTCCTTAGAGGTATCCTCCTCTATATAATACAAATGAGCAGTCGAACCACCCTCTGGGCAAGGCATCGCCACTACAAACATCTCTTGCCCCAGAATGGCAAAAACAATGCTCCCACCAAAGCAATCAATCATAGCTCTATAAGCTGCGAGCCAATCCATAACAATAATAACATCATGCTCATGCATATCTAAGACAAACATGTCTGCAGGTAATACCAATCTACCAATCTCTACCCCCACTCCCTGGAATATAAAGAAAATAAGCGACCCACTCCCCAGCGGTGAGTCTACACACGTCACTGTGCTCTCTGCTGTGGCTATCAACCCTAAGGCCTTCGCAAAATGTATAGCTATAAAACAATGCGTCGCCCCAGTATCAAATAAAACTCGACCCATAGTACCATGGATAGGAAAACATACCCTCAATCACGGGTGGTTCCTGTGGGGTTGCCGCCTGGTGGACGTTATAGACACGTCCGTACTGTAACTGCCCCTGCTGCACTGGAGCTGCTGGAATGGCTGGTAGGGCTGGCACATGGGTTGGAGCTGGGAGGGAAGGTGGAAAAAGTGGTCTCTGCGGCTCATTACGGGAACCCTGCTGTTGTGGGCCCCTATCTCCCTCCGGACAATCCTGGCGCCTATGGCCGTGCTTGCCACACACAAAACATCGGCCTCTGAAGTTACTCCCCCTCTGACCCTGCTGCTGACGGTGTCGGCCTTACTGACTTGGGACTTTAATCCCCTTTCGAAACTGCTTCACTTTACCACGTTGTTGACTAGACTCACTTTTTCCTTGGTCTTGCTGGCCTTGAGAGGAAATTTGCGGAAAAACTATGCCAGGGTACGGACAATCCATCCACTTGTGACCCGGATGTACACATTTATAGCAGAGTTTTGAAATTTTTCGCTGGTCGGTTTGTAGTTTATCCCCAGTCTGATTCGGACAAGGTTTACGTTTATGATCGTCCATTGCACAACTGAAACACCTCTTTATGATTTCACTCGGACCTTGGCTTTGTTGACCCTGACGCTTTTGGGTTTCCCCGTACAATTTGTTACCCTCGTGGCTCTTATGGTCCTGAAGAGCTTGTTGTTGCGATTTTTGTGTCTTCACACACTTGTTATTGCCAGTCACGACAGACTGACTGTACTCTCTAGATCTTTTGGCCCCCATGAACTGTGTGTTGCGTTCTTGATACTGCAAGACCGCAGTGGTAACTTCTTGTGCCACGATACCTGCTAACTCTGCGTTTGATATTCTCTCTGGGGATACCCGGGGTGTGAGTCGATTTTGCTCGTTGCCTCCCCCAACCGTTTTAGCTAGTTCTTCTCGGCGATCCATCAGAAAATTTAAGTAAATTTGGATGAGTTCATCATTCGTATAAACAATCGCAGAAGCACGAATTCCTAATGTATAGAGATGAACACAACATTCCTAATTTTTAGGGCTCTATATCAAAGAAAGAAACGCTGAAAGCATAATAAGCCGCACAGATCCTAAAGGACACTAGAACCTGATGCTCTGATACCACCTGTGACACCCCGCCTAATTAAATACCGGGCGATCACTCCTTTATTAAATTAAAATCAAGGTGAACAGTTGGTTCATTCTTAGCATCACTGTCGTAAAAATAAACTTTTCCAAATTAACACCCTAATTAATTAAGCTAAGTGTCAAAACCATTTTTAACCTTTCTAACCAAATTGTATTTTTAAAGAAAAACTTATTTATTTAATTATTAACCACATTTTCAATAAGTAAGAATCATACAACAATTATCCTGAAACATAATCCAATTACTTTAAACATTCAACATCCAAAATCCCAACATTTAAAACTAAATGTAAAACATACATGCTGAATAAATCCCAAAGTAACAGTACTAGAAATAACTGAAATACAAATGTCCCAACAGAACAGATAAATAGTGGAAAGGGCGACACATGCCCCAATAACTGAGAATCATAGGAGTGGAATCAAGTAAACGAAATCGTCTAAGCAAGTGGCCTGCAACTCCCACCTAAGCTGCAGCACGTTCCTTCCAAGGGATCCTAAGCAAGACTCCCCTGTGGCTGGGCACCTGTAGTACATACATATATATACAAGAGAGAGAGAGAGAGAGAGAGAGAGAGAGCCCGATAGTGTATATGATTTAAAAATTGTTTAGCAAGTATTTAAATTGATACAGGCCAATGCAACAACATATTAGTGCGACACACTCTTGAGAAATTCTCACCTCTCTTCTAATGTGCACACCTATCGCACTAACCTTCCCAGTGGTCTATCTCATCATATATCACGCTATCCCTTCCCAATGGTTTAACTTATCTTAGGTTATTCACAGGATTCAAAATTTAATGATTTAGTTGTTTGAAAAGAATATTTCAATTAGTAACCAAAGTTCTCATTTTAACATTATTAATCAATAAAGTTTTCCAGTGTCATATTATACTTTCTCAAAACAAGTATTTACAATTTGAGTCATCAACCATGTCCTACATATCAAATCACAGTAGGCAGTTCCAGATTTCAGAATTTCATATATATATTAACTACTCGTGAAATATATATATATCATAACAGCACCCTAAATAAAAACTATGGTGCGGGCATACTCTACTATCCAAACCCCGTATCACTTATATTAAGGGGAATACAAATTTGGAATCACTCTCGAATTATATTAACACATACACAAACAATATTGAGGCGAAGCATAGATTCCAAGTCTCTAAGAGGATGGCACATACCCACGTCTCTTAGGACCGTCTGAACTATCGATTCGATAGCCTGTACCAAGGATATCTAGCTTCTAGGGTACAAGTCAATATCCCCCATAAAGGTCCCATCGAGATAAGACTGTCCCAGCGCGGTAACCTCAGGGATAGCAAGTAGCGTGGGCATGTTTTCACACATAGATAGCATATGCATACACAATCATATAACTATACTAATACTACCAGGTCAATATTGGGTATATTCCCAAATCCCATAGTTATGACTTTTATCCATATTATCATATTTTAGTAAACACTTATAACGGTTCGTTTCTAACCTTGATTCGGTATTATTCCAACGTACCACACAACTCTCATGACTTTATTCTCCAAATTATAAAATTCAGTAGGTATTCACATTTGTCCCAAAGTAACTCTCTTACGTGTCTCTCTCTTTAAATCATAAATTCACCGACCCTTATGTAATTATCCCAAAATACAATCTTTGCCCGACATCAAGGGTCCCAAAATCTATTCACACGTCCTACTGGTCTTCCCTATCTCCCAAAACATTTTATTAAGGATGCCCAAGAATTATCTCACAATAAATTGAATTTGACTCATTTGAACAGGAAATAGGAGTCTGCCAGGAGGGGTCGATCGATCGAGGTCTGGGGCTCGATCGATCGAACCTTCGATCGATCGAAGCTCTGGGCTCGATCGATCGATCAAGCAGGTCTGCAAAAACTGAAATTCTGCAGTTACGGGTTTCATCTCCTAACTTCAACAATTTCCACATTTTCTAATCCCAATCGTCCCAGAATTGATACTACTAACCATATATTAGGTATTTTCAACGTAAAGCATGTGGATTTCAGTCATTTAATCATGGATTAATAGCCCAAAATCTATACAACTATCAAGAACCCTAGAAATTTCTTAATCATGGTTCTAATCTGTTTTTCCCAAAATTTCCTTCTAATACAACATTGAAATTTCGTGGATTATTCTTCTACATCACCAATAATTTCCAGAATAAGGTTTAAGTCATCACTACATGCAAATTCCTATCACAATTTAGGTTTTCTTCAATGAAATTCATCCCTAATCATTCCTAAACTAATATGAAGGATGCACCAACGAAATAAGAAAGATAAACACTTGCCTGGGATTTTTGGTGTTCTCATTTGCAGATGATTTTGGTGTGGTTGCTTAGTCCGTTGCTCGATCTACGCGTTGGTGGTGGTGGCGGTGCAAACGGATGACTTTGGGCCTTGAATTTGGCCTTGAGAGCTCTCTCCTTCCTCTCCTATGGACGTTCTTGTGTTTGTGATTTCTAACCCTAGCTGACTAACCCAAATGGCTGATATAGATTACTGATTTTCGTGGGTTTAATTACCCATAAATGTGAAATGTCCAAAATGCCCTCCCGGGGTACCACTTAGGCCTAAAAACGCCCCGAGACCCAAACTAAACTCCTGGGTACACTTTTCTGACTATCTCGACCCTTTTGGATGCGTTGGCACACTCAAAATGACCATACGAATGACTTATAAAATATTCACTTTTATTTATCAAAGTTTAGTCCCGACGCGACACGGGCGCGTCCCGACTCAAATTTCCAAAATTGTCATTTTATTCACTCGTGACATTCAATATAACCAATATTACATATTACTTTTCTCATTAGTAATATTCAACAAATTTCCCATAATTACTAACTCTTGTCACGTTTATAATTATAACATAATTAATTTCCGAATTTTTATTAAATAATTAACTCACATTAAATTTAATAAATCCCCAAATTAATATAGCATAAAAATACGGGGTATTACAGCTCAGTGTATTCCTTTCGGACTGGGACAGGGCGACTTTCTATTGCCCATGATACGGTTGGTTGAGAGACGTTGTTTATGATTGAGACTGTAGCACTGGCAGGTTTGTCTTATTTTCTAGAGGTGAACTGTCCGGACACCTTCTTTGGTTCAACTTCTGTATTGGCAAGACCTTCGGATTTCTACCCCTGCCTCTCTGAGAGCTCAAAAATGGGGATAGTATTGTCCTCAATCATTGTTCGAACATGGGGTAAGAAGTTCTTATTTACTATGGTGACCTGTTCTTCCTCGGAAGGCCGATTGGTCATAGTGGCTGTTTTTTCCCTCCATCGAGCGATGAAGTTACTGACTGATTCTACAGGGTTCTGCTTGAGCATCTCTAAATCACGACGGGTGACCTAAAGCTCTTCATTATATTTGTACTGTGACATGAATTCTCGGGCTACATCCTCCCAGCTACGAATTCTGGATTCTTTGATAGACAAAAACCATTGAAGGGCGCTCTCCTTCAGAGTTTCCTAAAACAATTGGGCCATCACTTCTTTAGAAGCCCCTAGTAGAGTCATGTAACGGTGATAACTTCGGAGATGAAAAATCGGGGGTCCAATTCCTCTGAATTTCTCGATATTTGGCATCTTGAACTTCTCAGGTACCCTCGCTTTAGGATAAGGGGACATGCGGGTGTAATCCATCTAATTTCTCGAGACTATGACTTGGTCAAACTTCTTGGTGAGCATCTTGAGGTCCTCTTTGACTTTGTTCAGCTCTTCTTCCTTCGGATTAATGACCATAGGCAAGTTAGCCCCATGTTGGGCAAGGTTCGGCATCGAAAGTTGGGCAGACGGTGGCCCATTAGCAGGAGGGGCACATGGAGCATGCTGATACTCTTCGAGAACCCAGATAAGCTCGGGTGGATCCATGGCATGAGGAAATAGGGCCTTTGGCTCTTAAGGAATGGAAACCTGGTTTCGTTGCATCTCTCAGACCTCGGTTTGGAGGTTGTCAATCTTGGACATAAGCTGAGCTAGAACTGCCATCAGATTCGGCTGCACAACAGGTACTTGGTCGGTATTCTTCATAAAAAGAGGATGGATTCCAGACTCGAAAGGAGTAATAGGGGAACGGATGGAACTCCGGGGTGACTTGACTGAAGATCGAAGCCAATAAGGAGCCAGGCCAAGGGCTTGCGATCGACCTGAGAAGGCATAAAATGGGATTTATTTTTGAGAAAAGGGGACGAAGTTTTTTTTTTTTTTTTTTGGATTTTTGATAAAGAGAAGAGAGATGTTTTTGGATTTTTTTTTGGAGACGGATCTCAGCATGATTATTATAATTATTATGTTCTCACTTGTATTAAATTCTCCTAAATGCAAAATGAAATGCTAGACGGGACTCGAGCTTGGAAAAATTGGGTTTGCAATATATGCAAAACTATGGCTGGACTTGTGACCAGGCTCACGGATAGGGTCCCATTTTAAAAATGCGTGAGAATTCAGGCAGCAGGCCAACTCGGAATTTCGGCAGAGTTTCGGGTTGAAACGTCAATCTAACATGTGTGTCCTAGGGTTAACACCTATATGCGGGAATGCAGTTGGTTGGGTGAATCGGAAAGGGTTCCCCCCTTTGGCGTGACTTCCATGATATACGTCTTGCTCTTGCGGGCAATCGGTACGTGTGGACAAGCCATTTGATATACCTGAGTGTACATGAATTGCGTCACCATATACCACGTGGGGACGGTATGTGTGAGAGCGAATTCGATATACTCGGCGTACGTGAACGAGTTCCCTACGATATACCTCCCGTCATGACTTCAGTCAAGCGGTACGATGCGGGGGAACCGTTCGATATACGTCGAAGGTACTGGGCTAATGGAAGGTTAGAGTCATATCGCTTAGGCTAACTGTGCCCTGCCGGACCAACGCCCATCATGAAGTGACCCTCCAGTTACTGGGTAAAATTTGGTAAATAATAATGCTCTTTTGGTGATGTCGTGTGAATCATGCATGATTCTTTTATTAGTATCTTATGATGAGAGTATATTTCTTGATTATGCCAAATAGGGAGCCAAGTGTAAGTACCAATGGTACACCAAGTATGGATGATGCGTACAACATGTGGATATATGTGACCCTAGGTGCACGTGGTGCGAAGTGTACATGGAGAATTTTCTACAAGTGTGTGAATAGAAGCATAAGCATGGGGTACACATGAGTATTAAAGGGGGACATGCAAAATGGGGGAGAATATAAGCAAACATAGCAAACACGTAAATAGAGTCTATCCCTCAAAAGAAAGTCCCCAGCGGATTCGCTACTGTGGCTATCCCCTCACGGATCCCGATCCTCGCGACGGGCGGGCTGCGGTAGAGTGAGGATCCTCGGGTCCCGCACGTCCCTCTCGAGAGCACTTCGGCCGGTGTCATTTGAGGTGAGCTAAAAAATATAGAGAGATTAGAGTCGCCAGTCTACTTTACTCAAAGCAGACAAAAGAAAAAGGGTTCGAAGGTTAAGTTACGAAATGGGAAGGTGTTAGGGACCCATTTCGCCCTTCGGTCTCTCATGGGTTTTTGCTATTTTCCTTTATTTTCCCCATGATATGTATGCATGTGTATATATAGTGGAGATAGGAATAATCAACTTTTACCTTGGAAGAGGTAAAGCGAGTCATCCGTTGGAAGGTGTAAAAAGTATTAGAAAATAGGATTTAGGTGACCATCACTACGTTAATCATTATAAGGGAACGATAATGTATACGAAATAATACGCCTTTAAGAACAAATATATGTATATATATATATATATATATATATATATATATATATATTATAAGAGAATGGAGTTTAGAGAAAATAAAAAATGAGAGAAAAAGTAAAAAAAATAGGACTCGAGTCTCGGGTTTTACCCCGAGATGCCTACGTAGCCTATATAGGCATCAAAGTCCAAGTAGTTCGCATACAAAACGAGGGGTGGGGTTTATCCCATAAATCCAACCAAGGATTCTCTTATTTGTGTGTGTGTAGAAAAAGTGTTTTAGTTGTGAGAGAAGTGTAATAAAAGTGTGAGAATTCTCGTTTGGAATTTATGAGCAAACCCTCAGTTTCTTATTTTTTGGGTTTTTATTTATATGAAATTAAGATATGTGCAATAATACTAAAAAAAAAGTATATTAGGATGTGTGAGATGACATAATGAAAGTACTAAGTAATAAAACAAGTTATTGCAAATTTATGAGAATTTAAGGAGATAGTTGAGAAAATTGGACCTTCTTGAAGATCTTGAGCTTGATCTTGAATGTTGTAGAGCATCCCTTAGACTTGGATGACGATGGAGGGTAGTGAGTTCACCAAGTTTGGTGAAAAGGATGATTAAAAGTGAAGGTTGGAAAGGGATTTGGGTGTGGAAATCACGCTGACTTTGAGAGAGGTTTTCTGGATTCGTTGAGAGTGATCTCTATCTCATCTGGGCTCCCTTTGCAATGAGGTCAAGGCCTCCTTTTTATAGGCCCAGGCCATTGCCGATCGGCATATCCATGTTCCTTCCGTACAGCAGGTGCGTTTAGGCACACTGCCGTTTGGCAGTGTCTTTTAGGCCTTTTTGGAAAATCGGCCGCAGAATGCAAGCTATTGATCAGAATCGCACACGGGGTGGACCGTTGGAAAGATAATTCAGAGACCTTTGAAAGTCCTTTGGACTTCACCCGAGTTTGGGAGTTGACTTTGGGTCAAATATGGTTTGGAAGCATTCGTCAGTCCATTGGACGGGGAATCATCGGACGCAAACGGATCGTTAGTCCGCATGGTAAGTGAATCACGTACGGGGTGGATCGTCGGAAAGGTTAGGAGATGTACTTCGAAATTCCAAAGAGTTTGATCAGGTTTGGGAGTTGACTTTGGTCAACCGGGCCCTCGAAGCATTTGGTGACCTTTCGAAGTCAAATGGATCTTTCATCCGTACCGTAAGTAAAAATTGCACACGGGATGGATCGTTGGAAAGGGGTTTTAGTGACCTTTGAAGATTCATTCAGTCTCGGTCGAGCTGAAGAATTTGACTTTTGGTCAAACGGAGCCTGTGAGTGCCCGATGGCTTTAGGTCAGTACTCGGGGTATGACCTGGATCTGTAGTGATGAGGGGAAGTGCTAGGGACCTAAGGAGAGTTTAGAGGGTAATAGAATGGGGTGTCTACAACTGTGTCCCTCCCTTTTTCAATGAAGAGCATCTTCTTACCAATCCAATATCCCATACGATGAAGAGAGACTGCGCCATGTAAAATAATGGGGAGACAAGTCAATACGAGATATAAGTAAGGAAGAGACTTCACTCAGTATGTTTTTAAAAAGTACATAAACAACTCTGTGAAGGGAAAATCCAGTCAATAGAGAGATGTCCATTGACTGGAGGAAATGTTTGTCGGCCTTAGATACAAGAGAGCCGATACCATCTATGGCATGTTTACCATGGCCGATGATTTTTTCATCAATAATTTTTAACTGTGACAGCCGAGCAGTAAGTAAGTCATCGGACGAGATCGAAATGGCTTGTGTAGGATGATTTTGCTTTGGGGGACAAGTGGTTGTGGTGTCATGATCTCAAATTTTTCTTTTCTTCCCAACATCTTCAGCTCGGTTGGGTTCGCCAACAATTAACTTTTTAATCTGGGCAGCAGGGGGTTCAGTTCTTTTGCCACGCTTGTTGGCAAGTTTGGTTAACTCGGGAGCCACCATGTTCTAAAGATCGTTTGCTACGCCTTTGGGACAACCTGTAAAACATAAACCTCAAAGATTAATTATTAGCAATTGTGAAGTATGAGACAACAGTTAGTAAAGTTAATTACTTACATAACTCGACAAGGGGCCAGCCGTCAGAACTATTTGAGCTAAATAGTACAGAGCCATTAAATTCTCAAACTTTAGAAGACCACCTTTATCACCTTGTGTACAAAGATTTTTGACCTTTTTAAAGGCCTTAGGGTTCAACCCCGGGTCGAGTTTGGCCGACACAGAGAATTTTACCCACTTCAAAGGGGTCCTAGGCTCACCGGTCCCATAGGCTTGGTTTGGACCAAACTCCAAAGCCACTGAGATAAATAAGTAACGGGGCTTATAATTGTGGTTTAAAGTTTGGGTGACCAACAATATCTTCTTCTCAAAAATCCTAGCTATAAGGTGGTAGTAATCAGGATGTCTTGGGGGACGAAGGTGTATAACAGGCAAGAAATATGCAAATTGGAAGGTCAGTTTAGTGGATTGTCTTCCAAAAGACAATAGAGCCAAGGATAACAGTCTAGGAATTCGGAGAAAGTTGAGAGGGGACAAGTTTTAGATGAGCCATAATGGCTCGGATTATAGGGTGAATGGGTAGGCAAAATCCAAGCTTAAACATCTGCTCGTAGACACAGATTTCACCATCTTGGCCAGGAAAGGATCTCTCCTCCTTAAGAGGCTTTCTCATAGAAATGGAAGAATCTATGTTGTATAGATGCCTCGAGACCAATAGGTTGACTTCCGATATAATACTCTCGTATTTCTCAGCAACATACGTATCAACCTCACTTTCCTCACTACTGCTTTCCACAACCTCGGCCTGAGGATTATTTGGGTCACCACTAGGGAACCTCTATGCAAACTCGGCTCTAGTTAAAGCCGAGAGAGGAATCTAATCTAAAGGAGGAAGAACTTCCACATTAGGTTCAAGTATCTGAAAAGAGTCAGATTGATCTGACGTCTCGAATCTTTTAGAAAATGGATGTGAGAAGAAGCCTCATCTATATCAGACCCTTCAGCTTGGGATGGACCACAGGCCATGGATTCCTCATACGAATCAACACTCTAAGCCGGTTGAGAGGTAGATATAGGATCATCACTGATGAGGATGACTCATACATTGGATCAGAAGGTTTAGTAACTTAGGGGTATATGAAAGCTAGGGGAGGTGGATAAATTGGACGAATGGGAAAGGCCTCAACCTTCTGATTCTCGGCTTCCTCAGACTCTATCCACCTAATTTCTTCAAAGCAGTTTTCTCTGGGGATGGGAAACTCCTCGGCTAAGATATACAACCATCTTAACATCAAAGGATGAGGCTCAACTTGGGTGAAAATTGGCAAAGGAACAAACAACTCATAACTTTGACTTCAGTTGACCAAAGATCAAACAGGAAGTTGAAACATTTTCAAGTAAGAAATTCAAGAACATAGCCTTGAAACTGGTTGAAGAAGATGATCGGAGGTCAATGAAAAAGGCCTAAAAGGTCAAAAAGCCCTTAAAGGCCCCTCTTTTCAATTCCAAACCACTACCAGCTACCTAAGAACACCCTAAGGAAGGCCTAAATAAGTCCAAACACTCTTAAATTCTCGCCAAAAAATTCAAAACTCACCAAAAAAGCTACACACAACCTAAATAAAAGAGTTTAATGAAAAGAAGCAAAAGAAGAAGGTAATAATGGTTACCTGAAGACTAGCTGCCGGAGAAAGAAAGAGAAAGAGGCAACGCAGTTGTAGAAAACTAGGAAAGCTAGAGAGAGGAATAGGCGAGAGGTTTGGGGAATAAAGAAGAGAGAGAGAAAGTTTTGAGTTTATATATGAAGGAAATAATTAAGCACATTTTCTAATGTACATCATCATTCGAGCCACGAATTCCAAAGCGCTTAGCTACCAAATCAATCTTGGGACAGACGCTACTCAACTAGAACTACGACATGTGTCACCTTCTTATGCCTCAAGTTGTATCCAATCAACACATCAGAAATGTCTCATTAAAGGACAGGGTAGACTCGTATCCCCCAACCACCTCTTTATATAGATGACTGAGGGCTAGGGGTAATTGATATGACCAAGTATGACCTCGTGTGTGGATGAAAGCCTCTATATCAAGCAATATAGCTTTAATAAGTAACTCCCATGTCATTTCCATGACTCATCCAGATCAGGGTCAATCTCATACTCATAACCTCAACATCTAACAGGCTGAGACCTGAGGGAAGCATTTCATCAGCAGGGTCATCTCTCGTCCACTATCCTAGCTGACGTCAGGAAAGGGCCTACTTAGTCCACCTTGTCCTAGGCTCCTCAGTCGAGACCATACTTGTCATTTTCCAGTATGAAGTCAAGCACCGCATCAGTAATCTCATACTCAGTCGGTCTGAGACTTTTGTAGACGACACCATTTCGTATGAGCAGTAGAAAGTTCCAAGATAGCGTGTCCCACGTTTGTAATTATGTTATAACCATATTATCCCCTCACGTGAGGGGATATTGAATCATCATTGGTTACACATGTTGTGGATAACTATTACCATCTTATTGGAAGCCTTCATCATCACACACATACATCATGCTTAGGTGGTGTATTACACCCCTTAGGCACTATAATTACTTGTCTTCTACCTCTTGTAAAAGGGAGAAAATTATAAATCCTACAGAAACCCTGTCAAACTAACTATAAGAGAGAAAGCTTGAGCATTTTTATATTCAGGCCATTAACACCTTTTTAGTGGATTACACACACTATACAGTGGACGTAGGCCATAATTTGGTTGAACCACTTACTTTTGGTGCTCAATCCCTATTTGCATCATCTAATTCTCTCACTGCTATATTGCTTGTTTGCTGCCATTATTATACCTATTTAAGATCATTATCATTATGACTTGGCGGTACCATTTTTGGTATCATTACTATCCATGATGGCCCCAAATCTTCAACAATGAAATTGACCATTTGATCCACCTCTATGCTTCTGGTTATAAATATTTCTACTGGAATGTTCCTCCTGAGTTCTATTCTTGTTGCGAAAGCGAACTGAGCAAGTGCATCAGCTCGAGCATTTTCTATCCTTGGTATTCTACTTATTTATACTGCCACAAATTTAAAAATGACTTCCTTTACCTTAGCTAAATATCTCACCATCAAATCCCATTTGAATCCATATATATGAAGCACTTTGTTGATAATCAACTGGGAGTCACTGTGTTCCACTACTTGCTCGGCACCTTATGATTGGGCTAACTCAAGTTCCATGATTAAAGCCTCATACCCGGCTTCATTATTTGAAGTTTAAAATTAAAATCTGAGGGCATATTCCACATCAATATTCTCAGGATTGTTAAGTATGATAGCAACACCACTATTAGTTGCGTATGAAGATCCATCCACGTATAAATTCCATAATGTAATTTCACTGCTAAAACATTTTGTAGATTATTTTCCATAGCAGAATACCTTCTTACTTTCTTCTACATATTTCTGGGCCATTTCTTGAGCAATGGATGATTTTGGATGATCAGTTACGACTTTGGCTTGCTTTTGAGATGATCTCTTTTTCATACAAGTCTACTCGGTAGGCAAGTTGGGTTGGTCGGTAACCTCTGGATATGTAAATTCCGTTATAAAATCTGCCAAACCTTGCCCTCTCCCATCTCTATTTCCCAATACATCAACCTGCCTGAATTTTTAGGTTTGTGAAGTGATCGTCAAAGAGGTAAATAAGTGTACATTACTATGGTGTGCGCTTGAAAATAAGGCTTCATTCACCTAGAGGATTCAATGAGAGCTAAGGACAATTTTTTCAAGCGTGGATACCTAATTTTGACTCCCACAAATGTTTCGTTGGTGTAATAGACTGGTTTCTGGATCCCATTCTTTAGCCTAACTAATGCCGAGCTACTGCGGATTTAGAAACAACTAAATACAAGTACAATTTTTCTTCAACTATTGGTCGGGACAATATTGACGGAGACCCCAGGTACGTTTTCAACTTTTGAAATGCTTCTTCGTACTTCTCATTCCACTCAAAGGTCTTTCTAAGCACCTTAAATAATGGTAGACATCTTTTTATTGCTCTATAAATAAATCGATTGATGGCAGCTACTCTACTAGTAAGTTTTTGGACATCTTTTTTGCAAGTTGGAGATTGAATTTCAATCAGAGCTTTGATTTTGGCAGGATTAGCTTCAATTCCTCTTTGGTTTACTATAAAGCCGAGGACCATTCCCTTTTGCACATTGAACACGCACATGGTCGGATTTAGATTTATTTGATGATTTTTTAGTTGGTTGAAAGTCTGATTTTCATCCTTGATATGATCTGAAGCTTTCCAACTTTTGGTCAGCATGTTATTTACGTACACCTCCATATTCCTCCTAATCTGTTCTTCAAACACCTTATTGACCAATATCTGGTACATTGCTCCAGCATTTGTTAGCCCGAAAGTCATCACATTGTAGCAATAATTACCTCGATTGGTAATAAAAGAAGTACTTTCTTTGTCCACTGGTTTCCTTTTTATCTGGTTATATCCACAATAGGCATCCATGAAACTCAACAACTCATGTCCTACTGTGTCCTCTACTAACTGATCAATTCTAGGCAAAGGAAAATGATCATTTGGGAAGGCTTTGTTAAAATCAGTGAAATCTACACACATGCGCCACTTATCATTTTTCTTCTTGACCATCACAACATTTGCCAACCATGCAGGATAATTGACATCTTCAATGAATTGAACTTTTTGTAATTTTTTTTACTTCTTCTTGAATGGCCTGGTTCTTCTTAGGACTGTACACCCTGCGCCTTTGTTTGATCGGCTTGGCATCCTTGTTAATGTTGAGCTCATGACAGAGGAAGTTGGGAACAATCCCAGGCATATCTTCATGAATCCAAGAGAATACATTATTTTTCTCCCTTAGGAATGCAACCAGTTCCGGTTTGAGGAGTGAGGCGAATGTGGAGCCAATTTGGGTGGTTCTTTTTTCTTTTTCATTATCTAAGATTATGCTTTCAGTAGCTTCTACTATTTGCGCTTTGACTAGCTCTGTTTCATCTTAGGGATCCAAAGTATCGACTTCTGACTGGCTGTTGGTATCCATAGTGTCAACTTGGTAAGTGGTGGTCTTTTTCTTTAAATCGACTAATTATTTCTGCTCGGCGGAAGAGTAATAGCATTCTCTGTCCACCTTTTGGTCACCCTTTATTATGCCAATCCCAAAATGAGTAGATAACTTTAAATATTTGTGGATAGTGGATGGTACAAATTTGAATTTATTTAATCCTACCCTGCCGAGGATCACGTTATAAGCTGACTGAACATTTTTATCCATAACAAAGAAACGTATCTTCTCGATGCGGCTTGCTAGCCAAGTGCTGAATAACACCTCCAATTTGACTTTTCCTAGGGGTAAATTTTTCCCCCTGAAAAGCCAATCAAGGGTCTTGAGTACGGTTCCAATTGACTATGTTTCAATCCTAAGCTCTGGAAACAGAGATATGACATGATATCAACTGAACTTCCATCATTTATCAGAACCCTGGCGATGATGGATTTCTGGATTCTAAGCTTGATGACCAACGAGTCATCATGAGGATGCAGTACTCCAGAGAGATTATTTTTGGAAAAGTCGATGACAAGTTTATCTTTGTTTACTTTCCTGGGCTGGTTATCATCATTCAAGTTGATGCGTTATATGTAGGAGGAGGCTTGTGCTTCTATCAAATAAGGTTTCCTCTCAGTAGTCTGATCTCCTCTTGTGATGGCATGATAATTTAAAGAACTAAAACTTATTATATCTACCTCAATTTCTGATTACTTGGGCTACTTCTGTAGGTCAGGATCATCTTCATAACCATCCTCATGGCCTCATTTATTGTCATTTCTAGGTTTGTAAGGAGAATTTGACCTTCCTCCCGTTTCTTGATTTTTATGACGACCAACAAATTTGTTCAGTTTTCTTTGGCAAATGAGAGATTCAATTTTATTCTTTAAAGTTATACAATTATCCATTGTGTGTCCATGATCCTTGTGGAATTTATAATATTTGTAGTTATCTCTCTTCTTGGGGGTGCTTTCAGCCTCTCAGGCCATTTTAAATCTTTTTTCTTTATTCTATTTTCGCTCCTTCTTTTTAGGCTTGGTATCAGGACTTTTTTTGCATATATTCCTTCACTGGCATTCATAATTTTTCCATCCATAGCCATGCGATCTGCCATGGTTTTAGGAGGATCTCTTGCCAATGCGTAATACAAATTTTTTGGAAGTAATCCACTCATCAAGGCAGTGATGGCTATTTTTTCTTCATAATCAACCACTCCCAGTTTCTTGTTATTGAAATGAGTTATGTATTCTCTGGTGGTTTCCCCTTCTTACTACGTAACACTTAAAACATGATCTACTCTTTTAACTGGCTTGACCACAAAACATAAGTTACTGATGAATAGCTCAGCCAACTAATTAAAACTAGAAATTTATCCCCAGGGCAAGTTGTTGTACCATATCTGGGATGAACCAGTGATGGTGCTTAAAAAAGCTCTACATCTTATTTCATCAAGAACAAAGTATATATCAGTTGCTGCCTGATACTGCTCAATGTGCAATACATGATCGGTTTTACCATCCTATTTAAGGGTAACCACTGGTGTCTTAAACTTAGATAGGGTAGGAAAATCAATAATCGCTTGGATGAAAGGAAAGGAGACCTTTTGATAAAATTGCGCTGTAATGGATTCTTCTCCTTGGCCATCTCCCCTAACCGATCTTCTAATCGCTGAATCTATCCCTTCCATGTAGGTTTTTCAGCTTTATACCTATTAAAATCAGCTCGGCCATCCCTTCCATGAGTTTGTGCTGAGCTCTCTTCCTGAGAAGTCTGCTCGGAACGCACGGATCCTCTGGAACTTATTCTAGCTCTAACTGCTCTATCATGGTATTTTCTATATGATTCTTTTGATCGGTATGGTTCTTGCTGATGTCCTTTATTTACTCGAGGTCCCAAACGATCAAAGGCTAATGCTCTTCTTAATCGCGCTAAGGCAGTTGTACATTCAGGAGTAAGAGAGAAACCATCATAGTAATCCATTGATCTAATTGAAGAACTGGCCCCTGGGAGATAAGATTATCATGTGAGGACCCGGAATAACTATTATGATGCGTCCTAGGAGGAGGAGGGGGCATATCCCTTATGGAAGACGGATCATTTGTATGCTGAGATGGAGCTATTGGCCTAGCTTGCAGGGATTGAGCTAATTCCCTCATAGTTTCCCGCATCGCTTCTTGCCCTTTGTCAAGATTGAGCAAAACTTCATTAAAGTCAGTCGGAGTATGAGGAATGTTGCCTCCTGCAGCATTATTGCTTTCGATAATGTCATTCATTCTGTGAAATCTTTGTAACCACTCAAATGAAGATCTTTCGATGGAGAACGATGATAGACAAAACATTTACCACAGGCGATGCCAATATGTTGATGTCTAAAATTGATATGACTTATATGAATCCAATTTTATAATCACAGATAAAATAATGAGGGAAAAATAAATGTGACACGAAATTTTTTAAGTGGTTCAGCTATAAGAAAAGCTTACATCCAGTGTGATTGTATTGATGTTGATGAGTACAGACAACTAGGTATTCTCGCTAGAAGAATGACCTTGTATTATTAGTGAACCGTAGATCAAGGGTTATAATGGATTTATATATTTAAGCATTTACACCCTTACATAATGAATATGACTGTTGACAGCATTGGGCACGTGTGAAATGACTCTTGGCCTCTTTCCACGTGATGACTGTTTATCTACAATAATGGTTTGTATTTTTAAGTTGATCGTATTTCTAGACGATCAATTATCATCTAAGCTGACCAAGTAATTGATGACTAGGTCTAGTGCCACGTGAGAGGATAGGTGTCCAATTCTAATTGGTCCACGTAGATTGCTAATTTTTTGCATCAATAAACCCTATGCTTAGGATTGTTGATTCATAATGAAACTTACATTATCCTGATATTGATTATAGTTGATGCAAATCATATATGAGTTCGGTTGGACTTTATACACCATACAATATAGGATTACCAGTAAGGGCCGTTAGGAGAACTGCGGGAGGAGAGACTCAATCGAAGCTATAGAGTATTATGGGATGGTGATCGCAGTAGAATTCACAACTATTATTTTTTGGGCAGTGGACGCTGTGATAACTGCTAGGGAACATTAGTTTTCCCAATTAACACCATACCTAATGGTAGCACAAATTCAAACTCACCCAGTACAGTTGGTAAGGGAGAGAGTTGAAGAAGTTTTTCTGAAGGGCCATCAACAAGAGTTTGGGAAAAGTGCAAAAGGGTGATTGGCCAATGAAAGAAGATCATCCAAAGTAAATTGCGTACGGTGGAGTGCAATGACATTTATGATTAAAATTTTGGACAAAATATTTAGCTCATCCCATCACCACATCCGAGGAGAGATGCTATGAATATTAAGGAATTTGGGGTACGATTTGACCGCGAACCCTTTCATCAGCTACTTAGCAAGAAAGGCCGAGGAAATTCCAGTACTTATTGCACGAGGGCCAGATAATGGTTTGACACGAGGGAGGATTTGCTTGTTTAGAAAACTTCATGCCCGACGAGGGGGTCTTTGAGTTGATGATGGACCATGGGTAGAAAATGCCAAATTGAAGGGAAAAAAATTCAATTAGGATGACTGATGGTGATGTCGTCAATGTCGTACTTTTAAAAGGGCAATATAAATGTTCCCACATGAAGGGGCTAAGAGAATAGAGAGTCTAGTCAACACAACAAGAATTAATGATATTGGTGCTAGTGAGGCATCACAGGGGAATACCCAATAGGGGACCCATTTAAATAATTCAGATCAATGGAGTTCCTACCAAGTGATGGTTAACTCAGTCAGGACCGACAGTGTACTCAATAGGGTTAGTAGAGCCAACAAAATAATGTGGATAGCAATTGGGGCTAAGGTTACCAGTCCCAAGAAAAGGATAACCCGGATATGTCTAGTGGGGTCAGAGATTGGGGAATGACACAGAGAGGTGTTAGATTTGTGGGGGGAGTAGGGCCATGTGTTGATCTTATCCGCAACAAGTTAGGGGACATGAGCGGGATGCCCAATATTGGCAACAGTTATAGATGTTTTTGGTACGAATTTGGACGAGATTAATATGTCCAAGAACCATTTGAACCGCTAGTGTTGTTAGCAATTGAAGGGATGAGTTTTATCCATAAGTAAATGAGATAATATATATATAACACGGGTAAGTCACAATATTTTTAGCACTAGATTCGTGCGTGAGACTGGTTTAGTAGATGTATTGTTAATATTACCATAATGTTTATATAGTTACCGTTGAGTAGCGGGGCTCTCTTTGGTTCCATCTCCAGGGGAGCAGGTGTGGACACTGAGAGGATATGTTTGAGTGGGTTAGATTACTTTAAGAGATAATATACGAGTATGATGTTATCTAGGGTATGGACTGGTTAACGATGGTTTGAGCGATGGTGCAACACTGCTATCGTGTTCACTGTTCCAGGGCAGGATGTGTTATTTTGCGATGCCTCACCTGAAAGAGGGATGAGCTCGCATATATATTATATTATGGAGGATACTTTAGCATACAATTATCTCCTTACATTTGATTCCAGTGTTTAGGAACTTTTACTGATGTGATTCAGGGTATAACAAGTTTTTTTATCAAGTTCAGAGATCTAGCTCGTTATTGATTTAGCATTAGAGACTGATTGAGAGTGAGAGCACAAGTGTTATATGACTCCTTTAGAGATGTGGAAGTTTATGATTAGACTTATACAATAGGGGGATATGATTTTGAGTGTCCCGGTTATATGCTATGGGCCTCCAGAATTCGATGATCGATACTATTAGGTAATAGTGCATCAGGGGAGTTCCTTGTTTGAGTTTCGATTGTGGGAGGTTCTACACATGAACTATTTTAAATGTCGAAAGTGGGGAGATCTTGTTAGATGTTAGGGCATTAGTTTTAAATTTTAACTAGTGAACATGTAGAGAAAACACTTTAGGCTGAGAGCTCTCACACTATATAAGGCCAGTGGAGCCGGTAGCTTTGTGTGGGAAGTACTAGGGAACTTCTGTGTAACACCCCGTAATTCTGGGGATGTAGTATTTAATTAAATTGGTGATTTAGCATTTATTTAAATCGGTGATTTGGGATTTATTTAATTCGGAGAAATTATTTAATTTGGTGATTTAGGGTTTAAATTAATTCAGTTTATTTTAATTTCTTGCATTCCATAGTTTGGGGTGGAAATAAGATGATTTTATAAAGTGACTTGGATGATGATTTATAGGTCAAGGTTGATTTCTAAAGGGTTAAAATAGTCAAAATAGTATACCTGGGAGTATAGTTTGGGTCCCGTGGCAATTTTAGGACAAACCGGCACCATAGAAGGGCATTTTGGTCATTTGGTAAAATATGGTAAAGACACCTACGAGTTTTCAAAGACTTTATTAGTATATTGATGGGAGAGGCTGGGGTTTATCGGTTAGAAAACCAAAAGAAGACATTAAAGAAGAAGAAGGAGAGGCCATTCTTGAAGTTGAAGGAAGGATTCTTGCACCACAAACATCATTGGCGAGTGGATTGAAGGGGAAGACAATCAAATCCATCATTAAAGCATGAAATTGATCCTTTAATTAAGAGGCAAGTAATTATCTTGCGTTTACATTAGGCATGTTATAAGATCCATGTTGAATAGGGTTTGATTTACATGTTTTTGGAAGATTTAATATGAATTTAGGTGGGTATAATCCATGAATTGAAGTAGGTTTGCATGTAGTCATATTTCTTTATGTTGGTGACACGAAATCAGAGAGTTTGGAATTCTTTATAATGAAGAAATCTAGGTTCTTGATTAAAAGGTGTGAAGAACATGAGAAACTAGAATTTTTATGTATTGCTAGAGGATAATCTATTCTTGGATTAAATTCGGCATGAATTAATGATTAATTTACATTGGAAATCATTCCTATACATCAATGTAGTGATTAGTTATGTTGGTTTGAAATTTGGTGAAATTTCATGGAGAATTGAAGAAGATATTGGGTTGAGAAATCGCAAAAACGTAAGGAAGAAGAGACCTGCTTTATTTCCAATTGATTCGGCCTCCTGGGCGAATCAATTCGGCTGCTCAAAATTCACCAGTTTCGCCTTTTTGATGTTATTTCCTCTTGGGATGAATTATGAGGAACTTGGCGGTTAATCCTAGAATTAATTGAAGACTTAGAGGAGGTCAGTAGGTATATATTTGAGACTTGATTGGATATGAATGTGAGTAAGATTGGAATTTAAACCAACAATAGTAAATGGAGTGAATTATAAATCAAAAATTTAATATTTGGGATTCGTAAGAGTGGTTAATGACCTAGGGCTATAACCAATAGGGTATGGGTGTAATAAATACTGAATTAATATAAGGGGTAACTAGGGGCCCTTCGGGTAGAGAATAACGCTCGGGTAAAAATAATTGATAAGTATAAATGTGAATAAAAAGTACAGTGAGTATTTACGAGATAAATACTACTACTGGAGATTATTATAGGTGAGAGTATACCTATACGGCTTATAATAGGTTGAGTGTATACTTATACTAATTTATTATAGGTTGTGTGTGTGCTTATATTGAATATACATATGGTTAGGCTGTGTGTATGCCTATTTTGAGCTTTTGTGTATGTTAACATACCTACGCTACTTTCTATCACAGAGGTCCCGCGTAGTGGGCGATCCCACCTTGACGATTCCAGTGAAGTTTGAATTTGTGCCCCAGAGCATAGTGCTGATAGTGGATATGTGAGAGAAATAGGGATGCCGACAAGTCATTTGGGTACGTTAGGTATGTGTGCAACCCCAAAGAATTAATGCTATGTTCTCCTCCAATATGTGTGCGCAGCCCCAAGGACATAGTGCTATGTTAACCTCCAATATGTGTGATTTAATTTATAGTTTGAGGAGACATTTCAATCCGATAGTCCATGGTTAGGTACTAGAGGTACTTGGACTTATAGCAAAGTATGCATGTGCGCATCGTTATGAACCGTAGGGGAGATGCTCTATTATATATATATATATATAATCTTACTTATGTGTGAAAGTAATGAGACTAGATAGTGTATATCTAAACAATGCTTAATCTACTTATGTGTGATAGTAGTGAGCCTAGATAGTGTATATCTATAATGATGCTTAACCTACTTAGGTGTAAATAATAGAAAATTTGGATAGTGAAAATATAAAGGAAAGTAAGTGTTAGAACTTAACATGAGGATCATAATAATAACGTAAGAGAAATGTTAATTATTAGTTATTCGGTAACTACTGTGTGGGCGGTACGGGGTAAGTTAAGAAGAAACTAAACTAAAGGCTTAATGATAATTAAGGGTGTACTGTAGAGTACTGTATGGACGTTACGGGAGAGGTAGACTGGTGTATAGTTAATTATATTATTGAGACCTAGTTAGACGGTGTAGCTTAGGGATGGCCATAGGCTTGAGGATCACCAAGACCGCCTAACCCGCCCAATAAAAAAATAGGGCTTGGGTAAGGTGAATATGCCCGCAAAGCGAGCTTGGCAAAGTTTGATAGGCCCGATTTTTTTCGGGTGGGATTGGGCATGAATTCTTAAGCCCGATGAAGCCCGGCCCAACCCGAGGCCCGATAATTATATATATAATATTAATATATTTATATATATCTATATAATAAAGTAGGAAAGTTATGTACGTCATAAGCTTCAAGTATGATGTCATCTATTTGAGTTTTTTTTGCATTTCCTATTTTATCCCTTACAAATTTGAACTCTCCCCTTTTTAACATACTCTAATTTGTTCCCCCTTCCCTTTAAAATTCAAACACAAGGGCATAATAGTATTATACCATTTTGGTTTCATTTTTCTCTACTCTCAGCATCTCATCTCACTTTCTCCTCTCATTGTTCCCACGAAATTCTCTCCTCTCTCTTCAACCACATCCACCCACCCATGCCCTCATCCTTCCCACACTATGATCTAGCGCAGCCAGAACACAGCCTCCGATGTTGGGCTTCAAAAGGTAATCTCTCTCTCTCTTACACACACTTACATGGGCTCCTTCTACGCTTTGCAATTTTTCAAGGTTTCTTTAGTTAGGATTTCTTTTGTTTGATTTTCATGGTTTGATCATAAATCAAGAGGTATTTAACCAACATCTTTGGTTAAGTTTTCTTTTTTTTTGGTTGAATTATTTTTCTTTGTAGGCCTAAATATTCTAAATTATGTTTCTCTCGGTCTTAATTGAGAAGTATCTCACTCCATAATTTTTTTTCCTTTTGGGTATGATTATATAATTATATATATTTTATTAGTATCTCCTTCATCAATATTTTTTTTAACTCCTCCTATTTCATCTCTAAAAATAATGGTACGAGTTTGTTGAAAGATTGGTGTAGTTCGGTTTAAAAATTGGTACCTTGGTTTAAACTTTGGTGGAAGAATTATTTTTTTTTCCTAAATCTCTTGAAATAATCTTTGGCATTTGGGGCAGATAGGGATACTCCAATGTTTTGACTTACATTTTTTATATGCATGTTTGATATACATATTTTATCTCTAAGAAATATTTTTTGTAGTGACAGATGGTATTTGAGATATCTCTAAAAATTGATTTTTGTTGAAAGTTAAGAAGATAAAGTGGATTGCAGCATCCATTTTCGATGCTGAGTGCGCCAAAATCTTAGCTTTACCAAAGTCACGGACATATGCTTGACCAAATCAATGGTTTCCAAACCATAATATGGTGAATATGTTTTTTTTAGATCTTGAATATGGAACTTCCTCTGCTCTCTCTATATATATTTCATCAAAGTGCCAGTGGTACTAACTATTTATTTATTTGTATAGAATGTCATTAATGCATGAGGGTTAAGTGTGCATTTGTTTTTAAAATTTAATCTTTGTGGTCTATGATCCATGACTTTTGGTTTAGAAATCATTTATAATGTTTTTTGCAAGTTGTAGTTTTGTTACTCCTTATTAAATCAGTATGTATTTTCTTGGGGTATGTAGTATTTTAGTTGCTTGCTTGGTACTTTAATAAATGTCAAAGTGATCATTGTACAAACATCTACTGTTTGGGATAGAGGCAAACTACAAATGTTAAATATGTAAGTACCTAAAGTTTAGGGACAATAATTTTTGTGTTTTTTTTAACAGGAGGAAGTCAAATAATTGAAGTTTGCTAAAGGCTTTGGTGTAACTTTAAATTGTGAGAAGTTTTTTTCTACCACCTTTTGTGCCTTCGCGGTCAAAAGTAGTGGCACGTTAGTTCATTCTCCTAACAAATGTAGAACTACATTGATCTGCTTATGAATTTCTTGACATGAGTGTGTTGATTGATGTTTTTAGTTCAGTGCCTTCGCGTCATTGCTTGTTGCTGTCACAACCACCACAATAAATTTAGGTGGAGATGTTTTGATCCAATAAATTTAGGTGTGCACCATAATAATTCGCTCACTATCTTAGTTTATGATTGATTGTAAGTGTTGAGAGTTGGTGAAGTTATGTGATGTGATGCCCCCGTGCTCAAATCCAGTAATGATATCATCATTGCCACTGGACTGCACAGGGAGAATCTGAAAGTCAGATGTAATGTGATGTGATTCCCATATCAATTTATATGTGCTTATTTTTCTAACAAGAAAATAGTAATGGCTCATGTCCTTTATGCGAACTGATTATGATGCCCACATCAATTTATTGGCGATTTTGAACTGTTGCTGTTGAATAATTGTTCTAGGGATGAGTACTAACCAAAGTATGCATTAATTTAGGTGTAAATATGAGTTGGCTGTAGACACAGACATGGTAAAATTACAAACATGGGGTGGGTGAAGCTCTCACTCAGTCACTCACAATGTTTCTCGCAAGGTATAGGCACATTCACAAAGCTGCTACAAAGAGTTGAACGAGATTGTGATTTCCCTTACACTCATGGCTTTAGTGGTGACAAACCTGTTGCCTTCACCACTTCGTGTTTATGGAAGACAACCCGTTTTGAGAACTCTCCAGAAAATCAGTCTCTGCCATTAGAGAGACAATGTCGTGTTGTTGTTTCAGCCTCAAGGTCGTGTTTTATTTTTTGGTGGATTAGCAACTACCTTCCTGTGCACATCATTTTTTACTTTCTTTGGATGAGAATCATTGTTTGAGGTCTTAAGCAAACATGAATTATGATCATGACCTTTTTAGGAGGAAATGAAGCAATATTTGGGCAAATATTATATAGATTGAAAGAGAATCAAGAGTATTTAGAATTTGTCGGTTGGGTTTCTGGATCCTTTACCTCCCAAGACGGTGGTTCAAAATGCTGATTCAATACCGAATATTACGAATGAGCATGCTAATGTAAATGAGAGTGTATTTAAGCAGTTTTGGAAGGCAGACGATTTTGAAAAAACTAAGGCTGGTGGTGACTGGGAGGTATCTTCAGGTGAGCTTTTGGACAATTCATTGGATGAGGTCCACAATGGGGCTACATATGTTAAAATTGATATGATAAGAATCAAGAAAGATGGGAGCAAAATGCTGTTGATTGAAGATAATGGTGGCGGGATGGATCCAAATAAAATGCGGCAGTGTATGTCCCTTAGGTATTCTGTCAAAAGTAAATTAGCAGATACAGTTGGACAATATGGAAATGATTTTAAGACAAGTACCATGAGGCTTGGAGCAGATATTATTTTGTTCTCTCGATGTTTTGGGGAAGATTGAAAAAGGCCAACACAAAGCATTGGCTTGCTGTCCTACACATTTTTTAGGAGCACCGGGAAGGAAGATAATGTAGTTCCCATGGTTGATTACAAAAGATCTGGTCAAGATTGGAATAAGATGACGATGTCATATTCCTTTTATGTTTATTATCCATTAAAAATTAGTTCAATTTTTGTATGTCTTTAAAAAAAAGAGAGGCTGAGAGAGCTTCTATGCAATAAAGAATCAGCTCTTTCTTCCAGCACTGTCGTCACACGATAGCAATCTCAGCCACACCACACAATAAGCTCTCCCAGCCTCTATTTTTTCTCGGCTTCACCTTGAGGTGTTAAAGTATAAACTTTTGATTGTCTTTGCCCTTTAAAATGATAACATCAATTATAAAAATTATATATTGCTATCTCATGTCTCATTATCATTTTATTATGCATGGGAGAGATTGGTCGGGGAATAACTACCCCTAATATATTTTTGTCTCATTTGACTAATTACTTTTATTTAGTCATCCAACTGTGTTTACCAAATTCTTGAATTTCTCTTATTTGATGTAATGCATTACTAAATTTAGTATATATTTATTGTTGCTGATTTCAGCAAACTGAAGAGGCTTATGAAGTATTCACATATTCTAAACTGATTTGGTGAGAACAACGCTGATATGGTATGAACCGCACTTTTCATCACAATACTTTAATTGATTTTGGGGCGATGGATTCGATAATGAATGCAGAGTTGTTCAATTTCCATTCATTGTTGGAATGAGACCCCAACACATCAATACACAATATAGGTTTGATGAAGGCAGGCATCAGGTATAATGTATTTTGTTGGTGAATGTTTGTACAGGTGTTTAGAAATGTATTTTGTTGGTGAATTAAATCATTGGAAGCCTTGAATGGTCCAATTATTCAACCGTCTTCTCATTCGGTGAGTTTATTTCTATGAATTTATTAATCTATCTTTATAACTAATTTTTCTTTTCTCAGTATATATGTGCAATACTGTAAGTATGGGTATATGTCTATTTGGAAGAATTATTTTGGATTACCACTCAAAGTTCGATGAATGCCTTTTGTGGTGGTGGTGGCGGCTAATTTTTTCAATATCTAAGAATTTTTTTTCTTTTATATGTTTCTTATACAGTTACATATGCACTAAGAATTTTTTTTCTCCCACAGGCCGGAATCAACTGTGTGCGACACATGAATGCTACCACAACTGTGTACGTATCAGTTAATCAATATTGCCCCCGTACAATTATACACAAATTCCTTTATTACCAGCTCATTAGTGTGTTTTGGGTCTCTAATGATAGAGAAAATTAAATTCTTTTCTTCCCAGGTCATATAAATGGAGCTGTTGCACATATTTTAAAATACCTGTGGTTATGAGAGTTAGAAATAACACACGGGTGTTGCGGTAGCTAGGGTGACGCTAAAAAGGTGACTACTTTCTTCCTCTATCAGTCATACCAAGTGATTTCAGGTTGCAAAAATTGTCTTTCTTGCTCTCTGTACACCTCGGTTATTCAAGGTAGGGAGATTTCATCCTCTAATGTAGGTCCTAGACAATAAATTAAAATTTTTTCTTTTATTTTTAGAATGCTTATGGATCTCTTGGTAGGTAGGGAGATTTCATCCTCTAATGTAGGTCCTAGACAATAAATTAAAAGTTTTTATTTTATTTTTAGAATGCTTATGGATCTCTTGGTTTGTAATGCATACATTTGATGTTATAATCACACTTCCATCCGATCAAATGTAGCTACTACTCTCTGTACTATGTTGTTATACAAAATTATTGTGAATTTTAAGTTCTGAACCTCATGAGGCAGTGTAAAATATTCCATCAGATCAAGTGATACATGTTCACTGCTGGAATATTTTACATTGTATGTTGTAAAATCTGATACAATTTCAAATTGCACTAATTATTTTCCTCTTATGACAAATCTGAACAAATCTGATACAATTTCAAATTGTATGTTGTAACACCACGTGTACAAGCTGCCAAAACATTAGATGCTCAACCACTGACACCATGATAAATTAGTTGTGGCAAATGAGGTACATTTATTTATACTATTAATTTGGTACTCTTTTTTCACTAATATGTTTATGCGTTGTTGTTTTGTTAAAATAATAATGTATCGTGTTGTTTACAAGGTGTAGAAACAATATATGAATATAGGTACAATGAAGAAGTGAGAGGTGCAGTATCCAACTTAGAGTGACCGGTGCACTGCTCCTGCGATACCTGTTCTGCTGCTACGATACCTATATTGCTGCTGATGTCATAAGATTTGAAGACAGCAATGAGTGAACATGTATCACTTTAAGATACCTGTATTTGTGTCACAAGAGAAGGTAAGCGGAGCATTGACCTGAAGGAGAGTTCATGATATAGGTACTACATTTATCAACAACACAAAACTTTTAATTTTATTTATCATAAAACTGTTTGTGCTTGACATTACTTTGTGTTAACCTCTATTAAGCAAGCAAGTTCCTTGCCTTTTTCTTTAGGTATCTTGAAAGTAGAGGGAATAGTATATTCATTTATCTACCATGGTCAAAGGGCTCTAAAGAAAAAAGTGCAAATCGACAAATTTAGCTAATGTGTGTGTCCATTCAGCATGTTATTTTTCGAGTATGTAGTTCCAAGGATAATGCCAAAGTCTCCTGTCACCGAGTGCTCAACATGGCGACTTGGCATCGACCGACCCACATCTTGGTTGAGTTTTGAAGTCGTTCGACTTGGGATACCCTAAGGGCATGGATGCTTTAAACCATCTTCATGATGAGGCAGAGGGTCAGACTACTGCTACCGAGGCTATGGTGGCAGCCAAGAAGGTGGGTGAGGTAGCTGAGGCAGAGGCTGAGAATGAAAATGATCAGGAGGGAGATACTGCCAACTGTCATGTTCCTTCTGATGTGTCAGACGAGGCCGAGAATGCGATTGCTGAGAATGATCTTGCAGTCTATCTATAATGGGCGACCGTCTATGGTCTTGAATGCCCTTGATTTTCTAATCATTTCATTTTCCATATTTGAATAATTTTTGTCCTCTGAACTGTGATAAGTATGTAACAATTCTCTCATCATTTTGAACAATGATGTAATTTTTTTATGTATATCATGATTTGAATCCTTTTAATGTTGTTGCAAATAGGTCCGTAACAACTTTCTTTTTTGTTAATTTATTTCCAGAAACTTCTTACGATATGGAAAACAGACTAAGGTTTTTATAATAGGTCCATATCATAGGTTATTTAAAAAATTGTTTATCTATTGCGAACTAAATAAGATGTATGGTCCTATCAACGATGTACACTTTCAAAAATTAGCATCGATTAAATAATTTTGAAAAAATATTCTCCCTTCTGAAAAATTAACTAGGATTGATATTTTTGAAAATTAGACTATATTACAAAACTTTTATGACTTGACCACCTGATTCATACTTGGGAGATTTGTCGTCGTGCCTTCAGGCATATGAACGACTTTGGAAATTATGATCAATTTTTTTGAAATTATACTTTATGTTGTTGGGAATGACATTTTTTATTTTTGCGATTAAGTACTTTGAAATTTTTTACCGATTTGCGATTATCAGCGCGCCTTCAGGCACGGGCATACCCGTGTGTGTATATATATATATATATATATATATATATATATGTGTGTGTGTGTGTGTGTGTGTGTGTGTGTGTGTGTGTGTGTGTGTGTGTATTAATTTTTTATTAAAGTTTAATACTACAAAGTTATAAATAAATATATAAAGTGGGTAACTTTTATAAATATAAAAACATATACTAAGTATTTTTATGTAGAGCGTGGAACTTTATATATAGACTTTGCGATATATAAAGTTTAAAACATGTTTTTAATTAAAAAAATAGGTATTTGATTAAGAAAAATATATTTTTTTATTTAGAATAAACAATTAACTGCGCTTGGCAACGGGCCTGCATAAAGAGCTTTCAAATCTAGGCGGGCTTGGGATTACATAATAAGGCCTGATCCAGGCTCTAACGGGCTTGGGATAGCTCATAATTTTGTAAGCCCAACCCGAACCCGACCGGGCCTACCCAGGCCCAACCCATGGCCACCCCTAGTGTAGCTGGACTGGGTGGGACATTAGGTACGCACTATAGTTTAGAGATGAGGAACTCAAGCGAGTGTATGCAACCTATCACGTGTATCTAATAATTTTTCATTTAAACTGCAATTTAAATACTTGATAAATGTTTTCAAATGGTTTTTACTTATGCTCTGACCCATACTTGCAAACCTTTTTCCGAAACCTTTTAGGTGTCTAGCTACAGGGACTCCCAGTTTGATGATCTGTTCCAGGGATGCGTCGCTGCAACACATGTGGATGCTTGCAGGATTTGGACTTAGACGCTTCGGTAACTTCATTTCTAGAGTAGAATGCAGTTCAATTATTTTAGTTGGGCCTGTCTCCCCTTTCGCTATTTATTTTATTCAGTATATCATACTTATATTTATGGACTTAACTTGATTTCATTTGATAATTAGTTGGATTTTATTTTGACAACCGATAGTTTATTCGGTACCATTTTATTTCAATTATTTATCTGGTGTTTAGTTCAGATTATTTTTGCTTGGATGATTTGGTTATGGTGATTGTTTTGCTTGTGTTGTTGTTTAATAAAGAAAGATAAAATTTGGCATCAATATCTTGAATACTAGGTGGTTAGTTAAATTTCAATTTTTTTTTGATAGTGATGCTAAGAATGAACCACATGAGATTCCCGTTTTAATTGGATGAAGGACTGATCAACCAGTATTTAATTGGGCGAGGTGTCATATTCTGCACCACCAGTTCATAGGTGGGGCAGTCTTGAGGAAAAATTATCCATGATTAGTTGGAAAACTGAGTACAACCTCACAATATAGGAACACCGAGAGTGCAGGTCCGAGTGTGATATAAGTAGGTAATGTATGTGATGTTGATGATGATTGTGTAGAGATGCACGGGATATAGGGTGGATATCTTGACTTTCAGCATTATCCGTGATAAGGGGACATGGTTAAAGATGTGTTACATATATGACTGTGGGATAGTTAGAAACATCTGTGGAATATTATGATGGACTAAAATTCGTTAAAGAAAAGGAGATAATCCTACTATATGTATGTCAAGGAGAATTATCACAATCGAGGTGAGTTGCAAGATGGTTGAGACACATGTAAAAAGATATCCCTTGACAAGGAGTACCCCACAATTTTTGAAAGTGAGTCGAGTCTTACTTAGTCAAATGCCTAGTGTAACTTGCGCATAGATAAGATGTTAATTCCTACTAGATGAAAAAGCGCCCATAAAGTGCTCAATTTTGGATCAAACGCACGGACCGTGATTTTAGTATATTCCAGGAAAGGGGAGTAAGACGTGCCACTTGATGAAGTTTCAAGCATGTAAATCGGTGTTGAGTGAGACATAGTGAAATTATCTCTAGGTACACCACTCGTAGATGGAAAAGGTTGGTCCGAGATTATCAACCATAATTTCGTAATAGATTGATGATTCCTATGATAGAATAGATACGCAGACTGATAAAAATCACTATTTTGGTTATCAAAATCGCTGAGAGGTCAGGATTTCCTTCGAATTTGTGGAATGAATTGATAGAAATGGGATAATTGTTATTCATTTGGAGCGAGTTATATTATCGTGTAATATGCCCAACATTTCATTAGAGAGCATAAATGAACAGGCACAAGGGGCCACCCAATATGGTTGAGAATTGGGATGAGTCCCACCTCTAATAGAAAGTGTAAGGAGGCGATGGGGATTGAGTTGATATTTGAGCTAGACGTATCACCGTAAGCTTATGGGTAGATGGGAGGCAACGAGGATGTTATAGAGTGTGTGAAATGCGTATTCTGGATTTTTGGGTAATTGGGAGTACCAATTAGAACTGGTAGAGTTACCTTATAGTAGTTTATTATCTTCATGATGAATTTTGAGGCTTCGTACGGAGATCTTGTCATCCACCCTTTGGTTTTTTAGAGGTAAGGAATAAAAAGATTCTTGGACCCGAAGTGATTCATGGTCCATCGGCGAGGATTGAATTAGTCTACGTCATTTTCGTAGAGTTCAAGAACATAGTGAGAGCATGTCACTGTGAACCGAAGTTTGAAGCCTGACATGAGCGATCAAGGGTTGTTGCGGGTGTCTCCCATAAAGGGAATTACTTGATTTGGTAATAAGGAAAATTCGCAGCCATAAAAGTGGGGCCTTTTCTAATATAGAGATAATATAGCTGGTGGAGTATAGGATCGTCTTTTAAAGAATTGTTAACGGATTCATGATAGTTTTGTGTATTATCGTATGTCGGTACGAAAGAGGTTGAATGGATTTTTTGCTAACCTTAGGATAGAGTGGACCTTCAGTCAATTGTACCACTGATGTGTGTATACTAGCAACACCAAAATATCATTGCAAATTAAATTTGAATACGTTTAGATGCATTGAGTGAAATGATCCAAAGTTTTTAATATTGGGCGTATCCGTATTTCGAGGACAAAATTCCTTTGTAAGGGGGGAGTATGTAAAATTCCGTATTTCTGAGTATTTAGAATTTAATCAATTCGGTTATTTTTTTTAAATTACATGTGTGTCGTAATTTAAATGAATTAAATATTATGTCTTTATTTAAAGTATTAATCGGTAGAGATAATGATTAATATTTATGAAATAAAATTACTAAGTGAGTAGTAATGATTATTTTACGTCATAACGAGTGTTAGTCAGAATAGTGTACCCGAGTGTACTGTTTGGATCCCGGGGCGATCTTAGACCAAACCGATACCACGTAAGGACGTTTTGACAAGTTAGGATTCTAGAGTAGAAGGAACTTCGAAAATTTAAGTGGTATATCTTCCCCTTTTGATTTGTGGGCTAGGGTTACAACACTTGAGATATAGAGGAGGGCATAAGAGAGGAAAAGGAGAAGAGACCTAGGCCATTCCACACCGTTTCACACAATGAACGTTGTCGAATTCGAGATCGGAGCAAGTAAAGGACATTCTCACCATCGTAGAATGTTAATTTGACCTACTTTATCAGGTCAAGTGCTTATCTTGCATTATTTTAAGCATGTTATAATACCCAAGTAGTGTAGGGTTTTAAATACATGATTTAAATGGTTTTTTTACGACTTGGATGGATGAAATTCATGATTTGGGGTAGAAATCCATGTAGAATAAATTCCTATATGTATATGACATGAAATTAAATATGTGATGAATAACTTGAAAGTATAATAATGAATATGCATGAAGAACACATAAACTAGGGTTTTAAAAATTTTGTGATTTTATTGGTTCTTGAATGGATTTATTTTAGATTTGATTTGTTATTTACATTAGAAATTGTCCCAAGACACTTGGTTTATGTTTGGGTATGTTGGGTGGAAGTTTGAGAAAGTTTCATGGAGTTTTGATGTGGTTTAAATGTGAAAAACTCGTAACAGCAACAAAAGGGGGACTGTCAGGTGGGGCGAATCGGTTCGCCTGCTATACCGAACCGATTAGGCTCCCCAATCTTGATAAGCTTGATTATTTACATTATACTTCCGTATGATATTAATTACGAGGGACTTTTGTGGTGATTAATAACAATATAAAAATTGAAAGAAGATTAGTAAACATAATTAAGGCCCGGTTAAATCTTAACGAGTGTAGAATTTGGATTAGGATCGATAATAGTTAACCTATTGTAATGTGCATCGAGAATTTACAAAATTTGAGTTACGAGGAGTGTAAACAATATCCTAAGACCAATACCAGTAGGATAATGATATTTTACTTCTGAAATTTACTTAAGGGATAATTGGGACCCATTTGGGTCGTGAGTGATACTCGAAAAATACAAAAATAATAATATATGTGAATCATTAGTATGTCGAGTATTCGAGAGATATAAATGCTACGTGCGGGATACATTATAGTTCGTGTGTATACAAAAGGCTTAGAACTATGTTCGCCTCCATTGTCATTTGGGCACGTTAGGTATGTGTGTATCCCAAAGGGTTAAAACCATGTTCGCCTCCATTGCATGTTGTTTGATTTATGGTACGAGGAGACATTCCAAAACGATAGTCCCTGATTTGGTACGAGAGGTACATGGACTTGCTAGCAAAGTATGCCTGCATCCCATGGTCCATTTTGAAGGATGTTGTAGTTGTATATATTATAGTGTGACACACACACACACACACACACACACACATAAATGTGATTATTTTACTTACGTGTGATGGTAGAAAAAGATAGATAATGTCTATATAAAAGTAATTTAAGTATGAGAAAACTTAAATACATAATGCGATTATAATTATTCGGTCAATATGAATTAAAGGCTTAACGAGAGCGTATCGTATGGGGAGTGCATGGGAGCTCAATCTAGTGTGGTTAGTTAGATACTTAAGCCTAGTTAAGTTGGGTGGTATGACTAGGTGGGTAAAATAGGAGACGTTAGGTGTGCAGTATAAACGAGAGGTGAGGAGCTCAAGGGAGTGTACGCTGAACTAACGTGTGTATCTAATAACTTCTTTTATAACTATAATTTAAATACTTGCTAAATATTTTTTAAAAGGTTTTGGGCTCTGATCCATGTCAAAATATTTTTCAAAACATTTTAGGTGTCCATCCACAGTGACACGAAGCTTGATGACTCATTCCAGGAATCCGTAGCTGTAGCATTGTGAAGGCTCGCAGGATTTTGTGTAGACGCTTCAAGTATTCATTCCTAGATTAGAATTTCTAATTCAGTATTTTATTTGGGCATGTTTCCACTCCAGTTGATATATTTATTTAGTTTTTTTATCAGACTATGTATTTGGATTTAGTTTACTTCAGTAGACTTATGGTTGGGAACCGTTGGTTTATTCGGTATTTATTTCTATTTATTTATCTCGTGATGATTTAGATTTCTATCAATTATGTGAATGGTTAAAGTATATTATTTAATTGTTCGCATGCTGTTATATGTTAATGGAAGATAGATTTTGGCACCGGTTTAATTTGACATAGGTGGTCAGAAAATTTAAAAAATTTCGATAGTGATGCTAAGAATGAAACAAATAAGATTCCTATTTATTTTTATAAAGAACCAATCACCCGTGGTTAAAATAGGCGAGGTTTCACATAATACCATAATTTTAGTGATGATATTCACTGTATGTAATTACACACAATTATAGTTTATTTAATTTGCTTTAATTTATGGGGTATTACAACTGTCCTGGTCCAACTTTTTTACTCGCACACATCCAGATTGTAGCATAAAACCTTGCCCATTTCTCATCACACCCGGGGCTAAATGATTGCAAAAAAAAGTTTAGTGGTTAAATCATTACAAATGCCAAAGTTCAGTAGCCATAAATTTAATATTTTAAAAACTCGATGTGTTATTTCATAGTGAGAAACTGAAATGAGGAGCTTCTCGTTGAAATTCACAATGTGAAAATTTTATAATCACAAAATTTGTTTTATGAAGTTTCATATTGATATGTTTTGTGAGAGACTTGCTGAAGACTTGTCT
Organism: Sambucus nigra; assembly: GCA_949130495.1. Taxonomy (NCBI): domain Eukaryota; kingdom Viridiplantae; phylum Streptophyta; class Magnoliopsida; order Dipsacales; family Adoxaceae; genus Sambucus; species Sambucus nigra. The sequence continues at coordinate 299,930,824 of OX422213.1, forward strand.
ATGGGCCACATAGACTCGTTCGAGTCATGGAGTGTCGCTAGAGGCTCATCGGAGGGTTGTCAAATTCTCTACAAGGTCCTAGGGTGTAATGCCCCATATTTTTTAGATTTAAATAAATTATTATTTAATTATAAATTAATACTTACTCGGGTGATTTAGCAGGTAACTTATTGGGATTAGTTGGTTTGGATTATTAATTGGAATTTAAAACGGGGTTTTTAAATAATTTGTGAACGACTCGCTAATTTAATAACACGATTGTAATAAATTTTTAAAGGTACAGTTGGATCAGGCTTTGGTGGAATACAAATGCCCGGGATGGTATTTTTCATATGCTAAATTGGGTCCGGAGGGTAGGTACCCTTTTGGGCCAAGTTTTATGAGTATTTGATTATAATTTTGGGCTTATTTGGGGGTTTAAAAGTGGGCTCATAGTGGGCTTGCAGGATTGGGGTTACAAATAGGTTCATAACTCTCATTAGTCTTAATAATACAACATATTTTAAGACCTAGCAACAAAGAAAAACTTTGGGAACAGAGGGAGAGGACACAAGAGGATTTATTTAAATTTCAATCCTTCTTAAAGGTAAGAAATAATTTCTTTCTTATTGTATTAATGTAACTTATTCATAATTTCATCGTTGAATATGAAACAATTAGTTAGGAGCATTCTTTTAGGATTAAAATTTGATTACTGACTTATAAATATGATATCATGCTTTATAATGGGCTAATATGGATTAAAGATGAAGACTTGTAATACTCTGTTAAAAAAATGATTTTGTTGAGATTTATAATGAAATTCATGTTAATTTGTGTTGAAATATGATTTTTGATGTAGTACACATGCGTAGGAATGATTTTATATGTTTTTGACATGTATTAGATATCAAAGATACTTAATAAACGATGAAACTTAATTTAAAATTGAATCTTATTTAGATGCATTCAAAGTATGGATTTCGGGTATACTAGTTTTGTCTGGATTTTAACAGTATGACATGAGGATTTTAATTTGGATTTTGTAAGAGTGATCCTAATTATATTTGGACTTATAAAGGTTTTATTATACATCAAAGGCGGAAATCAACTAGGTTTAAACGTGGAATTATACATAAGGTTTGGGCAAAAGGCGTGACCCCATCCATAGCAGGGACTAAAACCGCTATAACGCCCTAGGGGGAGGGGCACTATAGAGGATTGCTCTGGCCTAGGCCTGTAAACGGGCCGGGTATACCCATAATTTTCTTCGAATCAATTTAGTCTTTGAAGAATCGGTTCCTACCCGATTACCTGACGGGTCCTCTTTTTTTTCTAATCAGACTAGGATATATTAAGAATCCAATACCCAACTCGTTTACCCGACCCGATTAGCAGTCATTATGGTTTCATGTTTTTATTAAATGATAAAGCACTTTATAAGAATAAGCATCCTTTTGAGTGAGTAAACAATATCATTTTTTCTTTAAAAAAGTGATAACATTAACCTCTTGAAAAAATAATAATAACAAACTAATAATAATATTAAGGGAAACATGGTGATAAATCCTTAGACTTTTCAAATATTAACGATAAGGACATGCTAAAAACAGTTTTTTCAGCAAGTCCACGTGTTTTATAATTGTTAATGTGGATACATGAATATAGATACAATTGCACTTATTAATATAAATACAGCTACGCATATTAATATAGATAGACTTACAATTGCAATTGTATCTACATTAATAAGTGTAATTGTATCCACACTAATAAGTGTGACTACATTGTTTGGACTTATTGTTAATTAATTAAAAAATTTATGGGTTTGAGATATCAATAAGATTATTGCTTGGGCGGATCAAATATAAATAGACTTTTTAAAGAGATATATTATCTATAACAATCCGTATTTTTAAAGAATTAAGAATTAAAAATGAATTAATATGGTTAAAATTTTAAATTACACGTGCGATGTAATTTAATGAAAATATGATGGGTTGATTAAATTATTAATCAGAGAGAAATGATTAATAATTATTGAATAAAATTACTAAGTGAATAGTAATTATATAATTGGTGTCAATAATAAGATATCTCAACCAGATGGCGTGAACGGACTAAATAAGGTAGAGATGGAAACTAAATTATGAATAACTCGGATGATGATTTTGAGGTTATAATTGAGTTCAGAAGTGCCGAAACAGTAGAAATAGTATACTCGGGTGTGTAGTTTGGGTCCTAGGACTATTTTAGACATAATTAACAACCCGAGAGGGCATTTTTGTCTTTTTATAACTTAGGGTCAAGGAAATTTCGAGATTTTTAGTATTATATATAGTTTTGGTGATGGGAAGCTTGGGTAAAGAGATTAGAAAACAAATAGAGGCCAATAGATAGGAGATGAAGAGTTTTCTTGGAGCTCAAGGAAGGGTTTTGGAGAATTCAAGCTCAATTTAGCATCACAACCACTCCTGGAGGAAGGATTAGAAGAGAAGCTTCATAAAAGAGTATCAAATCAAATCACTTCAAAATAAGGTAAGTATTTATCTTGCAATTTTTATTGGTTATCATACCCATGTAGAATAAGAGCTTGATATTAAGGAGAATTTTTGTTATACTTATAATTTGATGAGAAAAATTATAATTGAGAATAAGACTTGATGTAGTATAAATTAAATTACATGGAGAAAATAAAATCAAGAGTTTTGGCAATTGAATTATGAATGAAATCTGGGCTGTTGTTGAATTTATGTGAAGAACATAAAACTATAGGATTTATGATTATGAGGGGTTAAATTTGATTATATGATGAAGTTATATGGATTTTAATTATGATTTACGTTAGAAATCATTCCTATATGTATCCTTGATGTTTAGTTATGTTAATTTAATAATTGGTATGTTTGTTTAAAAGTTTGAGGAACTTGATATAGGAAGAAATTCATAACAACAACCAAAGAAAAAGAGACCTGCTATATTTTGAATCGATTCAGCCCAAGGGAGAATCGATTCGGCAAGGCAAATCGATTCGGTCATTAGGCGAATCGATTCGATTTTCCAAGAATTGAAAATTTTAATTTTAAGCCTGGAAATTATGGAAAATTCGCGAGGAGACTTTTGGAGTAATTTTAAATCCTAGAAGGGAATATAAAATGGTCAGTAGGCCTATAGGAGAGTTTAGAATTATGTAAGATTGAGAAGAGTAAATAATTTGGGGAAATTGACAAAGATACGAAATTGATAAATGAAGGAAATTTGAGAAGAATTATGTAGAGATTAGTGAACTTACGTGTATAACCAGTAGGATACGACGGGAATAACTATGGATTTCAGAATGAGTAATTAAGAATATTAGATTAATAAACGATATTTGAAATTACACGAATTGAAAGATTAATTGAAATTTATGGTACGTTGAATATACGAGTGATATATACTACGTACGAGTTGATGAAATGGGGTTGTGTGTACACCTACTGAGTAATATATAAAAAGGTTATGTGAATACATATAGATATGATTTGATTATGTTAGTGAACATACCTACGCTGCCTGCTATCAGGAGGTTTATGCGCAGAGGGCAATCCCACCTTGACGATTCTAGTGAGGTCTAGATAAGTGCTCCAGAGCATGAAACTTAGGGCGGTCCACTATGTGTCAGGTAATAGTAGGATTAGCAGGTCGTTTGGGTACGTTAGGTATGTGCGTATCCCAAAGGCTTAGAACCATGTTCGCCTCCACTGTTATGTTGATTTATTTTGCGTTCAAGGAGACATACCAAACCAATAGTCCTTATTTGAGTACGAGAGGTACAGATGATAGCAAAGTACGACATCATCACGAGGGGACATTCCGGGGATGCTATAGTTGTGTATATATTATACGTGTGATGAAAATATACTAGTGTAATATATATAATTATGTGAAAGAGTAGAATTGATAGATGATGAATATCTAAAAAGAAAATTAAGTGGTGAAACTTAAATAACTGACTCAATAATAAAACTGAAATAAATAATTTATTATTGAGACCATAGTACCGGGATATATGTAAGAGTTGGACTATCGAGAGTAGTCATATAACTTAGCTAGTTGGGTGGGAGGCTAGTTAGGTATTATATGTTAGGCGTGCACACTAGTTAAGAGGTGAGAATCTCAAGTGAGTGTATGTGTATAATACATCTATAATAAATAACTGATTTAAATACTTTCTAAATATTTTACTTCGGCTTTGACCCGTGTTAAAATATTTTAAAACCTTTTAGGTGTCCAACCATAGGGACACCAGGCTTGACGATCCATTCCAGTGAAGATTAACTGCATCACTGTGGAGCCTCGTAGGACTCGATTAAACGCATCTATCCTTTCTTCCTAATACAGGACTTCATTTCGGCATCTCTGTTGGGCATGTTGCCCTATTTAGAATTATGTATTAAGTTATTCAATTCAGACTTATATTGGGATTCAGTTATTTACTGCTGATTATATTATGGATGTGCAATTTATAGCCGATGGTTTATTCGACAAGACTTTTATCTGTTTACTACTTGTGATGGTTTAGAATCTATTAATTGTGTGAATATTTTAATTTAATTCCGATTATTATCATTATCTGTTTAATGAAAAATTGACACCGACTTAATTAATCATTAGGTAATTAGTAATTAATTTTTTTTCGACAGTGATGCTAAGAATGAACAAGATGGGAAACCTGTTTAATTTAATAAATGACTGATCAACCGGTATTTAATTGAGCGGGGTATCACATTATCTAATGCCCCTAATATTAAAGTGCCATTATTTTTTTTAAAATAACATTAAAAATATATTTAGGATAATAGAGTTTTTTATCGGGTCAGGTCCTAAACGGGGCGAAAATAATATGTACCAGACTCGATCAATTTAATAAATGGGTAATAGGGTAGTCGGGTATAAAAAATTACTCAAACATGCTTAAAAGGACTGGGTACAAATCGGGTTTGGGTCAAGACTCGATCCATTGATAGGCCTACTCTGTCCACTATGGTGGATGTGGAAGGGAGATGTGATGCTATTTTGTTTTTTTATTTTTATATCTTTTCTTTTCAGTTCGTTATTTCTTGTTGAGTTATATCATTGACCATTTCTTCTTGGGTTTTGATATTTGGTTAATTAGCATATATATATATATATATATTTTAAAACTTGATTTTGAGGATTTATAAGAGAATTGGGTATACGAGTGTTATGAGATATCTTATGCATATATTTTGTTATGTATAATTATGTATTATATGTTTTGAGAATGGTTATTCGGTTAAGCCAAACATATGAGGTTATGTTGACACAAGTATGATTAGTGATGTACCATTAGGATGGGGTGCCATATGTGTTTGCGTATATTAGTGTACAATGTTTTAAGGTATAATTATTTAGCTACGAGAATATTCACGGGTATATATATGTGAGTAAGACTAAAGTGCATCACTCATTCTACATCATTCATACATCATAAATGAAACGCACAAAAATATAAGCCAAACGACACTTGTTGAGTTAAACCCACTTATAACCCTAAAAAATGCTTCTGACCCATTATTCTCTCAAATCAAACCTGACTGCAACTCTCTCTCTCATCACATTCCACCACGAGAAAAATGAACCAACTACTCTCTCTCCCAAATCTCACCGGAGTGAAAATCTCACTGGAGCAACTCTTGCACAAATCTCACTGGTAAGTAGTCCCCGATCTATAAAAAAAAAGGCAGTCCCTGATCTATAAAAAATTCCCAGATCTAAAAAATAACTCATTTTAGCTCCCTTTTTCCGAGTTGAAGAAAATAACTCAGTTTCAGCTCATGGATCATGTCCCATTTTGTTTTCAACTCATTTATTGAGTTCGATTGTCCCCCTATTTTTTCCTCATTCAATTTTTTTTTCAATTAACAGTCTCAATTTTTCAATAAGCAGTTTTATTTTGTTCCCATTGCTTTATTGTAAACCTGCAAGTTTCAATTTTTTTTCCAGAAATGACAACAAGCAGTGGTTCAAATTATTCGAGAGTGATATATGGTTGTGGTGTTGATTCCATTATTCGTACATCGAAGACAACCGCAAATCTCGGAAGGCGTTTTATGTGTTGTCCAAATTCCTAAGACAGGTCTTGTAATTTTTTTAAATGGTTGGACGATAAAAAGTGCGTGTGCAAAGAAAAATTCGAGTTAGCGAAAATGATTAATGCATTGGAGATGGAATTGGTGATACTACGAACTGAATTCAATAACACTAGGGCGACAAAGACCAATAGCGACATCCCGAAACGAATTCCACAAGTTTAGAATGGAAATTAAATATCTTTTTGTAGGATTGCTCATGTTGTTCATTTATCATGTATTTCTCTATTAATTCCGAGTGCAATTTGTAATGTTGGATTTTGTTGTAATTAGTTTGTAATGTTGGATTTGTTGCAATTTGAAATGAAAGAATGCAGTGGACATTTTTAAAATGAAAGAATTTGAAATGTTGAATGCAGTGGAATTTGAATGTAGTGGACATTTGAAATGAAAGAATGCAGTGGACAATTTAAAATGCATAAGTCTCAATTTTCACCAAAACAAAGTGCATAAGTCTCAATTTTAGCTTCTCATTGTAGTATTTGTGATTGCAAAGCAACTCATGATGACGTTGATGCATAACACCCCTACTAAATTGGACCATAAATTAAAGTAGGGAATTGTTCTTCGACACATATTTCTTGAAAAAAGAGTGTGCACTTCTCACTCTTTGGCTACTCGTCATATTAGAAGAGAAAACATGATTCACATACACGGGGACCCATTTTGAACAAATTTCATATAATGAATTAAGCCCCTTATTTTCACTTAAATCGCTTCTTGTCATAAGATCAAGCCACTTGACATCAAACTCTTACTTTGTCTCCGATTTTCATATGCAATAGAAAATCTCCCTCCGATACGTGTTGTACTTCACCACATCTATTTTCTTTAAAAACTTCATCAAAATGTGCCACGAACATAGCCTATGATGTGTGTGGGGTAGTACTTCCGCTATAGCCCTCGTCACAGCCGGATCTTAGATGGTAATTATCAATTTTGGCGCATCACCCGACATTCCCTCCGAAAACTCATTGAATAGCCAAATGAATGATTCAATTGCTTCATCATTAAAAAAAAACACAACCAAATATAATTGTTTGGCTGTGATTGTTAACCCCCATAAGTGGTGCAAAAATTAAACTATATTTATTTGTATTGTATGTGGTATCAAACACCACCACGTCACCATAACACCCATAAGCTCGTCTAGATGTGGCATCCGCTCAAAAATAATGCCTAATTCTATTTTCATCATCGGACTCGATTTTAAAATAAAATAAAGGGTTCTTTTGTTTCTTAAAATTCAAAAACTCTAACAACATGTCTCCATCACGACCAATTAACTCACTACGTTTATTCCGTCCTTGGTTGTACAAATTTTTTTGAGTGAAGCCAACATTCTCAAACCCACCCGATTGTAATCCCAATAGGTTGTATTGTTGATGCTTTGGTATGTTAACTACATATAGTTGTTGATTCAAATATTTTTGGGCATTCGAAACAACTCGATGTGATCGTAGGAAATGAGTTTTTGTTGGGCTAGCCAATAGATGACTATGACCCTCCACAAATATACTAACCACAAACTTGTTGTCTCTTGATCGCAACACCACAAACTTATCTTTACAATTCTTTATAAGGTCCCTCGACGTCTAGATGTGCTCGGTTTTTCTACAACCGTACTCTTCCCTTTTTGGAAACATACATATGAATTCCTCATGATCTCATTCATCTCCCGACACCTATTAACCGTGGAATTACACACACTAAATCCGACATTTTTAGCATATTCATTGTAGAAGTTCCAAACCTCATCCAAACTTTCAAACTGCTTCCCAATCTTTGGTATTTTTTTTTCCAACTCTACATAAAGGTTGTATAAATTGTCTTATTCTGAATTAAAATCGACCTCTTGAACCTTCTTAAATTCCACATTTTCCCTGTGCTCAAATTCAAATTCAATTTGCATATCTTCCCCTATTTGAAGTTCTTTGTTGTTCCCAACAGAAGAAGGCTCCATTTTTATGAAATATACAATATAAATTAGGTTTTGTAAAAAAAATTAATGCATCTGATTGATTACAGCACTAAAAAACAAAATGCAACTCAAAAAATGCATCCGTTCAATCACAAATTCAAATGTTCAAAAAAATAATTAAGAAATTGTTCTTATCACAAGCTTAGCTTTATCACAACTACAACTATTTAAAAAATTATCACAAATAATTAAGGAACTAAAATAATTAATTAAAAATTAATGCAACTGTTCAAAAAAATTATCACAAATAATTAAGGAAATAAAATGCATCTAAAAAAATTAGATTTGTGCTCCGTTGACTGAGTTTTAGAGATCAGGGACTGCCTTTTTTAATAGATCGGGGAGTTTTTTACTTACAGGTGAGATTTGTGCAAGAGTTGCTCCGGTGAGATTGGGAGAGAGAGAGTAGCTGGTTAGTTTTTCTCGTGGCAAAATGTGATGAGAGAGAGAGTTGCAATCGGGTTTGATTTGAGAGAATAATGGTCATAAGCATTTTTTAGGGTTATAAGTGGGTTTAATTCATTAAGTGTCGTTTTGCTTATATTTTTGTGCGTTTTATTTATTATGCATGGATGATGTATATTGAGTGATGCACTTGAGCCTTATATATATATATATATATATATATATATATATATATATATATATATAATCCAATAGTGAGGATAATTTAATAATAATATTAATGCATATATGTTGGATTTTGAGGGTGGTGTATAACTCAGATATGTGTACTTCGGTGGTTATGGTCAGGTTGGTATATTTTATTTGTATATGCACATGTGTATACATGGTATTCGAAAATTATTTATGAGACTAATTCAGGAATATACCCATATATTAAACTTAAATCAGGAGGTGTACATGACAAGCTGCAAATGCTCAAATGCATTGGGGTGGGTTAATCATAACGAATAGACAGTGATTAACAATATATGGTTATGGTACAATTTTGAATGCTGGATTGGTTTAAAGTAGTTATACTATCTGTATGTTTTAAGGGTGGATGCCTGAGTTAGTTTATCACTCGGTCATATGATAATTAAGGTTTGGTTTATTCGTGTAAACGTTAGAACAATATGAGTTGGGTGAATACTCTATGTTGGGTCGATGGATTATTTTGAACCGATAAATAAATTTATGTTGTCTGTATACTCTATGGAATTAGATAATTCTGGAGATGGTTGATTGCTCTGGGTAGGATGGTTAAGTATTGGTTTAGTATATGAGATGGCCTAGTGCTCTTTGATAACTGTTATGGTTATGATAAATTAGGGTTACTAGTTTTTTACTCAGGGAGTCCCGTACCATTGATTCTAACGTACGATCTGACTAGACAAAAGTATATTAGGTGGGGTGGAGGGATCATTGTTTAGATTTTATTCATGAGACATCCCATACATGGAGTTTAGTTCAGTCGTGAGTTAAGAGATATTGAGTATAAGTCTCGCAATACGTATCTAGTGATAGATTCGATGGAGGTCGGTATTTTCATATGGCTTATGAGTACGATTTACCAGGTTATGATATGGTAGTCTTAGAATATTAACGTTAGGTCGGATATTGATAGTTAAAGAGAGAAAAGGAATTATTGTATGAGCGTCGACACATGAACGTATGAGGCGTAATTGAAACGCATTAAATACTATATTAAATAATATAGCTATTTCTTGCGACTTTCAGGATCTAACCCAAATCTATTAAAATATTTTTCCCAGATATTATTATACAGGGGTAGCAAAGCTGAACAATTAGAATTGCATTGGTTGGATATCCAGTTTTTTTCTTTAGAGTATGATTGTTATTTCATTTCTTTTGGAACTCCATTTATTTATCCGGAATTTTATTTATGGGCCGAGGTGGTTCCAACTTGTTTATATTTTAGTCTGAGACTAGTTGGTATTGTGGAGTTTTATTATGGTTGAGTTTTAGTGGAGACTTTTTTTATATTATTACATCTTAGTTAATTATTGTTCTTTATTATTATGTCGTGGATGGTTTTTATTTATATTTATCATTGATGCTAAGTGTTGATATAAAAAATCACACTCTTACGTGGACCAATCATAGATAAGCGTGTGTCATCCAATATGGCACAGTCATATTTAGCAAGGTATAAATCCCCGACCAAGTCGAGGAATGCCGACCAACAATCTGAATGCCGACCAACAGCAGGAAGACCGACCGGCATGGTTAGCAAAGCACCAACAGTCATGTACATTATGAATAATATGTATTGATGTAAATGCCTAATTTATAAAGGCAGTCCATCCTTTAACATTCCGACTCTTGATCCCCCTAAAGGGCTATTAATATATTGTAATCCCAATAGCAAAAGGGGCCGGAATACAATCCAACAAGCAATATAAGACAGTGGACGTAGGCTTTTCCTTTAAGCTGAACCACTTTAAAAATCTTACTTGTCTCTTTTATTTACTTATTTATCTGTAATCAAATAATTAGCTCTATTCTAGTTTTTTTGCATCAACAGATTGACGCCGCCTGTGGGAACGTGTTTCTAAATGTTTTCGCTCATTCATCAAGCATGACTAATATTCCTGAGTCAAGTATCAGGAATGATGGCATCCCGCTTATTCCTTTCGTCCCACCAACTAATAATGATTTGATTGAAATCCTGGATAGTCTCCCCAAAAAATAAGAGGCTATTCAAGATACCATGAGGCAGTTAGCACAAACTCTGCAAGCCAGGTCACATTCCTTATCTGCTCGTGGAAATATGCCACCACCGCCTCTAAGAAGCAGTAGACATAGCCAATCTAGGACAACTAGAGATACTTTCTATCACCCAGGAGTAGGCTCTTCGCTCCAAACAACGAAGCCCTAAGACGATCAATCTTTTACTCATGAAAGATTGAGCGCCTTAGAAAGGATAAGTCGAGCATCTCCCTTTGATCGTTTGGGACCCAGGGGAATACAAATGTTCCAGGGCATTGTTGATAAATATTCGACGACCAACCGATCAACGTGAAGGCTTAGCCCAATGTAGATCAGATGCTCAACAAATTGCTCGCACCGAGCAATATTCGTAGGAGGAGAGTTCAGTACAAATAGTTGGCCGGAATGAAAGAGCTTCAACACACAGATTTGACGATAGTAACAATGCATAAAAGGGTTCTATCCAGCGATTGGAAGATAGATTGGGAGAAATGGATAAGGCCAAGAACCCTTTGTAGAGAAGCTTTGTGAAGGGATCTCCTTTCGTACAAGCTGTTGTGGATTTTCCCACACCTTTAAACTTTAAAGATCCTATATTTACTCCCAAATATGATGGAAAACTGATCCCATCCTTCATATAGAGCAGTATCAGGAAGTAACTGACATCTATGTCATCCCCGACGAAATGAGATGCAGGGCATTCTCAGGGATAATTACAGGACCTGCTCAGATCTGGTATAACAGTCTTCCTAGGGGGAAAATTTGTAGTTTCAATCAGCTTACCGAGCTATTAATTAGTAACTTCTATTTTGGAGCTAAACCAGTGAAATGAGTAGATCATTTGCTCAGTGTAAGGAGAAAGGTGGGAGAGAGTACCCGAGATTACATCACTCGTTTCAATAATAAAAAGTTATAAGTTATTGATTATGAAGAGAAAATAGCTATTACAACCCTCATAAGTGGGTTGCTACCCGAGAATCTCTGCTACAAACTTGCTAATAATCCTCCGAAGATGATGAAATAGTTGATTGAAAAGGAAACCCAAATCATGAACACCGAGGAGGCAATGGCAGCCAGGAAAAACTTAGAAGTAAAGGTTGAAAATAAAACTGATAAAAAGGAGCACAAAGATCCTAAAGAACACAGGGAATCGAAGAAAAAAGGGAATATGGACCGGCTCAAAAGGTACAAGGTACAACAATTATACTCCCTTAACAATGGTCATCCACCATATTTTGGAGGAGATAAAGCATAACAAGGATGTTCGTTGGACTGAAAAGCTAAGAACACCTTCTGCCAAGAGGGACATGTCCAAATACTATAAATTTCACAGGGATCATGGTTATGCGACAGATCGCTACGTTTCTCTTCGAAATAAAATTAAAGTACTCATCCAAAGAGGAAAGATAGACATGTTTATTAATCGGCAGAACAACAGTGGAGCTTGACAAAGGTCAAAGTCTCCATGAAAGCCCAGAGATGAGAAAAAGAGAGCTCAAGAAGATGATCAAGAGGATGTTCCCGACCTGCCTAAGAAGCCTAGACAACCAGAATGTGAGGTATTCACGCTCGGTTTTGAATCTTTTGATTGCCAAATAATTATAGGTGGAGATGCAGGAGGAGGAGATCATACTAATGAAAGGAAATATTACCTCAATGAGGCTCAAGCTTGTTCGTATATCCAGAGGATTAACCTAGTAGAAGAAGATCAACCAAGGAAGGTTAACAAAGAAAAGCTGGTGATTAATTTTTCTAAAAATGACCTCTTAGGGGTGCTATACCCCCTTGATGATCCTTTAGTAATCAAAGTCAGAAGGGAATATATAATTGTTTCTAGAGTGTTGGTTGATAACGGCATCTCAGCGAATATCATGTTTTACCCCTCCTTTGACAGTTTGGACTTGAAGATCAGCCGATTGGAACCTTATCACAGGCCTCTAATAGGTTGATATGGTGAAAAGGTATTTCCTCTGAGGACAATCAAATTAGAAGTGTCGATCGGTACATGACCAGCAAGTCTAAAAGAGAAGATATGTTTCTTTATAAGGGACAAAAATGTTCATTCTGCTAACAATATGATCATGGGAAGAGTAGGATTGAAGAAATTCGAAGCTGTGCCATCTAATGTCCATCAATATTTGAAGTTTTCAACCAACTTTGGGGTAGGCGTGGTAAAAGGTGACCATAAAGTAGCTCGAGAATTCTATTACTCATCTGCCAAGCAAGAAGATTTGGAAAAAATAAAGAGAAAGACCACCACTTATCAAGTGGACACCTCTGATCCTAATAGCGAATCTGAGGTTGAAACCTTAAATCCAAGAAAAGAAATAAAACTGGCGAAAGGCCAAATAGTGGAAGTAACATAGAGCATTGTGTTAGATGATGATAAGCCAGAGCGAACCACTCAAATAGGAACAACACTGAATCATGCTCTTAAATAGGAGCTAGTGACTTCTTAAGGCCAATAATGTAGGCATTTTCATGGAGTCACGAAGATATGTCTGGGATTGATCCTAACTTTCTCTGCCATGAACTTAATGTTGGCAAAGATACCAAACTTGTGAAGCAAAGGCGCGGGGTGTTCAGCCCCAAGAAAAACCAAACTATTCAGGAGGAAGTTGATAAGCTTCAGAAAGCTTCATTAATTAATGATGTGAAATACCCAAACTGGTTAGCCGACGTCGTTATGGTCAAGAAGAAAAATAACAAGTGGAGAATGTGTGTGGATTTTATAGACTTAAACAAGGCGTGCCCAAAGGATAATTTTCCTTTGCCATGAATTGATCAACTCGTTGATGCTACATCGGGACATGAGCTGCTAAGTTTCATGGATGCTTACTCTAGTTTTAACCATATTAGAATGAAGTCTAAATATAGGGAAATCACTTCTTTTATTACTCCCTAAGGAACTTATTGCTATAATGTTATGCCATTTGGTTTGAAAAATGCAGATGCTACTTGACAGAGATTTGTAAATAAAGTCTTTGAGGAAAAAACAAGCAAGAATGTGGAAGTATACGTAGATGATATGCCGACGAAAAGTAAAAAAGCGTCCGACCACATTGCCAACCTCAGCCAGACTTTTGACCAATTGGAAAAGCATCAGATGAAACTGAATCTGATCAAGTACGTATTTGGTGTACATGAAGGAATGTTCATCGGGTACATAGTAAACCAGGGGGAATTGAAGCCAATCCAGAAAAAATCAAGGCATTGATTGAAATGCAATCCCCTACTTGTAAAAAGGATGTACAATGGCTAACTAGGCGAGTAACATCCTTGAAAAAATTTGTGTCCCGAGCTACTGACAAGTGCCTGCTATTATTTAAAGTACTTAAAAAGAGCTTTGAATTAAATGACGAACGTGAAAAGGATTTTATAGAGTTGAAAAAGTATTTGGGATCACCCCCACTGCTCTGTCGACCAATTTTAGGAGAAAAGTTTTATTTGCATGTAACTCTCTCTGAGTTAGCTGTAAGTTCTGCCTTGATCCGAGAAGAATTTGGAGTTAAAAAAGTAGTTTACTACATGAGAAAAGCCTTCCGAGGAGCAGAAATCAGATATCCATGCCTGGAGAAGTTAGCGTTGGCATTAATTGAGGCATCCAGATGGATGGAGCCCTAGTTAAAGCCCATAAAATTAGGGTGTACACTGATATGCTGATGCGAGGGAAACTGAGTGTTCTTGTAGGGACACTATTGTTGGTTTCGGCTCTCGCTCTACATGCAAAAAAAACTAAGCTACAACTATAACTGACAAGCAAGCACAGCGGTAAGTCGAGTATCGAGAATCCACAGGGAGTGATTGAATTTTAGATTTTAATTGCTTTAATTACTCAGGAATAAAAGTGTAAAATAAATAAGAAAAGGTGATGGTTGGGAATGATGACAAAAGAAAAGAATAAGTTACACTACACAAAAGTAAAACGAGGGTCGGGATCGCATTTCACCACACGGATCGAAACAACTACTAATTAGAGTTAAGGCTCGAAAGTAATTTAATCGAGCATTTTCAATTAAGCATAAAAATCACATAATAAAGAATTTAACCCAAAGTTGCGAGATTAAAAATTTAACTGAAAACTGTCACACGCGAATTAAATTCGGATTGTCACTATAAACTCTAACGCTGCGTGACAAAGAAAGATAAACGCATAGCAATCCGCTTTTAATATGCGCGATTTCAATTAAACGCAATTTTACACAAAACCTAGTTTTCGGAGCTCAAACCCATTAATGGCGGCGCATAACCCCGACCCTATTTATCTAAGGGCACGGTATGGAAATAAAGTAAATTACACTAATTAAACTCATTAATGCAATAAATAACTAACTACAACTAATTAACAAATCATTAAATTACACTACAAAGCAAGAAATAAAAAGGAACAACTATATTAATGGTGGGGGAAATGAATAGTTCAACTTACGATACCCAAAAGTTGTCACACCTAACGAGGAAGAAGAAGAGCTCTCAAAACCCTAACCCTAAACTAAACTAAAATGAAAAAATATTTCTTCAAAATGAAGAGAAAGTTTATTTATACAAAACCAAGGATGGCAAACTTATAATAAAATAGAGGCTGAAAACAAGGGATCGACCCCTGAAGTCGATCGATCGATTGAGCAGAGTTGAGCCTATTGTATTCGAATCAAGGAAAAAAAATAAGGAGTCGATCGATCGACCCCTTTGGTCGATCGATCGATACATCAGGTCTCAGCCAAGCTGCTTCTGCCCTAATTTGATTTTTTTATAATTCTCTTATGCTCAAAGTCTCATAACTACTTTGTTAGGGATCAATATCATGCACCGTTCACGTCCACGCGAAGCTCGCCCAGAGGACTACAACTTCCATGAATATGTTGGACCAGATGCTCAAACTGTGAAATGACTAAATTGCCCTTGCGCGTGCGAATTTGTACGAAACTTTATCGGAATGCGTTCGAACTTCATACTAAGCATCCAAATATCTATACAAGCTCAGTTAACCCTTGGAAAACATATATCTATAAAAATACGAGGTTTTTTGGTTAATGAGCATAAATATTAGGATTAAGATACTCGGGGGACTAATATCACGTAGGTTAATGGGTGAAATACACAATATTTGCGTCGTATCATATGCCTCTTAGGCAAGCCTTGCACAAACTAGAGAAGTGTGGGAGATTGATGTATTGGGAAATAAAGTTGGGGGATTATGATATTGTGTATGAACCAAGGTCTTCCTTAAAAGTCCAGGCTGGGGTAGATTTCATTTTCGAATTCACTTATCCAGAGGTTCTCGAGCAATAGGGAACTCAGACAGAGCAAGACCTAGGAAGGGATAGTCCAACTAGGGCTATCACCGACCAACATCCCGAGCAACCCACTACAGAGGGAGGATCAGGAAAAATCATTACCGACCTACCAAAATCTTCCACCAGAGCACATTAGATGTTAAGGAAGTATAAGGAAGCAAGGATCAAAACGTTTCATCATGGAATTTTGACAGACCAAGTGTCTTATAACAATCTCCCGGTATGGAACTTGTATATTGATGGATCCTTTTGCGTAATTGGAAGTGGAGAAGGTATAATACTCAACACTCCTGATGGGATATATATTGAATATGCTCTACGATTCAATTTTTAAGGCTTAAATGATGAAGCAGAGTATGAAGCTCTCATTGTGGGCCTAAGTCTATCTCAATCGCTGAACGCTGAGCAAGTTGTGGCGCACAGTGATTCTCAATTGGTGGTGAATCAAATACTGAGTTTGTATGGAGCTAAGGGAGAACTAATGACAAGATAATGTCCAAAGCATTAGAAGTTATAACAAAGTTTCCAGCTGTTCAAATGAGTATAATTATAAGAATGGAGAATGCCCGAGCTGACGAACTTGCTCGGTTGGCATCATTAACTAGAATTGAACTCTGAAGAACTATTCCCATTTAAATTCTATTTAACATGATTATTGATGAAGTCTTAATGATTAATTTCATCATAGTGGATATGCATCCACCTTGGATGGATCCCGTCAGAGCTTATATTGAAGAAGGAGTTTTGCCAGCAGACCAAATTGCGGCTAAAAATTTGAAGTATAAAGATACAAGATATGTGCTGGACAAAAGGATACTTTACAGGAAAGGCTTGACAGCTAGCCTGCATCACTGTGTTCACTCAATATAGGTTCAAGACCTAATAGAGAAGGTCGATGAAGGGTCTTGTGGAGCTCATACAGCGGGAAGATCATTATTATAGTGGATTAATACACAGGGATATTACTAGCCAACTATGAAAGCAGACTGCACGGCCTTTGCCAGGAAATGTAACAAGTGCCAAAGGTATTCCAGTATTCGTAGAACTCCATAAGCTTCTCTAACTCCAATCACTTAGCCTTGGCCATTTGTTATATGGGGGATAGACTTGGTCGGGCCACTGCCGACCACCCGAGGAAGATTTAAATACTTGGTTACAGTTATGGACTACTTCACCAAATGGGTCGAAGTAGAACCATTGATAAACACGCCTTATGACAAAGTTTACCAGTTCATATGGAAAAATATTATTTGTAGATATGATCTGCCTTATACTTTCATTACAGACCATGGCACATAATTTGATAATGAGGAGTTTGCTGCCTATTATGCCCAGACAAACATTCAAAAGCTTCATTCTGCTCCAGGCCATCCTCAAAGCAATGGAAAAATAGAAGTAACAAATAGGAATCTACTTAATGGACTGAAGAAAAAACTTGACGATGTTAAGGGGAAATGGATCAATGAACTACACTCCATTCTGTGGGCATACCGAACAACTCCGAGGACTGTTATAGGAGAATCCCCATACATGCTGGCATTTGGAACTGAAGCAGTGATACCATCTAAATTGGGACTGCCCACTCATAAAGTGTTAAACTTTAATTCTCCTGTTAGTGATTTGATGCGAAGATTAGATCTGGATATACTGGAGGAAGTACGCAAAGACGTAGCCTTGAGAAATGCTACTTATCAGCAAAGGACAACACGTTTTTGTAACAAAAGGATGAAGACGACCAACTTGAAGGAAAGAGATTACGTGCTCAAGAAGGTAATCCAGAAGAACAACAAACTTGAAGCCAATTGGCATGGGCCATATCGTATTCATCACTCGTTCGACTAGGCACCTACATAATTAAGACTTTGGAATGGTAAGAGTTCAAAAATCCTTGGCATGATGAACATCTTAGAAAGTAATATCTATAATGTAATGAAGTAAATTATAATCATGACATTTTCGTATCAATAAAATGATGATTTCCTCCTTTTTTTGATTTTTTTGGGAGTACTAGTGTTATGCACTACATACTTGACTTGATGCACTTTCTTCAAAAGTTGTTATACTTGGTCAGAAAAACTTTGAAAAGTTGTTCGAAAAGTCTGGTCCTTCGAAACAATAGCCACATAGTTGCTGGTCCTTCGAAACAACAACCACATAATTGGTCGAAGCTCTTAACAACAACCACATAGTTGATTGATTGGCACTGTTTAAAAATTGGTTGGCACAAGCGGAAGTTGATCGACAAAAAATAAAAACCCAAGTAAGCCAGGATCTCAAGTCCTCAAGAAACTTGGTCAATGCAATTAAGGGTAAAATAATAGATTTTATCCAACTCGAAAAAATAAAGGAAGAACGTTGTGAAGATTCCTAAAAAGGAATGTCGACACATATTCCACACACGCCTAGTCACCACTGTTAACTAATGCAAAACCTAAAAATTTAGGTGCATTAATAGAACCTATGGAAATACATGGGTAACTAGTACTAAACTTGGATTTTAATCTAAGTATACTGGTAGAACCTATGCTGATAATCTCATTGGTAATTGGTACTAAACTTGGGTAAAAGCCTAAGTGTATCAATAAAACTAATGAAGAAATGAAGCCATTTCGCATCCAAAGATTGACAAGATAAGTTAATCAAATATTTCATTCATTTAATTGATCATTACATGATATCACTTATAACTGAATTACAGGAATAAAACTACTCTAAGGGACGCTTCCCCTCTACTTTAAAGGAGTTCGGCGCTAGTTCCATGCCAGTTGGAGGGTCATCTAATGTGTAAGGGGAGTTGATAAAATTGAAGTCTTGAAGCATCCTGTTATTACTGCTTCTCGGGGTCTCTTGTAGATGAAGAGGACGAACTATCTCTAACTCATCATGAAGGCCATAACTATTTTGCTCCACTTTCATAACTATCAAGTATTTGATCCATCCCCACTTGTAACCTTCACGTTGGGCTAGCTTAAATCGTTCATCAAAATGACCAAGGGCCTTGTTATATCCCTCCATCCAGAATTCCCTAGGCTGTTTATGAAATTAGAAAGTCAATCTCTCAACATGATGATGCAAGTTCTTTAATACCCCATCTTTAACTTACAATTGGGAAGACTGAGTAGTAAGTTGCTCAGTTTGAGTCTGGAATTTCTTAGACATATCAGCAGTGGCCAAATTCTTTGCTTTAAATTGTGCAACTTAGTTAACAAGTGTTTGCTGGGTCCTAGCCTCATCTATAGTAGCTCATCCAGGTTTAACTTTTGCTCGAGAGGAAGAATAAGGCTTAGTTTTCATCAGTGCTTCCAATACTTCCCTTAGTTTGGCATTTTCAATATCCAAGAAGGAAACCCCATCATCAACAGCAACAGTAGTAGTAAAAGATGCCTTCAATGATTTCAATTCATCACTCAAACTATTATTCTCCCATTCCAACAGCTTGGCGATGACCCTAGCCTCCTCTATTTCACGATTAAGTAGAAATTATCGCTTCTTGAAGAAAGATGCATGCTTTTCCAATTTCTGCTCAAAACTCCAACCTTCACTCAGAGCTTTGTACTTCTATTCGTAGTCAACGTGCAAAATATCTTAGTCTCCTTGTGATCTTTTTGAAGCTCTTCTGTCATTTCAAAGTACGCAACATTATTGGCTACTGCCTGATCAAGAAGACACTCCAAGTATAAGTAAGATTCTTTAGCCTGATTTGAGATATCAGCGCCGAGCAAGTTGGATAGGTCTTCCTCGGATAAAGTCATATGACCAGCCTTAAAGAGATAGTTACATATTCTGAGTAACTCGGATTCTGTGGAGGAGAATTGATCCAGTTTAGCCATAAACTATAAAGAGTAAGAAAAATCTCCAATCAACAACAAAATTTAGAATTGGAAACAGAGGAAGATAAGTGCAAAGAAATATTCATTTTCATTGATGAAAATTAGATTGCAAGTACATTGACATGAAGAGAAAGTAAATATGAATGTAAAAATAAAAGTTGCTCACCAAGTATGTCTACACCTTCTTTATGTCAAAAGTGGCCCCAGCTTGGGAAGGGGAAGAGATAGGTGGAATGACTTTCTCAGAAGAAGGGGGGAGTGAAGACCTAACTACTGCTGCTTGTTGTTGGTCGGAGGAGTCCGAGATAAGAGTATAATCCTCTGATCCTTTATCATCCTTAATCTCCTCATCCAAGTTGGGAGGAGAACCATGATCATGCCTAAGGAACAACTCAGAGTCCTGGGGTATGCCAACCTCCGTGAGTGTTGCCGACCAACCGTTCTTAAAGCATTTCTTCTTCGCAAATTCAATCTAACTAGATGAAGGGCTGATTGCCTTATCCCAGCCTCTGCTGAATGCAAACTCATTGACCTTCAATATCCTAGCCTTCTCAGTAGCCAGACTTTTTTGTAGCTCGACAACTTGTGCCCGTGAATCTATAGCCTCATTCTCTACAGTATTTATTTTGGTTTCCCATTTCTTCTCCTCTTTTGTTAGTGCTTGTTCGAACTCAAGTAAATATTTCTTCAGGCATTCAAATGCCTCTTTCACTTCGTTTGAAGAAGAACGAAGGATGTCATCCTTCTCTAATATTTGGTTAAAATCAACCAGGAACTATAAGAAGGAATAAGAGCAAGTCAGTATAAGAATTACCAAGCCTATGAATAAAAGAAAAGAAATATTAACTCTTACCAAAGCAAGGCTTTAAGCAGCCCTTTCGGAGATTTTAGAGCGGGGCATTGCAGAAACAACACCCCTATGGTCTAGAAGAGTGCTAGACTTTATTAAGTGCCTGGCTAAACCATGGACAATAGTCACTGGAGATCCAGTATTAGACAAATCGACCAAGTCTCGTTGGTTGGCACCAGAAGTAGTTCCTTTAGCCAACGTAGAAGGAAGACCATTCTTCGAGTTCTTGGGCTGGGCTTTATCATTCTTATTGGCTAGGGCTTCTTCCCATTCTCATCCTTATTACTGATCCTACCAGTATCAAATTTTATGGAGCCATTAGTGGTAATATCTCCCATAATGTTGGGGAATTTTCTCTTCACTACGGCAGTGGCAAGAGGTAAATCTAAGTCAAGTGAAGATGAGGGGCCTGTATCAGCTTCACCACTGCCAGATATAGTGGTTGAAGAAGTAGATACTGCGTCTTGATCAAGATTAATCACCAATGAGGAACCAACAGAAGTTGAGCGAGCAATAAAGGAAGTAATGGAGTTTTTATACTCCAACAGATATGATGTCGACCTAATGTGTTCCTCTCCAATTTTTTGGTGAATACCCTAACTAAATTTCAGCTCGGTAAGTCTGATGTCACTCTCATTAGGACACTTTCCTTTCCGATCAACTGCAATGAAGAGAAAACAAATACAATTAGTATTGTAACCAATGAAATTATTAAGAAAAGCTATACAATAGTGTTACAACCTATCCCATGGCCATATTGAGGGCATTTGGGTCCTTGGTATACTGCATCCCCTGTCATGGGTGCATATTGCCAATTCTTGGCAATCATTGCATGATTAAAATAGTCTATGTTCTATTCTGGGAGATTAACTATTTACAGCCCTATTTACAGCCCTAGTTTTTAAACAATAAGTGTTATCACTGGTGACCCTTTTACAGCAAAACATAATATCTGGGATGTCTATATGGATCCCATGGAGCTGATTCAATCTATAAACCATATTTATAACTCTCCAAGTGTTGGGGGCTACTTTAGCAGGTATAACGTCAAAATATTGACAAAACTCAAGACAAAAGGGGGTTAGGGAAAAAGTAAACCCACATTCAACAATGAAAAGAGAAGGGAACCCATGGCCCTCAGACAAAGAAAAAAAATCTACAGGTGGATTAGGAATCTTCAAATCCACCATCGAAGGAATATTCCATTCGTTCCTAAATTCTTTTAGAGAAACTACTAAATAAACCATAATTGAATATGAAGAAAAGGAGAAAGATAAAGGATTCTTACAATGACTTAAGGATTCAACAAAAACTGAAGGACATAAAGAACGATTGAACGAAAAG
Source organism: Sambucus nigra (assembly GCA_949130495.1). Lineage (NCBI taxonomy): Eukaryota > Viridiplantae > Streptophyta > Magnoliopsida > Dipsacales > Adoxaceae > Sambucus > Sambucus nigra. Next base: position 299,952,936 of record OX422213.1, read on the forward strand.
TTCAAGAGACAGTAGCAAAAACCAGAAAGTTTGAGGTAGAAGGCAACCAGGATTTTACTTCCTTGATATATTGCATCGAAAACTGGCAAAAGTAATGATTAAAGGGAAACGACGATTGAAATTGTGGCGGCTAAGTTAAAAAAGACGTATTTGCCCCAAAAATGATTCGTTATAATTACGGGTAATTGCGAAAATGCCATTTGTGTTATACATTATCAACTAAGTATAATTTTATAAGTGTGGGAAGTCGAAAGCCGACCAAGTATAAAAAATGTTGCCCAAGCAACTGCTAGAACTAAATGTTCCATACTTTCGCAAAAGCATCAAGCATGAAACACTGGGGGCTTCTGTTGATACAAAAAATCACACTCTTACACGGACCAATCATAGATAAACATGTGTCATCCAATATGGCACAGTCATAATCAGTAAGGTATAGATCCCCGGCCATGTCCAGGAAGGCCGACTAACAATCTGAATGCCGACCAATAGTAGGAAGACCGACCAACATAGTTAGCAAAGCGCCAACAGTCATGTACATTATGAACAATATGTACTGATGTAAATGGCTGATTTATAAAGCCATTCCATCCTTTAACATTCCGACTCTTGATCCATTTGGAGGGCTATAAATACATTCTAATCCCTACAGTAAAAGGGACCGGAATACAATCCAACAAGCAATACAAGACAACGGACATAGGCTTTTCCTCTCAACCGAACCACTTTAAAAATCTTACTTGTCTCTTTTATTTACTTATTTATTAGTGATCAAATAATTAGATCTATTCCAGTTTTTTGCATCAACACTAAGAATGATATAACGCACCCTATCTTCGGCGTGTCAGTCAGATCAAATGCATGTGAAAAATTGACGTTAGTTTGTTTTTGTTATATAAATAGTATTTTGTTATAATTTAAATAGTATTTGGTTATAATTTAAGGGTCCTTTTGATTGATGTTAGTTTGTTTTCATGAAAAATCCTTGTTTTAGTTTATTGTCTACTTTTGTATTACTTGATTTCATATACATTCCACGAAAACAGTAGTTATAAATACGAGAAGTGCTCCATAATTTTATTATTTTTCACGGCATAACATTTCTCATCCATTCTCAAAGATTGATTTTCATCAAAAACTTATATTTTCCACTAATTTTTCAAGTTCTCATAAAACTTAACTATTTTTCAATATTTTCTAACTTTATAATTAAATACACCTTAAAAGACTTTGTCCTTTTCATTAAACATATTTTACTATTAAATTGCATATTGCATATATTTGTTATGTTTATAACTAAAAAGTCTTTCTTGGCATCATTTTTTTTTAGGAAACACATTTCTCTTTTTTAAAGACCTGCAATATAGAAAATGATTCAAAGAAATATAAATGGACAAATAGTAAATAAGACGACAAATAGTAAATAAGACCGTTATAGAGTTGGTGCATGTGGCCATATGTGGGGAACAAACCAAATCTCATTATTATTCTTAAATAAGCTTAGCTGGCAAATCTAACGTTCGTATTGGTAAAAGTAACAACGAACAAGTAAATATGTGTGTAGAAACAAACATTTAACAAGTGAAATAGGGGTACTCTCAACAGTATCTTTTCGAGTAAATATTAAAAGATTCTGTCCCAAGGTTTTCACTTCACTTGAATATAATTGAATTTTAATTTGTTTTTATAAAGACATTATATGATATTAATAGAGTGAAGTAACCAAAGTTGTAGTGAATATTGTACCAACTTTATTTATTTTGGTAGGTAAACGAACAGGAAAGAGTAAAATATATGCAAACTTTACCTCCGGGCCATCCGTGTGTACTCCAAGGCCCCACCTCCTTGTCTACTTACTCCACTGATCTCTTTGCTGAAATCTCTAAAGCATATAAATACAACGCAAACATAAAGATATCTTAACAAATCTTAATATAATACTACCACTGATACGTTTTGTTTCTCCCACAAACAAAAACAGACGGTTACAATGGTTAAGCTCTCACATTTCCTCCTATTCTTGTCTCTCTCGATTATACGGATGACAGCGGGTGAGTTGGGTTCGATTGGAGTGAACTATGGTCGAATTGCCAATAACCTTCCAGACCCACCAAAAGTGGTTGAGCTTCTCAAGTCTCAAGGCCTCACACGGGTGAAGTTATTCAACACTGATCCAGTCGTTCTTACTGCTCTCGCGGGTTCAGGTATCTCCGTCACCGTCGCACTTCCCAATGAGCTTCTCTCCTCGGCTGCCGCCAACAACTCATTCACTGACACTTGGGTCGAAGCCAATATCCTCCCTTACCATCCTTCAACCTTATTCGAAGCCATTGCTGTGGGAAACGAAGTCTTTGTCGACCCCAAAAACACCACCCCTTTTCTCGTACCCGCTATGGCAAACGTCTACACTTCCCTCACAAAACAAAACCTCAGCTCGTTAATCAAAATCTCGTCCCCAATAGCACTCAGCTCCCTTCAAACCTCCTACCCTTCATCATCCGGTTCATTCAAGCCGGAACTAATCGAACCTGTCATCAAACCCATGCTAAACTTCCTCCGACAAACCGATTCTTACCTAATGGTAAACGCCTACCCGTTTTTCGCTTACTCTGCTAACGCTGACACTATCCCATTAGACTACGCCTTGTTTCGTGATAACGAAGGCGTTACCGACCCTAATAATGGCTTAATTTACAAGAGTTTGTTTGAAGCCCAAATCGACGCTGTTTTTGCTGCCATGAATGCTTTGAGTTACAACGACGTGAAGATGGTTGTTTCGGAAACTGGTTGGCCATCTAACGGTGACGAAGATGAAGTAGGAGCAAGTGGAGAAAAGGCTGCTGCCTATAACGGGAACCTGGTTCGCAGAGTGCTGACGGGTGGTGGGACCCCTTTAAGGCCCAACCAGCCTCTCAACGTCTTTTTATTCGCTTTGTTCAATGAGAATAAGAAGACCGGTCCCACTTCTGAAAGAAACTACGGCTTATTTTACCCCAATGAGAAGAGAGTTTATGATGTGCCGTTAACAATGGAAGCTTTGAAGAACTGGACGGTGAAGGGGAACGAAATGGAGGTGGGGCAGACATGGTGTGTGGCAAATGGAAAGGTTGGGGAGGATAAGTTGTGGGCGGCGCTTCAACATGCATGTGGGGAAGGAGGGGCTGATTGCCGTCCGATTCAGTACGGTGCCACGTGTTATGATCCAAACACTCTTGAGGCCCACGCTTCCTACGCACTCAATAGCTATTATCAGAAGAAGGCACGTGCGAGTGGCACCTGTGATTTTGGTGGTGCAGCCTATGTAGTCACTCAACCTCCTAGTCAGTACTCTCTATTCCACCTCTCCTACTAGTTTTCCATATTCTATGCTACAAATTATTCATACACTGTTAATGCAAGATTTTCGGATGATTAAATTTCGAGCATATTTCATTTTTTTTATATTAATCGAACACTTTTCTTCTCAATTATAAAATTTTGAGCTTCTTTCACCGTTCACTAATTGTTTTTGCTACTTTATGGACTAAATATTAGCTCATTGTCTTGCAGAGTTTGGCAACTGCAAGTTTCCCACAGGATATGCTGAGAGCACAAAGCTTGCAGGAGGACTTTTTTAGAATGTTTAGAATAGCACATAGCCTTTATTTGTCGGGGGTTATTTTTTTAATTAGCTCATTATTTTTTAAAGATTCTTTTAGTAGTTATTCGGGTTTCGGGTAACATTTTAGGGCTATTCATTACTCTTGTTACAAGTGGGGAAGGGTTTATGTTGATGGGAATAATATAATCCAAATATCATTCCATAATATTTGGACAAGTAAAATAAAAGATCTATAGTTTGAAAGTTTGAGATGAGAGAGCAATAAATAAATGATATGTTTATTTTTATAGTTCTTGGATGGGACATATGTGATATTGATTTGATAATGTATATTTATAGTGCATTTTAATTCTCGTATGGACTCATGCCATATTGTATATTTCTTTTAAAACTCATGTTGTCAAATCCAAATAATTGAAAAAAATTGTTGAGGTTGAGTATTTTATGTTGAGTTAGCATGTGTTTTTGTACTCTTGTAGAGTAAAGAAAAATATACACATAGTTTAAACAAATGAATATTTACTACCATTAGATATGCTTTAGGATCTATGATCGTTTAAGACTTTTTTCATTAAAGATTGGTAGAAGAAAAAAGACCTTCCACGTGTAGGTTTCTTTAATGGTATTTGTTATTATCTTTTCGAGATAGTGTTCATTAATGTTCTTAAAGTGTGTTTGTTCTGCAAAGTGTGTTACAATAACTCGTTGTACGGATTCCACGTTAATTGTACACTATTTTTTTTTTTTTTTTTTTGGGGGGGTGGGGTATAAGGGTGTCCTGGGCTAGCTTTCGTACACCAAACTAATCCCTCGGGCCGGTCCTAAAATAAACAAAAACGAATAGTCTTCTTGAGGCACTTCATGTCCAACGTGATTTTTCAAAATACAATATATAAAATGAGCATTAATATTGGCTTTCCATTTGCCAAATCCATTTTGGTCTTATGCCTTGATGGGGGAGTTTATCAGCCTTTTGAATTCTTTTTAGTTGATCTTTGATTAAATGGTTCAAGATTGCTTGATAACTAAATTCGTTATTTATCCCGGGCCAACTTTCGCACCCCAAACTAATCCCTCAGTCTGGTCCAAAAATAAACCAACACGAATAAAGTCTTCTTGCGAAACTTCATGTGCAACGTGATTTTTCCAAATACAATATATAAAATGGGCATTAATATTGGCTTTCCATTTGTCAAATGATGCCATTTTGGCCTTATGCCTTGATGGGGGGGGGGGTGTTGATACCAAATTTAGTCTGCTGACATGGATCAGTTAAGTGGAGACACGTGTCAATCTACATGGCACTTACAAACATTTCTTAACAACACCTTGACTTCGAGGAACTCAACATCCCCGACCAACTCAGACACTCCGAGCAACAGGTGCTCTCCGAGGAACTTTACTGTACCGAGCAACTCATGAATACCGAGCTACTTAGGCGGTCCGAGCTGCATCTCGTACAGAGCATTAATGTCTTGATAATCAACAAATCGACTGCGCATTAAATGCTCATTATTATCATACAGATGTATACGCCTATTGGACAACTATGTATTACCCTTTCACATTTACAGCCTGAGGGCTATAAATACATTGTATCATCCTCATTGTAAGGGGACTCAGAATTTCTTGGAAAAATCTGTTATCGAGAATTCCCAAACAGTCAACAATAACAAAACAGTGGACGTAGCCCATTCCTTTAAGGCTGAACCACTTTAAAAATCTTTTATCTTGTTTATTTTTATCTGTGATTGATTAATTAGAGATAATCTAATTTTTTACATCAACAGATTGACGCCGTCTGTGGGAAACGATTGTAATTATCGTTTTTCACCAAAACAATTCATCACCAATGGCTGATAATCCTGAGTCCAGTAATCGAAACGCTGGAAACCCCCCGAATCCATCCGCTCCTCCAAATGTCCAAGATCTGGCTGGAATTATGGCCAATTTGGCTCAAGGCCAGACGACCATGCAAGAGATTATGCGACAACTCTTGCAAACTATCCAGGGTGGAGCGCCGACCCATTCAGGACAACGAAGTGTTCAAATAAATACCCGTTTACTTTCTTCGTGTACTAGGCAGAGCGATTCATATCGCACTGAGAGATCTGATGATTTTTCTTATCAACCGGGTCGAACTTCGTCAGTACGAGCCACAGATACTGAACAACACATCACTCTCTCTCCAGAAAGGACTAGTGCATTGGAGAGATTAAGTAGGGTCCCTCCTTTTGATCGATTGGGCCCTAGGAAGAATAAAAGTCCTCCTAAGGCTGTGTCGAGAAACTTTCGACGACCATCTGATCTAAGAGAGGGTTCTGCCCAATCACAACCAGTAGCTCGATATGATAGATCCCAGGAAGCGACTTCAACACGATCAATTGCACGAACCAATAGGCCCGAGGAGGGAAATGATGCATGGAAATGCTCTATATAAAGGTTAGAGGATAGACTAGGGGAAATGGCTAAGGCCAAGAATCCTCTACAAAGAACTTTTGTCCAAGGGACGCCTTTTATACAGGCAATTGTGGATTTTTCCACACCATCGAAGTTCAAAGCACCTGTTGTGACCCCTAAATATGATGGAAAAACTGACCCTGTCCTTCATATAGAACAATACCAAGCTTCTGCCGACATCTATGTCGTGCCAGACGAGATGAGGTGCAGGGCATTTTCGGGAACTCTTACCGGATTTGCAAAAATATGGTACAATAATCTTCCTCGGGGGAAGATTTCAACTTTCTTTCAACTGGCCGAGCTCTTCATTGGGAATTTCTATTTTGGAGCAAAACCAGTTAAACGAGTGGCACATTTGTTAAGTGTTAGACAAAAAACAGGTGAGAGCACCAGGGATTACATAACTCGTTTCAATAACGAGAAGCTCGAAGTTATTTATTATGAGGAAAAGACAGCAATTACTGCTTTGATGAGTGGACTGTTGCCTAATAAATTGTACTATACTTTGGCCAAAGATCCACCCAGAACCATATCAGAACTAATGGCAAAAGCGGCCAAGATCATGAATGCCGAGGAGGCTATGGCTGCCAAGAAGAACATGGACACCAAAGAAACCAAGGTGGAGGTTGATAAGGCTAAAAAGAAAGAAGATAAGAACAATGGTGGTGACAAGCAATCAAAAACAAAGCCATCATGGGAAATATTGAAGAAATTTGAAAATTATACTCCTTTGAAAGTAGACATAAACCATGTCCTGGAAGAGATCAAGAACAACGAGGAACTAAACTGGCCTGAAAAAATGAAGACAGATCCTGACAAGAGGAATAAGGCCAAATATTGCGAGTTCCATAAAGACCATGGCCACACGACCAAAAATTACATAGCTCTCCAGAATGAAATCGAAGCACTCATCAGACGAGGAAAGTTGGTCAAGTATGTTGATCGAAGAAATGAAAGAAAAAGCAACGATCGAGCAAGACAGAGGTATAGATCTCCTCGTCGAGCAGAAGAAAATAAGAAAAGAGATCATAAAGATGATCCAGAAGACGACCCCGATCTCCCCAAGAGACCAAGACAGCCAGAGCGTAAGGTATTTTTAATTCATTTTGGATCATTTGATTGTAATGTTATTACAGGTGGAGATGCAGGAGGCGGGGACCTTACTGCGGAAAGAAAAGCTTACCTCAATGAGGCTCAAGCTTGTTCATACATTCAACGAATAAATCTAGCTGAAGATGATCTCCCGAGGAAGGTGAACAAAGAAAAACTGGTCATCGGTTTCTCCAAGAACGACCTCGCAGGTGTACTATATCCTCATGATGATCCAGTGGTGATTAAAATGAGGATGAATGAAGTAATAATATCAAGAGTACTGGTGGATAATGGTAGCTCGACGTATATCATGTTCTACTCATGCTTCGATAGTTTAAATCTAAAGTTGTCTCAGTTGGAACCTTATCACAGGCCCTTCCTCGGGTTTGCTGGCGAGAAAGTCTTTCCACTTGGGACGATCAAGTTGGATATGTTCATCGGTACATGGCCTGTTTGTCGAACATAAAGAGTACGTTTCTTTGTGATGGATAAGAATGTCCAGTCAACTTACAATATCATCATGGGAAGGGTAGGATTGAAGAAGTTTGTAGCAATACCATCTACTGTACATCAATGCCTGAAATTTCCAACTAATTTTGGAGTGGGAGTTGTGAAGGGTGAGCAAAAAGTAGCTCGGGAATGTTACTACTCATCTGCCGAGCAAGAAGAACTGGAAGAATCTAGGAAAAAAACTACTACCTATCAAGTGGACGAAGGTGCATAGATTAAAACATTGGATCCTAGAGACGAGTCGCAGCTCGTGAAAGGTCAGGTAGTGGAAGCTACTGAAAATATCATTTTGGACGACGAACACCCAGAACGAACAACTCAAATAGGTTCGTCGTTAGATGCATCACTAAAACAGGAACTAATAGTTTTCCTAAAAAGCAGAAAATACACTTTTGCTTGGAGTCATGAGGATATGCCAGGAATAGACCCAAATTTCTTATGTCACGAGCTCAGTGTGAATAAGGAGATCAAGCCAGTGAAGCAGAGAAGAAGAGTGTTCAGCCCCGAGAAGAACCAAGCCATATAAGAGGAGGTTGAGAAGCTCCAGAAAGCTTGCTTTATTGACAATGTCAAATATCCAGACTGATTGGCAAATGTAGTAATGGTGAAGAAGAAAAACAACAAGTGGAGGATGTGTGTAGACTTTATCGACCTTAACAAGGCATGCCCAAAGGATCAATTTCCTTTGCCACGAATTGATAAATTAGTGGATGCTACCTCGGGACACGAGTTGTTGAGCTTCATGGATGCTTATTCTAGTAACAACCAGATTAAAATGAAACCTGAAGACAGGGAGAGTACCTCTTTCATTACCCCTAGGGGAACTTATTTTTATAATGTTATGCCTTTTGGTTTGAAAAATGCAGGTGCAGCATATCAACGGCTGATGAACAAGGTATTTACAGAATAAATCAGTTGCAATATGGAAGTTTACGTTGATGATATGCTGATAAAGAGCAAGAGAGCTCTTGACCATCTAATTGACTTAGGCCAGACCTTTGATCAACTAGATAAATATCAAATGAAGCTGAATCCCACCAAGTGCATATTCGGAGTACGAGAAGGCATGTTCCTCAGGTATATTGTCAACCAACGAGGAATCGAAGCAAACCCAGAGAAGATCAAGGCTCTATTGGGACTACGATCTCCAATGACGCTGAAGGAAGTATAGAGTCTCACTGGGCGAGTTGCAACACTTAATAGATTTGTATCACGAGCAACAGATAGATGCCTCCCATTCTTCAAAACACTCCAAAAAATGTTTGAATGAAATGATGCATGCGAGAAGGATTTTCAAGAGTTGAAGAAATATCTGGGAGCACCTCCACTATTATCCAGGCCAGTGATGGGGGAAAGATTGTACTTGTATTTGGCAGTATCGGAGAATGTAGTTAGCTCGACATTGATAAGAACGGAGGATGGAGTGCAAAAACCAATCTATTACACTAGCAAAGCCTTCCAAAGAGCAGAGATCAGATATCCAAGACTGGAAAAGTTGGCACTAGCATTGATCGAGGCGAGTAGGAGAATGAGGCCATACTTCCAAGCTCATATAATAGTTGTGTATACTGATATGCCATTGAGGCAAGCTCTTCATAAACCAGAAAAATCAGGGAGATTGATGTACTGGGCAGTAGAACTTGGTGTATATGATATAGTTTATGAGCCTAGATCGTCGTTAAAAGGGCAAGCAGTAGCAGATTTTATAGCAGAGTTCACCTATCCTGATACCTCCGAGGAGCAAAAGCTGCACACCGACCAACCTGTGGATGTTACAGGATCATCAAATTTAACCCCCGATCAACTTAAGGCGATCAGCGAGCAAGAAAAGATGGTCGACGAGTAGCAAGAAGTGCTAGAGGGGGATAAAAAGAAACAACAGATATTCCACCGAGGAACTCTGTCCGATCGAAAATTTGAAGACGAGCTACCTATATGGAATCTATATGTGGATGGATCATCTTGCACTACAGGCTGTGGAACAGGGATTATTTTGAATAGCCCGGATGAGGTCGATGTGGAGTATGATCTGCGCTTCCAATTCAAGGCTTCTAATAATGAGGCTGAGTATGAAGCTATGATTGCAGGTCTTAGTTTAGCAAAAACTATAGGGGCAGAGCAGGTCGTCGTATTTAGTGATTCACAACTAATCGTGAATCAAATATTGGGGGTATATGCAGCCAAAGGAGAATTAATGATCAAGTATCATGAAAAAGCAATGGAGATTTTATCAAGTCTGATGGCAGTACAAATAATTAGAATACCAAGATTAGAGAATGCCAGAGCAAATGCCTTAGCTCGGTTAGCTTCAGCCACACGCACTGAGCTACGAAGAACAATCCCAATAGAAGTCTTGGCTAGTCGGAGCATAGATGAATATCTGATAATGAGCTTTATTACCCTTAATTTAGGACCATCTTGGATGGATCCCATTAGGGCATATATTGAAGAAGGGTATTTTCCAATTGATAAACTCGCAGCCAAGAAACTAAAGTTTAAAGCTGCTCGTTATGTGTTAACCAATTGTGTTCTATATAGACGAGGAATTATAGTTGGCTTGCAGAGATGTGTACATCCCACCGAGGTGAATGACTTGATCGAAGAAGTCCATGAAGGGTCTTGTGGAGCCCATGTAGCAGGCCGGACACTTCTGCAAAGGATAATGACGCATGGATACTATTGGCCGACCATGAGGGCTGATTGCATAGCCTATGCAAAAAATGTGACAAATGTCAACGCTTCTCCACTATCCGAAGAACTCCCCAAGCATTATTGACACCCAGTACTTCCCCTTGTCCATTTACCATGTGGGGAATTGACTTGGTCGGGCCACTTCCAACGACCAGAGGAAGGTTTAAATATCTCGTCGTCGTAGTGGATTACTTTACTAAGTGGGTGGAAGTCGAGCCCCTTATCGATATGACATATGACAAAGTGTATCAATTTATATGGAAGAACATCATTTGTAGATATGGTATTCCTCATGCATTTATCACAGACCATGGAACCCAATTCGACAACGAGGAGTTTGCTGCGTATTTTCATCAGTCGAACATATTAAAAACCCACTCTGCACCAGGCCACCTCAAAGCAATGGACAAACTGAAGTGACAAACAGAACACTGCTGAATGGCTTGAAGAAAAGATTAAATGATGCAAAGGCACATTTGATCAACGAGCTGCATTCTGTACTATGGGCTTATCGTACTACTCCACAAGCAACCACGGGAGAATCTCCATATATGCTGGCATTTGGAAGTGAAGCTGTTATACCTGCCGAGCTGGGTCTCCCCACATACAGAGTGCTGAATTTCAACTCTCCTATCAGTGACTTGATGAGAATATTAGATTTGGATATGCTCGAGGAAGTTAGAGAAGAAGCAGCAATCAGAAACGCTGCATACCAGCAACTGATAACTCTATTCTACAACAAGAGAGTCAAGAAATGCGACCTAAAAGAAGGATACTATGTACTAAAGAAAGTAATTCAAAAGCACAACAAACTGGAAGCTAACTGGCATGGGCCCTACAGAGTAACAGAGGTTGTTCGACTAGGGACGTATAGAATCGAAACCTTAGAAGGAGAGGAGTTTAAGAATGCATGGAACGCAGAGCATCTGTGCAAATATTATCAGTAATTTAATCTCTATGTAATATAGTTTTCTTCGATATGAATAAAGTTTTGGATATTTCGCCTAATTCTCTCCTTTTGTTGAAATTTTTTCGGAGTACTGTGACACCCCGCCTAATTAAATACCGGGCGATCACTCCTTTATTAAATTAAATCAAGGTAAACAGTTGGTTCATTCTCAGCATCACTGTCGATAAAATAAATTTTCCAATTTAACACCCTAAATAATTAAGCTAAGTGTCAAATCCATTTCGTACATACTTTCCAAATTTTATTTAAAGAAAATCATTTATTTTATTAACAACATTCAATAAGTAAGAATCACACCACATTAAATTTGTGCAACATAGTCCAATTAATTTAAAACATTCGTCAATCGAATGACAACATGCGAAATATAAAGTAACACAATACAAATTGAATAAATCCCATAGTGACAATACTAGAAATAACTGAAATACAAATGTCCCAATAATAATGAAATAATGGAAAGGGCGACACATGCCCAATAAATGAGAATGCTAGAAGTGGAGTCAATAAAGGAAGTCGTCTACGCAAGTGACCTGCAACTCCCACCTAAGCCGCAGCACGTTCCTTTCAAGGGATCCTAAGCAATACGCCCCTGTGGCTGGGCACCTGAAACATATACATATATATACAAGAGAGAGAGAGAAAAAGAAACGGGTCAGAGCCCGAAAGTGTGTTTGATTTAAAATACGTTTAGCAAGTATTTAAATTTATACAGGCCAATGCAACAACATATTAGTGCGACACTCTCTTGAAAAATTCTCACCTCTCTTCTAATGTGCACACCTATCGCACTAACCTTCCCAACGGTTTGTCTTATCATTTATCGCACTAATCTTCCCAATGGTTTAACTTATCTTAGATTACTCGTAAGATTCAAAATATAACGATTCCATTTTGAAAAGGATATTTCAATTAGTAACCAAAGTTCTCGATTTTAACTTTATAAAATCAATAAAGTTTTCCAGTATCATATTATACTTTCTCAAAACAAGTATTTACCATTTGAGTCATCATCCATGTCCTACATAACACATCACAGTAGGCAGTTCCAGATTTCAGAATTTCATATATATATATTAACTACTTGTAAAATATATATATAACAGAACAACACCCCACATAAAACTATGGTGCGTGCATACTTCTACTATCCAAACCCTATACCACTCATATCAAGGGGAATACAAATTCGGAATCACTCTCGAACTGTATTAACACATACACAAACAATATCGAGGCGAAGCATAGATTACAAGTCTCTAAGAGGATGGCACATACTCGCGTCTCTTAGGACCGTCTGAACTATCAATTCGATAGCCTGTACCAAGGATATCTATCTTCTAGGGTACAAGTCAATATCCCCCATAAAGGTCCCATCGAGATAAAACTGTCCCAGCGCGGTAACCTCAAGGATAGCAAGTAGCGCGGTATGTTTTTCACATGTATATAATATATGTACACACAATCATATAAATATACCACTTTTATCATATTAATATAGGTTCCTCTCGCCACCCATAATTACAACATTTATCCTTAATTTCACATTATTAGTATTACGTATAATGTTTCATCCCTAACCTTAACTCGAAGGGTTTTCTCACTTATTACGTGACACTCGTGGACTTTATCCTTCCAAGTAGAAAATTCAGTAGGTATACCTCTATTCACTATCGTAGCTATTCGCCGTAATCTCTCACTTGAAATACGTAGTTTCATCGTTCATTATATAATTATCCCAAAAGCAAAAATTCTCGTCTTATAATAAAGTTCCCAACACTTATTCATATGTCCTACTGGTCTTTCCTATCTCCCAAACCACTTTATTAAGAATACCCAAGAATTATTTCACGATAAATTTAATTTAACTAATTAAACAAGGGAAATAGGAGTCTGCCAGGAGGGGTCGATCGATCGAGGTCTGGGGCTCGATCGATCGAACCTTCGATCGATCGATGCTCTGGGCTCGATCGATCGATCAAGCAGGTATTTCGATTTGTGCAGAATTGCAGTTACGGGTTCTACCACTTTTCTTCATCCAAATCCATATTTTCCAAACCCAAACGTCCCAAAAATTCTACTACTAACATTATAACAATATACCAGATGTTTTTAACGTAAGGCATGTGTATTTCTATCATTTAAACATGAATTATCAACCCAAAATTCATACACAACTTCAAGAACCCTAAAATCTCTAAATCATGGTTCTAATCTGTTTTACCCCAGAATTTCTTTCTTAATTAAAACAAAATTTCGTGGGTTATCTTTCTACATCACAAGAAACTTCCAAAATAAGGTTTAAGTCTTTACTACATGCAGATTCCTATCACAATTTGGGTTTTCTTCCATATATTTCATCCCTAATCATTCCTAAACTAATATGGAAATTGCACCAACGAAAATAGAAAGATAAACACTTGCCTGGGATTTTCAGAAGTCTAGATTGCGACTGATTTTGGTGTGGTTGCGTTCCTCGTCTCGCGATCTACGTGTTGGCGGTGACGGCGGTGCTAACGGGTGGCTTTTTGGCCTTGAATTTCCTTGAGAGCTCTCTCCTCTCTTCTCCAATGGCCGTTCTAGGGTTCTGAATATTCTAACCCTAAGTGACAACCTCAATATCAGATATAGTCCCTCTAATTTTCGTGGGTTTAATTATCCATAAATGTAAAATGACTAAAATGCCCTCCCGGGTTACTAATTAGGCCTAAAAACGCCCCGAGACCCAAACTACACCCCCGGGTACACTTTTCTGACTATCTCGACCCTTCTGGACGCGTTGGCGCACTCAAAACGACCATACGGGCAACTTATAAAATATTAACTTTTTTTATTTATCAAAATTTAGTCCCGACGCGACACGGGCGCGTCCCGATTCAAATTTCCAAAATTGTCATTTTATTTACTCGTGACATTCAATATAATCAATATCATATATTACTTTGCTCATTAGTAATATTCAACAAATTTCCCATAATTACTAACTCTCGTCACGTTAATAATTATAACATAATTAATTTCTGGATTTTTATTAAATAATTAACTCACATTAAATTTAATAAATCCCCAAATTAATATAGCATAAAAATACGGGGTATTACAAGTACTGGTGCTACACACTACGCATCAAGCCCAGAAATACCAACTACGGTTGGTTGGGAAGAAAATCCACCAGCTAAGGCTGGTCGGGAATAAAAATTTCCTAGAAACACCAACTACGGTTGGTTGGGAAGAAAATCCACCAACTATAGTTGGTCGGGAATGAAAAATTTCCCAGAAATACCAACTACGGTTGGTTGGCAAGAAAATCCACCAACTAAGGCTGGTCGGGAATAAAAATTTCCCAGAAACACCAACTACGGTTCGTTGGGAAGAAAATCCACCAGCTAAGGCTAGTCGGGAATAAAAATTTCCCAAAAACACCAACTACGATTGGTTGGGAAGAAAATCCACCAGCTAAGGCTGGTCAGGAATAAGAAAATCCACCAACTATAGTTGGTCGGGAATGAAAAATTTCCCAGAAACACCAACTACGATTGGTTGGGAAGAAAATGCACTAGCTAAGGTTGGTCGGGAATAAAAATCTACCAACTAAGATTGGTCGGGAACAAAAACCACCAACTCCGGTTGGTCGAAAACATTTGGTTAAACAAATGAAAGTCATTTCAGGGCTTAAAATTTAAAAGTGATAAATTTTTTGATACTTATGACATTTTAAACTACCACCATAGTTGGTCGAGAAATAAAATATCACCAACTCTGCTTGGTCGTCAGATAATTATCATCAATTCAGATAGTCAACAATAAATCTTCACCAACTCTAGTTGGTCGACAATTTAAAATATCACAAAATATCTTTATCTTTTCAACAGATATACATGCACATTCATTAGAAATGTCTTACAAAATATTTCCAAAGATAATGACAATTAAGATTGCACAGAAAACTAGAAGTTTTTCATTAAATCTAGAACAAAATACATTGAGAAACGAAATACATATTATATGAGAAATTATTACATCAAAAATCCTATTCTATTGGTTTCTTCCCTTCTGCCTTTGAAACAGGCTCTACTCCAGCAGGAGGATCATCTAAGGCATAAGGAGAATTTATGAAGTTCAGGTCTCTGAGCATCCTGACATTCATTACTGACGGTCGATCAAGTAAGTGCTCCGGGCGAGATATCTCAACGTTGGAATGAAGACCATAGTCAATGAGATACTTTGAAATCAGGCATCGAGGAATGGCCCGAGCAGGAATCCAGCTCATATCTAGTTTGAAAGGTGGCACTGGCAACTCGAGCAACCCAGGGTCATAGTAATCCCACAAATAGTGACCCTATTCTAACTGCAGCACACCTAAGGCATTCAACCATCCTTTCTTGTAACCCTCATTATTTGCATTTTGGATCCGATCATCTAGATGGTAGAGGGCTTCATTATAACCAGCCATCCATAACTCTCTGGGCTGCTTGTGGAATTGATAGGTTAACCTCTCCAGTTTCTCGTGGAAGTTCTTCGTTAAAAGTTCTTTACTCTCCAAGGCAGACTTTTGTGCAGAGAGCTGCTCGTCCAGATTCAGAATCTTCTTGGACATCTCAGTTAATGCTTGATTCTTGGCCACCAACTGGAATGCTTGATTCTCCAAGGCTTCCTGCGTTCTAGCTTCTTCAATAGTAACCCGAGCAACCCTTGCTCATCCCTGAGAAGCTCTTTCTCGTCCACGAGCAGAGGTAGAAGGACCAGTTCTCTTCAAGGTTTCTAATTCGTCTCTCAGATTGGCATTTTCGACCTCCAAGAAAGAAAAACCTTCATCGTTGACAGGAACCAAGGCTCCCGAGGTAGAGGCTATAGATTTCAGCTGAGATATCTCTCCTCGCAAATTATTATTTTCCTGCTCTAATAATTTCTCGATCTGCCTATGCTCTTCAACCTTTGTCTTCAAAGTCCTTTCCTTTATATCATAAGCAGCAAACAACTTATCATATCCCTTATCAGCACTTAGTTGCTGATATTTCTTCTCATATCCCTGATGCAGAAGGATAGTAGACTCCTTGTACTGTTGTTGAAGTTCCTCGAGAGTACCCTGAAGATCTTCAATCATCTCATAGTATGCCACATTATTAGAAACTGTACGGTCGATCAGGCATTTCAAATACTGGTAGGCTTCAACTGCTCGCTCTGAAGCATCTGGACCAAGGATATCGACAATTTGAGATTCATTCAAGTCAGCATGGCCAACTTTGAAGTAGTCATTACATTTTTTCATCAGTTCTGTATCATGGGCTGACAAGAGCTCCATTCTAGCCATAAACTAGTAAAGAAAAGAGATAGAAAAAATCAATAAAATGCAGACAGAGCAAGAAGAATAAAAGCAGAGTAAGAAAAATGGAGTTAAGTCGCACAACCAAAAACTTCAAATTTTATTACATCATAAAAGAAGTACATAACCCAGAATTACATTTAATAAAAAAGCAAAGAGAAAAAGTTCGAACAACTCTACAACTTCTCCTTGTCTCCTAAAACTTTCTCGGGAGGCTGGGACGAAGAAGTAGGTTGGTCGGATGGCATAGAAGGTTGCTCGGAGGGTGTTGGAAATTTCTCGGTTGAAATGCTGGTTAGTTGAAGTTTCTCGCAGGAGGTATGGACAACCGGGGGATGAGAAATCTGATCTCCGATCACCATAGAGGATTCCTCGGAAGCAGCTTCGTCTTCTTCTTCTTCTTCCCCGGGAGAAGGAGGGGGGTCAGGAATGTGTCACTAAAACAGGTCTGAATTCTCATCGACATTCATCTCTCTCGGAGCAGCCACCCAACCATCCCTGAAATATTTAAGGCTGCCATACTCCATTTGTGAGATCATGGCAGCCAAACCCTTATTCCAACCCTTGTCCCAGCCAGTACTGAAGGACTTCTTAACAGTAAGTTTCCTCTTCGCCTTCTCTGAGGAAACCCTCTCAGTCATGAGTTCCTCAGCAGCTTTTAATTTCCTTTCTGCCTCTTCCTTCTGGAGATCCGCTTCACGGAGTTTGCCTAACTCCTCTTCAGCAGTTTTAAGCTTGATCTCAAGCTCTCTAGCATTTTTGAGCTTTTCCTCAAGCTCAGTATTCTTCTTCTCACATTCTTTCATTTTCCTCTCCAACTCCCGAGAGGCCTCCACAGCTTTCCCTTTCTCTTGCTCAATGGATTTTAATTGCTTTTACCAAGCAATTTTATCTTCGTCATACTTCTGACGAGAATCCATTAATGACTGTATCAGACCTACAAGAGCTTCCTTCACACCTGACGAGGAGCTCGAAGCTTTAATAGCTTCATCCTTTTTCAAAATGGTGTTGAAACAAGTTACCAACTGGAAAAAGAAAATAATTGTAAGTCAGTGCAAGTACATAATATTGAAAAGTGAAAGTTTAGATTAGTAATACTTACTGAGGCAATATGTTGAGCTGCCAAGGTGGTAACCCTATCCCGGGAAAGAATGTCTTCAAGACCTTGGATTTCAGGGATAATCCAAGGCTTCACAGAGCTCATGGCAGAGCTCGAAGCAACGAAAGTGGGGACACCACTTCCAGCAGTTAGAGGCTGAGAAATGGATTCAGCCACTTTATCTGAGGAACTTTTCTTCAACTTCCTCGTGGGAGAAGGAACATTCTCGACCAAGGATGTCGTCTTGGTCGGTGATATAACTATAACCTCGCTAGGAGGGGAAACAGCTGCAATCTTGCTTGGAGCCACAGGGGGCTTCTTGACAACCTTCTTAGTAGCAGCTGGAGGAGGTTCATCAATTTGTCTTGTCCCTTCTTCTGGGACATCCTGCTTACTTTTCTTTGCCTTTCCAGCAGTAGAGGCAGACTTATCGAAGAGGGCAGGAGCTCTTCTTCTCTTCATTCTGTCACTAAGAGGAATATGCGATTCAGGAGAAGAACCTTCAGAAACTGGTATTGGTTCTATGTTACTTATCACTCGACGAACAGTGAAAGATGAGGTGTAACTCTTGTACTACAACAAGTACGAGGCTGATCTGATATGTTCATCAGCGACAGTTTGATGCAAACCCGAGATAAGTTTCAGAAGCTTTAAATTAACTTCTGTCTCCTTTGGAGACCTTCTTTTGCTGTCAACTACAAATAAATAGAAATCAAAATATTAGTGACGAATTTTATCGAATATAAAGAAAACATAATCTCAAAAACTAAATAAAATAAAAACAACCTATCCCATTGCCATAGGGAGGGCATCTGGGTCCCTGATATACGTCATTTTCAGTTAATGGAGCATGTTGCCAATTTTTCATAACAACCCCATGCTCGAAGTAATCCCTATTGGCATCTGGGAGATTGACAACTAAAGCCCTATTTAAAAACCTAGTTTTCAAATAAAAAGTACTATCACTGACAGCCCATCTATAGCAAAACATAATCTCCAGAATTCCTAAACGGGTTCCATGAATCTTATTTAACCTATAGACTCCATTAACTATTCTTCACGTATTGGAGGCTATTTTTGCAGGTACCACGTCAAAATATTGACAAAATTCCAAACACAGGGGATTTGGAGGAAAAGAAAAGCCACATTCGACTACAAAGAGACTGGGGAACTAATGTCCCTCGGCCAAACGAAAATAATCAGGAGGACCAGAAAGTTCTTCCAAAATGACCTAGGAAGGAATAAAAAAATCAGAACGAAATTTATCAAGCAACTCAATAAGGTAAACCATGATGAACAAAGAAAATAAAAGAGAAGGAAGAAGATCTTACAGAAGAAGGGTAGATCAGTTGATAACGAACGATGGAAGGAATGAACGCACAAGATGGAGAAGAAATGGAGAGATCAAAGATACAGATTTGAAAAAGTAAGAGACGATAGTATTTTCTGCAACGCTTAAATACCTTACCTTGGGAAGGGGTAAAAATAATGATTACAAAGAAAGACGTTTGCGCTACCAACGGCTAAAAGGACAAAAAAGACAAGGAGACCAAAGCAGTGGGAAAAATTCAAAAAGGTCTGATTCTATGAATTCGAAAGGAAAATTAAATACAAGGAAAACACTCCTAAAATTCAGGATGACTATTTAATTCCGTCATATTTCAAGAAGAATGTTCCACACTCCTCAACCTCGAACTGTGAAACATTGGGGGCTTCTGTTGATACCAAATTTAGTCTGATGACGTGGATCAATTAAGTGGAGACACGTGTCAATCTACATGGCACTTACAAACATTTCTGAACAACACCTTGTCTTTGAGGAACTCAACATCCCCGACCAACTCAAACACTCTGAGCAACAAGTTCTCTCTGAGGAACTTTACTGTACCAAGAAACTCATGAATACCGAGCTACTTAGGCGGTCCGAGCTGCATCTCGTACAGAGAATTAATGTTCAAATAATCAATAAATTGACTGCGCATTAAATACTCATTATTATCATACAGATGTATACGCCTATTGGACAGCTATGCATTACTCTTTCACATTTACTGCCTGAGGGCTATAAATACATTGTATCATCCTCATTGTAAGGGGACTCGGAATTTCTTGGAAAAATCTGTTATCGAGAATTCCCAAACAGTCAGCAATAACAAAACAGTGGACGTAGGCCATTCCTTTAAGGATGAACCACTTTAAAAATCTTTTATCTTGTTTATTTTTATTTGTGATTGATTAATTAGAGATAATCTAATTTTTTACATCAACAGGGGGGTGTTTATCAGCTTATTGAATTCTTTTTAATTGATCTTTGATTAAGTAGTAAAAAATTGCTTGATAACTAAATTCGTTATTTGATCTGATTCTTTCTTGGTTGTTGGCCTAATGGAAAACCAAGTGATGATGGATCTTTTCGAAGGTGTCAACTAAAAGGCTTGGTGAATTTTCTTTCTAATAATTTTTAATTAACTATTGCAAGAGTGTTTGATAAGTACTTACTTATTGAATGTGATACTTTTTGGGTATTCCCCAAATGGAAAAACAAAGTGATTATGTGTGTGTGTTTTCGAAGGCCTTAACTAAGATGCTCTTAGGTCGGTCTGGACTCTTCTATTGGGTCCACTCTAATTAGTTAACTCGTTACTGACCAAAATCATTTATGGATTATCAATAGATAGTCAATTGGCGGTTGAACGTTGTACTAAGTGAACGTGGAGAGAGAAAGTGACAAACTCTCTTAATTAAAACCCCAAACCCAGCCGACCCTAAATTTATCTCTGCTTCTACCCCTCCCTCCTTTCCCCCTCCACCCCACTTCTCCTTCCCCACCTTCTTCATCCGTCTCAGTTGTTACTTCCCCCTATCGCTCCATGTGATAGGGGAAGGATCTCCCGGTCTCCCTCAAATCCAAAAAATAAATAAAAACACAAACATATCTTGCAAGTCCTACTTGGTTTAGTCAGTCTAGATGGTGACACGACAAAAAACTTTAACCTCGACTGAAAAATATCCTCTCGAAGAGAAAATTGGAGGGGATGCAATAAAATCTACTCATATGTTGGTAGATTAGACTCATGACTATGAAGATTTGTTGTTTGTTTTATTTAGTTGCCTTTTTTCTATTTTTATATATTTTCAGACTCCATTTGGAATTCTCTCTATCGTCTCCATTTGGAGCGTTTTATCCTCTTTTAGTATGACTGTTAGGTTTTGAAGAATGTGGTTCAACTGTCCTATCGATTATTCCACTCGGGTTGAAGCTCAAAAGGACTTTTGTATTTTTAGGCATATCCCAACTCAAGTAAGGTGTATCTTTTATTAGATCCCTTAGATTTGGCTCTGGTGCTTCCGTCGCATCTATCTTGCCTTACTCCACTGTCTGCTTGCACACTTCGTTTAAAGAGGCTCGTCCACTGGTGTCCAAGGCACCCCTTTATTGGTTTCGATTTCATTACTAGGACAAGTTGTGATCAAGACCCTAGACTTGTCAGTTGTTCTAAAAGTCTATGTCTAGATGTTGTCTCAATTTTCCTTTTATTTCTAGGTTTTTGCTCTATTCTTCCCCTGGCCTAACCAGAGCTTGTTTAGGTTAGCCGATTCTGTTTTTCTTGTAATCATTGGTTCTGTAATCAATTCCCTCTTGGGAAGTTTAAAAAAAACTAATATGCTTTATGAATTTTCCTTTCAAATGATCTTTGGTGAAGTATGTAAGCGTGCCTGACAAGTAAATTACTTGTTGAAAGTGATTCTTTCTGAGTTATTCACCCATTGGAAAAGCTAAACGATTGTGTGTTTATTCAAATGTTTCAACTAATGGGACCTTTTGGGTGGGTGAAAAGCATGAGTGAGTTTGGATTGAAGGGTGGAAAGTTAAATAGAATTGAATGAATTAAATAAATAAATTAAAATTGAATTAAAGTGTTGTAAATCAACTTAAAGTTAATAAACTAAAAGGAAATAAAATATAATTAAGTAATTACAATATTGCAAATTAAACCCTACCGAAATTCAAATGAATTAAAGTATAGGTTATGAAAATAAACTTAAACTAAAAGTTTCAAAGGTTGTGAAAAGGTGCCTTACTCAATTGAATATACTTTTAGGCTGCATTTGGTTGCTTAGAATGTTATGCGAAAATGTGACTTGTAAGGTAAAGGAAAGGATAACAAATATAATTTCCTAATGGGTTTATTTAACTTGAAAATTATATAAATACATCTACTTCAAACAAGACCAACATATATTTTATTAACTATTATATAAGTAATTTATTAAATATTCAAATAATTTAAAAATTCTAAAATATGAACAAAAAAATCTCGACAACTTCTTGATATTTTTACATAGAAAAGAGATGCACTAACTTGACCCGAGTACAACCCATATTAGAAAATCCATAAAACTAACTCGAACCACGCACTAGTTTCGTGAAAAAACCCACTTATATATGGACTAACTTGACCCATAGTATTTTCTAATATGCAATTTAAGCTTTAAAATGAAACTAATATGAATTTTTAAGTTGTTAAAGGTACCTCCACTTATATATGCACTAACTTGACCCGAGTACAACCCATATTAGAAAAGAGATGCACTAACTTGACCTGAGTACATCTACTTGAAGCCTAATGGAGGGCAGGTCATGATCTTAGGCCTCAACATGCAATTCAAGCTTTAGCATAGGTATGTTTGATACTTTTAACAACTTCAAAATTAAATGAACAAATAACAAAGCATGTCTTTTTTCCATTTACTCTTCATGATGTCATATATGAGTTTATACGTGATATGAGAATATTGATCCTCAAGTTGGAAGGAATAGAGATATTTACTGTCCGATCCAGTTTTAAAGTATAAAATTGAAGACCAAGACTGGACCGGACCTATAAAATTCAAGACTGATATCGGACTAGACCGCCGATCTTGGTCCTATTCGATTTCATGTTGATGCAGGTTCAGTCTCGATCCTATTCGATCTAAAATGTAGATGCTTTTTTAAATAAACGTAGCTGTTTTTATCATTTTTTTATATAAATGAAACTAATTTTTAAACTATTTTCTAAATTTCTGAAACTGTTTTTTATAACAGAAACTGCTTTTAATCTCTTTATTTTCAAATAACAAACTCTTTTTCGATTGAGAAAAAAATATATTTTTCAATAACAATTTTTTTTTTCAAATCTATATGGGCTGTTAATATGAGACACCACCTAACAGTGATGATCTCCTAGAAAGGGAAAAAGAAAGGTCATTGAATTGCACATGGGCTATTAACAAAAGAAAATTTATTCAAGTTGGATCTGGTTCTCTCCTTCCTTTCTTTGGATCATTGGTATATGAATGTACCCAGAAACAACCCTCAACCATTTAAATTACTAGCTTCTCACAACTAGTGAAATGTTTTACAGTCGGACTCACTGAGATAAAGTGCTTCCATGAATACGTTATGTTTTCACTTACGCAGACAACATGATCCATTTAGGTTAAACAACTAGTACTAGTAATCTGATAACTCGTGTGGGATGAGATGAGAGGTTTTGGTTGGGTTCTATTATATGTATTGTTGTATAGTAAATATAAAAATAAATATATTTAGTATTTAATAAATGAGGCCCGATTCGATCCAAATCCGTTTTTCTAAGACCTAAGACTAAGATCGGACGGAATAAGGTAGTCCTTCACATTTTAAGACCGAATTAAGGTCGAATTTTAAAAAAAACTGTAAAAGTGGGTCAGGTCTGGTTCGGGGTTTTCAGTCCGTTTGGTCCATTCGGGTTTATGCATACCCCTAGGTAGGAAAAACGTAGAGGACAATAGTGTAATCTTGACCAAAGTCACTATGATAAGAGGTTGATCATACATGATGAGAAATGATCATCTGCGGGAGGTAAACGTCATCCAAAAGAGTTTCATGATGTAAACACCGTCGGCACCCACTTTCTCCAAAGTTCACTTCTAATATGGGCCACACCGTGAAATATTTTGGGCTCATCATTAGGAATACAAGGATATAGATTATCTGGGATTGTGGCAAGGGAATGATGCTCCATGATTAGTATGAGTGACATATTGATTTCAATTCTCTGAACACGAGGTAAATCATGATTCTTTTATAGGATTCACTTGCCTAAAAATATTTTAATGTTATCTTATTCATCTTTCAAACTTATTTTGAGTCTTAGGTTCTATATGTTTTTCATCTGAATCTAAAGTCTAAACCTGAAACTTGAATCTGAAGTCTGAAGTCTGAACCTGAAGCTTAAATGTGAAAAATATTTTTATTTTTATGTCTGAATGGACTTCTGAATGAATGTATTTAAAATGATTCAGATTTTAAATTTAGACTTTAGAGATACATTTACCTCTTAATCATTCAGAGGAAAAAATATTCGTTAGCCTCTTAGTCATTTAAAAACCAAACATTATTTGATATCCCTTAAGTCTTAATGGTTCAGATTCAAACTTAAGAGGTAAAAATAAATAACACCTTAGTCTAAGTGGTCTCCAAAAACCTCAAGATGAAATGAATAGACTTCACAAAATCTTTATCGCGACCAATTCTTATCATAAGCTAATTTGTGGGACTCTAAGTTCCTAAGAGAAAATAAGGATGTCTTCTCCTAGAGCCACTCCGATATGATCAGAGTGGATCCTAAAGTCATGGTCTATCACCTAAGTTTGGATCCAATTCACAAGCTAGTCCGAAAAAAGTAATTTTTCTTTGGCCCGGAGAAGAACACTGATGTAATAGAAGAAGTTGATAAGTTCCTTGCCTCCAACTTCATTCGAGTGTTCTAGTACCCCTACTCCCTCTCTAACGTGGTGCTGGTGCCCAAAGTCAAAAAAATGGAGAATGTGTATTGATTTCACCGACCTTAAAAAAGCATGCCAAAAGGATTGATTTCCTCTACCTCGGATTGACACCTTGATAGACTCTACAGCTGGTCACGAGCTATTCCCCATCATAGATGCATATTTTAGATACAACCAGATTTGGATGGCCCTTATTCATCATAGATAAATGTACTTACTTCAACATTGTTATGCCTTTCGGATTAAAAAATGCAGGTGCCATTTATTAAAGGGTAGTGAACTCCAGTTTCAAATAAATTATTGGTAATAGCATAGAGATCTATGTTGATGACATGTTGGTCAAAATCTTGGAGGCCCATAACCATGCTAAGAACCTTAAAGAGACCTTCGTTGTCATCCTATGGAATCAAATAAGCCTCAACCTGAAGAAGTGTGATTTTGGCCTAGCTGGGGGAAAATTCCTTGGGTTTATAGTCATCAGATGGGGCACTGAAGCCAACCCACAGAAAATCCAAGCCCCTGTTGGATATGAAGTCCCCAAGAATAGTGAAGATGGTCCAAATCTTGGTTAGAAGAGTGGATACCCTCAATCGTTTCGTCTCTAAGGACACATACAAGTTCTTACTCTTTTTCAAAATTCTAAAGAAGGCCTTTGAGTCGTCTCCTGAGGCTAAAGAAGCTTTTCATAACCTCAAGAAGTATTTAGGGCCTTCACCTATGCTATACCGAATGCTTATAAGGGAATACCTATATCTGTACCTTACTGCATTACCCACTACCCTAAGCTCCACTTTCATCAGGGAAAAATTTGGTGTGCAATACCTCGTGTACTATGTTAGTCGAGCCCTCCAGGGGATAAGAACAAATATATAAGGATAGAAAAGCTATCTTTCTAACCCATTATCTCAGAAAAATGATTGAGGCCTTACTTCCAATCCCATTATATCGTGGTTATGAATGATCACCCCTTAGGTAGGTCCTCTATAAGCTTGACACCTCAGAAAGGCTTGTTATGAGGTCTGTAAAGCTGGGCAAGTTTGACATCAAATATTAACCTTAGAGTGATATTAATGGTTGAGCCTTGGATGAATTCATTACAAAGTCCAATAACCTAGGGTAAGTAGAAAAAAAGCCCATGAGTTTTGGGCCAAGATCACAACACTCCCCAAGAGCCTAAGGCATCCCTTGTTCTAGCAACTATACCTCAGCTCTCCTACATGGGTTTTGGACATCAATGGATCCTCGAATAACTCAGGTAGTGGGTATGGACTACACCTAGAGAAATCGAAAGAAAACACTATATCTCTTGTACTTCACTTTAACTTGAAAGCTTCTAATAATAAAATAGAGTACGAAGCCTTGGCGACAAGTTTAGGCCTTGACGTCCATTTAAAATCTCAATAATTAGAGTCCATCAACAACTATCAGCTGGTTGTCAATCAAGTTTCTGAGGTCTACGAGGCCAAAGGTGATAGGATGGAAGGGTACCTAAAAATTTTATATCACCTCATAAAGAATTTATTTAAGTTTTTCATCAGAAATGTCCCCCGAGATAAAAACCTTGAGGCGGACCACCTTACACATGTATCGTCATCAGATGAGATAGACCCAAAGGTCCTAGTTATCACTCTGTATCCGCAAAACATTACACAACTATAAATCAATACAGTAAAGATTGATCAGAGATCAGACTGGACCACTCCTCTCAAAGCCTATATGAATGGTGAGATTCCCAAAGATAAGATCCGGGATAGAAGGGTGACGTGCACATCATCCAGCTATTACTTGGAAAATGGAATGTTGTACAAGAACGAATACTTCTCAACACTTTAGAGGTTCCTAAGACCATTAGAAGCCAATTACGTCCTTATGGACCTCCACGAAGGTGTCTGTGGCACCTATACAGGCTCAAAGGCCTTAGCCTATAAGGTCCTGAGATAGGGGTACTTTTGGCTAACATTGGGAAAGGAAGCCAAGGAATCAAATCTAAGATAGCGCGCTAGCATTTTTATGTAGCCTTATCTGCTGTACCCACCTAGTTCATCACTCTTATAAGTGCCAAATATTTTCTTACATTCAAAAGATCCAGACAAGAAGATTTCTCCTACGCTAAGTCCATGGCCCTTTACTCAATGGGGCATGGATTTGGTAGGACTCCTACCCCTGAGAAAATGCTAAAATAAGTTCTATATAGTGGCCATTAATTACTTCACCAAGTGGGATGAGGCTTATACTTTATCCACCATCAATGAGAAGAAAACCATTAAATTCATCTATAAGAACATCATTTTTAGGTTTGGCCTGCCTAAGGCCATCATCTTAGACAACAACAAGTAGTTTGATATTCCAATATTCCGGGAGTTTTGCTCAGACTATGGCATTGTCAATCACTACTCCTCTCTAGGTCATTCTCAATCCAACAACCACGTCTAAGTCACCAATAAAGCAATCTTCTATAGTTTGAAGAAAAGACCAGAGAAATCTAGGGGGTCATGCGAGCATCCTGTGGGCCTATATGACCATAATCAGAGGTTCGACGGGATAAAATACATTCTCTTTGTCCTTTGGCACAGAGGCGATGATGCCAACTGAGGTCAAATACCCACAAAAAATGTATTTCATTTTGGTCCAGGGGCCAATGAAGAAAGTCTGAAGCTACCCCTAAATGAATTAGAGGAGAAGAGAGAAGATGCACTGGTCAGGATAACCGCCTACAAGTAGAAAGTAACCTCCTATTCTTTAAAAAAGTCTGAAATAAGTAATTAAATGTGGGAAATCTAGTACTAAGGGACATCACTTTGGTAACCATAAACCCCAGTGAAGGGTAGCTAGGCCCCAAGTGTGAGAGCCCATACATGGTGACCAAAATTACAAGACGTAGTTGTTATTACTTCAAGAACATGGAGGGATATGAACTCCCCCATCCCT
This sequence comes from Sambucus nigra, assembly GCA_949130495.1. NCBI lineage: Eukaryota > Viridiplantae > Streptophyta > Magnoliopsida > Dipsacales > Adoxaceae > Sambucus > Sambucus nigra. The sequence continues at coordinate 299,980,423 of OX422213.1, forward strand.
GGAATATAGTAGCTCAAAAAATATTATCAATGATATATTGAATGCTTAAGTAAAATGAAATAAAGCTTGTTTTACCTACGATGTTCTCCGCATGAGTGTTCTTTGGAGATAAAAGGACCTCAACCTTTACTTAAAACTTAAACTAAGGACTAAAGTTCCAAAAAAGAGTTGCAAGGATTTCAACCTGGGTTATGGGTTTAAGATAGGTATTAGAACCCACCATGCAAGTTGTAAGGATTTCAGCCTTAGGGTAAGACTAATAGTCACAAGGTCTCTAGATCCATAAAACACTATAATCCTCAGTTTAGAGAACCCAAAAAAATATAGTCAAAAGGTCTCCAGACCTATAAAAAACTAATAGAATTATTGATATTTTTCATCCATAATTCCAAAAGTCTAAGGTCTAAGGACCTATGAACAACCGATTTCCTTACAATAATACCTTTCATTTATCTTGAGTTACACAAAAGACGTATGAGACTCAAATTGTTTCTAAGTTTGGAGGTTCCAAACCCTTATAAGGACTTTAAATTAATTTTTTTCAGTACATAGGTCTTAGACCCTTATAAGGACTTCAACATTTCAAATTTTTTCTAAGTTTGGAGGTCTCAAACCCTTATAAGGACTTCAGATTATAAAATTTTCCAATCTGGAAGCATACCCTTATACGGACTTTAAAATTTCATTTTTTTCTAAGTCCGGAGGTCTCTAACCTCATAAGGACTTCATATTACAATTAGTTTTAGTTCGGAGGTCTCAAACCCCTATAAGGACTTTAAAATTTCTATTTTTTTAAAGTTCGGAGGTCCTAGATCCATACAGGTACTTTAAATTACAAACATTTTCATCCTGGAGGTCTTAGACCATACAATGACTTCAAAATTTAATTTTTTTTCTAAGTTTAAAGGTCATATGATGCTTTGAAGGACTTCAGGTTGCACTCTTTCTAAATCCGGAGGTTTTGGGATGCTTATAAGGATTTTAGAATTCAAAAACTCTAAGTTTAGAGGTTTTATGACCCTTTGTGTGATATCAGGTGTCAATTTTACTAGGATCGGAGGTCTTGGAACCCTTACAAGGATTTTTCAAAATATTAAACTCAAGTTTTAAAAACCTGAGGTCTTAAAACCCATCACAGGTTTGACTTCTGCATATTTACACCCAAAATTTTTGGGGGACTAAGTGCTTGAACCAAAATTATGGGATTCCAATCTCACAAAAGCACATGAATTAAAAGTGCCAATTCTAAGGCTCAACTCCCCATTACAGAACCATTGTCTTGACTTTGGAAAAATGTTCAAGCGTGAAGCATTGGTCTCAAGACCCTCAGATCTACTTCAATAAAATGTCTTCCATACGCATCTTACTTTACTAAGGAATCTTGGGGACTGGGGGTATACCACATCTAGGTTAAACCTCAGATATCTCAAGCAATGCATACAACTCCTTGGCTAAGAAAAAAGTAAAGCAGTTACGAAGTAAAAGACTGAAGAACAATGCATTCACATTCAAAATCTACTTTCATTAAAAATTAAAGATTGGGTAATTACATCAAACGTCCCCCATCCAGTCAATGTTTCAAACAAAAAAATAAAAAAGAGCTAATCAAGGCTTGGTACTTTAGGATCCATAAAAGTTTCCTTTTGTGTCAGAAGCAGAGGTGTCTTCTTTAGGTTTACCAGGGTTGACCTCATCATCTGAGATCTCCCCATCTGATCCAGGGCCCTCGACGAATAGGTCAGAAATGTCCGCCTCAGGGAATGACATCTAAACATTCATCTTGCTGGCATCAGATTTGAATATTTAATTCTAAAAGATATACTTATTAAAGGGATCATACCCAAGATAAATGTACATATTCTTCTTCACAGTTGAGTGGATTTCCCCTAGAGAGAGTAATAAAGTAAGGAAATCCTTCTTAAGCTCCTAGCTCTTGGATGTTATTTCCCCCTACACAATAGTGAGATCTCGAACTGACTATTAAAAGTTTCACTTCACCATCTACATAAAGAAGTTTGTAGTATAAGCCTTGGACCTCGACCTTCTAGCCCCAAAGAGTCTTTTACATCTCAAAAATATCAATTTGGCTAAGAGCATGAAGTTTATCTATCTCCGACAAGGAGTCTCTTGCGCAGCTAATAGGGAAGCACTGTCCCTTATATTCTTGGCATCAAGAAGTTTATCTTGATTCCTAAGGATAGTTGCCTCCCCCCTCATACCATTAATGATCCAATCTAATTCCATCCAGGTAAGGGTCCATACCTTCACCGTCTCTACAACCATATTCCACCCTTTACTACCATCATGGTGTCATCTAGAAGGGCCTCAGTTAGGTGCTCAGAATAGAAGAAAATAAGGAGATGTAATAAAAAAAGGCATAAAAAGTAAAATAACTAAAAATAAAACTAGAGTAACTTTGAAGATACCTTACCTAATATGTGGATCATCTGCTCAGCATTGATAGAGGTATCCCAGGTCTTTAACTTGGCCACAACATTTCAGCACGTCATCTAGGCCATTAAATGGAAGGCATCCACCAGGGAAGAATACTAGTTCAACTTGATAGAGTTCTTTTTGTGTTGTGTCGCTGTGTAAAGCTCCTCTAATAAAAAATCTCAATTACCTACAAAAATATATAACAAACTAGAATATAGTGGTAAGTGAGGTGTCAATAAATCTAGGGGTGAAACATTGAAGAGAGGCATGCAATTCATTTTGTTTATTATTTTCTTTTTGCACTTTTTGCTTTTTTCATTTTTTTATGCTTTTTTCAATATTATAATAATATGGAGATGAGGTGAAGTAAGACTACACTAAGTGAAAGATCTAATTACTAACTAGAAAGTAAAAGAAGAAACTAAGTAAATCTAACTAAATAAAAATCTAAAATATGAGATGAGTGAGGAATTAAAAGTGAGGGCTAACAAGGGATATGATGATACCATATATTCTAGTTAATCAAAATTAATTAATTCATTAAAATTAATTATCCCAAGTTAGTATCAAAATCACAAATCAACTCTCGTTGCAAATGTAATTTTAATAATAACATTTTAAAAATTAAATTTTACACTCCTACAACTCTAGAAAAGTAGATTTAAATATCATTTAACAAATCACCCGCTAGGATCGATTTATCAAATTAGTTTAAATCATAAAAGTAAGCTTAGAGTTTAAATTGAAAGAATAATAGCACACTTGAGAAACCCCTATCTCTAGTTCGAATCTAAAATGGGTATTATAACTAGAATTTCGATTTTCTCTCAAAAATTATTTACCCTCTCTCGAGGAGTAAATTAAAATGTAAGAGTGCAAAGTTAATCATCAAAGGGACATTTAATTTAAATTAATTAATTAAATTAGGATTAACATCAAATAATGGGTCACCCCACCCCTTGAAAGGAGATTTAGCCTAACATGATATCAAACATGATAAACAAACATTCAATAGGCATTTAATATAAAAGAGTAGAGAGAAGAACAATCAAACCAATCTCTTGAATTCAATTGACTTCAATCCTTGAATGAGAAGCATACAACCCTCCAAGTGAGTGATCAGCAAAAAAAAAATGAAAAATTCACTCAACTTGAATCTCACAAATTTAATTTCACACTTATATCTAAAATAAAAATTAAAATAAAAACTACTCTAAAAAAATAAAAAGTGTTTCTCTCTCAAATTTTCTCTCTAAAACCCTAGATGATGTTCCAAATGAGCTTTGGGTCTGGGGTGAGGTAGAAATTAGATTTGGGTGAGGGTATTTTGGGGAACTTTAATTGTGCATGTGGGAGAAGTGGTAATTAGGATGAGTTGGGGGTAAAATGGGTATATGGGGTAAAGTCTTTTTAAAAGACATGGGTTTTATTTTATTTTGACTTTAGTTTGGTATTTGGCAGGTGACAAAAATGATTTGGGTCAATGGGGAATGAAATGCACTGATGGATAAGAGATGGGGGTCGTGGGTTGATGGGTCAGATATGACATGGAGGTCGGGGTGGTTGGGTCGATTAGAGAGTCGAGGGGGTATAATATTTGGATTTCGGGTTTGATTCTGGGTTTTGGTTGCGGTGTAAAGGTTCCTGGTTAAATCTGGGTTCGTTGGGTCGAGAAAGTGTTCGGGTAGTAGGTGTGTGTAGGTGGAGTTTAGATAGGAGGGAGTTTCAGGTCTTGGTTTATGGTTCGCGATCGGACTAATGGTTTGGTAGGTGGGTCTCCGGTTTGGGGGTTAAGATCCGGAGGGTTTAGATGTGGGTTGAGGTAGGGAAATGGGGCTACCTAAGGTTGCCAGTTGGGATGTCGCCAGCGAGTGTGGGTTTCGTGAGTTGGGGCCGCCATGGATTAGGTTCGAAGGTTATGTTTTAGTCCGAAGTTCTTGGTTTCTAGGTTTTTAGGTTGAAGAATATGGGTGATGGAGCAAATGGGTTTGGTTTATGGGGGAAGAGAGAGAAGGTGGTGGTTTAATTGAGGTGAGAGAGGAGTGAGAAAATGGTGGTGATGGAGGTTGAAGAAGATGTGGTAATAGTTGGATGAGATAGGGTGTATGGGAGTTAGCGTGTGTGTGTGGGATTTGGTTTAGGTGTAGGTTAGGTGTACGGATAGTTAGTGTGTGTGTATTTAATTTAGACACCTAAATAAAATTAAAACTACCTCAAAAAAAAAAATAATCAATAAAAATAAAATCCTAATCTAAAAATGAAATAAAGACTCAAATAGAATCAAATAAACTAAAAAAAAACAAATAATAATAAAGTACTAAAAACTAAAAAAACAAAAACTTGAGATGCAAACTAAAAACACACAAACCCTAATATATGTAAGGACACAAGTCTCCGATTAAGTCTCAATGTTTTGTTGGCTCAATTCCGGAAAAAAATGTTTGAGTCATAGGATAGTGTTCAAGTTTATCCATTCAAGCCTATGACGTGTTAGTTGAAGATGTAGCGGCCAAGATTTTAAAGCTTCATCATATGCCGGGTTTATTGTGACTCGTTTCTACATCAACAACATCAGTTCTAATTACTCCTAAGGTATGAATGCATTACATATTTATATAGCATCTTGGAACAATTTTTATTGGGAGTAATTTTTGTTTAAACTGATGTTTATTTTCAGAAGGTTTCTTTAAAACTTTAAAATAAAGTTTCTGGGCTAAAAATCGAATTTTAAGCATTCTGGAACTTCGTTCGATATTGTCGTTCGAACGAGAATGTCATTCGAACGAGTTTGCCAACAGTTTTCCCACTTGGCCACTATAACTTCGTTAGAAGTGTCGTTCGAACGAGACTTCATTCGAACGAAAATCTCGTTCGAACGAGATTTTTGGCGGGAAATTTTTTGGCAGTTTTAATCGGTTTTCCGCATGTTCCCACTTACTTTTACCCACTAACTCTTGACAGAAGTTATATGTGCAGGAACCAAGTTTGAAAAACTAACTTTTGACATTTTATAAACACCTTTTTGAGAGAGAAATTTTCTAAGTTCAAAAGTTCAAGTTTTAAGTGTTAGCATTTTTAAGAACATTACTCAAAAACACTTTTGTTTACACCCAAAGATTGTTTGTTCAAAGTTACCATATAAATATCTTTCTTGGAGTGTTTGGCACCGATTTTTACTTTACCGAGTTGAAGAGTTCGTATGGGTTTACTTCTACATCCCTCAAAGAAGAAGTCTCATTTTGGCTGCAGCATTCTCATATGGTGAAAGGCACCATGTGTGGTTGACGGTTGTTCCTAAAGCCTCATTGGTGGATTCCAAGGTTCCGGTGGAGTCCGGTATTATCAACTCAGCCAAGGTTGGTACAAGAAGATGCATCAGGGGCTTAAAGGGAGTCTTATACTTGTAAAAATACCATACTTAGTGGACTTAAGGCTAGGGTCGTCTGATGTTTTTTCCCGTTGTGGATTTTTTCTCGTACATCGTGGCGTAGTGGTTATTTGTTTATTTTATCTTTTGCAAAATTCACATTAGATACATGATTAGGTAAAAAGATAAAATCTGGTTTAAATCTCTACTTGCTTAATTTGGGGCAAATTTAATTTGGGTAAATGTTAATTTAATTCAAGTCATTAATTGTATTGGATAAAATTTGGTTTGGCCTAAATTGCAAAAATGAATATTTATTATTAAATTGATTTAAGTGAATATTTTGTGTTGTCTTATTTAATTTCACTTTGAACTTTGTTTAATTTTAATTTGACAGAAATTAAAATTCGTTGTTTGTGTGTGTTGTGTTGAATCATCCTTATTCCGCATCTTTAAAAGGAAATTACTTTTTGAAAAATTTAAAATTGGGGGTATTTGCGACTTCAAATGGGTATCAGAGCGGGATCGCCAAATTATTGCGTTTAAGATTCTTTTAAATATTTTTGACTAAAATTGAATTTTTCCCATTTTCAAAATTTCCTATTTTCGATGGTTCCAACTATGCGTATTGGAAAGCGCGTATGAAATCGGAACTTAGGTCTATGGACGAGAGGGTTTGGTTGTCTGTAGTTAACGGGTGGTCCCCACCTACACATTTGGTAGACAATGAGCGTGTTCCCAAACCCACCTATAGATGGAGTGAGAATGAATTTAAACTTGCAAATTTTAATTCCCGTGGTTTAAATGCCTTGTTTAGCGCGGTCACATCGGATGAAGTCCGTCGCATCATGACTTGTAAAACCGCTAAAGAATCTTGGGATATTTTACAACTCGCTCATGAAGGAACCAGTGTCGTAAAAGCTTTAAAACTCCAAAACCTCACCACTCAATTTGAAACCATCAAAATGAATGAAAAATAAACTTTTGATGAATTTTATGCTAGACTTTCCGATATAGTTAATTCATCTTTTAATTTAGGAGAGAAAATACCCGACAACCGAACAGTAAATAAAATTTTACTATCCCTACCCGATAGATTTATTCCTAAGGTGACCGTGTTAAATTCTTTACCCACTTTAGCCTCTACGAAATTAGAAGAGCTCGTAGGTGATTTACAAACCTATGTACTAGACATGTTTTCCTCTAAAACTGAAAAGAAAATAGATAAGGGCATTTCTTTGAAAGCTCTAAAGGAGGAAAAATAAGTAGTGGATAGTGAAAATGAGAGTGACTCGAAAGAGATCGCTATGTTTTCTACGAAGTTTCATAAATTTCTTAAATTTAATAAAGATAAATTTAAAAATGATTTTAAGAAATTTGAAAAGTCTAAGCATGACAAAGCCGAAAAAATCCCTAAAAATTTTAATGAAAATTTAAATAGGGACGAGTCAAATAGGTGTTATGGTTGTGAAAGATGTGGCAATAGGGCTTTTGAGTGCCCCACTAAACTAAGGAGAGAGGGTAAACAACCAATTTCCTATAATGCAACCCTTAGTGATAGTGATAAGGAAGAGGGACCCGATTCCCCCACTAAGCCCAACTTTGTTGCTTTTATGGCTAGTCATGTGAGCACCGATAATGAATCTTCCCATGAAAATCTACAAACACTTGACACTTCCGAGGTCAAAATTTATGATTCCCTTATTTTTTATGGTTGTGAGAGTAAGAAAGAGAAAGAGAGTGAAAATGAAGAAGAGGTTGATATGAGTGAACTTCAAAATGCTTTTCAAGAATTATACGAAGAATCTATTAAGTTAAAAAGAGCAAATTTGAACTTATAAGCTAGTTTGAAAAAATATATTGAGGTCATTATTGATAGTGTTTTAGTGGAAGACCTTAGGACACGTGAGAGAGCTATTCCTGAGAAGCTTGAATATGTAGAAAGCGAGAGAGATAACCTTAAAGGCTTAATGGAATCCTTGAAAAAGGAGTTTCTTGCATTTTAAGAGCGAATGTTTTATTAGAGTCTAATATTTTATGATTAAAAAATATATTAAAAGACTCTAGTAAAGTCAAATTTGATTTGGAGTGTTGTTCGGAGAAATTAGATAAAATATTAGGAATGGTCCAAATTAAAAATGACACTTGTGGTTTAGGCTTCGATACTTATAATGAATCAATTCATAAAGCCAAAACCAATATTTTAGGAGAATCATCTAGGAACAATGTTATAGATCATTCCTTAGGTAAGTCTTTTCGCCGAGTCTTTAGGTGCTCACATTGTGATCGAAAAGGTCATCTTAAGAAATTTTGTTTTGATCTTAAACGAGGTTCTAGAAAATAGCCAAGATTCCGACAACCCGAGATAGTCATTCGTCATTAGTTTGGGTTAGGAGATCCGACTTGGTAGTAGGATTTTTGATTCTCATTTACTTTCACATGCTTCCTCCCTTGCAAAATCTAAATTTTGAATGCGTTAGTTGTTTGCATACATTAGCTTTTGTACTTCATGCTAAATCATCATGCTAATTGTATGCTTCTTAATCATTATTCTAGTATATACTTCATGCTTTATCACATGCTAGAATTATGATTTTTTTGTTTATCTTTTGTATTGTATTTCTTTTGATTTGCATTAAATAAAAAAAATACAAAAAGATTTTTGTTTATCATTTGTGTTTCACCTTTCAGTAATTTAGGCTTAATGAAAAATACAAATGATTTATGTGTGTCTTTTGAGTAAATATTTAAAAAAAAAATCAAAACTCAATAAGAATTTTTTTTGCGTGTAATTTAGTTTAACACACTCTATGTGGCATGTACTTGTGTTTGAATCTCTTCTTTTTTGCTCCCATGTGGCTATAACTTTTGGTTAAGACCGTCTTTACTATGCTTACATGGAGTAGTTGGATTTTGTGTTGATATAATGGATTCCATTTTTATATGCCTCAATTCACACATGCACGAGCTCACTTGAAACTATAAATTCATATGCATATTTAAGATTTGTGAGGTGTTCTCCAACCAATCTTGTCAGCTACATGTTATGTGACTTAGGAGGACTAGTGCATGTTAAAATCCGTTGCACGTGAGATTTGTGTGAGACACAAAAATGATGTATATATAAATGTGCACGGGAAAGGGCTCCGAAAGGAAAAATCATCATTTGCGAGTAAGCCGCCTTTTGCTTGGACCTAAAAGAAATACGTGGTCCAAAGTCCTAAAAGAATAAAGGCATTAAAATAAAATATTTGCCAAGGCCTATTTTTAGTTGATTTATTCATTCAAAAGATTGAAATAATATGCTTATATTGAGGGAGTTTGGATGGTATATCAATGGTTTGCACAATGTTTGTTTATCCTAGTTGTACTTTTAATATCATGACTCTATTAGTTTGTAGAATCATAAAAAATATAGGCGTGTATGCATTGTGTATGTTTGTTCATTGATTTCAATCTATATTGTCACATGTGGTTATATTCAAATGTGATGAAGTTTGCAATCAAATGGGAACTCCGTGAACATATTTTAAGTGATTGGGTCTAAATTTAATTGTTACTAGTTCACACCCCAACACTTCCATTTCCATACGACACATTTTTGCCATACGAGTGTGAAAATCTTATTTTATTTTGTGTCATGTATGGTATTTATACCTAGTATATGTGCGTGTGCCTTAATGATATTTATTATGTACTCATATACCAGGTATTCTATTTATCTTTGCCTTGATTTATAGTCCATCTATGCTTCTACTTCATGATTGGTCTCTATCTTGTTGCATTCTTTGTTGATATCACATGCTTAATACTTTATGTATCATATTGGTATCATTTTCTTGCATCTTAGTTGGTATCCTTTATTCTCTGTATGGATTAGTTATGCTTTTGTTACCTATATGCTTTCATGTTCTATGCTTTGTATACATTTTTGTTTTATTAATTTTATCACCTTTGTCTATTCCTGAACAAAAAAGGGGGAGAATGATAGGGAGAGAAATGGTATCTAATACTATTGTAATCTTAATATAAGTTTAGGAGATTTCACTTAGGGGGGATCGCTATCTTATTAGGCGAATTAATTTAGGGGGAGTAATTTTTTTTGTTTGCATTTAATATTCTTGATATTCCCTACGCGTTTGATAGTTTGCTTAAGAGTGCAAGAGTTCCTCTAAATATGGCAAATTTCTTCATCGGGAAAGATATTGATCCTTGGGTCTTGAGTCAAGTTTGGGTAGGATGTTTGAGTCTAGTAGAGCTTGGCGGACTTTTAGGATTTTTGTTGGTTTTTGTCCCTGAATAGCCAAAGGGGGAGATTTGTAAGGACACAAGTCTCCGATTGAGTCTCAATATTGTGTTGGCCCAATTCCGGACAAAAACGTTTGAGTCATAGGATAGTGTTCAAGTTTATCCATTCAAGTCCATGACGTGTTAGTTCAAGATGTAGCGGCCAAGATTTTAAAGCTTCATCATATGACGGGTTTATTGTGCCTCATTTCTACATTAACAACATTTGTTCCAATTACTCCTAAGGTATGAATGCATTAAATATTTATATAGGAGCGTTGAATAATTTTTATTGGGTGTAATTTTTGTTTAAACTGATGTTTATTTTCAGAAGGTTTCTTTAAAACTTTAAAATAAAGTTTCTGGGCTAAAAATCGAATTTTAAGCATTTTGGAACTTCGTTCGATATTGTCGTTCGAACGAGTTTGCCAACGAGTTTTACCACTTGGCCATTGGAACTTCGTTAGAAGTGTTGTTCGAAGAAACTTCATTCGAACGAAAATCTCGTTCGAATGAGATTTTTGGCGGGATTTTTTTGTCATTTTTAATCAGTTTTTTCCCATGTTCCCACTTACTTTTACCCACTAACTATTGACAGATGTTATATGTGCGGGAACCAAGTTTGAAAAACTAACTTTTGACATTTTCTAAACACCTTTTTGAGAGAAAATTTTGAGAGAGAAAATTTCTAAGTTCAAAAGTTCATGTTTTAAGTGTTAGCATTTTCAAGAACATTACTCAAAAACACTTTTGTTTACACCCAAAGATTGTTTATTCTAAGTTACCATATAAATATCTTGCTTGGAGTGTTTGGCACCGGGTTTTACTCTACCAAGTTGAAGAGTTCGTGTGGGTTTACTTCTAAATCCCTTAAATAAGAAGTCTCATTTTGGCTGCGGCATTCTCACTTAGTGAAAGGCACCATGTGTGGTTGACGGTTGTTCCTAAAGCCTCATTGGTGGATTTCAAGGTTCCGGTGGAGTCCGGGATTGTCAACTAAGCGGAGGTTGGTACAAGAA